>CP124712.1:31957500-33207500 GCA_031232105.1 Capsicum rhomboideum | reverse complement strand
TGAGTATATTCCTGATATTTTTAAGCTAATCTCATCCTTGAATTTTTTCAAGGAGAGTATGTTATTGTAGGACTCACCCATCTACTTTAGGTTAAGCTCAGGAGAGACAACTTGTGATTGAGGAGTTTCATTAAAAAGAATTTTGGGCACTAATCCTCAACTAATAATTTCTTATTAGAAATATGAATTTACTTGAAATAGTGGGTCGCTCTTATGTTAATAACACCTGAACACACATACACAAATATATATATATATATATATATATATTTGTGTATGTGTGTGTGTGTGTATGGATAAATTTTAAAATCCATACACCATAAATCAAATTGCGATTGACACCAAAAAAGTTATTAAATAATTATTTTTAGTTTGTGGTTCATTGAAAATCCTTAACATACGTGGTAATGTGTTGAGTAAACATCTATTTTATCTCAGTAAATCTACTTAAGGAAGTAAATAAAACAATATGTGATTTTATAGAAATGCTAAAAAAAATTAAGATCTCACCTTGAATGACACCATAAAAGTGTAAAGCCCATACACTATAAATAATTTCACAACTGATGCAGAAAAAAAAAGGAAGTTAATTTATTTTTCCTAATTTATGGTTCAATGTAAATCTATAGCACACGTGGTAAGCATTAAATAAATTTCTATTTTATCGCTCAAAACCTAATTAAAGCTGAAAAAAAAAAAAAGCATTTGATTTGTGTAGAATAAGTGGACAATTTAAGTTTTTTCCTTCAATGACACCATAAAGTTTTTACTATTTTAATAAATTTTAATTTTCATATAAAATAGGTATTGAATGTATAAAACTAAACATGGAGTATTGAGATAGATTATTTGTATTAAAAAACAAAAAGGGGTTAGTAGATATATTGAATATTGAAACTCATACTTCGAATCAAAATCAATAATTTTCTTGTGACAAGTAAATAATTTAAACATATATCTTAAAAGGCTCAGTGAAGTTTTTGACACGACCCAGCTAACCGAATCATACGGACACCTATTCTAATCTACCTAGATAGGATAACCCTTACCACCCAATTAATCATACATGCGGAAGTTAATAAGAAATAATAAAATACTTTTATTAGGTTTACCAAACTTGAAATACTACAAATACTTTACTGAAGGACCTAATCTAAATAGGTACAAGAAGTACTATGAGAAAATAGAAAAATGTACATATGACCAAGCTTCCACCGTAGGAACAATGATAGAAGATGCTGGAGATCTTTACCACGTCAAATATGAAACATCTACTAATCCTGCAGTCAGATTATACCCAAAAAGGTATAGCAAGAGTAGTATCAGTACAAACAACATGTACTGGTAAGCATCATTGGTCGACTCGAATCAAATCACATAAACATCACATAAATATCTGAAAGAAAACATGCAACTTCAGAGTTTGTTTAGTCAAATACCCTCTGTGCTATAATTCCTTAACACCTTTAACTTTTACTAGCCTTACTAATGGTGAGTCAACTTTCCCTTACAATATTCAGCCCTAATCACCACCCTCTCACGGTGTCATCAAGTAAGACCATATACCATAATTAAATATAACTTCAACCATACTTATCCCCAAGGTTTCCTACCCTTAACAACTCGTCATTACAGACTCTTACGTAATACTTAACCTTATTCTGAAATTCTGGTTATGCATTAATACCCTAGTAATTAGAGATTCATTTAAGACTATGAGAAGTTAAATAACAATACAACAACACATCACCTACCCAATCTGTCACGACCCAACTAACCGGATTGTGTGGGCACTACTCTAATCCACCTAGATAGGAGAACCCTTACCACCCATTTAAAATTGTTTGTATATGTCAGTAAGAAGCAATATAAGATACATCACTTATCACAACCAGTTTATAAAATTATAAATATCGCTGAAAAACCATTCCCCAAGAAACTAGTATAAACAGGTACAAGAGCTACTAAGAGAGGTTACAAACTGTACACATGGCCCAGGTTTTACTATAGGAACAAGGACAGAAGCTGAGGGAGATCTTTACAGTATCAAGTACTGATCCTGCAACCAGACTATACCCCAAAAGGGGTATAACAAGAGTAGTATTATCCAAAGACTATGCAGCTAAATTCAATTAGGCGAAGACCATTTTCTTAAATTATTGATATTCCTCCACACCCCTGGCTTTTACTAGCCTTACTATTTAGAATAACTTTCCCTTATGATATTCAACCCTAATCACCTTCTATCCACTATGCCATCTAATCATATCTCACAACATAACTACTTGTGGGTTTTACAATACTAAACCAAAGATTTCTCTCCCTTACCAATCCCCCCTTTTTATGTTACTTACGAAATACAAAGCCTTGATCCACTATTTTGCTTATACTGTAAAACTCTAGTACCTTTAGATTCCCTAAAAACTGCGAATTGATAAACAACAGTAACATCCCGCCTTCCCAGTCTTATCTGCAATAACTTTTAGTCCACCAACTCTACAAATACCCCAATTAAGACATGGGCACTTACTAGCGGCCTTACCTCAAGTTCATAATACTGAACCTTATGCAACAATCTTATAGAGATAAATGAATATGAGTCAACACAAATTACAAACAAGTCAAGTTAAGTCCACCAAAAAGACTCCAAGTCAACAACCACGACTCAACAATTACATCAGACATATCTCATGTTTAACAAGTAAACATACAACATAGTTTTATTCCATAACTTACAATTAGCTCGGACCACTAAACGATCCATAAAAATAACAACACAGGCAATTAACACGCATCCTAGTTTACATAAAGAAACAATCTTTAGCAACTAAGCACATAAACCCGATTTACTCAAGGAACCAATATAATAATGACAACACTTAAGCCCAATTCCCTCAAGGAACATATATAATCAAGAAAACACATAATCCACGATTCACTCAACGAACCATCACACTCACCTGTACCTTGTACATACATGCTAGGGGTATTATGGTCACCCATTAGCCATGACCTGTGGGGTGAGCTCTTGTCCATGTACCAAATCCCAAACATCAGGTGTTTGCCAACGTTATAGAAACCAATCCTGTGAAGATTTCCAAATACCGGTACATTCAACAATAATGACAAATATCACTATAATCACAACCACAATAAATACAAAAACAATGCTTGTAACAACAAACAAGCCCTACATATAAGTTCATCGCATACGATGTCACGACCCAATTTCTCAGGTCATGATGTCGCCTACTCTAACCCACCAGTAGGCAAGTCAACCAATAGTCCATAACGGCTAGTAGCAGACTAATATGAAGAACCGAAGATAAGATCAAAATGCAAGAAGAAAAGAGTCCAAAGAAATACAAAAGAACACCCCAAGACTAGTCATGCATGTACACTACCTGTTGTATGACCAGTCTTGGGGTATTCTGTTGTATTTCTTTGGACTCTTTTCTTCTTGCATTTTGATCTTATCTTCGATTGTTCATATTAGTTCACTACTAGCCGTTATGAAATATTGGTTGAATTTCCTACTGGTGGGCCCGTAAGGGACTCAAGAAGTCTGCATACACTACGTGGTCCAGAACCAGGACTTCCATAATCATAGTCTAGAGCTGTATCTCATTTCAGTATCTCGGAGACCAAATACTCCATAAACCTATAATAATAACTATCGAACTCAAATCAGATCCTCAGGGAAATAACAAAATACCTGATAAATCATAACTTTGAACCAGCGCCAGACTTGAAGTGAAACTCATAGTCAATGTAATCGTAACCAACACTTTTATCAGAGGTCAACCTCAATATAAGTCAATGCTAGATCCCGCCGGAGCTCCAAGGTGTAACATAACTAGTGGTAAACAAGGGGTCCTAAACCCACAACCACCTGTATATATATATACATAACCAGGTATCTAAGACTATAACCTTTAGCTATTAAGCTGAGCTACAACTCTTTCTGATGGTAATGAAGCTAACTAGGCATTCTAACCAGCCTAGACATACTCAGGTCTAGGGTAACACCTACCAATATACATGTGTCATCTAGGTCTGAGAGACAACCTTATAAGGCTATCTACCTGGAAAAAGGGCAGCAGGGCCTCCTACCAGGCCCTATAACTCAATCTATTGATAAAGCCTACCCAAACTGAGGTTAATGTGCCTCACTCCTGACCGAAAGTACTGATAAGGGATCAAGTCTAGCCTTTAGGTAGCTATCTATCAATAAATGGAAACTCCAACCAAGCCTCCAATGGTAGGGTCACTAATCGGCTACTACACGCGCGAACTATGTGTAACCAATGCATGCCATCACTAGTATCCGCACAAGTCAAGGTAAGCACCCACATATCCATTGACTGAATCACAACTCCCCTGCAAGGTGTAAGGGAACTAACTTGGTATCCATGGTCTAGTAACCAAGGGCTCGGGCCCAATAGAATAATATATTACATGACCACAGGGTATATCCATAAGCAGGAACCCAAACATGAGATCAATTAGATGCATATAATACAACCAGGTATACACTATCAGGGTATGGCATCAAGGATCCATAGCATACTACCAGGGGAGCATAATCAGGTAAATACCAGTAGAACTGGCAGATACTGCCCTAGCTCCCTTAATAGGGATCTCCAAGACCAATCTAAGGTCACGTATAATACACAACCAATTAGGTCTAACAATATACCGAAGCTAGGGCAGGTAGTCTAAGCTAAGGTTCATATAATAAAATGTTGCAGTGAAGGCCGTAAAATATAGGCCAAAAGATAAGTCAAGCAATCTAGGTCATACCCCCGCCTAGCACATAATCAATATCAAACAATGTCTAAAAGAACACAGTAAAATGAAGCCTACCTAGACGCCTTTGAAAGCATATCCATGAATCAGCTACATAAGAGCCTTCTCCTTCCAAAATTACACCAATCTCTGCAACACTATCACAATAGTAAACTACAAGACAAAAGATGACTATCGATACCTATATTGCATTAGGTTGGAAAATGACCAAATAATTGATGGGGGGCCCACGTAGAGAATTACAAAATCAAAATCATCACAGAATCCCAAATTACCTTATAGCCAATAGTTACTACTACCATAACAAAATCCGAGCCCAAATAATAGCTCAAACTCCAATAACATTAGAAACACCACCAACGTAAATGAAAACAACCGTAAAATCAAGAAGACGTACCATAGAAATGACGATAACAAGCCCACAAATCAAAATATGCCAACCTCCAAGCTTAGACCTCAAGAGAATATCTCAAAGTTGAGCTTTTATGTCTACAAATTGAGTATATAGTAATGTCCACCGCTTGGAATGAGAGAGAATAGTGGATAACATATACATATATGGACTGCAAGTGGCGCTAAAGCTCCCTTATGGACGCTTAAGAGCTCAGCGCTAAAGCGCCATAAGTGGCCACTTAAACGCTGCACGCCGCTCCACCGAGTGGCTGCTTTAGTGTACCTTGGGTGGTTTATGAGCCCATGCTCTAAAGCCAAACCTTGGCTGCTTAAGCACCTGCCGATGATATGCATGTCCACTTTAGCGTACCAATGGGTACTTAAGCACTAGGCACTAAAGTCTGCCCATGGCCGCTTAAGTGCATGGCCAAATGGAAAGGATGAATATGTCCTGGGCCTTTCCGACTATGTGCTTGGGTTTAATCTGGGATCTCGTGTACACGAATGAGCTATGCTACCTGAATAATTATGATGCTCTAGACTCAATAGCACTGTCAAAATTTCCATCAGAATTCATTCTGACAAGAAGTGGGGCCCACGCCCCAAGGGCTGACATAGAAAAGCCAATGACCGGCCTGTTGCCTAAAACAAGTTAGGGAGCCTCCAGACCCAAACCAAGGGTCTATCTAGCCTAAAGTCGATGTTTCAAATACGTTAAGTCGATCAGAAATGGCATCCGATGCCTTATAACTGAAGTGCAGACCCGAGACCAAAATTTGACTTTCTGAAGCCTCTAAACAAAGAAATGGCTCAAAAAGCTAAACGATCTGCCTGATGACTGAACCGTCAGTCCTCGTAAGTCACAAATGACCTGGGGCAGCTATAGGAAAGATCTACACATTGCAAACACATGCAAACAAGTAAAATGACCTGGAGAGTCATTACAACATCCACTACTTCCCCAAAAGTCAATGGATAGAAAGAGCCCAAACCTCCAAAGGAATGAGGTACTGGGTTGGAATGTTCCTATCACGACTTCCCAAATAACCTTTACTGTTAACTAACGCCTCCAAGGAATCTTGTGAAGGTATTTCTTTATTCTTCATACTCCGTACAACCAGAAACCCATAACAGGCAACCAACTAACCTCCATCCACAGCCGGCGTTGCTGAGACACGTAGATCATCAACATAGCATTCTAATGTCACATCAATACATAAAAAATCCAAATGAAAACCCAACCAAATAAAGGATAAAATAAGCTATGAGTTATGCCACTAACTTCAAACTATAAGTCTAATCTCTGAAACTGCCTATACTGAACTGCATCGAGTATCATCTGGGTCTGGCCTGTACAACCACATCATGCGACCCCTAGAATATAGGAGCTGATATACTAAAAATACAAGATGGAAACCACACGAGCTAACCCACTATGTGCTATTTATCTATCCAAACAATACCAAGGGTTGAAAATCAAGTCTTAGAATCATAAAAATTAGTACTGCATTCTAACTAGCTGCTCTAAAGACAATAAGGCTGTACCAAAACCCAACAACTGCCTCCTGCTCCCTTGCGGTAGTCAACATATATCTAATGCTTCTCTCAAGTACTGAAACTGGAGCGTAACCGATGAATGTAGTCTTACAGAGGAAACTCCTATTTGAGGGAGAATTGACAATTGAGGACATAAGCAACAACCACATCTGCAGTAGACATAAACCCTTGAGATGAAACCAAGATCCAGTCACGGCTGCAAAGGATAGCAATTGTGTCAAAATTCCAAATAACTCAAAAAGTGTCATCTTAGCCTAAATCTGGTTTTAGTAATACCCATAAGAATCCATAACAACAACTACTCATGCCCAGACTACATCTGAACAGGTTGCTAACAACTACTACACCATATAAGCCCTCAAACAGGGATATTCCAGAGGACATAAAAGGCTGGACAAACAGCAAATAGGAAACCCCAGAATCCACCCGCCTAGCCACTCCCAACTCAACTAACCAGAACTCGTACCATAGGAAGGGGGCAGGGTACTCAACTCGACACTAATACTAGTACCAACAACCACCAAAAAGTAACTCAAACCAACCTAAAAGGTAACCCCTAACTGACAACACAAGAGGTGAGCCATTAGAGCTAATCGTCAAAATGAGAATCACAAGGAAAGGGAGACAGACTAGATATAACTAGTAAACTATAGGTTATACATAGGCCTATCATAGGTTAGGAAAACTTTAATACTACAACGACATGAGGTATCAGTGGCACAAATGTAAAATGTACCCAATACTAGGGAAATATCAATACTAACCATAATATAAGATTTTGGTGGAACAAAAAATAACACACGACCTTTACCAATCTAAAATCATGCCAGGGCTAATAGGCCACAATAGAAGGGGTCTACTGCATATACCATCCCCAAGAAACATACCATACTGATCTATCTAATCCACGACTAAAAGAGATTAACTATGAGGATAGCCAAATATATAACTACCTACACTGAGACACACATAATCAATATAACACTACCAGGACATGTAACCACTTGAGCATACAAAAGATCATATAGTCAGCTCAAAGCATATAATCACCGATGGATATGGAAACCCCGACATAACTCCAATAGAAACTAGAAAATAGAAACCAACACACACCTAAAGCAGTGAAATACGAAGACATAGCATTAGGTTTGTCCCAAGAAATTTGAATCTGAGAACCTCCGCTCTTAAACTGAGTCTTTGAACAGCCAACTGACACACTAGGCGTACCATCACTATCTGAATTTACCATACCCTTGAGAGAATGATTTGGTTGTGCTGACTGCTCAATAATCCCGCTTCAAGGACACTTTTTGGCCCAATTACCAACCTTACCACAAGCATAACACGCTCCTGGAACTCTCTATCGCACTATACCAGCTGATCCAGAATGGCCGCCAAGGCCTAAAGACGTAGATCGAATACCCCACAACGCCTGACCTAAACTCTGTCCACTACAACCACCATGAACTCTCTGTGAACCACCTACACTTAGAGGAACTACCTGACGTAATAGACTACGAACGATGCTGACCTTTACAAAAAAAATCCCTATCTCTAGAAGGGACACCACTATCACTTAGTTGTGGACGCAGTCTACTACCGTTATCTTCATACATGTCAAGACAAACCATCTCTATAACCCTTGCATACTCAATAACCTGAGGAAAGTAAACTTCAACTATTATTAAATGCTCCAACAACAGGTGGAGCAATCGAGTCAACCCTCATATAAAACCACACACCATCTCGTACTTTGGGAAACAATATAGATGTATATCTGGCCCAATCCAAAAACCTAATCTCATACTAAGTAACTGATAGGGAACACTGTTGAGCACCAATAAACCCAACTCTAACTTAAGGACTACTCGATAAATAAGGCACCACCTCCGACTATGAAATATCCACAAACAGACTCAGAATACCCAACACAGAATCCTGAGATGCTGAAAGAGTCACAAGCTCTGTTGAAGTCTGAGCTGGCCCCAAATGCTCGGGGTGATGCTGAAGATCCTTGTAAACTCCATATCTCTGGTCTTACACTGAGCTGAAACTCTGGCAATGTGAGTAAAAGGCCCGTCAACATCTGTCGACGACCTCACATTATCCATCTAAGGAAGAGTAGAGTCAAGGAGTTATCCAGCAATCGGCAAAATCAAGTCACACGATAGAGAACCAAGAACCCAAAATTTGTAAACAATGCCCTATAACCTCCCGCAGATATAATACAGACATCTTCGTATCGATCCACGGAACTCTACTAGGCACTTGCTCTGGTACTAACTACACCCATAAATCTATGCTCTGATATCAAAATGTCATGACCCAATTTCTCAGGTCATAATAGAGCCTATTTTAATCCACCAGAAGGCAAGCCAACCCATAGTCCGTAATGGCTAGTAGCGGAATAATATGAAAAACAGAAGATAAGATCAAAATGAAAAAAGAAGAGAGTGATGCTAGTACAAGAGCCACTAATAACAAAGAGTAAAAGTTAAACATAATGTAAGTATATGACGAACCATCTCTGAGATATAATATAAAGATCAGTCCAGTAAAAAAAAGAGAGTAGACACAACTCCAAACATCTGAAGCTCACCTTAGGTCTCCGATCCATGATTACTCCACAAAATGCACAAATCAGTGATGAAAATTTAAACTAAGAACTGCAGGGTGTAGAAGTATAGTATGAGAACCAACACGAGGTACTCAGTAGGCATTGACTGTCTGAGCTCCAAAGACAATGCAAATATGAATCACGTGTAAAATAGGTGTAAGCAATGCGGATAACTATCTATAATAGGGGATATCATAATTATACGATTGTAAGTCAAGCTAAAGGTAGCTAACATAAGCTATCACCCTACAGGCATCTTGAGGCCAAGCTATACCAACAAAAGGCTTGTCCCTGTGTAGTGGTGTAATGAAGAAGAAGACATGGGATAAACAACATATATATGAAAAATTGGTATAAAAATGATATGTAGTAGTAGTAGGAAGGAAGAAGTTTATAACTATATATATATATATATACAGACCACCTCGGGGATAGCTGGTCATATAGTGTAAATATACTATACTGGGCAGGCTAATTAAATACAGCGGTCCAGTATATCGAGAATCGTGACCCACTAGGGGAGCTAATCCTGACATAAGAAGGGTTCCTAAATAGGGTATGTATGTCTACCTATAAGTCCCAGTATGCCTAAAGCGCAACCTTAATGTAAGTACAGAATCAGGGATACTCGAGTCCCTAGGTGTCCAACCATAACTGACAAGTGTCGGTCCCACCGAAGCTGTAATCACCAAAAAGCCATAGTCAAGTAATCAGAGTCTTATCAGCCAGTCCAGACACATCATCACCTAACTAGCTTTCATCCCTCCTCAGTTAAGTCGGAAATGTACACACTGTAAACAAAACCTGACCTGGACCTCATAATCTGGAGGGACACTAAAGCACACGAAACTACCTAACCAGGCCCTCATAACCACTGTGGGACACATAAGTGAGACCTATACTGGTGATAGGCAATGCATGCAAGGAACTAAACCGTAACTAGAACTGAGTGCGGATGCCAAGTAAAACCTATACCAAGTCTTAAAAAACCAAGTGTACACACCCTCTCCAGCTTACCTAGCTAGCTAATGCGGGACCCATGATAACCAACCTCTTTCAACACTATGGCTCTCGGATAGAAGGGCCCACAGAAGACTTGAGAAGTCCATATACACTACCTGGTCCCAAACCAGGACTTCCATAATCATAGTCTAAAGCCATATGTCATATCAATAGGTCGGAGACCAAATACTCTATAACCGTATTATAATAACTGCCAGACTCAAATCGGATCCTCAGGGTAATAAAAAAAGGCCTAATAAGTCATAACTGTGAACCACTGCCGAACTCAAACATAAAGTCATAGTCAATGTAATCATAATCAGTGCTCCTATTGGAGGTCAATCTTAGTATAAGTCAATGCTAGATCTTACCGGAGCTCCTCTGTGTAACATAACTAGTGGTAAACCAGGGGTCCTAAACCCACACCCACCTGTATATATATATATATACATACCCAGGTATCTAAAACTATAGCCTTAAGCTATTAAGTCGAGATACAACTGTCTCTGATGGTAATGAAGCTAACTAGGCATTCTAACCAACCTAAGCATACTCAGGTCCGGGTTAACACCTACCGATATGTATGTGTCATCTAGGTTTGAGAGACGGCCCTGTAAGGTTATCTACCTGGAAAAAGGGCAGCAGGGCCTTCTACCAGGCCCTACAACTCATTCTAGGGATAAAGCCTGCCCAAACTGGGGCTAAGGTGCCTCACTCCTGACCCAAAGTGCTGATAAGGGACCAAGTCTAGCCCTAAGGCAACTATCTATCAATAAATAAGAATTCCAACCTAGCCTCCGATGGTAGGGTCACTAATCCACTACTACACGTGCGAACTACACGTAACCAAAGCATGCCATCACTAGTATCCACAAAAGTCAAGGTAGGCACCCATATATCCATAGACCGAATCACAACTCCCCAGCAAGGTGTAAGGGAACTAACTTAGTATCCTTGGTATGACAACCAAGGCCTCGGGCCCAATAGAACAATATATGACATGACCATAGGGTATATTCATAAGTAGGAACCCAAATATGAGGTCAATCAGGTCCATATCATACAACTAGGTATACACTATCAGGGTATGGCATCAAGAATGTGTATCATGCTACCAGGGGAGCATAATAAGGTATATACCAGTAAAACAGACAGATACTGCCCTAGCTCTCAAAATAGTGATCTCCAAGACCATTCTAAGGTCTGGTATAAAACACAACAAGTCAGGTCTACTAATATTCCAAAGCTAGGGTGGGTATTCTAGGCTAAGGTTCATGTAATAAACATGCTACAGTGAAAACCGTAAAGTATAGGCCAAAATATAAGTCAAGCAGCCTCGGTCACACCCTTGCCTAGCATATAATCAATATCAAACAATGTCTAATAGAAAGAATATCTATGAATTAGCTACATAAAACCCTTCTCCTCTTGAAAGGCCTCCAATCTCTATAGAGCTTTCACAATAGTTAAATACAAGTCAAAACATGACTATCGATATCCATATTGTATTAGGTCAAAAAATGATAAAGCAACCGACGTGGGGAAGCTTGTGGAATCACAAAATCGAAACAATCATAGCATCCCAAATTACCTCGTGACCAATTGTTACAACAATCATAACCAAATCCGAGCCCAAATAATAGCTCGAACACCAATAACAGTAGCACCACAACCAACGTAAATTAAAATAACCATAAAACATAGAAAATATACCGTAGAAATGATGAAAATGAGTCGATGGACCCAAATATGCCAACCCCCAAGCTTGGAAATCAAGAGAATAGCTCAAAGTTGAGCTTTTGTGTCCAGAAATAGAGTATATAGCCATGTCCACAACTTGGAATGTGCAAGAAGAGTGGAAAACATATATATATAGGATACAAGTACAACTAAATTTCCCTTAAGGCAGCTTAAGTGCTCAGCTCTAAAGCACCATAAGTTCCTGCTTAAGCGCTACCCACCGCCCCACCGAGTGGCCGCTTTAGTGTGCCTTTGGTGGCTTATGCGCCAATACGTTAAAGAAAACCCTTGGCCTCTTAAATGCCTGCCTATGCCATGGAATGGCCCTTTTAGCGCACCAATGGGTGCTTCAGTGCTTGGCACTAAAGCCTACCCTTAGTGTAAGGATGACTACGTCTTGGGCCTTTCTTACTATGTGCCCCGAATTGATCTGGAATCCCATGTACACAAATGAGCTATGCTACCTTACTAATTTTGATTCTTCGAACTCAATATTGTCGTTGCAATTTCCATAAGAGTTCGTTTTGACAAAAAGTAGGGCCCACACCCCAAGGGCTGACATAGCAATGCCAATAACCAGCCTGTAGCCCAAAACAAGTCAGGGAGCCTCCTGACTAGGAGCAAGCATCCATGTAGCCTAAAATTAACGTTATGAATCCAGGGAGATTGTCAGAAATGGCATCCGAGGCCTTATAACTGGAGTGAAAACCTGAGACCCATATCTTACTTCCTGAAGCCTCTAAACAAGGAAACAACTCTAAAATCTAAACGATCTGCCTGACGACTGAACCATCAGTCCCAATAATTCACAAATGACCTGGGGCAGCTATAGGAAAGATCTACACACTGCAAACACTTGTAAACAAGGAAAATGACTTGGAGGGTCATTATATGCGATCAACACTTAAGATATCAAACAGTCATTCACTTTCCTTGAGCATGCATTATACAAGCAATACTAAGGAATAGCTAGCATGAACACATAAAACAAGTTGGGTTTCAATTATATAAAACCATCAGTTAGAGTTTGCACATGTGACCAGTGCCATAATACAGACAAAATAATTTTCCCAAATCTTGATACCTTACAAATTTCCCATTCCTCTGGTTACCACATAGATCCTTCAAAATCCACCAATACTAACCACACCTAATTCATGCATTAAATATGTTTTAATCCCCAATTTTGGGTACAACCCCAACTTTAATTAAGAAAGGATCAATAGTAATGATGTTAATACATCTATAAATAGGCATATTCAATACCACAAAATAACAACAATTTCCCACCCAATTATTCGGGTTTTTTTTATATGTTTTATCCATCCCAAAAAATTGACCGAACACCTTAACATGAAATCTCTTGTCAATCAATGTCATGCTTATGATTTCTAACCCAGATCTAAACTACTCAGTAAAACCTATCCTACTTGGATGCCAAACAGTTGTTGTGAAGGCAGAATGAGATTTTTACTCTAAGCTGGTGAATTTTTGCATGAAATCCATGAGAAATCCATGGGTTTTACCATGTTAGAGTGAAATCCATCCTCTCCATTTCTCCAAGGCCATAAGATAACCCTAGGAGGGTTTTTAAAGCAAACCTGGTTATTTTTCCAACTAAAAAGGAGTAAAGAGAAATATTAAAATGCTCCTGAGGTTCAGGCCCGATCATCCCGCTATAGTGGATTGTCGACTACTATGGTGACACTGTTATAGCGAGAAAAAACTCGTTATAGTGGTATGACGTCAGCCCTATCAAAATCTTAAATTCTAAAATTTTAAGCTATGTAGTCCCATATTAAGTCGAGACCATATTTTTAATAACATCTCTATATTCCATTCACATAACAAAATGTCTTTTTAATAACAACGGAATAGTTCATTACAACAGATACCAATTTACCCATCATTCATCTCCAAATGATCACAATAGAGAAATAACGATACGAGTCTAAATTTTGAACCTTTACGCCCCCCCACTGATAATGTATTTACAACACATAATTTCAATATTGAATTCTCACTTTACGGAATACAAAATTCCTTAAAAGAAAATATTATTACTACACAACTTCATCGATGAAATTGCCCTACCTATAAATTACATGAGACCAAATGGGAGCAAAATATTTTCCAAGCGCCCAAGGTACCCAAGGCCTCGCCAATATATCGAAATGAAATGAATTTCAAAAATGTAGCAGGAGAGAAATTTTCCTCTACCTTTGGACTGGATACCGTTATAGCATGAATAATTCTACTTTAGCGGGAGGGTCGCTATAGCGGTTGTTAACAATTTAAAGGGGTGAGAAATGGGTTCCACACCTATTTCTACCTCTTTTACTCAAAAAAATCCCTCCCATCCTTGATCACCTTGCTCCCATAATCGAAAACAAGGTAACTATCAATATACTTCCCTCCTTTACTTCATTACTTGTATTTCTACCTATTTTATGATTGAATTCATAGAATAGAAAGTTGGGGGGATTTTCAAAATTTTGAAACTAAGGTTGATTTGGAAAATTTTTAGAAGTATGGGTGCTTCCCTTATGTGCACAATGCGTCTATAGTGTTTTGGGCATAAGAATTACGAAGATCATGGACGATTTAGGCCCGAAACAGTAGGGAATGCGAAGGGTTGTTCATGGTTTGTTTTTGGTGATTTGAGCATGTTTTAGGGGCTATCATTCTATACTTTTTGTATAAATTAGTGTTAGGGTTCTTTAGGAACACTGATCTAGGATTTAAATGTCAAAAACAAGACTTTTTTCCAAGGGGCGCCATTGATACACCCCTTGGTGCTTGGGGATGATGAAGGCCGCTATAGCGGCCTTGTACCACTATAGCGATCTCGCTATTATGGAAAAATTCCTGCTATAGAAACATCACCATAGGTGGATACAACCAGCTATAATGGGTGGCTACAAGCAGTAGCCTCCCAGTCAGGCCAATGCTTGGCTTTTTTTTTTCTTTTTGAAATTCAATTTCTTTGACACTTTTAAGTTCTAATTTATTCCCTTACAATGATTTTGCAAATTATATACCCCAATGTCTATAAACTAAGAGAAATCCCCAACCTACAATCAATTTCCCAATAAATCTTGACAAGAAAGATTTTTGGAGTACCATAGGACGAGATTCTATTAGGAGAAGGGTTTCATAATGAGAAGGGTGGCAAACAAGGTACCCAAATTCTACAATCAGCTCCTAGAGTTTGGTTGGGGTCCACTGGTATAGGCTTCTCCATCTGGGTTCTCAGGCTGAGCCAGGGATTTATATGTCATACTCCATACTGTGCCTTGGGATGACCTTAACCTTACTATCAACATTCAGGGAGTGGATGTCCCCGTGGACACTCACACTATAAATGAGGTACTCAGGGTACCACACATTCATAACACTGGGTACATAGCTAAAGACCAGGATATAGATATGAAATAATTGAGGGACACTCTGGTAGAGGTGAAGTAAAGGGGCTAGGTCCATTGGCCCATTTTACTTGCTCCTTCATCACTGTTGAAGCATGAAGGTGCCTGAACCTGGTGTCTCTGAGGATTGTGGCCTATGCTACGCAGGGTATTCCCCTAAATTTAGGGTGCAAATAGTGATGGAGTAGCAGGATTTCTACCAGGGCAGCAAGAAGGGCCCCTACCTTCTCGGTATGATCTTTGAATTTTATAGTTGTGTAGGGGTTAACGAGGAGGAGGTTGACACTGAGGTGGATATGGAAATCCATTTTCATCCCATCTAGTTGAAGGTGCTTTCATCCAAAGGGAAAAAAAAGTTAAATGTGGGTGAGGCCGAGAGAAGCCGGGCTGCAAAGGAGGATGATGCTTATACTTTCCCTCCCTCTCAATCCTAGGCCTAGTCCTAGATTCGTTGTATCCTCCTGGTTGTAGAATTTTCTATGGTTAGTAGATACATGGAGCATTCCCCTTCCAGCTCTGTAGCCCAACTTCTCACTACCCAGGACTATGCAGTGCTACATATAGAGTTTGTAAGAAGAAGAGAGGAGGAACTCCTGGGTCTACATGCTCACACAGATATGGAAGACCATGAAGATCATATTTAGGTGCTCAGTCCCTGATCAGGAGCTTCACCAGTTATGGCTGGAGGATATATGGTAGTTCCCCTTCCTGAGTGATGTAGAGGGAGAAGACCCCGCCTTAGCAGTCCAAGATAGTGATAGGGTATCAAGTTGGGGCCTTTGTGCATATCAGTCCCTCCCCCCCCTCCCCTTTTTATACATTGTTACTAATTTTGGGTTACCCAAATTTAGGGCATGTAACAAATATTATTTCTCCCTTCATTTTCCTTTTATTTTATCACAGATGGATGCTAGTTTTAAACAATCTTTATATTAAATGCATGTTTTTACCCTGTTTATGCGATTTCTATCCTTCAGGAGGTAGCCCATATCTTAAACTAACAAATAATACAGGCCAAAAATGAAATACAAAACAGGGAAATAGGGTAATAATTCTACCTAGTCCATCCCGCTGTAGCAACTTGCATGCCGCTACGGCGACACTACAATAGCAAAAAAAAAATCACAGTATAGTAGGCTCACTGTAATGGGTCAGTACTTCTATGACAGCCCCGACAACAGCAACCCAAAAGTTTTATTTTTGTACAGTTTCTCTCATTCCCCTTCCTTGCAGTTTTATTAAGAAATCGCACCATGGCCTTTAACCTAATCCCAAGACTGAACCCAACAATGTATAAAACAACATCTTAACCTCACATTAATTGTGAATCATAACAAGAAGCCCTTTATTCATGTACTGACCACTTAAAACAATAGTTTCCAAAATTATAAACCATTTTCCTTTACAATTTTACTAGTGATAAGACATGCCCAACATTCAACATACCATTTTCTGTTTAAATCACACAATAACAATTCCCTTAACAATTAACTAATAGCCAAGTTATGACTTTCAGAATTCATGTAATTACAATAATTCAACCAAGTACGATTCATATAAGTATTAAATTCCGTTAAACTTATGCACCAATTAGACCTTTATGTTACTACAAACACCATAAACAACAATCATAGTCAATTCTATCACACACCACACAATGCATGACAACTTACAAAATTTATCTATCAGATATTTAGAGTTAACCAACCAAGTATAATTCACAATAACATGAACTCTGAGAAATTTCATCATCAAGTAAGTCATACCTTGTATACCCTTATAATAAATCCCTCTTTATTATCTTTTATTTCACCTCATAGACAACCATTACCCGATTATCCATATGTTTACATTATCTTTATTGCCAAATACCAATTGAAACCTTCTTGGTTCCCTTACTTGCGTCATTTCAATAGAGTTGAAGAACATCTATTAACCATTTCAAGATACCAATTGAAATTAGAAGATACCAATTGGACTCAAATAATATAGGCAAGTATACACACGGCATGAAGAGAGAGAAAAAAGTGGAAGAATTTCCTAGAATGCTTTATAGTTCCCCAATGATTAGATGTGGGTGTCAACACACCGATTTGCAGGACCCTGTTCTACATTTACTCTTATACTAGAAGAATTGTAACCAGGGCTCTGATACCAACTTGTCTTGACCCAACAAACCATATCGTACAGGCACCTACTCTAATCCACCTAGATATAAGAACCCTTATGTAATGCCCCTCAAGGTCATTTCCTACATTTTTATGCTTTTTCAACTTTTAGAGCTTTTGTACAGCTAAACCAAGTTATTTGTAACTTGCTGGAACTGACAGTTAGGTTACTGGGTAGTTTGTTTTTATTTTAGAGCTAATTCTCATTTTTGGAGCTTTTGCTATTATGAAAAGGGTATTGAGCCTAAAAATTAGGTAAATGGACTTGTATGCCAATTCTAAATGTTCTATCTACTTTAGAATGTCAATTTTAGTCAAGAAGAACCCTTGGATAGAGTCCTGAGGATTCCAGACTCATTTTGGGTTTTTGGATAAAATGGCCCTTGGGTATGGAGCCCATTTTTAATCACAACGACCTTGGTAGGTCATTTCCATAGATCTATTGAGTCTGGAATGTTTAATTTGGTAGGGTATCATAGTTTATTTGAATTTAAAGGATTCCAAATGAATCCCGAGGGTCCGAATTAAAACTTTTCACTTAGCCAAGTTTGCTAACACAGAATTGTTGGTGCAGGCCAAAAATGTCCTTAGCATTCGCGAGGCCCTGGGTCTCATTTTAGAAGGTCAAGGTCATTGGTCATTGCATTCATAGGACAACTTTCACATTCGCAATGAGTCGGGTTGTCGACTGGTGTGAGATTCCCCCTTCGAATTCGTGGTATAATGGATGTGTTCGCGAAGGGTCAGTCGGGTTGAGTGTATCATTAGCGATAGGGTCCCCGCGATCATGATGAAGGGACCCCTGGTAGTATTAAATATTGTGGAACCCAATATTCTCTTATTTATTTCAATTTCCAAGTTTCTTAAAACCCTAGAAAGCTTAGAGAAAGTGGAGATCGATCATAGGGTGTCGGGGGTGAGTTGAATATTTTATTTTTGTCATTTTCTCACCATTATTTCTGTAATTTTCCATTTAATTTCTAAATTGATTCTTCAGTTAACTTTATGTCCCTAGTTTTACATTGGGGCTGATTTGAGGGTGCATTTGTGTTGTCGGTTAACTTTAAATGTCTAGTTTTACATTAGGGCTAGTTTTACATAGGGAAAATGTTCCTTAATCTTAGAGACACGTGTTGCCGGTTTCCAATTTGTTATTTCGCAAGTAGGCCCTACGTGGGACTTTTAGATTGACTTTTGACCCGGAGCATTTATATACAATATAGGTATCATTATTATCGTCTTAATGTGTAGATTGTTATTTTTATAGTGTGTCAAGGTTTGGAGGCTTCTCAAAAGGGAAAAGCTCTGGAAAAAAGCACTTTCTCGAGCTTTCACTGGTGTCTAGGTAGGTTAGACTTACTTTCTTCTTCGATTGGGCTTTATTATGGTATTACTGTAGTATTATTCTAGATATGGGTGGGTAATTACAACTTGGTTGGTAGTTTATCATTTTATTTGTTAAAGTTAGCCGGTTTGGGGGCCTTTTTGTTAGAATTTGACCCTTTTTCCCATCATTATAGTAATAATAATGCCTTAGGACTAGTTTTGTCTTACTTAAGACCTTGGGATGGAATTGTAAAGCCTTAGTATAGGTGGGGTAGGTGCTTGGCTTAGTATGTATCTTTAGGACTAGTAGCGGGCCCCGTTAGCCCTCTTTTTTGTCAATTTTCTGAATTAGCTTCTTATAAATCTAAGAGGCCTTTATTCATCATATTAGACTAAACCTTGAACCTTAGGATAACTTAGACAATTCCCTGAACTTTGGTTAGCATTGCTACTTCGAATGAAGTAACTTTTGGGCCCTTAGAGTCGTATATATAGATTTTGTTACTAGTATCGCACCCCTCATCGACTTAACTTTATTACTTGGAATTTTGAATGCTATGTTAAGGAATAGTATGATCTTGGAACATTTGGACACTTATCTCATTTATCTAGTTCTGATTCAAGTCCGGCAATTAGTAACTCTCGTGTTGTTCATTTTATTGAGCTCATCTATGGCATACTTACTAGTTGGCACTTAATTGCTATTACCGGTTCAAGTCTGATATTCATGATGTATATATACGATAATTTATTATGATGATACTATTCTTAGTTCCAGTTCATATTCGGTATCTTTAGTTCGAAGAGGAGTTCCAGGTATGTTATCACATGTGGGAACACTTTAAGCTTGTTATTTTCAAGTAATACCTTCTTATTTGCATCGATCGGGCTTATGAGGGCTCGATTGGGTTATTCCTTTCTTGATCATACCTTCTGGGCTTATGGGGGTCCATTTAGGTTATAGTTAGCTTGTATGTACATTTATCTACTTATTTTATATATTTATCGCTTTATCTCAATTTAGAATATTATTTCAGATTTAGCCTTTATCCTTGACTTTAGTTTACCTTATCGCATTTTATTATACTTTTATCATAATTTAGCTTAGTTTGCCGATTATGTCTATAGAGTACCCATTACTTTTGGTACTCATTCTGCACTTCTACACCTTTTTTTCTAAGGTAGATTAAAATACTAGTTAGTGTCATTGACGTTTCGTTCAGGCTTATTTTGGGCACTAGAAGATAGGGTGAGCTTTCAGAGCCAGAGCTGATCCTCTCTCCTTCTGCTATTTTTGGATAGTCCTTACTTTTTTGAGACTATATGTATATTGATATTGGTTAGAGCTCTGCTTTTGATTAGTTGTTCTTGTACCGACCTTACTAGGTCATGGGATACTCTTTTACACATTTTCTCCTTTTCCTCAATTGTATTGTACTATCGTATTTATATATATCCCACTGCTTAGAATTTATGTTGCATGGCTAAATTCAATATTCTTTATACTTTTTGTTGTTTAGCCCGCTACTTGTTATTTCAGGCTATGGTTTGGCTTACCCACTGGTGGGTTAAAGTAGGTGCCATCAAGACTTGGTAAATTGGGTCGTGATAAATTGGTATCAGACCCTAGGTTCATCGGTAAGGTTGGTAAAAGAGAGAATGGGAAGTAGAGTCCATCAGATCGATACAATGATGTCTATATCCTATGTTCGGGAGGCTACAGGATATTTGTAGCAAAATCTTACTTTCTATGTTCATTTTTGTGTTATATTGGTTTCTAAATTCTCATTTTTTCACTCTTTCGCATATTGATAGGATGCAGGCTATGAAGAAAGGAGATAGACACCCTGAGCCTATAGCTAGAGCACATGTTAGGGGCCGAGGATGACCTAGTGGTCAAGGTCAAGCGAGAGTTGCAGCACCAGCTAGGGTTTAGGATAGAGATTCTTTACCAGATCATGTTATTACTCTCGAGCAAGAGGTATCTCATAAGGTTCAGCTACCCTGGCCATTGGTGGGCCAAGGGGCAGCCCAGGCTCCACTAGGTTTTACATCATTCTCAGTTCTCAAAGATACCTTGCTTCAGTTATTGGGGTTGGTAGGTGGTGCACCGTATCATGGTGCTCAGTTAGCGGGATGGTGTAGTACTAATCTAGGAGTACAGCCTGTAGCTGCAATTCATCTAGTTGAGGTTTCTCCAACCCTAGTAATTCCACAGCCGACCTTTGGTCATCCAGTTATGACTGCTAAGGAGTAGAAGAAATTGGGCCAATTTCTGAGATTGACTCCACCTAGGTTTGTAGTGGCCGCAAGAAAGGATGCTTTTAAGGCTTTGTAATTTAGGGTCTGCTGAGCCGCGCGGGGAGGATTATATGGCATACTAGTTTTATGGGGCAGCAAGACAATGGTGGATGGGTTATCTTGATTCTAGGCTAGTTGAATCTCCACTAATGACTTGCGCTCAGTTCTTCGAGGCTTTCTTGGATCAGAGAAGTACATGTCTCACACTTTGTGTGAGCACCTGATGAATGAGTTTTCTGTATTGACATAAGTTTCTATGACAGTGACTAAGTATGAGGTGAGGTCTCAGAAGCTAGCCAGATATTCCACCATGATTTTGGCTATAGAGTATATATGGATTCGGTGTTTTATCAGAGGGTTGAGTCTACGTCTTCGCAGGGTTATTCAGAGTTTACTGACTTTAGGGAAATCTTTTACAGATATTATCACTCATACATATTCTAATAGAGGTGATAGATTGCAAGTCCAAATTGGGAATCGATAAGAGGCTGCATCAGTAGGGTCAGTTACAGTTGGTGCCACAGTGGATCACCATTCAGAAGAAGAGGTTTTTAGGGTATGTACCCTCAACGTTAGTCTTATCAGCACCAGGGTCAGTTTAGTAGGCCCGTTTAAGCAACTCTTTAGATCACTGATATGGGGTCAGCCTAATTATAGTGACTACATCGGCCAGAGAAGTGGTAAGTCCTCGAGGGATGAACAGTCAGTGTCTTCAAGTTAAGGTGGCCATTCCAAATCAGCCGAATCTTCTGGATAGAGTAGAGTGTTCAGGGCAGGTTATGATTATGAGGTCATCGACCATTTCTCTAGAAAGTGTACCTAGTGTGGGATGATTCATCCTGTAGCACAGAGTGTTTAGCTGATCATATCAGTGCCACCTACAGCTAGGGGTGGTTTCTAGGGTTCTAGAGAAAGTCCTCAAGCATATAGGACAGATGGTCAGTCAAACACCCAGTTTGGAGGCGGACAAGGTCAGTTGTATGTTGTACCTAGTAGGCAGAAGGTGGAGTCTTCAGATGGTGTTATTACAGGTAAGATTTTGTTATGCTATCACCCAGCTATTGCTTTAATTGATCTATGATCCACTTATTTATATGTGTTTGTTTATTATGCACTATGATTAGAGTTGTTTTGGGATCCTTTATCTGTGCTATTGCATATAGCTACTCTCATAGGTGACTCTTTTATAGTGAATCAGATTATAGATCAGCTGTTGTAACCGTTTGAGAGTTAGATACTTAGGCTGACCTTTTTGTGCTAGACATGGTGGATTTTGATTTAATTCTGGGCAAGTACTGGTTATCCCCCTATCATGTGGCCTTGGACTATTTTGCCAAGACCATTACCTTAGCCATGCCTGGCATATCTTCGATTGTGTGGTTAGGTTTTTATTTTTGGGCTAGGAGATTGGTATCGAGGGGCTGCAAATAGTATCTTGCTTATGTTTGTGATAGTAGTGCGGAGAGTCCTTTGCATGATTCGGTCCCCATTGTTCATGAGTTTCCTAATGTTTTCCCAACTGACCTACCTGGACTTCTTCTTGAGCATATTGTTTAGTTAGATATTGACCTCGAGTCGGGCTCCCAACCTATTTCCAAGGCACCTTACCGTATGGATCCTACCGATCTTAAGGATCTAAATTCTCAGCGTTAAGATCTCTTGGGTAAGGGTTTCATTAGATTGAGCATATCTCCTTGGTGTGTTCCTGTCTTATTTGTGAAGAAAAATTCCCCTTACCCCATGCCCATAAATGAGGTGCTGGTAACAATGAACAGGTCATTACAATAGATACCAATTTACCATCGTTCATCCCCGAATAATCACGGTAGGAAGAGAATGGTAAGAATCTAACTTGGACCTTAACGCCCTCTCAATGATTATGCAATTACAACACTCAAGTAGATTAGTGAAACATAGATTCCCTAGCATACTAAATTTTTAAGTCGCACTTTATTACTACTTCGCTCTGCCAAGAAACCTTCCTTACTTATGAGTTACACGAGCCTATTAGGATCAAAAGGTTTTTTGAGTACCCAAGTTGTCCGGGGCCTCGAAAATGTATTGAAAATAAAATAACACAAAAATATAACATTTTTTGCGTACCTTGAGAAACTGGATCCTGCTATAGGGGGAAATTTCTCGCCATAGCGACATTGCTATAGCAGAAGAGGGTCGCTATAGCGGGAGCAAATAGTTTAAAGGGGTGAGAAATGTGCTTCACTCCTATTTCTCCCTCCTTTCACTAAAAAAACTCCCCTTCCCTCCCCAATCACTTCACTTTCGATGCTGGAAACCCGATAATTATCGCTATATTTTACCTCTTTACTTTGTTACTCGCATTTTTGAATGATTTAAGCTTGAATTTGTAGAAAAGAATAGGTTTTTGGGGTTGGTTTTTGAATTCGAAATTGGGGTTGATTTGGTCTAAATTTTTAAGCATGGGTGCTTCACTTACATTTATAAAGCTTCTATAGTGTTCTAGGCATAAAAATTATAGGATTCATGGCCAAATGGGGCTGGAATAGTGAGGAATGTGAAAGATTGTTCTTAGTTTTGCTGACAATTTGGGCATGTTTTAGGAGTTATCATGCCCAAATTTTTGCATAAGCTAGTTCTAGGATACTTTATGAACACTGATCTGGGTTGGAATGCCAAAAATAGGATTTTCCTACAAGAGGCGCCATTAACGCAATCTCTTGAGCTTTTGGGATGATGAAGGCCGCCATAGCAGCCTCATCCCACTATAAAGACCCTGCTATAGTGGGAAAATTCCCTCTATAGCGGTCCCGTGGTAGTCGGATGCAGGTCGCTATTGTGAGAGGCTGCAGGCAATAGCCTCCCAGTGAAAACTCAAACTTGGCCTTTTTCTGAAAGTTCTATTTCCTTGATAATTTTATGAATTCTAGCTTGTTTTCTTATAATGATTGGCAGATTTACAACCTCCATGGATGAAAAATCAAAATGATGCTTCTACCTTCGTGAGAATAATTCCGTATTAAAAACTGTCGGGAAAGTTTTTGGGACCAAAGCATATGAATTCTACAACCGACTCCAGGAGTTCTGTTGGATGCCACTAATAGAGGCTCCTCTAACTAGGGTCTTAGGCTGGGTTAGAGATTCCCAACCCTACCATCTGCATTAGGGGAGTTGATGTCCCCTGATTGGTACTACCATAAATAAAATACTACCGTTGCTGAATATCTCCAATGTCGAGTACCTGGCCAAGGCCTAGGAAATAAACAAAAACTGTTTGTGGGACAGGTAGGTTGTGGAGGAGGCCAACTACCAGATATATTGGCCCACTACTAAGGGGATTAGATGCACTTATTTCACTATTGATGCTCGGATGTGGCTGAACCTGGTGTCTCAGAGGATTCTTTTATTGGGTAGCACTTTGGATGTGACGTATCCTCAGGCTTTAGTGGTGACCTACGCCATACGGCGATCAAGATGAGTATGGGAGCACAGATATTGATGGAGTGTAAGGACTTCAATCAAGGCCACAAGAAGGACCCTTACCTTCTCAGACTGGTATCAGAACTATGTACGCATGTTAGGGTGCCTAGGAAGGATGCTTATAAGGAGGTAGAGATGGACACACCCTTCCATCCCCTCTAGGTAAAGGTGGCCTTGTCCAAGTGTAAGAAGAAAATGAAGGTGGGCGAGGCTGAGAGCAACTAGGTCATAGAGGAGGACGATGTTGGTGATGATGATAATGATGGCCCTCCCTAGTAACCTCAAATTTTCAATAGTTACCTGGACGCAGATTTTCTTGTCATGAGAGGTACATGGATCATCTCCACCTACCCCCAGCGTACAACCCCCTTCCAGTTTCATAGCCCCACCTCCCACTACCATAGACTATGCAATGCTCCACAGAGAGCTCGATAAGTAAAAAACTTTTCTTGAATTCCAAAATTCTCCGCCTTTTCTCAGCTTGACACCTACTTTAGAACCATCCTTTTCGAAGTACGACAAAGAAAGGAGAAGGCACTCTCGGTAAATCATGCTCGCATGGATATGGAAGACCATAAAGGTCATGTTCAAGTGCACAGTCCTTAATAAGGAGCATCCCAGCTGGAGCTAGAGGATGTACATGAGTTCTCTTTCTTGAGTAATGCAGAAGGAGAATACCCCACCCTGGCAGCCTGTGATGATGATAGGCCGTCCAACTAGATCACTGGTGCATGTCAACTTAGCCCCTATTATATATTGATACATGTTTTGGGTTGCCCTTATTTAGGGAATGTAACAAAAAATATTCCATTTTCCTTTTATTCCTTTGAACATGGATGCTACTTTTAACAACTAATATTGAATGCATACTTTTTACCTTGTTGTATGCAATATTCATACATAAAGTGGTAGCTCGTAGCTTAATTTAAGGAATAATACAGGGTGAGAATGAACAACAAAATAGGGGAAAACATGGTAGAGATTATATTCCATCCTATCCCACAATAGCACCCTGCACGCTGCTACCACGGGGGTGCTTTAGAAGAAAAATTCCCACAATAGTGGACTCGTCGTAATGAGCTAGTGCTACTATGGTGGCCCAACAGTAGCGGCCTAGAAATTTTTTAGTTTTCTGCAAATTCCCTTATTCCCGTTCCATCTTTCAGTAGTAGAATATAAAATCGCACTATGGTCTATTTTATAATCCCAAGATCGAACCCAGAAATTCATGAAACAACAACTTAGTATCACATTACTTTAAATCAATTACAAATCACAATAAGAATCTTCTTACAGCAATTCCCACTATCATGGAACAATAACCTCTTTTTCCATGGTCCTTATTCACGTACCAACTTCTTGAAACAAGAGTTTCCATAATCATAAACCATTTTCCCCTTTCCATTACACTAATAATAAGCTCATGCCTAGCATTTAGCTTACAATTTCCTCTTAAACCATATAGCAAACAATTCCTTTAGCTACCAACACATATATAAGTTATTACTCTTCACAATTCATGAAATCCACTGTCATTCAAATAATCACAATTCAAATAAGTATCAATCCCAAAGTTTCTCATATACAAACAAGCCATTTTTATTATTAACTTATTCGCCTCGTGGATATCTACTAGGTCATTATCCAGAAATTTACATCACCTTTATGGCCTGATACCAATTGGAACCTTCCAAAGTCTAATTTTGATTACTTGCGTCATTCTAAATAGATTCAAATGACATCCATTTACCTCTGTGAGATACCAATTTGAATCAGGAGATACTGATTGGACTCAACTCATACAAGCAAGCATACAAACCACATTAAAAGGGAGAAAGAAGTAAGATAATTTCCTAGAATACCTCATATCTCCCTGAAGATAATATGTGGACATCAACACACCAATCCACAGGACTCTACTCGACATTTTCTCTTGTACTGGGATACCGTTAACCTAGGCTCTGATACCAACCATCACGACCCCACTCACCAGATCTTGTGGGCACCTACTCTAATCCACCTAGATAAGAGAACACTTACTACCCAATTTAATATATATGCAAAAGTCAATAAGAAATAATATAATACTTTTATTTTTTACAACTGGTTTACAAAACATGAAATACTACTATAAATACTTTACCCAAGGACCTAGTTTAAACAGGTACATGAGCTACTATGAGAAAACACAAAAAAGTACACATGCCCCAGCTTCCACCGTAGGAACAATGATAGAAGCTATCAGAGATCTTTACCACGTCAAATATGAAACATCTACTGATCCCGAAACCAGACTATACCCTAGAAAAGGGTATAGCAAGAGTAGTATTAGTACAAATAACACGTACTTGTAAGCATCATCGGTCGACCCGAATTAAATCACATAAAAATCACATCAATAGTTGAAAGGAAACATTCAACAGAAGAGTTGGTTTAATCAAAGACCCCATGTCCTTTAATTCTTTAACAGCTTTAGCTTTTACTAGCCTTAGTAACTGTGAGTCAACTTTCCCTTATCATATTCAGCCTTAATCACCACCCTCTAAAGGTATTATTAAAGACCTTATCCCATAATTAAATATAAATTCAACCATACTTAGCCCCAAGATTTCCTGCCCTTAACAACCCATCATTTTAGACTCTTACGTAACACTTCACCTTGTTCCAACATTCTGGTTATGCATTAATGCCCTAGTAATTAGAAATTCATTTAAGACTGAGATGTTTAATAGAAAGATAGCAAAACCCCGCCTACCCAATCTCAACAATACTAACCAGTAGATTAATGACCATAACCACATCACAAGCACAACCATGGATACCTTTCAAGTAACTTATGTATATTAAGAACACTAAGCGTTTTTCAACAAGCCACAGAGTTTAATCAAGTAAAAGTCAAAAAGGAAATAACTCGAGTCCAAACCATGACTACCGACATCAACCAAGTCAACAAACCATGACTTCATAGAAATACATTGACCATGTCTCAAATACATAAGTAGATAGGCAATTAAGAGACATGCCCTTTATTTGCAATTTATCCCAGACCACTCAAGGATCCCATTCAATTAACAAGTCGGTAATAATGATTTATTGGTCCACTCAAGGAACCTATATATAAGCAAGTCAACCATACAATTAGAACAAGTCCACATGAAACCTAGTCCACTCAAGGAATAATATATAATATTAGATAACACATAGACCCGATTTGCTTAAGAAACCAATATATATATTTATATATATGTATATGTATTTATAGCCAGTCTACAAATAACATCGGTTTACTCAAGATACCATCACTCTCACCAATAAATGTACACACATGCTAAGGGTTTTATGATCGCCCACTAGCCATGACCTGCAGGGGACGTGCTTTTGTCCATGTACCAAAATCCTAGACATCTAGTGCTTGACAACCTTATATCAACCCATCCCATGAAGATACCCAAATACCGATACATCCCACAATAGTAATGGGTATCACACAAATCACAACTACAATGATATCAGTAATCACACTTGTAGGACCAACAAGCTTTTATTATAATTTCATTCCATGTGATTAACACTTAGGATAGCTAATAGTCATTAATTTTCCTTGAACATGGATCATAACAAGCATATAAAGAAACAATTATCGTGCATATATAAAATAATTTGGGTTTCAACTACATTAAACTCTTACCTTTAATTTGCACCTCATTTAGGTCTTGCTTAGGACTTGCAATGTCTAAAGTATAAATCCGCACCTATGGTCCGTACCATAATACACCCCAACCTCCATCCTAACATTAATACCTTACAATACTACCATTCCTATAGTTAGTACCATAAATTCCTCGGATCCACCTACACTAACTACCATTGATTCCTCGTAATCCACCAACACCAACAACCCACCACCTCTAGTTAGGCATTTATTAGGTTCTAAGCCAATTTCTGGATACAAATCCATTTTTAAATATTAAAGGATGAAAAACATCAATAACAATGCATATTAATTTATTTAAAGATTTCAATATCGCATGTAACCTCAATTTTTCATCCAAACAATCAGATTTTACCCTTTTTATCCATCACAACACAGTGCCCGCAGGCCTAAATCTCCCATCAATATATGTCATGCCTATGCTTTCTAACCTAGGTCTAAACTACTCAACCAAACCTATCTAGATGCCAATCAACTACTATAAGGCATGAACGCGAGATTTTGACACCGTGCTAGTGATTTTTGGGGTAAATTCCGTCTGAAAACCATGGGTTTTACCCTCATTCAAACATATTACCCTTCCACATTGCTCCATGGTCATGAGGCAACTGCAGAGGGTTTTTAGAAGCCTCTTTAATCCTTTTACAAATAAAGAGGAGAAAGAATATTAAATAAAATGGAATCTGGTTTCTACCTTCGACATCCCGCTATAGTGGTCGGTCGGTCGCTACCACGGCACCACTAAAATGAGTAAATTCCTAATATAGCAAGATGACATCAGCACAACCCAAAATTTTTTGCTAAGTCCATTTGTATAAGTTCGGGAGCGTATATCCTAAATTCCCTATACCCCATGCCCATAAATGAGGTGCCTTTTAGAAACGATGGAACAGGTCATTACAATAGATATCAATTTACCATCATTCATCCCTGAACGATCAAAGTAGGAAAAGAATTGTATGAATCGAACTTGGACCTTAACTCCTTCTCAATGATTATGTAATTATCACAGTTAAGTGGATCACTAAAATTTTGATTCTCTTGCATACTAAATTTTTAAGCCAAACTTTATTACTACTCTGCTTGGCCAAGAAACCTTCCTTCCTTACGTGTTGTACGAGCCTATTAGGATCAAAATGTTTTTTCAGTACCCAAGGAGTTCGAGGCCTTACCAATTTATTGGAAAGAAAAAACTCAAAAACATAACTAACAATTTTTTTTTTGTACCTCGAGAGACTTGATCCCTCTATAAGGGGAATATTCCCTCCATAGTAGCATTGCTATAATGGTAAAGGGTCACTATAGCAGAAGCAAAGAGTTTAAAGGGGTGAGGATTGGGCTTCACACCCATTTTCCCCTCTTTTCACTAGAAAACTCCCCTTCCCGATCTCTTTGCTCTTGATGTTGAAAACCAAGTAATTATTACTATACTTCTCCTTATTACTTTGTTACATGTATTTTTGCTTGATTTATGCTTAAATTCATAGAAAAGAATAGGTTTTTGGGGTTGGCTTTTGAATTCAAAATTGGGATTGATTTGGGATAAATTTTAAAGCATGGGTGCTTCTCTTACGTTTACAATGCTTCTATAGCATTCTCGGTGTAAGAATTATGAGATTCATAGAAAAAGGGGGTTCAAAATAGTGAGGAATGTGAAAGGTTGTTCTTAGTTTTTTCTGACGATTTGGGCATGTTTAAGCTAGTTCTAGGATCTTCTATGAATACTGATCTGCGTAAGAATGCCAAAAATAGGAATTTCCTTCAAGAGGTGACATTAATGCAACTCTTATGCTTTTAGTAAGATAAAGGCCACTTTTGAGGCCTCATACCGCTATGGTTACCACACAATAGCGGTCCCATGATAACGGTATGTATCCCGCTATAGCGAGAGGCTATAGGAAGTAGCCTCCTAGCATAAACTCAAACATGGCCTTTTTCTGAAAATTTGATTTCCTTGATAATTCTATGAGTTTTAACTTGTTTTATTACAATTATTTAAAGATTTACTACCCCCAGGGTTGGAAAATCAAGAAGATGCTTCCGCTTTCGTGAGATCTACCAATGAAATCTGTCAGGAGATATTCTGAGACTACCAAAGAATGAGATTCTGCTTTGAGGTGGGTTTTATGATGAGAGGTGTAGAGACCAAAGCCCATGAATTCTATAATTGTCTCCAGGAATTTTGTTGGATTCCACTTGTGGAGGCTCCTCCAACTAGGATCTTAGGCTGGATTAGGGAGTTTTATGCTATACTCCCTACCATTCTTTGGAACGACCCCATCCCCACCATTTGCATTAGGGGAGTGGATGTCCCCATCGATGCTACTGCCATAAATGAGGTGCTCAGGGTTTCGAATATCCCTAATGCAAAGTAGATGGTCAAGGCCCAAGAGATGGAAATGAAGTGGATGTAGGACACGACGATTGTGGAGGAAGAAAGGAACTAGATCTATATGCACACTACTAAGGGGATTAGGAGTACTTATTTCACTATTGATGCTTGGAAGTGGTTGAACCTGGTGTCTAGAGGATTTATCTATTGGGCAACACTTTTAACATGACCTATCCTTAGGCCTTGGTGTTGGCCTATTCCATAGGAGGGATTAAGATGAATGTGGGAGCACAAATAGTGATGGAGTGGAAGGACTTCTATTGGGGAAACAAGAAGGGCCCCTACCTTCACGGACTAGTCTTTGAGCTATGCAGGCATGCTGGGGTGCTCAAGAAGGATGCTGATACTGATGTAAAGATCGACACACCCTTCCATCCCCTCCAGGTGAAGGTGGTCTCATCCAAGATCAAGAAGAAAAGGAAGGGGAACGAGGCCGAGATTAGACAAGATGTAGAGTAAGACGATGATGGTTATAATGATGATAATTCTTCCCCTCCCTCCCAGCCCCAAATTTCTAGTAGTCGCCTGGAGGTGGATTTGGCTGTTATGCGGAGATACATGGAGCATCCCCACCTGTCTCCACAGGGTACAACTTTTTCATATTCCATAGACCCACCTCCCAATTTCTAGAACTATGCAGCACTCTACAGAAAGCTTGATGAGGATAAAAGGAGGAGGCACTCCCAGAATTACATGCTCATATAGATGTGAAAGACCGTAAAGGTCATGTTCAAGTGCGTAGTCCCTAATAAGGAGCTTCCCCAGTTAGAGCAGGAGGCCCCACCTCGAAAGTATGTAATGATTATGAGGCATCGAGCTATGTCCCAGTGCATGTTAGCTCAGCCCCCATTTTTTATATATTTATACTTATTTTGGGTTGCCCATGTTTGGGGCATGTAACAAATAATGTGCCATGGTTTCATGGCACTTTTGATGCTTAAAACAAGAAAAATATGCAATAACTTGGGTATGTTTGGTAAGTATGATGTGTTTTCCATTCTATCTTGTAGGAAAATAGGTTATGGAGGTAAAATGGAGAAGAAGTAAAGCAGTAAGCACTGGAATGAAGCATCTGAAGAAGAAAAAAGCCAAGTCAAAACTGAGGGAGTGACTCACGCCACGTGAGTCGACCTATGTCACGTAGGTTCGTGTCGTTAGTCAAACTCTTGAAGATTGTGATGAAGCCTGATTCTCATGGCAGGGACACACGTGACGTTACTTGGTTCCATAACACCCAGTCACGGTGCTGTGGAAAAGTACCTACTCTGTTCTCCTGTTTTGTTTAGGATAGGATTCATCTTGTATATATAAATACCCCTATATTGTCCTATGTTTAAGAGTTAGTGACTATATTATTTTTAGTTGGTTATTTCATTATTTTGAGGATTAAAAAAATACATTATTGTTTTTGTAATCTAGGAACATCGATTCTAGAGTTTTTATTCATATTGAGATTTCAGAGTTTTCTTCTTTATTGTGAGTTTATAATTATGTTTTCATCATTGAATTCTTCTTGTGTTCCTGCAACTATGAGTAGCTAAACCCATCAACTAGGGTTACGTGAACCATGAGGAATTAACAAAATGGGTTAAGTGCAATGCAATTCTGAACCGATTTGAATGCATGTATTGTTATTTCTTTCATTGTAATTGATCTTCTAACTGTTGCAAACATTACAAACTCACCTGTATTCTTAACTTACTTGAGAGAGAGGTAGAGATTGGGAAAAGGATATAACAACAGAGATTTAAAGCTATCAACATTTATCTAATAACTTGAGCTATAACAGGGATAGTTATCTGAGATCCAGAACAAGGGTTAGTAGTGCGATACTCTAAGACTGAGAGGCGAAGAGTGAAATTTATCTAACCAAGGTTGAGAGATGTTTAGATGAACAAATCTTATTAGATTTTGCATGAAACACAGTGGGACAGTTTTACAAGCATAAGTAACCAGAGGCGTTAAGGAATTATTGGGGATCAAAGTCCTAATGTATTTCTCATATTGATAACAAATACAATAATCAACAATCATTACTATTATTACTTGTTTACAAAAACCCCTCAATTTGACTTACTTTCCAATTACTCAAACTAGCATTCGACAAACTTTCATCCTATTCCCTATGCGATTGAACCCAACCTAGTTGGGTTCTATATTTGATACATCGACCGCGTTATACTTTTCTAGAGGTATATTTTGGGTGACATCAAATTTTGGCACCGTTGTCGGGGAATATGGTTATGGAGTTGATTAGTTTGCTTGTTGTAGTTGATTGGTTTTATTTTTTAATACTTTTAGGGGCACACGCTGGTGTATACCCAACACTAGGAGTCAAGGAAATCCCCTTATTCCACTTGATACTGATATAGAAACAACACTCAGAGCAAATTGAAGAATGGTAAACACTGACAGAGTTCAGAATCCTGCAGTTGCGGAAGGTATTCATAACCAGCCAATTTAGCTAGTTTATCATAAAATTGTGGAACAAATCACTACTCGATTAATGGCTGAGAAAAATGTGAGGCAAGTAGCTCTTAGACAAGAAGGTAGAGATCATCAAGGAATGCAAAAAGCAGCACAACATCTTGCTGCACTTGAAGATAGACAAAGAAGACTGAGGGTGCAACAACCACCTCAAAGACCATAGGTGCCAGTTTATGATGATCCCTAAGTAGAGGATGTGGATTATTTTGAGCCAATTGAGACTGGTGCCATTATTCCACAAAAGTTACCTTAGGGTACTAAGTTTGACATTACAAGTGCCATGATCCACCTGCTAAACTTGAAAGGTGTGTCTGCTCGTCTTCCTACAGATGATCCGAACATGCACGTGATGAATTTTGTGGGGGTCTGCACTTCATATAATTTTCCTGGAGTTGACCAAGAGGCTATTCGATTGATATTGTTTCCATTCTCTCTAACAGGAGAAACGACTTTGTGGTTGGTCGAGTTACCATGAGGTTCCATCACTACTTGGTAAGAGTTGAGAAATTAATTTCTAGAGAGATTTCTCCTACCCTCCAAGAAGCTATAGTTGAAGGATGTGATTTACAACTTCAGACAACTACATTCTGAAGCACTTTACAAGACATGGCTAAGGTTTAAGAAGAAGCTACAAAATGTCCTAAATTATAAGATGAGTGGTAGGAGTTTACTTGAGAGCTTCTATATGGATTTAAATGCCAATACTAAGGTTGTAGCAGATACTATCACTGGCGGAGCATTTATGAGTCTGAGGTGGGAACAAGCTTCAGAGGTTTTAGATTGTATCACTAAGACCAACCGAGGATGTCACGCCTCGAATTCCAATGGGGCGGACTGGCATCCGAAGTCGTTAAGGCCCAAGAGAACCAATCTTTATTCATGTACTCTTATATGCATGTCACTAAATGAACAACACCCTATCACGTATAGATATAAGATGCTAATAGCGAAAGTCATGGAAAAACATATGATATATATGAAGCTTGGTCGTTAGGGCCATCAAATCAAAATGGACATACATTATTTCCTTTATCTCACCAAGTACGTCTACAAAGCCTCTAACAGAAACATATACGTAACCAACCTAAATTCGGGACTAGTCTGTGCTTAATATAACATTTATACAATACCAAAACAAATGTACATAGTGACTTAGAAAGCCCCGAACCAACTGGAGCTCACCAACGATCTGTAAATGACCCACAACTTATTGTGGAGGTCTACTAGTACTTGTGCCTGTAGCAAGTAGGGTAAGTCCCCCAAGGGACGTCAGTACGAAAGAATGTACGGAGTATGTAAGGCGATAAGCACTGCATGACATATAAGAACTTCAATGGAATCAAATACAAGTGAGTGGACAATATTGATAAACAACCATTGTGTATGTGTGGAACTTTGTACATTTCTTTCATTACCTTCTTTGCTTTCATGTACATTACCGTCAAATATAATACTGTCAATATATAACCATCAATATATAATCGTCAATATATATATAACCTGGGCCCCAACTGATCAGCGGATCATAACATAACATATATACCATAAATCAATAAAGCAGGTTCGACCCTAGTTAGGTTTTCACCCCATTGGGCTACCCCCTGTCAGGTTCGGCATCAAGCCAGGCTTTTTCAAGCTTTCCCCCACATCCAATAATCTCTGGATCATCTCTAGTTAGGCTTTCTCCCCTTTGAACTATCACCCATAAATAAATAAAGCAGGTTCGGCATCAAGTTTGGCTTTTACCCCACTGAGCTTTCCCCCTAATCCAATAATCTCGAGATCGTCTTGATTTAGGATTTCGCCCCCAAATCTACCACCCATAATAAAAGAACCATAAAGTAACCATATATGTATTACTTCTTTGCATTACTTCTTTCCTTTACTTTTGTGAGATTGATACATTGGTGGTCATGAACTTTGGAACGTAACATTATTGGAACTTTGGAACAATGTCCACAATTGTGTGACACATGAATAACAATTGGTCATTGAATAAGAAACATGTGAATAACAATATATGACAACCTGAAATGAGATACTTTAGAACATTTTGGAATGGAACAAGTACAATGACAATGTGAACACTATGTGCTGCAGAAGGATACGAAAAGAGTAACCTTACATACCTTATCTTCCCAATATGAATAGATATAGCCCTATAAGTGAATACAATAATCCATCTCCTTCCTTACATTTTACTCTACAACACAAGTACATAACGGAACTCACGTTAACAACTAACTACATTTCAAGTGCATAAAACGACAATGAACTACATGACTGCCATATAATGTCATTTCGCCCTTCACAATACCATTCAATACATTATAATACCAACAAAACCACAACATGCCACACATCAACCAAGGCATCATAAACCAATAGCATTTCACACCAATTCTATGCTTTACACTTCCCTTTCAACACTGTGTCACATTTACCTCACTATGTCACGTAAACACCTTTCTCAACAACATATTAAAGACAATACATAATTGATACCATTCAAAATAACTCCGGGCTTCTCCTTTAAATTCATTCAAAAGGTACCATAAGTTGATAATTGCATCCATAAAGGGTATAGGGGCTTTAGGAGGTCAAAGAGATGCAAAAACAACCGAAACAGAGTTCTGGACTGACCTGCGAAGCCACATGCACTAGAAGGTGGATGAGGTGCAGTCACAGGTGACCATTGGCCTGGTCTAGGGCCATCTTCATTGGAATATGCGCCCACAGGTGCCCCATCCGCGAAGGCGAATGCTCGTTTCCGCCTCCAGGGGTCATTTTCGGGTCCTTTTTTGCATTGAATGGTACATGGTCATAATTAAACTTCTATTTTCATATTTTAAGTTATATTAGATGCCAAATAACAGCCATGGTTTCACAACACGCATAAACATCGCAAAAACTACATTTTCCTTTCAATACGCCACCGGTTCCATGTATAATATCACAACAACAATTCCAAATGTTACACACAAAGAGAAATCAAGTTAAGCACATAAAAACATCATACATTTTGATATTTAATTCATCAAATTCAGTTCCTTCAATACCACAAGTCCACTTCCAAGTATACAAGGCAAAAACCTTTACCAATTAAGCAAACATAGACTGTTTCACACATAGTGAACTTTTCAACACTTTGTCAACTTAACCAACATCATATAAACCATCTCTAATGCATATAATATATTAAATAACAATATTAAACCCTTACACAAGCTTTCAAAGTGATGATCTTGTCCAAAAGAGAGGGTTGCCTTAGCGTTTGGATGAAGAGAAATATCTTGTGGAAATTCTAGAAAGTGCATGTGTCTTTTGTTGATTAAAAATCTGATTTGTTGCCTTATATAGTGCCTCATGGTCATCCTTAACCAAACACTTAGTCAATAATTGAGGGTTTACTTGGTCAAAGAAAGAATGGGTCATTTTTCCATTTTGGGCCAGTTCTTTTGCCAGGAAATTACATGGAATGTCCTCCATAGTGGGTGACTTTGTATTTTTGTCCCCCATAAGAAAAGTCTTTAAAGACTAGCCTTCCTTCATTTTTATGTATACAACAAGTACATTTTTACCCCTCTACACCTCAAATGTTGTGTTACTCTTTACATGCTCATTTGCCTCTCAACTTTATTTTTCTTTTTTACTATTACTTGATTTTTATTTTTTCTTTTCTCTTTTTTTTTCCTTGTTTTAATTCATGTGTCTCAACTTTTTTTTATTTTTTTTGTTCTTTTTTTTTTCTTTTATTTTTCAAACATTATTTATTTTTCATTTCTCTTTTTTTAATTCATTGTCTCAACCTTTATTTATTTTTTATTTTTTTTCTTTTCACATTCTTTTTAATTTTTCTCAAACTTTATTTTTATTTTATTTTTTCCTCTCATTTTTTCTCAACTTTTTTTTTTTTTTTTTTATTATTTTTCTCTTTTTTCTATTTTCTTAACCTTTATTTTTTTTCTTTTTTCTCAATCTTTATTTTTTTCCTTCTCTTTTTTCTTTTTTCTCAAGTTCTATTATATTTTGCTAATGAATAGAAAATTGGATAATCCGCAAAAAAAATCTTCTTTCTTTGACATCAAAGGAAACTTAAGGGCGTGACTTGCCGTTTGGAAGTCTTTTGGGATAAGTCTTGTCTCTAAGGAAAGATTTATAGAACATCAACTTATTGTTTGTAATCCCTTGAGCTAAGTCTTGCCTCTAGGGCAACAATTATAGAGTATCTCATAAATTAAGACATAATGAAATAGTGTTAACTCTTGCCCATGAGGAGTAATTTTTTTTTTTGGGAGATTCTTGGGCTAAGTCTAGTTTTAAAGGCAAGACTTATAGAGCATCTCATAAATCAAAGACACAATGTGGTAGTGCTAACTTTTGTCCATGGGGGCGTATAACTTTTTTTTTGAAAGTCTTTGGGCTAAAATCTACCTCTAAGGGAAGAGTTATAGAACAACTCATAAATCAAGACACAATGTGGTAGTTTCAACTCTTGCCCATGAGACATAACTTGTTGTTTGAAAGCCCTTGGGCTAAGTCTTGCCTCTAAGGCTATAGTTATAGAACATTTCATAAATCAAGACACAATGTGATAGTGTCAACTCTTGACCATGGGGCATAACTTGTTGTTTGAAACTCATTGGGCTAAGTCTTGCCTCTAAGGCAAGAGTTATAGAACATTTCATAAATCAAAACATAATGTGGTAGTGTCAACTCTTGCCCATGGGGCGTAACTTGTTGTTTTAAAGTCCTTGGGCTAAGTTTTGCCTCTAAGGCAAGAGTTATAGAGCATCTCATAAATCAAAACACAACGTGGTAGTGCCAACTCTTGCCCATAGGGCATAACTTGTTGTTTGAAAGTCCTTGGTTTAAGTCTTACCTCTAAGGCAATGTTATAGAGCATCTCATAAATCAAGACTCAATGTGGTATTGCCAACTCTTACCCATGGGGTATAACTTGTTTGAAAGTCCTTGGGCTAAGTCTTGCCTCTAAGGCAAGAGTTATGGAACATCTCATAAATATAAATACAATATGGTATTGTCAAATCTTGCCCATGGAGCGTAACTTGTTGTTTGACAGACCTTGGTCTAATTAGTCTTGCCTCTAATGCAAGAGTTATAGAGCATCTCATAAATCAAGACACAATGTGGTAATGTCAACTTTTGACTATAGGGCATAACATGTTGTTTTAAAGTCATTGGGCTAAGTCTTGCCTTTAAGACAAGAGTTATATAGCATTTCATAAGTTAAAAATAATGTGGTAGTGACAACTCTTGCCCATGGGGCATAACTTGCTGTTTGAAAGTCCTTAGGCTAATCTTGCCTCTAAGGCAAGAGTTATAGAACATTTCATATATTAATAAGACACAACGTGGTAGTGTCAACTCTTGCCCATGGGGCATAACTTGTTGTTTGAAAGTCCTTGGGCTAAGTCTTGCCTCTAAGGCAAAGTTATAGAGTATCTCATAAATCAAGACTCAATATGGTAGTGTCAACTCTTGCCCATGGGGCATAACTTGTTGTTTGAAAGCACTTGGGATAAGTCTTGCCTCTAAGGCAAAAGTTATAGAACATCTCATAATTAAAACACAATATGGTAGTGTCAACTCTTGCCCATGGGGCGTAACTTGTTGTTTGAAAACCCTTGGGCTAAGTCTTGCCTCTAAGACAAGAGTTATAGAGCATTTCATAAATCAAAAGACAATGTGGTAGTGCCAACTCTTGCCCATGGGGCATAACTTATTGTTTGAAAGTCATTGGACTAAGTCTTGCCTCTAAGACAAGAGTTATATAGCATTTTATAAGTTAAAACATAATGCGATAGTGTCAACTCTTGACCATGGGACGTAACTTGTTGTTTGAATGTCCTTAGGTTAAGTCTTGCTTCTAAGGCAAGAGTAATAGAACATCTCATAAATCAAGACACAATGTGGTAGTATCAACTCTTGCCTATGGGACGTGACTTGTTGTTTGGAAGGAATCGAAGAAAAGAAAAGAAAAAAAATAAAGGTTACGAAAAAATAAAAAACAAAAGAAAAATGAAGGTTGATAAAATTAAAAAAAAATCAAAGAAAATGAAAAAGAGTAAAAGAAAAAAAAAGAAGTTGAAAGGAGAAAAAGAAAAAAGGAAAAAAGTAAAGGTTGAGAAAAATTAAAAAAAAAAAAAGAAGAGAAAATAAAAAAAATAAATTAAAATAAGATAAAACAGAGAAAAAAATTGAAGTTGAAAGATAAATGAGCATGGAGGGTTGTTTGAAAATATTTGATATATAGAGGGGCAAATATGTATTTGTTCCATACATAAAAAAGAAGGAAGGGTAGTTTTGTAGCACTTTTGCTATAGGGGTAAAAAAGCAAACCCACCCACTATGGGGGCTATTTATCTAGTTTACCCGTCTTTTTCTCAATTATTGGGCCCTTATTGAGCCCATTAACGCATGTGAATTCAGCCCACTACCATTTATGTGTAATACCCCAACAATATCATTTGTAAATATTTCCATAAATGTTACGGTAGTCTCATAGTTTGGGAAATGTACTGGGTGTTACATCTTTCCCTCCTTAGAAACATTCGTCCTCGAATGTTAGTAACATTATCCCATTTAACAAAATTTAAGTCTAAGTTTATCCTTCATGTTATCATATACACATAATGCTTGTAAAGACTTACTTGTTATTGCTCCAATTCCACACCTTGAACTTTATCTTCCGTTTGAACAAATATGAGTATTTAGACTTCATCATTTCTTTGGCATCCCATGTGATTTCTTTAACTTGTTGATTCTTCCTAAGTACCTTTACGGAAGCTACTTCTTTATTCCTTAATCTCTTAACTTGTCGATCCAAAATAGCAATAGGTACTTCCTCATATGTGATATCTCCCGTAACTTGTGCATCTTCAATGGGAGCAATACGAGATGGGTATCCCATGCACTTTTGAAGCATTGAAACATGGAATACTGAATGAACTGTGGAGAGTTCTTGGCGTATTTCAAATTCATACACAAATGGACCAAATCTTCGTACAATCCTTTCTTTCCGAATCTCATTACCCCTTTCATTGGTGACACTTTCAAAACTACCCCATCATCTTTGGAAAATTCTAGCCCTCTTCTTCTAACATCGGCATATGACTTGTGTCGACTTTGCGCCATTTTTAACTGCTGTTGTATCACCTTAACTTTCTCTATAGCTTAGTGAACAAGATCTGGCCCCAATAAGAAAGTTTCACCCACTTCAAACCATCCAATTGATGATCTACACTTCCTTCCATGTAAAGCTTCATAAGGTGCCATTTTGATACTTGAACGATAGTTGATATTGTAGGTAAATTCAACAAGAGGTAAATGATCATCCCAACTACCTTTAAAGTCACATGTGCAAGTTCGTAGCATATCTTCAAGTGTTTGGATAGTACATTCTGCATATCCATCTGCGTGGGGATGAAAAGTTGTACATAAATTCACTTGGGTTTCCAAACCCTCCAAAAAATATTTGTCAAAAATGTGCAGTAAATTGAGCTCCCCTGTCTGCTCTAACAGAAATTGGAATTCCATGCAGTCGCACTATCTTTTTAACATACAACCGTGCATAACCTTCAGCTGTATAAGTGGTTTAGCATATAACCTGTGATGAAATCCATGTTAATCATGTCCCATTTACAGACTGGAAGATTTATACTTTGCGTGTAACCTCCAGGTTTCTGATGCTCTACTTTTACTTATTGACAATTTGGGCATAGAGCTACAAATTCTTCAATGTTCTTTTCATGTAACCTTACCAATACATTTCTTTCAGATCATGGTACATTTTGGTAGTTCACGGATGAAGAGAATATCGTGAATGATGTGCCTCTGTCATAATTCTTTTCCTTAGTTCATCTATATATGGTACACACAATCTACCTTGGCACTGCAGTACTCACTCTTGCATAAGATCAAATGCCTTTGTCAGACTTTGTTGTACATTTCTTTCAGCTAAAATAAAATAGGGTCCGCATATTGTTTCTTTGTCGCTTCAGCTACTAATGGAAATCCTGCTGCATTTTACACTATACTTCCTGCATCTGGGGTTTCAAGAAGACGAACTCCCAAGCTGGCTAATCGGTGTAGATAGTCGACTATACCTTGCTTTTCCATCAACTGGCTATTAATGCTTCCTATTTCTTTACAATTTAATGCATCGGCTACCATATTTGCTTTTTCTGGATGGTATAAGATATCACTATCATAATCGTTTAGTAATTACAGCCACCTTCGGTGTCCCCAGTTTAGATCCTTCTACTTAAAATATACTGTAAACTTTCATGATTAGTATATATATATATCTACGTGAACCCCATACAAATAGTGGCGCCATATCCTTAAAGCAAATATCACGGCTGCTAACTCAATATCATATGCGGACTAATTTCTCTCATGTGGGCGCAATTGTCTTGAGGCATAAGCTATCATGTTGCCGTGCTGCATCAATACACATCCTAATCCAACTCCTGGGGCATCACAATATACTGCATACCCTTTTGTACCGTTCGAAAATACTAATACAGGTGTAGAAGTCAATTTATCTTTCAACTCTTGAAAACTCTTTTCGCACTCATTCTTTTACTGAACCTTGGTCGTCTTGTGTGTTAGCTTCATTAAGGGTGCTAAAATGGAAGAAAACCTTTTAACAAATCTTCTTTAATAACTTGTCAACCCAAAAAAGCTACAAATTTCCGTAGGCGTCGTAGGCCTTGGCCAATTCTACATTGTTTCTATCTTCTGCGTATCAACCCTTGTTCCTTCATCCTATACAATGTGACCCAAGTACGCTATGGATTTTAACCAACTCATGTTTTAGATAACTTTGCATATATCTTACGGTCGCGAAGAATTCGTAAAGTGATTAGCAGGGTCCTCTAGTGATCTTGAATAAACCAGAACATCATCTTTAACCACGATCATGAACACATTTAAAAATGTCGTGAACACCCTATTGTCTCTAACCCTTACCGGATGATATCCTGATCTCAGGTCAATCTTGTGAGAAACATTTGGCACCTTGTAATTGCTCAATTACATCATCAATTCTTGGGAGGGAATATTTATTCTTAACTTTCACCTTATTCAATGCCGATAATCAATACACATTCTCAACGTGCCATCTTTCCTCCATACAAATGACACGGGTGCACCCCAAGGGAACATACTAGGCCTTAGGAATCCCTTGTCCAACAAGTCTTTTAATTGCTCCTTCAATTCCTGTAACTCTGCCAGGGCCATTCTATACGGAGGAATAAAGATAGATTGAGTGCCTGGAATCGCATCGTTACCAAACTCTACTTCCCGTTCTGGAGGCAAACCTAGTAGATCTTCAATAACTACCTCAAGAATTTTATTTACTACTAGAACCGATTGGAAAGTTAGTGGTTCCCCATCAGTATCTTACACTCTTACTAAGTGACATATGTACCCCTTGGATATCATTTTCCTTACCTAGAACTAGCTGCTCCTCTAGAACCTCTGCCACACCCTGTAGGCTGCGCACCTCTACCTAGAGGAGGCACCGATGATGGCGATGTGATGGTTGGTCCGGTAGGTTGTGTCACACCACCCGTGCTCCTTTGTGGACACCCTTTCCTTACGTGCCCCAACATAACGCACTAGTAGCAAACATTCATCCCAAACCAGCATTCACCTGAATGAAACTTCCCGCAGTACTGGCACAGTTGGTGATAAAACTTTGATTGGATCATACTTCCTTATGATTGATACCCCACTATCCGTGAATCCTGAATCTCATTTCTTTGCACAAGCTGGTTGCTTCTAAACCCTTAGGATCGAGGTAGAGTATTTACTGTAGACTTAGGAAATGATGGTATAGGCGGTCTGTTAAACACCCAAGACCTAAATTCTCCTTGGGACGCCATGAACTATCCCATAGGTCTAGCCCTCTTTGACAGCCCTCTTTAAAATTCTTGTGACATTCTCCTTTGCCTTTGATTCCCCCTCTTCTGTGCAATGGCTGGGCCAACTTGTCCTTGATTTTGTGCAATGATTATCTGAGTCAAGAGGTGCACCTCATTCCTTATATACTACTCAGTATCATTAACAGATGTTTCGGCAGGGTCTTCTCTCCTTCTCGGCTCTTCTGGAGCTAGAAAAGTAGAAGAAGACCGTGATGCAAATTCAGTTTCAGCCCCACCCTGACTAGCTTGGTCAGGTGGTGATTTACTAGTTCCTTCTCCGACAAGCATGTATACCTTCTCACCTTTGCCCCTACCTTGTCTTGTAATTGACATTTTACTATACAGAAGAAAACCAATTTCAATGGTCAGATATGATTCCACCTACAACATTGGCTCTAATGCATGATCTAAGAAATGAAGAAAAGAAACAACTCCTAAATTTCCCGTAGCCTCCTACTTATAAATGTGGCACACAACACATCCATAAGCAATACTCTACTCAGACACGGCTTTGTAGACACCCTCAGGACGACCGACTCTAATACCACTTTTGTCACGCCTCGAATTAAAAAAGGTCGGAATGGCACCCGAAGCCGTCAAGGCCCAAAAGAACCAATCTTCATTTATGTACTCTCATATGCATGTCACTAAATGAACAACACCCTATCACGTGTAGATATAAGATGCCAATAGCGAAAGCCATGGAAAAACATATGATATATATGAAGATTGGCAGTTAGGTCCATCAAATCAAAATGGACATACATTCTTTCCTTTATCTCACCACGTACGTCTACAAAGCCTCTAACAGATACATATACGTAACCAACCTAAAGTCGGGATAATTTCGCGCTTTATAAAACATTTACACAATACCAAAACAAATGTACATAGTGACTCGAAAAGCCTCGAACCAACTAGAGCTCACCAACGATTTGTAAATGACCCGCAACCTACTGTGGAGGTATACTAGCACATGTTCCTGCAGCGAGTAAGGCAATTCCCCCAAGGGACGTCAGTACGAAAGAATGTACTGAGTATGTAAGTCGATAAGCACTGCATGACATATAAGAACTTCAATGGAATCAAATACAAGTGAGTGGACAATATTGATAAACCACCATTGTGTATGTGTGGAACCCTATACATTGTTTTCATTACTTTCTTTGCTTTCATGTACATTACCGTCAAATATAATACCGTCAATATAAAATCGTCAATATATAACCGTCAATATATATATATATAACCCGCGCCCTAAATGATCAGTGGGTCATAACATAACATAATATACCATAAATCAATAAAGCAAGTTCAGCCCTAGTTAGGTTTTCACCCGTTCAGTCTACCCCCTTTCAGGTTCGGCATCAAGCCACGCTTCTGCCCCACTGAGCTTTCCCCCTGATCCAATAATCTCGGGATTATCTCTAGTTAGGCTTTCGCCGCTTTGAGCTATCACCCATAAATCAATCAAGCAGGTTCGGCATCAAGTTTGGCTTTTATCCCACTAAGCTTTCCCCCTGATCCAATAATCTCGGGATCAGCTTGAGTCAGGCTTTCGCCCCCAAAGCTACCACCCGTACTCAAAGAACCATAAAGTAACCATCTATGTATTACTTCTTTGCATTACTTCTTTCATTTACTTTTGTGAGATTGATACATTGGTGGTCATGAACTTTGGAACGTAACATTATTGAAACTTTGGAACAATGTCCACAATTATGTGACACATGAATAACAATTGGTCATTGAATAAGAAACATGTGAATAAAAATATATGACAACTTGAAATGAGATACCTTAGAACATTTTGGAATGGAACAAGTGCAATGACAATGTGAACACTATGTGCTGCGGAAGGATAAGAAAAGAGTAACCTTACATACCTTATCTTCCCAATATGAATATACAGTCCTATAAGTGAATACAATAATCCATCTCCTTCCTTACGTTTTACTCTACAACACAAGTACATAACGGAACTCCCGTTAACAACTAACTACATTCCAAGTGCATAAAACGACAATGAACTACATGACTGCCATATAACCTCATTTCGCCGTTCACAATACCATTCACTGCATTACTATACCAACAAAACCACAACATTCCACACATCAACCAAGGCATCATAAACCAATAGCATTTCACACCAAGTTTATGCTTTACACTTCCCTTTCAACACTGTGTCACATTTACCTCACTACGTGACGTAAACACCTTTCACAACAACATATTAAAGACAATACATAATTTATACCATTCAAAATACCTCCAAGATACTCCTTTAAAGCCATTCAAAAGGTACCATAAGTTGATAATTGCATCCATAAAGGGTATAGGGGCTTTGGGGGGTCAAAGAGATGCAAAAACAACCGAAATGGAGTTTTGAAATGACCTGCAAATCCACCTGAACCCGCAGGTGGATTAGGTGTGGTCTTAGGTGACCATTTTCTTGGTCCAGGTCCACCTGCATTGGCATCTGCGCCCGCAGGTACCCTATCCGCGAAGGCGGATGCCTGTTTCAGCCTCAAGGGGTCATTTTTGGGTCCTTTTTCGCAATGAATGGTACATGGTCATAATTAAGCTTCTATTTTCATATTTTAAGTTATATTAGATGCCAAAAAATATCCATGGTTTCACAACGCGCATAAACATCACCAAAACTACATTTTTCTTTCAATACGCCACCGGTTCCATGTACAATTTCACAACAAGAATTCCAAATGTTACACACAAAGATAAAGCAAGTTAAGGACATAAAAAAATATTACATTTTGATATTTACTCCATCAAATTCACTTCCTTCAAGACCACAAGTCTACTTCCAAGTTTACAAGGCAAAACCCTTTACCGATTAAGCAAACATAGACTATTTCACACATAGTGAACTTTTCAACACTTTGTCAACATAAACAACATGATATACACAATCTCTCATGAATATAACATATTAAATCATAAGATTAAACACATACCCAAGCTTGCAAAGTGATGATCTATTCCAAAAGAGATGGTTGCCTTAGGGTTTGGATGAAGAGAAATATCTTGTGAAAATTCTAGAAAGTGCATGTGTCTTTTGTTGATTAAAAATCTGATTTTTTGCCTTATATAGTGCCTCATGGTCATCCTTATCCAAACACATTCAATAATTGAGGGTTTATTTGGTCAAATAAAGAATGGGTCATTTTCCCATTTTGGGCCATGTCTTTTGCTCAATTATTGGGCCTTTATTGAGCCCATTAATACATGTGAATTCAGCCCACTGCCATTTATGTGTAATACACCAACCATCTCATGTGTAAATAATTCCATAAATTTCATGGTAGTCTCATAGGTTGGGAAATGTACGGGGTGTTAAATCCTTCCCCCCCTTAGAAACATTCGTCCTCGAATGTTAGTAATATTCTCCCATTTAAACAAATTTAAGTCTAAGTTTATCCTTCATGTTATCATATACACATAATGACTTTAATGACTTACTTGTTATTGCTTCAATTCCACACCTTGAACTTTTTCTTCCATTTGAACAAATATGGGTATTTAGACTTCATCATTTCTTCGGCTTGCCATGTGATTTCTTCTACTTGTTGATTCTTCCAAAGTACCTTTATGGAAGCTACTTCTTTATTCCTTAATATCTTAAATTGTCGACCCAGAATAGCAATAGGTACTTGCTCATATGTGAGATCTCCCATAACTTGTGCATCTTCAATGGGAGCAATACCATATAGGTCTCCCATGCACTTTTGAGGCATTGAAACATGGAATACTGAATGAACTATGGAGATTCCTTGGGGTATTTCAAATTGATACATGAATTGACCAAATCTTCGAACAATCTTATATGGCACATTATATAGGGCCAACTTTCCTTTCTTTCAGAATCTCATTACCCCTTTCATTGGTGACACTTTCAAAACTACCCCATCACCTCGGGAAAATTCTAGCCCTCTTCTTCTAACATCGGCATATGATTTGTGTCGACTTTGCGCTGTTTGTAGCCACTGTTGTATCACCTTAACTTTCTCTATAGCTTAGTGAACAAGATCTGGTCCAAATAAGGCAGTTTCACCCACTTCAAACCATCCAATTAATGATCTACACTTCCTTCCATAAAGCTTCATAAGGTGCCATTTTGATACTTGAACGATAGTTAATATTGTAGGTAAATTCAACAAGAGGTAAATGATCATCCCAACTACCTTTAAAGTCCCATATGCAAGCTCATAGCATATCTTCAAGTGTTTGGATAGTATATTCTGCCTGTCCATCTGTGTGGGGATGAAAAGTTGTACATAAATTCACTTGGGTTCCCAAACTCTCCTAAAAGATTTGTCAAAAATGTGCAGTAAATTGAGCTCCCCTGTCTGCTCTAACAGAAATTGGAATTCCATGCAGTCGCACTATCTTTTTAACATACAACCGTGCATAACCTTCAGCTGTATAAGTGGTTTAGCATATAACCTGTGATGAAATCCATGTTAATCATGTCCCATTTACAGACTGGAAGATTTATACTTTGCGTGTAACCTCCAGGTTTCTGATGCTCTACTTTTACTTATTGACAATTTGGGCATAGAGCTACAAATTCTTCAATGTTCTTTTCATGTAACCTTACCAATACATTTCTTTCAGATCATGGTACATTTTGGTAGTTCTCGGATGAAGAGAATATCGTGAATGATGTGCCTCTGTCATAATTCTTTTCCTTAGTTCATCTATATATGGTACACACAATCTACCTTGGCACTGCAGTACTCACTCTTGCATAAGATCAAATGCCTTTGTCAGACTTTGTTGTACATTTCTTTCAGCTAAAATAAAATAGGGTCCGCATATTGTTTCTTTGTCGCTTCAGCTACTAATGGAAATCCTGCTGCATTTTACACTATACTTCCTGCATCTGGGGTTTCAAGAAGACGAACTCCCAAGCTGGCTAATCGGTGTAGATAGTCGACTATACCTTGCTTTTCCGTCAACTGGCTATTAATGCTTCCTATTTCTTTACAATTTAATGCATCGGCTACCATATTTGCTTTTTCTGGATGGTATAAGATATCACTGTCATAATCGTTTAGTAATTCCAGCCACCTTCGGTGTCCCCAGTTTAGATCTTTCTACATAAAATATATTGCAAACATTCATGATCAGTACATACATATATACACGTTAACCCCATACAAATAGTGGCGCCATATTCTTAAAGCAAATATCACGGCTGCTAACTCAAGATCATATGTGGACTAATTTCTCTCATGTGGGCGCAATTGTCTTGAGGCATAAGCTATCATATTGTCATGCTGCATCAATACACATCCTAATCCAACTCCTGGGGCATCAAAATATACTGCATACCCTTTTGTACCATTCAAAAGTACTAATACAGGTGTAGAAGTCAATTTATCTTTCAGCTCTTGAAAACTCTTTTCGCACGCATTCTTCCACTGAACCTTGGTCGTCTTGTGTGTTAGCTTCGTTAAGGGTGCTGAAATGGAATAAAACCTTTTAACAAATCTTCTGTAATAACCTGTTAACCCAAGAAAGATACAAATTTTTGTAGGCGTCATAAGCCTTGGCCAATTCTACATCGCTTCTATCTTCTGCGTATCAACCCTTATTCCTTCATCCTATACAATGTGACCCAAGAACTCTATGGATTTTAACCAACTCACGTTTTATAGAACTTTTCATAAATCTTACGATCGCGAAGAATCCATAACACCTATCGTAAGTGATTAGCATGGTCCTCTAAAGATATTGAATAAACCAGAACATCATCTTTAACCACGATCACGAACACATTTAAATATGGCGTGAACATCCTATTTATCAAATCCATAAAAACTGCAGGTGCATTTGTTAGCCCAAATGACTTAACTAGCAATTCATAATGACCATATTATGTTCGGAAAGCTGACTTGGGTATATCCTTGTCTCTAACCCTTACCGGATGATATCCTGATCTCAGGTCAATCTTGTAAGAAACATTTGGCACCTTGTAATTGCTCGATTACATCATCAATTATGAGGAGGGAATATTTATTCTTAACTTTTACCTTATTCAATGACGATAATCAATACACATTCTCAACGTGCCATCTTTCCTCCGAACAAATGACACTGGTGCACCCCAAGGGAACATACTAGGTCTTATGAATCCCTTCTCCAACAGGTCTTTCAATTGCTCCTTGAATTCCCGTAACTCTGCCAGCGCCATTCTATACGGAGGAATAGAAATAGGTTGAGTGCCTGGAATAGCATCGATACCAAACTCTACTTCTCGTTCTGGAGTAAAACCTGGTAGATCTTCAAGAACTACCTCAAGAATTTCATTTACTACTAGAACCGATTGGAAAGTTGGTGGTTCCTCATCAGTATCTTTCACTCTTACTAAGTTCCATATGTACCCCTTGGATATCATTTTCCTTGCCTTAAGATAGTAAATAAACTTTCCTCTCGGTACTCCAACATTACCCCTCCATTCAAGGACGGTCTTTTGTGGAAAATGGAAATGTACCTTCTTTGCTCGACAATCTACAGTGGCATAACAACAAAAAAAACCAACCACTGCATACCCATTTTAACATCACACTCTATCATTTCCTCAGCTCAATAAGAACAGCTAACTATTATGACTGCAAACAGTGACTATGCAATTACGACAGATTTTCTTAGCTATAATAGGCTCACCAACGGGTGTAATACTCCAAATGACTTGACTAGTAATTCCGGCGTTCTTTTGAAAAAAAATAATTCAGTCAATGGTGTAACATCTGATAATGTAGAACCCAGATCAATCAATACATATACATTATGTAAACATATGAATAATGTATCTGTAACTACATTAGGAGAAGCCTCCAAATTTTGTCGGTTCGTTAGTGCATAGGTGCAATTTTGGGCTCCTCTAGAACCTCTGCCACCCCCCGTAGGCTACGTACCTCTACCTAGAGGAGGCACCGATGATGGCGATGCAATGGTTGATCCCGTAGGTTGTGCCATACCACCCGTGCTCCTTTGTGGATACCCTTTCCTTACATGTCCCGACATCCCGCACCAGTTACAAACATTCGTCCCAAACCAGCATTCACCCTTTCCGCAGTGCTGGCACAGTTGGTGATAAATCTTCGATTGGCTCATACTTCCTTGTGCTTGATACCCCACTATCCGTGAATCTTGAATCTCACTTCTTTGCCCAAGCTGGTCACTTCTAAACCCTTGGGATCGAGGTAGATTATTTACTGTATAATGAGTAAATGATGGTCTAGCCAGAATGTTAAATACCCGAGACCTAAATTCTCCTTGGGAAGCCATGAACTGTCCCATAGGTCTAGCCCTCTTTGACGACACTCTTTACAATTCTTGTGTCATTCTCCTTTGCCTTTGATTCCCCCTCTTCTGTGCAAAGGCTGGGCCAACTTGTCCTTGATTTTGTGCAATGACTATCTGAGTCAACAGGTGCACCGCATTCCTTATATCCTGCTCAGTAGCATTAAAAGGTGTTTCAGCAGCAAGACCTAAATGTCCTAAATGTCCCGTAGCCTCCTACTTATAAATGTGGCGCACAACACATCCATAAGCAAGACTATACTCAGACACGGCTTTGTAGACACCCTTAGGATGACCTGCTCTGATAGCACTTTTTTCACGCCTCAAATTCCAATGGGTCGTACTGGCACCCGAAGCCGTTAAGGCCTGAGAGAACCAATCTTCATTCATGTACTCTCATATGCATGTTACTAAATGAGCAACACCCTATCACGTATAAATATAAATGCCAATAGTGAAAGTCATTGAAAAACATATGATATATATGAAGCTTGGCTGTTAAGGCCATCAAATCAAAATGGACATACATTCTTTCCTTCATCTCACCATGTACGTCTACAAAGCCTCTAACTGATACATATACGTAACCAACCTAAAGTAGGGACAAGTCCGCACTTTATACAACATTTATACAATACCAAAACAAATGTACATAGTGACTCGGAAAGCCCCAAACCAACTGGAGCTCACCAACGATCTGCAAATGACCCGCAACCTACTGTGGAGGTCAACTAGCACCTGTGCCTGCAGCAAGTAAGGTAAGTCCCCCAAGGGACGTCAGTACAAAAGAATGTACTGAGTATGTAAGGCTATAAGCACTGCATGACATATAAGAACATCAATTGAATCAAATACAAGTGAGTGTACAGTAATGATAAACCACCATTGTGTCTATGTGGAACCCTGCACATTGTTTTCATTACTTTCTTTGCTTTCATGTACGTTACTGTCAAATATAATACCGTCAATATATAATCATCAATATATAACCGTCAATATATATATATATATATATAACCCGAGCCCTAACTGATCAGTGGGTCATAACATAACATAATATACCAGAAATCAATAAAGCAGGTTCGACCCTAGTTAGGTTTTCACCCCTTCGGGCTACCCCCTGTCAGGTTCGGCATCAAGCCAGGCTTTTGCCCCACTGAGCTTTCCCCCTGATCCAATAATCTCGGGATTATCTCTAGTTAGGCTTTCACCCCTTTGAGCTATCACCCATAAATCAATTAAGCATGATCGGAATCAAGTTTGGCTTTTACCCCACTAAGCTTTCCCCCTGATCCAATAATCTCGAGATCAGCTTGAGTGTGGTTACTTCTTTGCATTACTTATTTCCTTTACTTTTGTGAGATTGATACATTGGTGGTCATGAACTTTGGAACGTAACATTATTGAAACTTTGGAACAATGTCCACAATTATGTGACACATGAATAACAATTGGTCATTGAATAAGAAACATGTGAATAAAAATATATGACAACCTTAAATGAGATACCTTAGAACAGTTTGGAATGGAACAAGTACAATGACAATGTGAACACTATGTGCTGCAGAAGGATACGAAAAGAGTAACCTTACATACGTTATCTTCCCAATATGAATATACATTCCTATAAGTGAATACAATAATCTAGCTCATGCCTTATGTTTTACTCTAAAACACAAGTACATAACGAAACTCACGTTAACAACTAACTACATTCCAAGTGCATAAAACGACAATGAACTACATGACTGACATATAATGTCATTTCGCCTTTCACAATACCACTCACTGCATTACTATAAAAAAACACCACAACATTACACACATTAACCACGACATCATAAACCAATAGCATTTCACACCAAGTTTATGCTTTACACTTCCCCTTCAACACTGTGTCACATTTACCTCACTACGTGACGTAAACACCTTTCACAACAGCATATTAAAGAAAATCCATAATTGATACCATTCAAAAAACGTCAGGTCTACTCCTTTAAACTCATTCAAACGGTACCATAAGTTTATAATTGTATCCATAAAGGGTATAGGGGCTTTGGGGGGGTCAAAGAGATGCAAAAACAATCGAAATGGAGTTCTAAACTGACCTGCAAAGACACCTGCACCTAAAGGTGGATGAGGTGTTGCCGCAGGTGACCATTGGCCTGGTCCAGGACCACCTATGTTGGCATCTGCGCCCGCAGGTGCCCCATCCGCGAAGGCGGATGCCTGTTTCAGCCTCCAGGGGTCATTTTCGGGTCCTTTTTCGCAATAAATGGTACATTGTCATAATTAAGCTTCTATTTTAATATTTTAAGTTATATTAGATACCAACGAACATCCATGGTTTCACAACGCGCATAAACATCACCAAAACTATATTTTCCTTTCAATACGCCACCAGTTCCATGTACAATTTCACAACAACAATTCCAAATGTTACACACAAAGAGAAATAAATTTAAGGACATAACCACATCTTACATGTTGATATTTACTCCAAAAAATTCACTTCCTTCAATACCACAAGTCCACTTCCAAGTTTACAAGGCAAAATCCTTTACCGATTAAGCAAACATAGACTGTTTCACACATAGTGAACATTTCAACACTTTTTCAACATAACCAACATGATCTACACAATATCTCATGCATATAATATATTAAATCACAAGAGTAAACACTTACCCAAGCTTGCAAAGTGATGATCTTGTCCAAAAGAGATGGTTGCCTTAGGGTTTGGATGAAGAGAAATATCTTGTGAAAATTCTAGAAAGTGCATGTGTCTTTTGTTGATTAAAAATATGATTTGTTGCGTTATATAGTTCCTCATGGTCATCCTTAGCAAAAACCTTAGTGAATAATTGAGGTTTTACTTGGTCAAAGAAAGAATGGGTCATTTTCCCATTTTGGCCCATGTTTTTTGCTCAATTATTGGGCCTTTATTGAGCCCATTAATACATGTGAATTCAGCCCACTACCATTTATGTGTAATACCCCAACCATCTCATGTGTAAATAATTCCATAAATGTTACGGTAGTCTCATAGGTTCAAAAATGTACGGGGTGTTACAGAGGATGGCATACTCGGGAGGAAGATACACCTGCTAGGACGTATGCTATTGGAGCATTGGCAGCAAAATGGGCTTTGGATGAATCTGTAGTTCAAGAGGTCGCACAGTTAAGGACAAAAATTGGCTTGTTAGCCAAATAGATTGCAGCTGGAGGTGCTAAAAAGGTGCATGTCATAGGTACACAAGGAAAAACACCTAGGCATGATGATTATAAATATGATGAGTAGGCTAAGTACTTGGATTGAGAGGTGGCGTGTTTTTGAGTAAAGGGATCTTGGAACTCAAGGGTATAATCAAGACTCTTGGAACTCAAGGTAAGGGAATCAAGGTCGGAACTACTATGGAGACAATTATAATATATCATGATATAGAGATATAGAATTAGATTGTGATGTCTATTGTAAGTGAAAGAATAATAATAAAAAGAAGAGTGGGGCATATGTTCCACCGGGGAACCGCGATGCTGATTATGGAAATTCAAGAATGGAAGCCCTTCTCAATAAAATAGTTAGAGGGTCAAAGAGTCAGGAGAGTTGCTTGAAGGAGATTAGGTCAGACATTTTGAGAAAAAGTCAGAAAGTAGAATCTCATTTGACTGCCATTAAACATTTGGAGCAACAGTTCGGGTAGATATCGGTGTCATTGAACCAGCATCAACTAGGTACCCTTCGTAGCAACACCGTCTAGAATTCAAAAAATGATTGTCATTGTTTGGCAATTACTACTAGAAGTGGGAAGTGCACAACATACCCATCCATACCTGTGGATAGTGGTAATAAAGAGGAGCCGATGATAGTTGATGTAGAAACTGAGATAGAGCCAGAGAATTCAAAGGGTGGTGTAGTTCAAAAGCCTCATTATTCTGACAAAAAGGCATAATCTGATAACGAGAAGGAAAATAAGGTCCCTCAAGTGTGCAAATAAATTCCTCGACCTCCCCCTCCCTTTCCTCAAAGGTTGAAAAAGAAAGTTGAAGAGCATAAAAATCCAAAATTTATCTCAATGTTAAAGGACTTATCGGTAAATATTCCTCTTGTCAAGGCTTTAGAACAGATGCCAGGGTACGCAAAATTCATGAAAAATTTGGTGATGAAGAAGAAAACTTTCAATTTTGAGCCAACAGATAATTTACACCATTGTAGTGCAATTGCTTTTCACTCACTTGTCGAGAAAAAGGAAGATTCGAGAGCCTTCAAAAATCCCTGTACTATTGGGTCCTATAATTTTACAAAAGCTCTGTGTGACTTGGGTACTGGCATTAACTTGATGCCGCTAGCTATTTTTTAGCAGTTAGGATTTGGAGAACTGAAATTGACTTCTATGAGACTCCTTATGGAGGATAGAACTGTGAAAAAGTTGATGGGCATTTTGTATGATGTTTTCGTGAAGGTTGCATCTTTCAACTTCCTAGCTGACTTTGTGATTCTAGATTGTGAAGTTGATTTCAAGGTTCCCATCATCTTGGGAAGAGCATTCCTTTCCACTGGTAGTGTATTGGTTGACATGGAAACTAGGCGGATGAAATTCAGGTTGAATGATGAACATGTCACTTTTAATATTTGTCGTTCCATGAAGCAATCGAAAGATATGCGGGTGATTTTGTAATAGATACAGTTGAATAAACACCTTACCCATGATTATTTCTGCTAAGTTGGTGGAATATCAAGTAGAGGCTCTTGTTTTGGTGTTGAAAAGGTTTAAGAGGGCCATTGGTTGGTCCATCACTGACATTATTGGGATTCCACCCAGTATTTACACTCACAAAATTCAGCTTGATCCTGAGTGCATACCAAGCATCGAGTAACAACGTCGTTTGAACCCACCTATGTAAGAGGTTATGAAGAAAGAAATCATCAACTAGTTAGATACGAGTGTTGTTTACCCCATTCCTGATAACAAGTGGGTGAACCTAGTTCAGTGTGTGACAAAGAAGGGAGGAATCACTTTGATTCCAAACCATGGATTATCAAAAGTTGAATTCTTGGACCGAAAATATCACTTTGCTATGCCCTTCACAGGTCAGATGTTAGACCTTCTTCTTAGTAGAGGATGGTATTGTTTTCTTGATGGTTTTTCAGGGTATAATAAGAATTTCATTACTCCCAAGGACCAATAGAAGACCACTTTCACTTGTCCATATGGGATGTTCGCGTTCAAAATGATACCCTTCAGTTTATGTAATACACCGGCCACTTTCCAGCATTGCATGATGTCTATTTTGTCCGACATGGTGGAAGATACTATTGAGGTTTTTATGGATGACTTCTCTATTGTGGGAGACTCATTTGATGACTTCTTGGCCTACCTTGCTAATGTGTTGCAAAGATACAAGGAGTGCAACTTAGTGCTAAATTGGGAAAAATGTCACTTTATGTTTAATGAGGGTATCGTATTGGGGAATTGAATATCAAAGAAGGGTATTAAAGTTTACAAAGCCAAGATAGAGGTGATTGAAAAGGTACCTCCACCTGTTTTGGTTAATGGAATTCAAAGTTTCTTGGGACATGCATGGTTCTATAGAAAATTCATCAAGGATTTCTCTAAGATTGCACATCCATTATGCAAGCTTTTAGAGAAGGAGGTGAAGTTTGTGTTTAATAGGCTTGTATCAAAGCATTAGAGTGTCTGAAAGAGAAGTTGATTTCAGCCCCTATCATTATTTTTCCAGATTGGATGATGCCATTTGAGGTTATATGTGATGCTAGCAGTGTGGACTTGGGTGCAGTCCTTGGCCAAAGGCGTGAGAAGATTCTACATCTGATTTATTATGATAGCAAAGCTCTTAATCCAGCTTAGAAAAATTATACTATAACCTAGCAAGAATTGCTGGCAGTGGTCGTTTCTTTTGACAAATTTCAATCTTACTTGATTGGTAATAAATTGATTATGCATACAGACCACGCAACACTTATATATCTTATGGCAAAGAAGGACACCAAGCAAAGACTGATTCGGTGGGTACTTCTATTGCAAGAATTTGATTTTGAGGTCAAAGACCGAAAGGGGATTGAGAATTAGGTTGCAGTCTATCTATCATGCCTTGACGAAGAGGCCATTCTTATATTAAGGGATGATCTTGGTATTTATGATACTTTTCCAGACAAGCAAGTCTTGGTAGCATCACAATAATTAATCCTTTGGTTTGTAGATTTTGCCAACTTTTTGGCAAGTGATCTAGTCCTAGAAGATATGTCGTATCAGCAGAGGAAGAGATTTGTACATGAGGTGAGAAAGTTCTTCTGGGATGAGCTTTATTTATTTAGGGTGTGTGCGGATGGCATAATTCGAAGGTACATTCCGGAAGTTGAGAAGATGAGTATTTTTGAAGCATGTCTTTCATCTCCAGTTGGGGGTCATCATGGAGGTGCGCGAATTGCTCATAAGATCTTACAATGTGGGTATTATTAGCCCACTATCTATAAATATGCTCATGACTATGCTCGGGCTTGTGACCAATTTCAAAGACAAGGGAGCATCTCGCACAGACACGAACGCCCTTTGACAACTATTCTTGAGCTCAAATTGTTTGACTATGGGGAATTGATTTTATGGGCCCATTTGTGAGCTCACATGGGATGAAATACATTTTTGTATTTGTTGACTATGTTTCTAAGTGGGTAGAGGTAATAAGGCTTCCCTATAATGAAGAGAGAAGTGTTAGGACATTCTTTAAAAAGAACATATTTTCACTATTTGGTACATCCTGAGTTATCATTAGTCATGGAGGATCCCACTTCTTTAATCGGCTATTCAAAGCCCTGGTTGAAAAATATGGTTTCAAACATAAGGTGGCAACACCTTACCATTTTGTTGTTTCTATTATTTTGGGTAGACAGCCTGTGGCTACTGCTATCAACATTTTTCTTTAGTGTGATTCTCACAGCATTAGACTATTAGGCTAGCCCCCTCGGGTCAGTACTTTCTTCTCTAGTTACTCATATTGTATATCATCTCCAGACCTTACCGGGTCTTGGGTGGGGTTATTTTGTATATGTTGTCCTTTTTCTTCTTCTATATGGTGTTTTATGTTTTTATATTTCTTTGCTTCCACTATTATTGTTGCTTTGGATGTTTCTTATAGGTGGTGTGTTGATTCAACAAGGGAAACCATAAGATAACTTTAGTGAGAAACTGAAGGGAGTTACTCAACATATGATAAGGAGTTTTATTCACTTGTATAGGTTTTGGCTCATTAGTGTAGAATGATGAATCTCATCCTTAATGATCATTGTATAAGCTTGATTAATAGTAGGAATTACGTCTTTCAATAGAATTTGGCTACATGCTTGATCATATGCTTCATTCAATCCACTCAGAAATTGGATGAGCCTCAATTGAGTACGTCCCCTTAATGTATATTTTGGATCTACTTCTGCAGGTGAAAGTGACCACGTGCAATTTGACGACACCTAAAACCCCTTTTTGGTCTGCGGAAAAAAAGGTTATGGATGGATATGGGCACATGTTTTTCACGTTAGTAGATACACAGACGATCGAGCAAGTTGCGGTGTCAAATTGTGAGATTAAGTCTATTTTGGCGAAGACGGTGAATGCCAATAGGACTGATCGGGCAAGAAGATTGGATGATGTATTATAGGCTTATCAAACAGCATTCAAGACACCGATTGGTGCATCTCCATATCAGCTGGTGTTTTGTAAATCGTGTCATTTGCCTGTCGAGCTTGAACATAAGGCATTATAGGTATTGAAGAGGTTGAATCTGTAATGGAGTGATGCGACTAAATTGAGATTAGACCAGATGAATGAGATGGATGAATTTCATCTTCGGGCTTATGAAAGTTCAGCACTGTATAAAGAGAAGATGAAATTATATTATGATCAAAAGATTGAACGACGAGAGTTTCACCCGGGAGATTTGGTATTGCTTTATAACTCCAAGCTTCACTTATTTCCTAGAAAATTAAGGTCTACATGGTCTGAACCATTCACGATGGTTAGGCTATTCCCTATGGAGAAATTGAGTTGAAAGGTGATGACAATGTTCTATTCAAGGTCAATGGGCAATGTGTAAAGCGTACCGCGACGTACGAATAAGGACATGTGAGGATTTTAGTCTTGATGATGTCTGAGTAGTCAAGTAAGTTGAGTCATACCGCGACGTTAAATCAGGTGCTTCATGGGAGGCAACCCATGGGCTGGTTGGTGAATTCTGAGTAACCAACCTAGCTATGTCGTGCCGCAACGTTAAATCAAGTGCTACTTGGGAGCCAAGGATTGATACTAGTCGTTAGTTGAAAAAAAAGATGTGAACTAAAAAGTGTGCAACTTAAACCAGGTGGTGACCCACGTGACGTAGGCCAACCCATGTGACGTAGGTCAACCCACATGACGTAGGTTGATACCATGGAAATTAGACTAAATGTTCAAGTTGCAGAGTCAAACCTATGCCAGGGACCTACGTGACATCGGTTAACCCACGTGACGTGGGTTGGTACCATGAAAATCAGAGGGAATTTTTCACTTGCAGAATCCAACCCACACCAGGGACCCATGTGACGTAGGTAAACCCACATGACGTGGGTTGGTACCATGAAAATCAGAGGGAATTTTTTGGTTGCAGAATCCAATCCACGACAGGGACCTAAATGACGTAGGTCAACCCACATGAGGTTGTTCTGTGTCGTAGGAATCAGAGCAACCCAAATAACACAAAATTTGACCCAACCCAAAACCATATATCTCCTAAAACCTTTATAAACCAAATTTCAGCAAACCCCAAAACCCTATGTTGATCCTTCTCTTATAAATACATGAGTTCTTTCCCAAGTATCAAACACTCCACTAAATTCCCTAAATTTCCCAAGTATCAAACACTCTAATTTCCCAAGTATCAAACACTCCAATTCATACCTTCTTACTATTCAAATGTAACAAATTTCAAATTTCCATCACCCCCAATTTGCCAAAACCCTAACCTGAAACCCATACCCGACCCAACCAAACTTCACCAAAGACCCAATCACTTTGAATAATGTCGCCTAAAGGAAACCCCAAATACGGAGATATGGGTTCCTCTTCCCGAATCTGCACCAAGAACCCAGAAGTCACAACAAGGTTGCGAGATGAGCCTTCAAAGCTTGAGAAAAATGGGTCTGAAGAGGTTTATGAGATCGATAGGGATGATTCTGCTCTTGTGCCTGACGACACAAGACAACAAACTAGAGCACAGGCTATAGCCCAGGAAACGATTTCTATTCAGCCATCTGATTTCTCCCCCCCCCCCCGTTTGGTGAGGGGATGGATGCTTCTGTGGCTGGTGGCACTGAAGATGAGGCTGATGCACCTAGGTCTGATGAGATTATTGAGGTTGTGGACTATTCTGAGTCAGTGGTAGTGGTGATGTTGATAAGACGACGTCTATTTTAGGCACTAGTGTTTAGGATTCCACGAGTTTCTCATAGAGACAGGTGGATGCACAGCGGGCCACTGCTGCAGTACGAATGGATGTAGAGACGACTGAGCAAGGTGTGTGTAGATTAAGTATCACTAGAAGCCTCGATATCGGTTAGATGAGTTAAAGGAACTACCTAAGATTAAGTCAGTGTTTTATTGCTATGGATTTGGGTGAATGATGGAGCTTTCTAGTAGCTATAGCCTAGAGTTGAACCGTGAGTTTTATACTTCATATGCTGCTTATATTGAATTAATTACACCAAATGAGTATCCATATCTGGACCAACCACGATTGACACGCACTTTGGTTCGTGGTACCAGAGTAGAAATATCCGGGTAGACCATCCACAGGTTCATTTTTGGTGCCGAACATGTACTTCCAGCTAGTACTATTGAGTTTGATCACCGCATGGAAATGGTGAACAATAGAAACAAAATGAAGAATGTCGATCAGCATTTAGATGTATTATGGTGGGTTGCATAGTATATCGCTAAGGATGCCGTAGATGCAAGATGGGTAGCTGAGAAGTTGGATATTAAGAAGTTCTCGCTTCACTTTACGGGAAGGTTTTGGTGGTAAGTTTTACAACACCATCTCAATACCACAAGTGCAGATAATTCTCTTACTCTTGATCGAGTTGTTCTAGTAGTGAGCATCATCGTCGGATATGACATCAACATAGCGTACTACATTATTGAGGAGATTTAGGAGCACGCCTTTAGAGACTTTACCAACATCCCTTTCCCCTGTCTAATTCAAGGCCTATGTAATACTGTTGGTGTGGTTACGATGCCTGTAGTAGTCATGCCATTAAGGTGACCCGCATAGCTGATGTAGGGTTGATGCAACAGCGAGGTGCTATCCCAATTTCCCAGAGGGAGTATCAGCCCTCTACTTCGTTAGGTGACCCCCTTTTTGAAGGGAAAGTGGATCGAGAGGAACCGATTAGCACTTCAATACCAGTTAGTAACCCTGAGGCTGGGAGGTTACCTAGCGAGGGCACTGGCCTCGTGACTTATAAGGGGGCAGCAGGCACTACCGTACCACCACCCTCATCTGGCATGGTTGCAATTTCATGAGTTTTTCTGTAGCAGTTAGTGGATAGAAAGACACAAGTTATTGAGCGACAGGCTCACACAGAGGCCAAGATGGATAAGTTGGTATCTTAACTTAAGCCATGGATTAGGACGTTGATAGAGGATTCTGAGGTGAGACTTGAGGCTCATATAACTTTTGCTATAGAGATGTTTATGCGAGAGCTGCATGGGCAGATTGACAGTTTTGAGCACCGAATGGGTAGTTGGTTGAGAGAGGTCCATATCCTAGATTTGATGGGGTTGATCAAGTAGGTAGCTGCATTGAGGGCAGAGGTTCAAGATTTAATAGTTAGACACACTCCTATCATTTCACCCATACCGACATTGGTACCTTCAGCACCAATTTTTGAGGTGGATTTGTTGCTCATGAGGAGCCTCCTATTGCTAGAGGCAAGCAGCCATGGAGTCTTGAGGATCAGACTGATAGTGGAGACGAGTTTGAGAGTGATCTATGAAGGGCAACTAAGGCCTCCCGAAAAGAGTACCATATCAGTCAAATTGCTCATAAGAAGAGGGCACGGGGTGCATCCTCTAGGCAGCCACCCCCTTTACCGGACGCACCTAGTGTGGAGCCCAGAGAGCATACAGATGATCCCGCTATGGACAGGCCCACATACAGTTCCTAGGGTACAACAGGAATGTCTTCACTCCCTTACACTTATCATATTGATAGCTGTGCATTGAGGGAAATGCACCATTATTTTGTTGAGGTGGGGGTATACCACCACTTAGGGGTTTTGGTTGTCGTGTTTTCTTTCCCCCAAGTGTGTTATCATAGTAGAACCAACATGTTTAGGTTGTTAGTTATATTTTATATGTTTTTTAATGTTTAATTAGGAGAAAAATAGGGGAACCTTAGTGCAGTCCAGTTTTGAACAAGTTTTGAACAAGTTTTTGATAATGAAGCATTTTGATTGTTTAAAGGACACCTCTTCTGAAAATTTGGTTTTGAACTCTGCGTGTAGTTTGTTAGTTTGTGATAGCTATTGGATCTTTTTATGGCATTAGTATTATAGGCAGAATGATTGTATCCCGCAATGCATGAACTGGACAGGTAGTAGTTGATAGTGTAACCCTGTTCTATGTGTGTGTAGGGTCATTACCTAATTCACTTTGTGTGTACGATCCAGAACTTGACCGATTAGTCTTGCCTAGGTTATAGGATAGTGGTTAGGAAAGGATCACAGGCCGTTATTGAATCAGTCCACTTTTAGCCTAAATGTTCGACCAAATGAATTAAGTATCCCTTAATCCCGAGTTTGATCCTTAATTGACCTGTTTATTTCATTAGCCTATTCACCTTCTTGTTTTGACTTACAATGAACTTGTCTTGGCCCTGGTCCCTCCTTGGACATTGTGTACCTCAACTTAGGCAAATCGCCTAAGTTGAGGGTGGTTATTACAGGGGAGCGTAGTTTGACTTGGGGATGAAGAAGGGGTTAGTAAAAGTAAAAAAGAACGGATTTGGGTGTGAAGAAAAGGAAAAAAAGAAGAAAAAAAAGGTTGTGTTTTGAAAGAATGAAAAAAGGCATATCCAAAATCTGAAAATAAATGAAGGAGAATAAGGGAAAATAAAATAAGAATGGTTTGAAAAGAGGATCCAAAATTAGTATAGTGTCAAGGAGGGTTTAGTCACCATATCCATATGTACCACACCCGTCCTCAAGCCTACATTACAAGCCGATGAAAGTCCTATAGTGATCCTAGTCCAACTGTCCTAAAAATTAAGGCATAGAAAATAAGGGCAAGCCTATGGTATTTCATGCACATTGTTTGAACTTATTTGTGAGAGAGAGTGTTTTGACCAAGTACATAATTTTATATTCATTAGTATATTATGACTGTATGGTACTTCTTTGTTATGAGAGTACATGGGTTGCATTGTTAGCTGCTATTTGTTCGGGTAATGTCATTTGCATAAATGCTTAATTGTTTGTTCTTAATTAGATGCCATTACTTGATCCGTTCTTTGTCATGATAATATGTTCCATGTATACACATCGTGATTTTGATTTGAAAATAGGAGGGTTCAGAAAAGTTTTGGTGCCAAAAGCGATAAGTCGACTATCGTAGGTCTCTTAGGTTTCTCTTAGTTAAGCATCGTATGTGTTTATTTTGTTTTGTTTGCCAGAGGACATGCAAACATTCTAAGTTGAGGGTGTTGATGTGCCATGGTTTCATGGCACTTTTGATGCTTAAAACAAGGAAATTATGCAATAACATGGGTATGTTTGGTAGGAATGATGTGTTTTCTATTCACGTAGAAGAAGGAAAGAAGTAAACACTGGAATGGAGCATCTGAAGAAGAAAAGAGCCAAGTCAAAACTGTGGGAGTGACTCACGGTAGGGACTAACGCCACGTGAGTCGACCTACGTCACGTAGGTTTGTGCCATGAGTCAAACTCCTGAGGATTGTGAAGAAGCTGGATTCTCACGACAGGGACCCATATGACGTAACTTGGTTCCACGACACCAAGTCACGGTACCGTGGAAAAGTGCCGACTCTATTATCCTGTTTTGTTTAAAATAGGATTCATCTTTTATCTATAAATACCCCTATATCGTCTTATGTTTAAGAGTTAGTGACTACATTATTTTTAGTTGGTTATTTCATTAAATTGAGGATAAAAAAACACATTATTGATTTTGTAATATTGGAACATCGATTCTAGGGTTTTTATTCGTATTGAGATTTCAGAGTTTTCTTCTTTATTGTGAGTTTACAATTATGTTTTCATCATTGAATTCTTATTGTGATCTTGCAACCTTGAGTAGCTAAACCCATCAACTAGGGTTGTGTGACCCATGAGGAATTAACGAAACGGGTTAAGTGCAAAGCAATTCTGAACCGATGTGAATGCATGAATTGTTATTTCTTTTGTTGTAATTGATCTTTCAATGGTTGCAAACGTTAGAAACTCGCATGTATTCTAAACTTGCTCGAGAGAGGGGTAGAGATTGGGAAAAGGAAATAACAACATAGATTTGAAGCTATCAACTTTCATCTAATAGCTTGAGTCATAACAGGGATAGTTATCTGAGATCCAGAACAAGGGTTAGTAGTGCGACACTCGGAGAACGAGAGGAGGAGTGTCAAAATTCGTTTAACTAAGGTCAGGAGACATTAGATGAACATATCTTGTTAGATTTTTTATACAACGCAGCAGGATAGTTTTTCCAGCATAAGTAACCGATGGAGTTAAGGAATCATTTGGGATCACAGTCCTAGTGTATTTCTCATAGTGATAACAAATCCAATAATCAACAATCATTACTGTTATTACTTACTTACAACCCCCCCCTATTTTACTTACTTGCCAATTACTCAGACTAGCACTCGACATACTTTCGTCCTATTCCCTATGGGATCGACCCCAACCTAGTTGGGTTCTATATTTGATACATCGACTGCATTATACTTTTCTGGAGGTATATTTTGGGTGATATAAACAAACATTATTCCTTTTACTTTTATTCCTTCGCAGATAGATACAAGTTTTAACAATTAATATTAAATGATGTTGTTTACCTTGCTATATGTGATTTTCATTGATAACGTGGTAGTTCATAATTTTATTTAATGAATAACAAGCCTAGAATGAACAACAAAATAGGGGTAAACAGGGCAGGGATCATGTCCCAGCCCATCCCGCTATAGCAGTCTACACACCGCTAACACGATGGTGCTCTAGCAGAAAAATTCCCTCTATAGCAGGCTCGCTATAGCGGTCTAGTGCTGCTACGGTAACCTAATAGTAGAAGCCCAGAATTTTTTCAGATTTCTATAAATTCCCTCTTTCCTATTCCATCTTTTAGCAATAGAATATGAAATTGCACTACGGTCTACATTATAATCCCAAGACCGAACCCAGAAATTCATGAAATAACTTAGCATCATATTACGTTAAATCAGTTACGAATCACAACAAGAATCATCTCACAGAAATTCCCAATATGATGCATCAATAGCCTCATTTTTTGTGGTCCTTATTCACATACCGACTGCTTGAAATAAGAGTTTCCACAATCATAAAACATTTTTCCCCATACCATTTCACTAATGATAGGATCATGCCTATCATTTAGCATATAGTTTCCACTTAAACCATATAGCAAATAATTCCTTTAGCTATCAACACCTATGTAAGTTATGACTCTTTACCATTCATGAAATCCACTGTCATTCAAAAATTCACAATTCACATAAGTATCAATCCCAAAGTTTCACTTATATAAAAAAGCCCTTTTTATTATTCCCTTATTCGCCTCGTGGATAACTACTAGCCGATTTTCACTAAATTTACATCGCCTTTATGGCCTGATACCAATTGGAACCTTCTCAATTCCAATTTCCATTGCTTGTGTCATTCCAAAAGGAGTCAAAATGACTTCTATTTTCCTCATTAAGATATCAATTGAACTCAACTCATACAACTAAGCATACAAACCAAATGAAAAAAGAGAAATAATTAAAACAATTTCCTAGAATAACTCATCGCTCCCTGAAGATTAGATGTGGCCGTCAACACACTAATCCATATGACTCTACTCTAAATTTGCTCCTGTATTGGGAGACCGGTAACCTAGGATCTAATACCAACTATCATGACCCAAAGAACTGAATCGTGTAGGAACCTACTCTAATCTACCTAGATAGGAGAACCCTTACCACCCAATTGAATATACATGCGGAAGTCAATAAGAAATAATAAAATACCTTTATTTATTACAACTGGTTTAAAAAACTTGAAGTACTACTATAAATACTTTACCAAAGGACCTAGTCCTAATAGCTACAAGAGATATTATGAAAAAACATGAAACAGTACATATGACCCAGCTTCCACCGTAGGAACAAAGATAGAAGCTGCTAGAGATTTTTACCGTATCAAATATGAAATATCTACTGATCCTGCAACTAGATTATACCCTAGAAAAGGGTATAGCAAGAGAGGTATCAGTACGAATAACACATACTTGTAAGTATCATCGGTCGACCCACCCAACTTAAATCACATCAATATCGGAAAGGAAATAAGCAACATAAGAGTTTGTTTATTCAAACACCCTCCGTCCCTTAATTCCTTAACACCTTTAGGTTTTACAGAGTTTGTTTATTCAAAGACCCTCCGCCCCTTAATTCCTTAACACATTTAGCTTTTACTAGTCTTACAAATTGTGAGTCAACTTTCCCTTATCATATTCAGTCCTAATCACCACCCTCTCACAGTGTCATCAAGTCAGACTATATCCCATAGTTAAATATAAATTGAACCATACTTAGCCCCAAAGTTTCCTACCCTTAACAACCCATCATTTCAGACTCTTATGTAACACTTTACCTTATTATAACATTCTGGTTATGCATTAATACCCTAGTAATTAGAGTTTTATTTAAGACTATGAGAAATTAAATAGAAAGACAACAACACCCCACCTACTCAATATCTACAATACCAATCAGTAGATTAATGACCATAACCACATCACAAGCACAATCATAAACACCTTTCAAGTGACTTATATCCATCAAGAACACTTAGCATTTTTAAATAAGCCATAAAGTTTAATCAAGTACAAGTCAATTAGGAAACAACTCGAGTCTAGACCATGAACACTAGCATCAACCAAGTCAATAAACCATGACTCCACAGCAATACATTGACCATGTCTTAAATGCAAAAGTAGATAGGCAATTAAGAGGTATACCATTTATTTGTAATTTAGCCCGGACCACTCAAGGATCTCATTCGATAAACAAGTCAGTAATCATAATTTCCCAGTTCACTCAATGAACCTATATATAAGCAAGTCAATAATACAATTATAACAAGTCCACAAGAAACTCAGTCCACTTAAGAAACCAAATATAATATCAGATAACATATAGACCCGATTCGTTCAAGGAACTAATAAATAAATAAATATATATATATATATACACACACACACACACATAATCAGTAAGAAGATAAACTCAGTTCACTCAAGGAACCGTCACTCTTACAAATACATGTACACACATGCTAAGGGTCTTATGGTCACCCACCAGCCATGACCTTCAGGGGAAGATCTCTTGTGCATGTACCAAAATCCTAGACATCTAGTGCCTGCCAATATGATATCAGTCGATCCCGTGAAGATTTTAAAATACCAGTACATCTCACAATAATCATATAAATCCCATGAAGATGCCCAAATATCAGGACATTATCCCACAATAATAATAGGTATCCAAATAATCACAACCACAATGATAACAGTAATCACACTTGTAGAACAAGCAAGCTTTTAATATAATTTCATTGTATGTGATTAAAACTTAGAATAACAAATAGTCATTTTCTTGAACATGTATTGTAACAAGCATACGAAGAAATAATTATCATGTGTACATAAAACAATTTGGGTTTCAACTTCTTTGAACCCTTGATATAATTTTCACCACAGTTAGGACTTTGTTTGGACTTGCAATATCTAAGATACACATACGCAACTATGTTCCATACCATAATACACCCCAACCTTCCATCCTAACATTTATACCTTACAGGACTACCATTCCTCTAGTTACTACTATTGATTCCTCTGATCCACTAACCCTAACTTCCATAGATTCCTCAACACCATTTTGAATTTTGGTATTGGTGGATTTTGAGGAATCTTTGAAAAATATCAATAACAATGCACAATAGGTCGTGATAGGTGGATGTGAAGTGCATTATAGAGCCAAAAATTAGATGGAGGGCATTTTTGCACCATTTTCAATAGGTGAAGGACATTTTAGGCCCTTTTTCGTTCATTCTATGATGCTTTCAAATTATTCATTTTTAGTATTGATTTTGTCTTCTTAACTTGAGTCTTGTCTATTAGTTTTCTTATTTTGATTACAACTCTTGTTATACTTATGCTTCCATGGTTATTATTTATTATTTAGTATATTCTTGCTATTTTTAAGTTAATCTCATTCTTGAATTTTTTCAAGGAGAGTATCTAATCCTAGGACTCACCCGTCTACTTTAGGTTAAGCTCAGGAGAGACAAGTTGTAGTTCAGGAATTTCATTCATAAGAAATTTGGGCACTAATCCTCATCTAATAATTTCTTATTAGGAATATGAATTTACTTGGAATATGGGTCGATCTTATGTTAATAACATACGTACACACACACACATATATATGGATGGATAAATTTTAAAATCCATACACTATAAATGATATCGCGATTGACACGAAAAAAGGTTATTAAATTTTTTTTTGTTTGTTTGTGGTTCATTGTAAATCCTTAGCATATGTGGCAACGTGTTAAGCAAACTTCAATTTTATCTCTCTAAATCTAATTAAAGCAGTAAATAAAGAAAATATGTCATTTTTGTAGCAATAGTGAAAATATTAAGATTTCACCTTGAATGACACTATAAAAGTTTAAAACCCATGCACAATAAATAAAATCCTGACTTATATGAAAAAAATGAAACTAATTTATTTTTCCTAATTTATGGTTCATTGTAAATTTATAGCATGCGTGGTAAGTATTAAATAAACTTCTATTTTATCTCTCAAAATCTAATTAAAGCCACAAAAAAAAAACATTATATTTGTGTAGAATAAGTGAAAAAATTAAGTTTTTTCCTTAAATGACATCCATAAAATTTTTACTATTTTAATAAATGTTAATTTTCATACAAAATAGGTATGGAGTGTATAAAACTAACTTGAAGTATTGAGATATATTATTTTCATTAAACAACAAAAATGGGCTAGTAGATATATTGAACATTGAAACTCATACATCAAATAAAAATCAATAATTTTCTTGTGACAAGTAAATAGTTTAAACCCATATTTTTGAAAGCACAATGAAGTTTTAACTCAAATAATCTTGTGACTTTAAGAGAATGCATGTATGTTTCTTCATTAAATATAGTAATACTATTTTAGTAGTTAATTTATTTAGCAAAATATGTTTATCTTTAAGTAACGTGTTACATGCAGCTAATTTCGTTAAATTTTAATGGTATACATTGAGGTGCGACTTCGATAATCATTTAATATAATAAATTTAAATGATTAGTTAATATTTTAGTGTTATGTAATAAGAACAAAATATATCAACCTGTGACGACCCAAAAGTCGAGGTCATGATGGTACCTACCCTAACCCAACCTTGGTAAGTAAGCCCAATGCCCAAAAGAGATAGAAACACCCAAAAAAAAGATACATAACGCCTAAATATGAGAGTTTAAAATAAAGTTAGGCCAAATATATATAAAAAAAATCCAAAATTGAAATAAATACAACTCCTATCACAAAATCTAGTGTCATGAGTAAAGAGCACTTATAACTGACATAGAATAAGAAAATACAAAACTTTGTCTCTGAAATATAAAATAAATACAAGATAAAGATATGATGAAGTCTAGAATCACGCTCCGGACAAGGAGCTCACCAGTACTCCGAGATAGCTTGTAACGACCCAAATCCATTGTGAGTGGCACCCACACTACTCACTCGATGGGAGAACCATCTACCCCAAATACCATCTCCCAATCAACACTTTAAAGAAATAATTAGAACTTACCCATCAATAAATATCCAACTCTAAAGGGAAACCGAAAGTACAACTAATTGCGGAACATTGTACTTAACAAAATAAAACCATCCCTAGGACCCAAAAGTCTTCTGTACCAAAACATCTAAGATTGTCAAGAAGGGGATGCAACTCCAAAACTAAAAGAAAGTCCATAATATCTAAAACAAAGGACTATGTCATAAAGGAAAGATCTCATGGTAGCCTGGATATGCCGCTTACCTTGAAATCTATGGTCAATCGCTGGAATCATAAGTGAGGTCTCGTAGGAGGCGCTGGAATATGTGTTCCACTCACAAAAGTAAGAGCAGGTGTAGTATCAGCACACTAGAAAACAACAGTGTACTGGTGGGGTCATTGCGCCAACTCAAGAAGAGAATATGAACACTTAACTAAAATATAGTACAACAAGTTAATCCATGCTCAAAACTAACATACACTTAACATATAAAGCCAAATAAACAGTTTAGGGCTAAAACCCAACAAGTGAAAAAACTATCACCAAGTCACATTTAGTCAAGTCAAGTCAAGACATGCCAAACAAGTAAACAATTACCAAGCCTATAAATATATTTCCTGGTTCACTCATGGAGCAGTCAAACTCACCTAACCCTCATAGGTCACCAATAACCCGTGAGAATGTCCAAAACACCAAAAAATTCCACATTTAGCAGATAGGTAGGTCAAAACCCTACAACTACGTAAAATCCTTTCAATTGACCACACCAAAAAACATGCACTAACAAGCAAAACTACAAAGTAGTTAACATGCAAATATAGCACAAATTTGATTAAACTACAATACCATCACCTACCTCAAACCAAGCTAGCACAACTCCTCTAAGCCGGAGCTTTACCTTTCCGTGCAATTTCCGCTTGATCTTGGCCTAGAAATACATAAAAGCATATAATTAATGAAATGACCTACCATGCTAGGAATTATAACTCACAACCAACCCTAAGGTGAAATTCATGATCATTCCTTTTCCGTTCTAGGGCTTTTCTGCCTTAATTCACCTAAAACTACCAATCTCATGGATAAATTAGTGAATTAACCAAATACAAGGGTAAAATAACTGTTAATTTTTAAAACTTATCTTAATACTTAATTTTACCCCTTGCACCAGAAAACAACCAAAATTAGTCCTAGAACCCCCCCCCCCTCCCTCCCCTGAACTCCGTAAATTAGTAATTCTAAGGCATAATTATCAAAAACTAGTTAACGGGGATGAATTTCTTACCTTAACAAAGCAGAATAATGAAAATCTGGTGGAAATCACCCTAAATCTCCCCTCCTTTGCCCCAAACTGAGTTTAGAAAAATAAATTATTTTGGGGAAATAATTAAATAAATCTGTAACTTTCTCCGCTATAGCGACATACGTCGCTATATCGGCACCTGTCGCTATAATAGGCGTTGACCAAGGTAGACCGTCGCTATAGAAGGAATTTCTCCATTCTAGCGGTGGTTTCTATAGTGGCGTCGACTGGACATAATTCCCAGTTTCATCAAAAAATCCTAATTTTCACAACACACCTTAAACCCAGGAGTTCTACTTACCCAATTTCGAATCTATAAAATCCTATGGGTTCCTTTGTCACGCCCCGAATCCCATTGAGACATGATTGGCACCCGTAGCCGATAAGGCCCGAGAGAACCAACCTTTGCCTATGTTCAATCATATGCATATCATAATCAGAACCACCAGTGCATAAGAACATGAAAGACGAATAAAGGAAAACATGGGACATATTTATACATACATATGAAACTTGGTCGTTGAAGCCATCCAGTCAAAACAACATATGTCTTTTACACTGATACACCCACATCCGTCTACAAAAGCCTCTAACAAGAGCATTGACCAATACAAACCAAAAGTCGGGACAAGTCCCCGCTTTATACAACATGCACATCATCAAAACATATATCTACTCTGACTCGGAGAAACCCCGGATTAACTGGAGCTCACCAAGGAACCGCTAACACTGGCAATCTACTGAGGAGGCCTACTGGGACCTGCGCCTGCAGCAAGTAAGGTAAATTCCCCGAGAGGGGTCAGTACGCAATAAGTACTGAGTATGTAAGGCTCAAATGAAACTTTTTAACACATGAACATACTAATGAACTCAATACAAATGACTAGACAATGAGAGTAAGTCACCATTTTGCATTTTGGGAACCATGTAAATTGCTTTCATTACTTCCATTACTTTCTTTACATTCAATGCTTGCTTGTAAATAAATGTGTCACAATGTACCTGGGCCCCTACTGATCAGTGGGTCTTTCCATGACTTATCGTCATGTGGGGATCGGGTCGAGCTAGGCTTATGCCCCTAAGACCTGCCACCCATAAAGCACTGCATCGGGATTGAGTCGAGCTAGGCTTATGCCCCTAGACTTGCCACCCATAAATCAATACATCGGGATCGAGTCGAGCTAGTCTTGCGCCCCTAGACTGTCCACCCATAAATCAACACATCGGGATCGAGTCGAGCTAGGCTTATGCCCCTAGACTTGCCACCCATACTTGATCATTGACCACATTTGCATTACTTTGATCTTTACTTTGAGATTGATATTTGATAGTCATAACATCACTTTGAACTTTGGAACATAACATTGTTGGAAACTTGAACCATTAACCAATGAGTAAGGGACATGTGAATAACTTGGCAACATAACATTATTAGAATCATAAGTAATATCACTATTGGCTACTTAATTGGTCCACTTTGATTTCGTCGAAGAACTTTTCTTCATTTATGAACCTTCAGATTTGACTTGATTAGTGAGATCCCCCAAACTTGATATCTTTCGCATGGGAAACTCTTATATACTTTCACCAATTTCACATGGCATGTAGTATAGGGTCAATTTTTCCCCTCTTTCTAAATTTCATTACCTTTCATGCTCATAACCATCCACTGTACCTTTCACTATACTAAATTCACCGACAGGTGGAAATATTTCTACTGGCTTTGCTAATAACCCTAGTGGGCTATTAAATTCACGGTAGTCTATGGAGTAATGTATGATGGAGTAGATCTCAAATCAAGCAATACATATGCATCATGTAAAGTATGGTAATATACCTAAATACTTGTATCGTCATTAAGAGGTGCTTCCTCATTCTATCGGTCCACTAACGCATAGGTGCGATTCTGAGCTCCACTGGAACTAGCTGCTCCTCTCATATCTCTACCATGACCCATAGGCTGCACCCCTCGACCCAGTGAAGGAACCGATGCTGAGGACGCAACAGCCGACCCAGCCGGTCGTGCTGTACTACCCATGCTCCGCTGTGGACAATCTCTCGTTATATGCCCCGGCATACCACACCAAAAGCATACATTCGTCCCTGATCGATATGTGCCTGAATGAATACGCTCACAGTGCTGACACTGCTGACGAGGGAAACCTGCTGCCTGGGACCCATGAACTCCACTACTCTGCCCAGATGGACCACCCCTAGACCCTCGGAACTGAGAGTGAGCACCCGCTGTGGAATAAGAGAATGAGGGTCTAGGCGGTAACATTCAAGATCCCGATTATTCTGGGGACACCATAGACTGCCCCATAGGTCTCGCCCTTTTTGCTGGCCCTTCCTCAGATTTTTTTATCTTCTTTCTTTGCCTTTGGTCTTCCATTTTTTGTGCGAAGGCCTGTATTCTAGCTATATTCGTATCTCGATTTAAGGCAGCAATGGTGCAATCTCGTACCAAATATGGCTCTAGTCTGTCCACATATCTATGGACCCTGTCTGTCATCGTAGCCACAATATTTGGCGCATATCGAGCCAAGGAATTAAATTGCAAGCTATATTCCCTCACGCTCAAATTTCCTTGACGAAGATTTAGGAATTGATCCGCACGTGCCTCACGGGTCTCATAGGTCAAGTAATGATCAAGGAAATCCACTTTAAACTCTTCCCAAGTAGGTGGGGTTGCATCAATATCACGCGATTTCTTACAATCCTCGTACCACAATATTGCCTCTCCTTTCAGCCTATATGCAGCAAGTTCAACTGTTTCGACCCCTGTCACATGCATAACTTCCAAGGCCCTCTGAATTTGATCCACGAAGTCCTGTGGATCTGCTTTTGGATCTGACCCAGTGAAAATAGGAGGGTCAAGTTTTAGGAAATCCTGTGTCCTGCGACTCGCCATTCTAGTCGCATCATCATCATGTGTCACTACACCAGCTCGTCCCTGGCTTTGTTCTGCCACTAACTATGTCAACATATGTACAGCATTCCTAAGATCCTGATCCGTGGCATTCATCGGCGGCTCTACAGGTACTTGTCTACCAATTGGCTCTTCCGAAACTGGGAGGGTAGATGAAGACCGCGATGATATTTCAGCATTTGCTCCACCTTGACTAGCTTGGTCAGGTGGTAATCTGATCATTCCTTCCCCAGCAGGCACATCTACCTGCTTCCCTTTACCTCTACCTCTCGTGATTGGCATTTTGACTGTACCAAAGAAAAAAAACAATTACCATGATCAGACAAACTTCAACTGACAACACTGGCTCTATTGCACGATCTAGAAGTGAAGAACAGAAACAAAATCCTAAATGTCCTGTAGCCTCCTACTTATAAATGTGGTTCACAACACATCGATAAGTAAGACTCTACTCAGACACGGCTTTGTAGACACCCTTAGAACAACCTGGCTTTGATACCACTTTTGTCACGCCCCGAATCCCATCGAGACATTATTGGTATCCATAGCCGATAAGGCCCGAGAGAACCAACCTTTGCCTATGTTCAATCATATGCATATCATAATCAGAACCACCAGTGCATAAGAACATGAAAGACGAATAAAGGAAAACATGGGACATATTTATACATACATATGAAACTTGGCCGTTGAAGCCATCCAGTCAAAACAACATATGTCTTTTACACTGATACACCCACATCCGTCTATAAAAGCCTCTAACAAGACCATTGACCAATACAAACCAAAAGTCGGGACAAGTCCCCGCTTTATACAACATGTTCATCATCAAAACATATATCTACTCTGACTCGGAGAAACCCCAAATTAACTGGAGCTCACCAAGGAACTGCTAACACTGGCAATCTACTGGGGAGGCCTACTAGGACCTGCGCCTGCAGCAAGTAAGGTAAATTCCCTGAGAGGGGTCAGTACGAAATAAGTACTGAGTATGTAAGGCTCAAATGAAACTTTGTAACACATGAACATACTAATGAACTCAATACAAATGACTAGACAATGTGAGTAAGTCACCATTTTGCATTTTGGGAACCATGTAAATTGCTTTCATTACTTCCATTACTTTCTTTACATTCAATGCTTGCTTGTCAATACATGTGTCACAATGTACCCGGGCCCCTACTGATCAGTGGGTCTTTCCATTACTTATTATCATGTGGGGATCGGGTCGAGCTAGGCTTATGCCCCTAAGACCTGCCACCCATAAAGCACTGCATCGGGATTGAGTCGAGCTAGGCTTATGCCCCTAGACTTGCCACCTATAAATCAATACATCGGGATCGAGTCGAGCTAGGCTTGCGCCCCTAGACTTGGCACCCATAAATCAACACATCGGGATCGAGTCGAGCTAGGCTTATGCCCCTAGACTTGCCACCCATACTTGATCATTGACCATATTTGCATTACTTTGTTCTTTACTTTGAGATTGGTATTTTGATAGTCATAACATCACTTGAAACTTTGGATCATTAGCCAATGAGTGAGAGACATATGAGATTGGTACATTCACTTGTGAGAGATTGACATATTCATATGACATAACATGTTTGGAAACTTGGAACGATAATCAAAGTAGAAGACATGTGAATAAACATTATTGGAAACATGACACCATTGGAACCATTGGACAATCATTCATAACAAGATACCTGAGCATAACCACTATTGGAACATTGGACCATAACCTTGTTTGAGCTTTCGGAACATTAACCATGATAATGAGACATGAGACTCACAAATGATCCATGAGTAGGAAAGATATGACAATGACTATTCATAAACGGATATAGGATACCTTAGCACTTTTTGGGATAGTACTAGTGAAAAAGCAATGTGGATACTATTTGCCGCAAGAAGATACGGGCAGAGTAACCTTACATACCTTGTACTCTCAATACGGATATACAATCCTAGATGTGCATACAAAGTCCCGCTCCTTCTTTATGTGTCACTCTACAACACAAATACATAACGGAATTCACATTAACCACAACTACTTCACAAATGCATATAACATCAATGGGGTACATGTTTGCTTTGAAACATGTCATTTCCCCTTGACAAAACCATTGATAGCATCATTATTCCAAAAATCCTCCAATATTCCCAACATTGACCAATACATAATAATCATTGCATTTCACCATAACAATTCTCTTTTACATCTCCTTATCCATACCACATCACAAACAATCCATCAATTCATCTTAATACACTTCATAGCACATATCGGCCAAATTCCCACAATTTACACTTATAGGCAAGAACAAGTTTAACAACAAAAATAACACCATAGACGTTCATATTTTATCCATACCATGATCTTTTATCAAAGGCACAAGTCCTAATTCAAGTTCAAATCCCATAGATCACAAATCTTATACAAAAGCACAAAGTACCATATCCAACATTTCCAAGCACAACCAACATGATTTACATACTCTTTCATGCATATAATATATTAATCCATAATAATATTCACTTACCCAAAGTTGCAAAGTGATGATCTTGCTCCAAAATTGCCTTTGAGTCTTTAGGGTTCTTGAGAGAATATTGTAGAAGGTTTGAGAAAATATCTCAAAGAACATGAGAGTTTAAATGAATAAAATCTGATTTGTGGGTCTATTTATAGTCCTTGGGTGCATCCTTGATATTTAATGCTTCAATTGACCAAGTCAATAGAAGATTGGGTCATGTGACCCATGTCTTTTATCCCATTTTGGGATTTTATTGAGCCCAAATCACTTAACCCAATAAAATTAATAATTTCTTGTCTTTATACGTATTACAATAATATTCCCACTAATAATATTCATATCCGTAGCCTCAATCCCAAAACAAGTGATTCTAGCCACGTTTGGCTTATTTTGACCTTAGGGGCAAAACTATCATTTTGACCCCAAATTCGTTCTCGAGTAATTTTATCATACCAATGTAATGTTTCATTCATTTCATGTATATACTCTTGGTTGTATAATAACCGTAGCAAAAATCGGCTCGGTACGTCCCCGGATACCCTTGGGACTTGGAAATTTCCAACTTTCGAAAAAGTGGAAAACCCAAGGTGGCACGCTCCTGGGCGCGCCAACCTACTGCCTATGGGCTAAAAATTTTAGCCCAGAGCGGCGTGGCACGGTCCCAAACGCACCCCTCCTTAAAATTTTCAAAAATTTCATTTTTCGACTTCTCTTCGCGGGTTTGGTTAGATACTTCAAGTCCTATTCTTTAACTCACTTCTTAACCTTATTATACTTTGTTTAGAGGTATTCTTAGCCTCATTTTGAACCCCACAAATGCTCAATGAAAATTTCAAAACACCTTCTATGCAAGTTTAACCACATAACAAGAGCCAAATTCAATTATCTCATCAATAGCCTTACCAAATGCATACTCATAGCTCTCGATACCTACATACATATTATTTAATGTCGTCAAGTAGGGTTGGGAACGTACGGGGTGTTACATCCTTATCATCTTAGATAACTTGAAATCAAATCAAACACCACCAAACCAGCCCAAACCATTCCCTGATTTCCATTTACTATACCTCGCTCTGATTTCGTTCGAAATTAGCCTAGCCTAAAATTTGTAACCTCAAATCTATGGCAAATTTTAACATGGGACTTTCAATGTAAATTTTATACGTAATGATAGAAATAGTTGTTACAACAGATACCAATTTACCTATCTTTCATCCTCGAATGAACAAACACAAAAAATAGGCTAAAATAAAGAGAGAATAGAGTACCTGTATCCTCAAAAAATTGAGAGTACTTGTCCCGCATGGCCTTATAAATTTCCCAAGTGGCTTCCTCAATCGGATGATGCTTTTATTGAACCTTAACCAAATGAATCTCCTTCGTCCTCAACTTTCGAACATCCAAATCTAGAATCTCTACTAGCTCCTCCTCTTAAGCCAAATCCTTAGCTAAAAGAATTGAGTCTGACTTAATGATATAGTCTCCATCCCTATTGTGCCTTTTGAGCGTAGAGACGTGAAATACTAGATGGTCTTCTGACAACCCCGATGGTAATGCTAACCGGTATACAACTGAACCCATATCCTCAAGAATCTCGAAGGGACCAATATACCTAGGGCAGAGCTTGCCCTTCTTACCAAACCTCATGACTCACTTCATGGGAGACACTTTAATAAAAAATTGCCCACCAACTTTGAAGTCCATGTCCATCATGTTACGGTCCGCATACTCCTCTTGTCTACTTTGAGCAGCCAACAACTTGGTTTGAATGAACCTTACTTTTTCTTGAGTTTCCTTTACCAAGACAGTGCCCAAAGGGTTAACATCTCCAGTATCAAACCACCTAATAGGGTACCTACACTTCTTTCCATAGAGTGCCTCGAATGGTGCCATATTAATCCTGGAGTAATAGCTGTTGTTCTATGAAAACTCACACAATGGAAGAAACTGGTCCCAATGTCCACCAAAGTCAATCACCCAGACCCTCAACATGTCCTTTAGCACCTGAATCATCCTCTCCGACTGCCCATCAGTTTGAGGATATAAAGTCGTACTAAATGTGATCTTGGTGCCCAACTCTTCATGCAACCGATACCAAAATTTTGAAGTGTACTTGGCATCTCTATCCGAAATGATGGTAAGTACCACCCCATGAAGTCTCGCAATCTCCTTGACATATATTTTAGCTAACTGTTGAGAGTTGTAGTCTACCCGAATCGGCAAGAAGTGAGCTGACTTCGTCAATCGATACACTATCACCCAAATGGAGTCATATTTTCCCAAGTTCTTAGGAAGACCCACCACAAAATCCTTGGCAATATACTCCTATTTCCACATAGGTATAGACATCCTTTGAAGTAACCCCATAGGTCTTTGATTTTTCATACTTCACCTGCTGACAATTGTGACACTTGGACATATAATCCGCTATGTCCCTCTTCATCACGGGCAACCAATAAAGTTGTCACAATTCATGGTACATCTTGGTCATACCCAGATAAGTAAAATAACGCAAACCGTACGCATCTGAAAGTACATCACAAATCAAATCACTAACCTGAGGAACACATAACCTTTCATTAAACCAAAATACCCCACTCACTTCAAGAGTAGCATCCGCCACCTCCCTACATACCACTTTATTTCGGAGTACATTCAACTTCTTGTCCTCAAAATTACTTAGTTTTAATCTGATCCTGAAATGTTGACTTTACTTTAACACTAGCCATCACTTTACCCCTATCAGTGACCCCAAACTGCATTCTCTGATATGCTAGAGCTTGAAACTCTCTAGCTAAAGGTCGTTTGGACACCCTTAAGAATGACAAGCTACCCATACTTACAAATTTTTGATCTAATGTGTCTTCCACCATATTGGACTTACCCGGATGATACTGAATAGTCACATCATAATCCTTCAACAATTTCATCCATCTCCGCTGCCTTAGATTCAAATCCCTTTGTGTAAACACATGTTGCAGGCTATTGTGGTCTATGAAGACCTCACACTTGACACCATAGAGACAATAATCCAAATCATTAATGTAAACACCACCACTGCCAACTCTAAGTCATGGGTTAGGTATTTTTTTTCAAGAGGCTTCAACTGCCTTAAAGGATAAGCAATAACATTCTTATCCTGCATCAACACAGCACCCAAGCCCAATAGTAAAGCATCATAAAACACTATAAAGTCCTTACCTTCCACCTGCAACGAAAGCATATGTGCCGTAGTCAAGAGTATCTTGAGCTTTTGGAAGCTCTCTTCACATTGATCTGACCAAACAAATGGCACTTCTTTCTGAGTCAACCTTTTTGAGTGTGTTGCAATAAATACAAAGTTCTTAACAAACCTGTAGTAATAACTAGTAAAACTCACAAAACTCCTTACCTCGGTCAATGAACTAGGCCAAATCCAATTCATAACTGCCTCAACCTTCTAGGGGTCCATCGAAGACAACTAGAATTTACACTTTGAAAACTTAGCAAATAACCGCTTCTCCCTTAGAATCTCTAAGACTGTGCGAAGATGACCAGCATGCTCCTTCTTAGTTTTGGAGTATACTAGAATATCTTCAACAAACATGATAACAAAAGAATCCAAGAATGGCTTAAAGATACCGTTCATCAAACTCAGAAAGGCTGCAAGTGCATTAGTTAGACCAAAAGACATCACCAAAAATATGTAATGGCCATACCGAGTTCTAAAAGTTGTCTTTGTAATGTCCTTCGGTCTAATTTTAGCTGATGATAACTCGACCGCAAGTTAATTTTCAAAAACATCGTCGAACCCTGTAACTGGTCAGACAAGTTATCGATGTGAGACAAGGGATATTTATTTCTTATAGTAACCTTATTCAACTATCTATAATCAATGTACATCATCATGCTACCATCCTTCTTCTTAGCAAATAAAATCGGAGCACCCCAAGGTGAAGCACTTGGGCGAATAAACTCCTTGTCAAGTAGTTCCTGTAGTTAAGTTTTGAGTTCTATCGACTCTGCTGGAGCCATTCGATAGGTATGAATTGATATAGGGCGAGTGTCTGGCTCTAATTCAATATAGAAATTGATATATATATATATATATATACGGAGGCATACCTGATAAGTTTGAAGAAAATGGTTCTTGAAATTTGAAATCCATAAAAACTAACTCTATAGAAGAGAACCCCACACTCGCATCCCAAAGATGAGCTCAAAATGCTGAACACCCCTTCCCCACAAACCTTCTAGCCCAAAAAAATGATATAAGTTTCACCAAGTTGGCCTTACACACTTCCTCCCACTCTAGCTTATATATTGTAGGCATAACTAGGGTCACTGTCTTAGCATTATAGTTTAAAACAACATGATATGGAGATAACCAGGTCATACCCAGAATTTCATCAAACTCCAACATATCCAGAATAATCAAGTCTACACAAGTTTGAAAACCAAAAAATAACACAGAACAAGAACGGTAAACATGGGTTACTACCACAGACTTACCAACTGGAGTAGACATATAAACAGGATAATCAAGTACATCACAAAATAGATTCAGACCCACTGCAAACTAAATAGACACATAAGAATAAGTAGACCTCATATCAAATAAAATGAAAGTCATCCGGTCACAAACAAAAATGGTACCTGTGATCACCGCATTAGAAGCTTCGGCATCAACCTTTCTAGAAAATGCGTAACAGTGAGCCTGGTAATCAATCTTAGCTAACTCCTTCCCCAGCTGCGTTGCTCCCCATGCGCCGCTATTTTCTCGACCACCCCGACCACCTGCCTAATTTTTCCCATCCAACCCCTACCATTACCTCCTCCTCTTTAGCCCGTTGAAACTATAGCTCAATTCTGATGTTGTGCCTTGCTATTTACCTGTCTTAAGGGACACACTCTCTTAAAATGACCAACAACACTACACTAGTAATATCCCCGCTCAAGAGAAAGCCGAGTGGTAGAAAAGTAAGAAGCCCCTTGGCTTCTAAATACCTGCGACTGAGAATAAACCTTAGATGGAACCACAGTAGAAGCTCGAAAGGCTGACTGAATAGGGCGAACTGAGTAGGACTTCTGACCGTGGCCCTTAGCGTAAGATCCACTAAAATTCTCAATATTGCGGGACGTCTTGGCTAATATTTTAGGCTGAACTGCTTGCATAACCCTCTCTAACTTCTTCACATAATCATATACTTCATTGAACTCCTTCCTTGTTGAGGTCATATGCACAGACAAAACTTGAAGATCATAATTCAAACCCTTGATATAGCATCGAATCCTCTCCTCCTCAGTAGCCAATAACTGAGTAACATAGCTTCTAGAATATGCACTGCACTCACAAAAGTAAAAGTAGGTGTAGTATCAACACACAAGAAAACAACAATGTACTGGTAGGGTCATTTTGCCAATCCAAGATGGGAGTATGAACACTCCACTAAAATATAGTACAAAAAGTTAATCCATTAGCATACACTTAACACATAATGACAAATAAACAGTTTAGGGCAAAAACCTAACTAGTAAACAAAATATCACCAAGTAATGTTTAGTCAAGTCAAGTCAATACATGCCATACAAGTAAGCAATTACCAAGCATATATATATATTTTCCAATTCACTCATGGAACAGTCAAACTCACCTGACCCTCGTACATACATATTATGGGTATTATATCCGCCCTCTAGCCATGACCTATAGAGGATAATTTCTATCCATGAACTAAAGCCCCAGACATAAGTGTCTGCCAACTTTGTGTCACCATTAACCCGTGAGAATGTCCCATATACAAAAACATTCCACATTTAGCAGATAGGTAGGTAAAAATTATATAATAGTGTGAAATTCTTTGCATTGACCACACCAAATAAGAAGCGCTAACAAGCCATATGACAAAGTAGTTAACAAGCACATATAGCATAAATTGGATTAAATTACAATACCATTACCTACCTCGAACCAAGCTCGCACAACTCCTTTAAGCCGGAACTTTGCCCTTCCGTGAAATTTCCGCTTGATCTTGGTCTAGAAATACATACAAGTCTATAATTAATGAAATGACCTACCATGTTGGGAATTATAACTCACACCCAACCCCTAAGGTCAAGTTCATGATCATTCCTTTCATGTTCTAGGTCTTTTCTACTGTAATTCACCTAAAACTATCAATCACATGGATATATTAGTGAATTAATAGAATACAAGGGTAAAATAACTGTTAATAATCCAAACCCATTAACTTAATACTTAATTTTCCCCTTGCACCAGAAACCAACCAAAAGCAGTCCTAGAAACCTCCCCGAACTCCATAAATTGGCAATTCTAAGGCATAATTATCAATTACTAGTTAACGAAAATGAATTCCTAACCTTAACAAAGTCGAATGATGAAAATCTAGTGGAAATCGCCCTAAATCACCCCTCCTTTGTCCCAATATGAGTTTTAGAAAAATAAACTATTTTGGAAAAATAATTAAATAAATCTGCAACTTTCACAGCTATAGTGATATACATTGCTATAGCGGCATCGCTATTACGACACCTGCTGCTATAGCGTGCGTTGACCAAGTCAGATTGTCGCTATATCAAGAATTTCTCCGCTATAGTGGTAGTCGCTATAGTAGCGTGCCTACCTCTATAGCAGCATTGCTGGGACAGAATGCCTAGTTTCGCCCAAAAATCCCAATTTTCACAACACACCTTAAACCTGGGACATTCTAAATAATTCCTTTTACGCTGATATCAATTAAGGGAGTTCTACTAACCAAATTTTGATTTCATAAAATCCTATGGGTTCCTTATCGTCTTAGCTAACTAGAAATCAAATCAAACACCACCAAAAATGCCGAAACCATTCCCTGATTACCCTATACTATACCTCACTTTGATTTCATTTGAAATTAGCCTAGCTTGAAATTTGTAATCTCAAATTCGTGAAAATTTTTAACATAGGACTTTCAACATAAAGTTTATACTTAACGATGGAAATGGTTGTTACATAGCCTCAACTCAGCACAATCCCAAAGCCATTTCTAAGTTTATAAAACTCCATTGAAGCACTTTGAGAGCTTGTAAATCAGTGTAGATCATTAATTTAAAGCTTGGGATCATCTGATTCTTGTACCTTGATCATTTTCTCATCTTAAACTCATACATTCCTAGACTATTGCACTTTTAAATTCTAGCTTTAATTCTTGAATTCTCTTTTACTCTTGGGGATATTTTGGGGCAATTAAAGAGTTTGTGGTGCTCATTTTTTTAGCACAAGCTCATTGTTTCCCAAGTGACGTTGTTGCAGTTTCAATTTTTGAATACTCTAAGTGGGCTCTATGTTTGGTTTTAGCCCGATTTCTGACATGGAGCATAATTTTACAATATGAGTATCATTATTCTTGTCTTGACGCCGAGATTACCATTTTGATAGTGTGGAAGCAGTCAAAGGATTCTCAAAAGGGAAAAGCTATGATTTTGTGGATTTCAAATTATTTCGGCTGTATCCATATATGCTAGGCTTACCATCCTTTAGACTTTGATCTTTTATCGTATTGGCATGGTTGTTTTCTAATTGTTGGTCAGGTATTATGGTCTAGATAGTCTGTTCGGCAATTTACGAGCCTTGTAGCTGGTTAGGGGACTCTAGGATAAACTTCTACCTTGAATTCCTTTAGGCCCAGTAGATGCTCTCCTTTAGATCATAGCTTAGATTACCTAGGGCCCTTGGAAATTAGATTTAGATGTTGTGGTTTAGGATTGGGTAGATGCTTGCCTTAGGTTGGGTTCTCAAGACTTGTAGTTAGCACTATTGAGCCTTTTAAAGTAGGATTATTTAGGATAACACCCTTATTAGATATAAATAATTATAGGTTTCCTTCAAAGGATTGGCTACTGAGACCTTGTTGGCTTGTTTTCTATATCATGTTCGTTAGCTTTGATATACTTGGTATTTTAATATAGTGGCCTTAAATCACAGTTTTCAACTTAAAAAATGGAACTTTGTTTATTATTAAGAAACTTGGTTTTCTAAAATAAGAAAAAGACTAGTTACACATCATTTAAGTCTGATATTTGGATTGTTACCTCGTATTACATATTTAGTTTTGGTTTGAGTTTGGCATCTGGTTTTGCTGCTTATTATCTATTAGTTAGTCCGACATTCACTTTTATTGATTTCTAGTTGGAAATTTGATTTGAGACTGGTGTGAGTTATAGTTATGGATGAAGGAGAAGTGCACAGTACGCTTATTGTACATCTTGGATAGTTTTTACATTCCTTATTGTTGTACTTGGCTTTATATAGTATTATTCCTTGTCTGCACTTATCATGCTTATGGGGGCTCGGTTGGGATTATGTATACCTTCTGGTCTTATGGGGTCCCATTAGGTTAAAGCTAGACATTTATTTCCACTCTTGAGTTATTTACTTATGATTTTTTGCATTTGCTTAGATGTAACAACCCTCGTGGTGATTTTTGGATTTTACTGTCTTTTGACCATGTTTCCCTTTCCCGTAGTTGCTTTATGTCATTTATGAGTTTTGGGGATTGTTGGCACGTTCCTCGAATCATTCAAGAGTGATTTATCTGAGTTTGTGGTTTTAAGTAGCCTTTAAAGTGGTGTAGTTGACTTTGGTCAATATTATGTGATTCGATCATTGTATGAGAGTTTCGTTAGTTCCATTAAATCAGAAATGTCAATTTGGGGTTAGTAGCGTAGTTGGTTTAGGTTTCAAGGCTTTCCGTTTGATTTTGAATCTTTAGATGAAAAGTTGGTTTTAAGTTGCCTAGAGTTGGTTTCGGGGGTAATTTGGTGATAACTATGTTTGTTGGAAATTATGAATGCACAATTGAGTCTGTAATATCTTTTCCAAGCTATTAGCATTTTTTGATTGTGTTCAGGAGGTTCCGGATGATGTTTGGAAGAGTTCTTGAATATTTTTGGTGCTTTAGCCTTGTTTAAGTAAAATTTGTTGACAAAAAGGTCTGTTATTAGTTTTAAAGATCGAAAAATTATCCCAAAACATTTTGAAATTTTGTGCATGAATTATAGGATTGATTTGAAAAGTTTGATGTAATTTCGATAAGTCGATATTGAGTTTTTATTGAGGAATATGAAATAATTCTTTAACTAGCAAAAATAATATCTAATTGGGTAAACGTGTACGAAATTGAGTTCCGACTTAACGAGTATGTCCATATCATTTTAGGAATTACAGGAATAAGAATCGGGACATTTCGCTGTCATATGACGAATTTATGGTCATTTAACTGAGAAATAATGTTGTTAGTGCAAAAAATTTTGTGCATAAATAGCTGGTGTAGATTTTTTGAACAGTTTATTTAAATTTTAGACTGAGTTTATTTGATATTTTGAGCACATTTGGAGTTGTAGAGCTCAAAATTAAGTGATGCACGTGGCATTCTTCTCGATTTATCAAGTGGGAAAGATCTAATGCTTAGGTTGGTATTCTTCCATAATTTCTTCAGCTGATTTTTATTCTTTATACATGAATTTGTTGGAGAAAATTGGGGGTTTGCCGATTTAGACTCGATTTTTGATGGAATTTCATATTTAGGATCCTTAATATCATGACCCAATTTTTCAGGTCATAATGGCACCTACTTCAACCCACAACTAGGTAAGCCAAGCCATAGCCCGAAATGTTAAGTAATGGGCTAACGGGAGGATGATAAAAGGGAAACAAGAATGAAATAAATATAGGCTGAAGCAGAAGAGATATACATACATAACATACTGTACAAAAGAGGGAAGAGGATAAAATATACAAAATGAATCTCTTCCAAGACCTGGAAAGGCCGGTATAAGAGTCACTATAACCAAAAAGAAGAGTATTAGACAGTATCCAAAATATACATATAAACACAGTAGTCTCGGATATACAAAAGACTATCACTGAAGCAGAAAAAGGAGGATCAACTCCGGACTCAAGAAAGCTAAAACCATCTCCCCGAGGATAACGTCAGCAACGGTGGCTCATACTCAAATCTACATCAGGGAAAAGATGTGGAAGTGTAGTATGAGTACCAAAGCAATGGGTATTCAGTAGGCATCATTCGGCTAATTGAGCTCAAATATAGTAAAAGCATAAATAAAGTGCAAGAGTGAAAGCTAAGTCAACAGTAAAGGGAAAAAATGTAAGCAATAAGTTATGCTAAGTAAATGAGAAAAAGGAAGCAAGTAACTCGAAAATGAAAGTAAAGGCCTAGTTATAATCTAATTGGACCCCCATAAGCCTATAAGGCACACACAAGAAGACAATAAATCCTACCGATCCCCCATAAGCTTGGAAGATGGAAACAATTGTAATCTAAAGTAAGAACAAAAAACAATAGTAATAAACTTATAACGGGCCAGGATGGATGATATGCACATGGTATTCTCCCTTCTCATCTAAAATATTAAGCTTTACAAGCCTAAAATAACATTCCAATCCCAGATCCATAATGAAGGTATGTACAGGACTTGAATCAAAACCAGTGGATAATAACAAGAGGCCAGACGCTGGGCTCGAATCGAAAATAGAGGATAATAACAAGAGGGCTAATGATCATTATACATCTGTTGGAACTCTTAGTAATAACCATAACAGAACACCAGAACGCCCAAACCATAATCATAGACAAATGCCGAACTTGAACTGAAACTTATAGTAGCCAATCGTAACCAGAACAGGTGATCTCATAAGAAGCAAACCTCAACCATAAACTGATGCCAGACTCATACAGGAACTCATTATAATAGAAAAGGAGTATATTCCAGATTTGGACTGAAACTGATATTTATACAAGACCATGAAATAGATAGTAGAAAACCAGGGGTTCAGGTCTATCTCCAATCCATTTATCTATAAAGTTAAGTATCATTCGTTTAAATCCACTAAGGCCAGGTGGGTTCGAATTACTAGGTTGGGTGGTGCGATCAAGGGTTAATTAAAATCTTACCAAGGAAAGGGAGCTAAACATGCATGTAATTGAGTCTAAGTTAACCCAAGCCCAAGATAATATCCTATGGTAGTAGTCACAAGCCCAACAAAGCCAAAAGGAGAATTATTTAAAACATTCTATCTAAAAAGGGCAGTAGGGCCCACTATTAGATATCGATAACCCTACCTAAGGTAAAAAGCTACCCAAATCAAGGCTAAGGCTTCCCAATCTTGCCCTAAGGTACTATAAGCATTAATTATAGTCCTAATGGATGATAGTAAATTAATTGAAGGAGAAACAGGCCCAAATTCTACCAAAAAGGTGCCCTAACTGGCAAAATAAGGTGTTTAATGCTAAAACTATAACCAGGCCATAAATTTCAACCCAAAACTAGAACAATACTACACTAATACCATAATTAAGCACAGTATAGAAGAAAGGTAAGCCTAGCCTACCTGGACGTCACTGAAAGCTCACTGAATACTCTATATTAGTATTTTTCCCATTTGAGAAGCCTATATTGAGTATTTACACTCTTGGTTAGAATCAGGCTAAAAATACCATATGGGACCCACTTCCAAAATCAAAAAATTAAAATCGTCACAGCGTCCCTCTCAGCTCAATGATCATTTGCCATATAAATTTAGCAAAATCTGAACTCAAACAACCCTTAAATCAATCCCAACACAATTCTATATATATGAACTAAAACGGAGAAATAATCAAAAAATCAAACGTAAACTTACTAGAATACGATGATATAACGATCACCACAACGCCTCTAAGTCAGTCCTAGCACCAGATACTCAATTGCTCTCAATTTTCTAAGCTTTCAATGTCTACAATAGAGGTTTAACACTTAGTGTATAAGCTAGAAATGAAGAGGGTTCAGTATATATATATACCAGTGATGATCGCTAAGCAGCTGGGGGGTTACTAAAGTGGCCTTGGTCGGCTGCCCAAGCTACGCTAAAGCTGTATAGAGCCTCTTAAGAAGCTACCACTAAAGCGATGTCAAGCCTCTAAAGCAGTCGCTTGGCCGTTAAAGCGGTTGCACCAAATACTTTAGAACTAGCCAAATTTAACAAGTCCCAACGTAAGCCAATTGGGTGCTCGATATTGATTTGGAAGCTCGTGCAAGCAAATGAATTATGCAATCCTACCAAATTTGGAATTCCTCTCTGAGTGGCGCTATTGAAATTTCCATCTGAGGTCATTCAATAAAAATTGGGTCCTACACGTAAGGGGTCGTTTAAGCCAAAATCCACTCAATAGCCCAAAATGACTCTGGAAGCCTCGAGACCTAGACCAAGGATCCCCCTAGCTTAAAATCAACATTCCAAAGTTGATGAGACTGCCAGAAATCGCATCTAATGCTGTTTACCTGTGGTTTTGGCCAGAGTCCTATTCCTTAACTTCAAAAGCTCCAAAAAAGAAAATGGCTCTAAAAACCAAACGAACTCTTGGTAATCAAACTGTTGGTCCCAACAAGTAATATATTACCTGGGGAATTTATAGGGAAGCTCTAAATGTAAAACAAAGAACGAAAATGTAGAAAATGCCCTAGAAGTTCATTACAGCATTTACTAATAAATGGACTTTCATTCGTGAAAGTAAAGGATCAAGATTTACCTGAAGGCTCGAGCATATAAGAATAATGGGTTCATATTTCACACTCGTTCACCCATGTAGCCTCCTTAACTAGACAGTGTCACCACTGAACATTAACCACAAGAATATCTCTGGAGCGCAACCGTCTAACATCCCTGACTAGAATAATTATAGGCTCCTTAATAAAGGTCAACCTCTCATCCAACTGAACCTAGTCCCATAGAAGTATGTAAGACTAATCCTGAATATATCGCTGCAACATGGATACATAAAAGACTGGATGGATTCTCAAAAGGTTGGAGGTAAGGCTAACTCATATGCTACCACCCCAACTGTCTAAAGTATCTAGAAAGGCACGATGTACCTGGGGCTGAGCTTGCACCTCCTTTTGAACCTTATTATGCCGTTCATGGGTGGGCGATACTCAAAGGAAAACCCATTCACCAACTCTGAACCTCAAAGTAAAAAGCCTACGGTCAACATAACTCTTTTTCCTTCTTTGAGCTATCTATAACCTAGTCCAAAGACTCACGAAGTAAATCTGTACCACGTGGCCTAACCTTAGAAGTATGAAACCAACCAATCGGAGATCGTCAATGCCTACCAAACAACGTATCGAATGGTACCATCTAAATACTCAAATGGTAGTTTTTATTATAAGAAAACTCTACTAAAGCTAAATATTGGTCCAACTGGCCTCCAAAGTCCAACACACAAGTACAAAGCATATTCTCCAAAACTTGAATAGTCCGCTCTGACTGCTAGTCAGTCTCTAGGTGAAAAGCAGTGCTAAGGTCAACCTGGGTACCTAACTCCTTCTGAAATGTCCTCCAAAAGCTAGAAGTGAACTGAGAAATAATAGACACAGGCACCCTGTGAAGGCAAACCACCTCTCAAACATAGATATGGGCCAATGTCTCGGCACTGAAGGATATATGAATAGGGATAAAATAGGAAGACTTGGTCAATCAATCTATGGTGACCCAAATGCAATCCAAACCATGAGAAGTGTAAGAAAAACTTCCCACAAAATCCTTAGTGACCCCCATTTTCACTCTAGAATGGGTAGCCTCTGAAGCAGTCCACAGGAATTAGATGATCGGCCTTCACCTGCTAACAATATAGACATCAAGCCAAAAACTCCACTGTATCTCTTCTCATACAACTCCACCAGTAATGCTACCTCAAATCCCTATACATCTTAGATGTCTCTGTGTGAATAGAGTATTTTGAGCTATGAGCCTATTGAAGTATCAATTGAATAAAATCTTTGACCCTCCGAACACAAATGCAACCGTCAAATCTCAGAATGCCCTTAGAATCTAAGGTAGCCCTCCTAGATTGACCCATCAACACTTGATCTTAAATGCCACAAAGTCTGCTATCTTCAAACTGTCGGCCCCAAATCTTCTCAAATAAGGTACACCTAGCCTCAAAAGTAGCAAGAATCCTCCTGGGGTATGAAATATCAAGTCAAACCATCAAGTTGGCTAAGGATTGGATATCCAAAGCCAATTGTCTCTCAGAATATGAAATAAAGTCCAAGCTATCTATACTCAGTAACTTTTGGCTCAAGGCATACGCTACCATATTCGCATTGCCCGGATGGTATAGAATAGAAATTTTATAGTACTTTAGCAACTCAATCCATCTACTCTATCTCGAATTAAGTTCCCTGGGGTCATAATGTACTGAATACTATGATGGTTAGTGAAGATCTCATAGCGAACATTATACAAGTAATGCCTCCAAATCTTAAGTGTAAAAACTGTTGCTGCCAATGCCAAATCATGAATAGGGTAGTTGCACTCATGCACCATCAGTTGCCTCGATGGATATGCGATAACTAAGCCCCACTGTATTAGAACACACCCTACACCAATACCAAAAGTATCACAATATATAGTGAACCCCTCGCCCTTAACTGGAAGAGTTAGAATAGGAGTTGAAGTGAGCAAGTCCTTTAGCTTTAGAAATCTTACCACACAACCCTCATACCATTTAAACGCAACCTCCTTCCTAGTTAATTTAGTTTTAAGGGCTGAAATAGTAGCAAATCTTTCGATAAACCGCCTGTAGTAGACTACTAGACTACTAAATTGATGAAACTATGAACCTTAGTAGGAGACGTATGCCTAGCCTAATCATGAATAGCCTCAATATTTATTGGGTCTACCATAATACCATCCTTTGACACCACATACCCCAAGAAATCTACAAACACAAGCCAGAACTCGTACTTTGAAAATTTGGCATAAAACCTATGATATCCCAAAGTGTGGAGCATTGTCCTTAAGTATTGATCGTGCTCCACCCTACTCCTTGAATAAATAAGGATATCATTGATAAAAATGATGATGAAGGAGTCCAAATAAGGCCTGAAAACGTGGTTAATCAAGTCCATAAATGTTATTGGGGCTTTGGTCAACCCAAAAGATATTACCAGGAATTTGTAATGGCAGAAACGAGTCCTGAAGGATATCTTAAGGATCTCCTCAGCCCTAATCCTCAATTGATGGTAACCAAACCTCAAATCAATCTTAGAAAACACTACCTCACCTTGAAACTGGTCAAATAAATCATCGATACCATGCATAGGGTACTTATTAATCACTATCACCTTATTTAGCTATTTGTAATTGATAAACTTATACATGGGACTATCCTTCTTCTTCATAAATAGAACTAGAACAGCCTAAGGTGATACACTTGGTCTGATAAAACCCTTACCAAGATGATCTTAAAGCTTAATATTTAGCTTCTTTAGCTCAGCAAGAGCCATACGATTAGGATCCATAAATATAGGTCTGGTGCCCAGCTCAAGGTTAATAGCAAACTCTATATCATGTTTTGGAGGAAGGCCAAGTAGGTCGACAGGGAAAACATTAGAAAAATCATGAACGACAGGAATAGAGTCAAGCAAAGGACACTTAATAATAACATCCTGAACATAAGCAAGGAATGACTTACAAGCCCTCAATACAAGCCTCCTAGCTAGAAATATAAGAAATAACCCCCATCAATGCGTGGCTAAAAGAACCCTGCCATACAACAGGGGGCATGCCAGGTATGGATAAGGTAACGATCTTGGAAAAGTAATCAAATACATAATGATAGAGAGATAACCAATCTATGCCCAAAACCATTCAAAATTCACGATATTTAACATAATAAGATTAGCCTGAGTATTGTACTCTCGAACAACCACCAAATATGATCTATATACCCGATCCACTACTAAAAAATCACCCATGGAAGTAGCTACACATAGTGGCACAAATAAAGGCTCCTAAGACAACCCTAATTGTGGTGTATAATAAGCAAAAATATATGAAAATATGGATCCCAAATAAAATAAAGTAGAAGTTGGCTGATGGCATACAAAAATTATACCTGTGATGACAACACCCAAAGCCTTACTCTCCGACCTACAGGAACCGTATACAAATGACCCTGTTCGTCATCGAATGAGGTGTTTATCCCACCACCTATCCTACCTGCCTGAGGACCACCTCTGGAACTTTGGGCACCACCTCTATGACCTTGAGCACCACTCTTAGATGGAGGCGATACTAATATAATCGGGTGCACAGTCTACCTTAAAGGCTCAATCATCCTAGAATAGGGACACTCTCTGGCAAAGTGGCCAATAACACCACACTCATTACTTGCCCCAGACACTCTAACCTGACGAGAAGGTTTGGCTAACCCTAAATAACCACCTCAGCCTGATCACCCTGACTGAACATCTCTCAATGGCTAACAACTGGTCCAACCACTAGAACTACCATAACTGGGTTGACCTCTATCTAAAATCTGAAGTGCTTCCTAAACATGCCTACTAGCATGACCCTGGCTCTGACAAGACTGATGTTGTGGGTACCTACCCTTAAATCCTTGGCCTCTAAAATGTGAGTCATTGTGGCTCCCACTGGAACTACCACGATAATGGTGCCTCTTATTGCTGGCCCCTTAGGCCTTCCGATGCATCTCTTCTATAGTGTAGGTATGTTTGACAATATCAGGGAAAGGCCTCCCAAAAGTCACCAAACTATGATTAGCCCTACGAAGCGGTAGCATCATGGTGGAATGCCTGGCTAGCTCATGTAATCTTGCCTCATACTGGCCCACGATCATAGAACCCTGCCTCAATCTAGAAAACTCATCCCTAAGGTGCTCACTTATGTTATGAGGCATGTGCTTCTCTAAGAAAGCCTCAAAGAATTGAGTCCAAGACATAGGAGGAGATCTAGCTGGCCGGGAATCAAGATAAAACCTCCACTACTATCTCGCTACTCTGTCTAGCTAATAAGTAGTATAGTCCACTCCGCAGGACTCAACCAACCCTAAATTATGTAGCCTTTAGTCACAACTACTAAGGAACTTATAACCATCCTCTCTCGGGCCCCGATAAACCTGGGTAGAGTCAATATTAAAAATCAGCCTAGCATCTTCTACTCCTTTGCAGTCATAATTAGCTGGGCTACTGCCAGCTGTGGGACTACCGGTGCTGGTAGAACCTCTTCTCTGGGAGCCACAACCGAAGGCTTTATCCCTCTACCAAGTACACGTTGAGCTGCCCCCGAATGGATGCTTGTTCCCCATCCATCAGTGGACCACCAACTAACCCCAAAAGCTAAACCAACACATCACAAAGAATCAAAGAGGATATAAACCCAGGTAGGGCCTGGACTGCCCTCTATCCTACTAGCTACCCTACCCCGCATCCTAAACATTTGCGAAAGAGTGAAATAAATATGAATTTAGAAACTAATATAGAAACAAGGTATAGAAGTTAACCAAAATATTGAGTTTTTCCTAAGAATATCATGTAGCCTCCCCAAGATAGGATAAAGACGTCTCTGTACAGATTCGTGGGACTTTAGTAAACACACTGACTTTTGTACCAATGATACCGGTGAGCCTAAGCTCTAATACCAAGCTATCACGACCTAATGTTTTAAGTCATGAATGCACCTACTTTAACCCACCAGTAGGTAAACCAAGCCATAGTCTGAAATGACAAGTAATGGACTACCAAGTGAAAGATAAAAAGGAAACAAGAATGAAACCAACAATAACAATAATATAGGTGAAAGCAAAAGAGATATGCATACATAACATACAATACAAGAGAGGGAAGAGGACAAAGTATAAAAATTAAATTCCTCCCAAGACCTAGTAAGACCAGTACAAAAGTCACTATAACCAAAAATAAGAGTATTAGACTGTATCTAAAATATACATATATACACAGTAGTCTCGGATATTAAAAGACTATAACTAAAGTAGAAGGAGGAGTATCAACTCCAAACTCAAGAAACCTCACCCCGTCTCCAAATCAGTAGAAAGGCCCAAGGATAGCGTCAGTGACGGTGGCTCATACTCAGATCTACATTAAGGAAAAGATGTAGGAGTGTAGTATGAGTACCAAAGCAATTGGTACTTAGTAGGCATCATCAGTCGACTGAGCTCAAAAATAGTAAAAGCATAAATAAAATGCAAGAGTGAAAGCTAAGTTAAGAGTAAAGGGCAGAAATATAAGTAATAAGTTATGCTAAGCAAATGTGAAAAAAGAAGGAAAATGTGAAAAAAGAAGTAAGTAACTCAAAAATAGAAGTGAAGACCTAGTTATAACCTAACTGGACCCCCATAAGCCTAGAAGGAACACACAAGAAGAAAATTAACCCTACCGAGCACCCATAAGCCTGGTGGGTGCAAACAATGATAATCTAAAGTAAAAATAAAAAACAATAGTAATAAACTTATAATAGGCTAGGATGTACGATATGCACACTGTATACTCCCTTCTCATCTAGAATATTTAGCTTTACCAGTCTCAGTTAACATTCCACTCCCAGATCCATAATGAAAGTATGTACCAAACTTGAATCAGAACCAGTGGATAATAAGAAGAGGCCAGACATCGGGCTTGAACCAGAAATAGAGGATAATAACACAACGCCTAATGATCCATATACAACCATGGGACCTCCCACTGATAACCATAACAGAACACCAGAACACCCTAATCATAATCATAAATAGATGCCAAACTCAAACTAGAACTCATAGTAGCCAACCGTAACCAGAACAGGTAATATCATAAGAACAAAACCTCAACCATAAACCAATTCCAGACTCAAATCTGAACTATTAATAATAGCAATGGAGTATATGTCAAATTTTGACCAAAACTTGTATATATTTGACCGAAACTTATATATATACAAGAGCATAAAATAGCTAGCAAAAAACTAAGGGTTCAGGCCTATCTCTAGTCCATTTAGTGGTAAAGTTAAGTCTCAGGCATTTAAATACACTACGTCTAGGAGAGTTCCAATTACTAGGATAGGAGGTGTGTGGTCAAGGGTTAGTTACTATCTACCCAGGAAAGGGATCTAAACAGGCGTGTAATCGAGTCTAACTCAAGCCAAACCTAAGGTAATAGCCTAAGTTAGAAGTCATAAGACCATGTAAGCCTAAAGGAGCATTATTCAAAACATTCTATCTAAAAAAGATAGTTGAGCCTACTACTGGATCTCGATAACGGTACCTAAGGGAAGCACCTACCCAAATTTAGGCTAAGGCTTCCCAATCTTACCTCATGGTACTGTAAGCAGTAACTCTAGTCCTAAAGGATGATAGTAAACTAACCTAAGGAGAAACAGGCCCAAATTCTACCAAAAAAAAAAACTCTAACCTGCTAAATAAGGCGTAAAATGCTAAAACAATAATCTGGCCATAAATTCCTACTCTAAACTAGCAAAATACTAAACTAATACCATAATTAAGCATAGTCTAGAAAAAGGGTAAGCCTAGCTTACTTAGACGCCGCTGAAAGCTCACTGAATACTATATACCAGAGCATTTCTATTTCGAAAAGCCTCCAACTGCTGTCACACTATCAAAACAAGGATCTACGTATATATATATATATATATATATTTTTTGTATATATGCTTTGGATCAGAAATTGGACAGAAAAATCCCACATGGGACCCACTTGAAGAATCATGAAATTGAAACCATCACAACATTCTTCTCAGCTCAAGGATCATTTATCACATAAATTTAGCTAAATCTGAGTTCAAACAACCCCCAAATCAGTACCAACACAACTCTAATATATTATGTAAAATGGAGAATTAATAGAATATTCGAATGGAAACTTACGAGAATATGATGATATAACGATCACCACAATGTGTCTAAGTCAATCCCAATAGTAGATACTTGATTCCTCTCAATTTTCTAAGCTTATAGTGTCTATAATTGTGGTTTAACACTTAGTGTATAATATGGAAATGAGGAAGGTTATGTATGTGTATATATATATATATACATACATATATATATAATGAGGAAGGTTATGTATGTGTATATATATATATATATATATATATGTATATATATATATATGTATGTATATATATATATATATGTATGTATATATATATATATGTATGTATATATATATATATATGTATGTATATATATATATATGTATGTATATATATATATCTACCAGCGACGGACGCGCTAGCGGCTAAATAACCGCTAAAGTGGTCACCGCTACAGTTGTTGGGAGGCCGCTAAAGCGACCTGGCCTCAGCAGGAAAAAATCTGCTTAAAAGGTCCAGAACGGCTTATGCAGCTACCACTAAAGTGATGCCAAGCCGCTAAAGTGGTGTCTTGGTCCCTAAAGTGGCTGCACCAGGTAATTTGGCACCAACCAGATTAAATTAGTCCCAACAAACTCCACTCGGGTGCTCGAAATTGGTTCAGAATCCCATGCAAGAAAAAAAACTATGATACCCTACCAAATTTAGCACGCTAGACTTCACGATGCCATTAAAATTTCCATCCAAGGTTGTTTCGATAAAAAGAGGGTCCTACACCTAAGGGGTCGTTTTAGCCAAAATCCACTCAATAACTCAAAATGAGTCTGAAAGCAATCTGGAGGGACATTACACTTACTTTATGGGTAAGGGATTTTGACAAAAAATTTGCTGACTCATTAATTGTTTTCTTGTTTTAAACCAGTTTTGAATATGGATATTTGGGATCTACCTGATAAAGTGAAAAATAAGTATTTTGATGATTTCAAATCCAATTTCTACTCTTTTTCGATGAGATTTTAGGTTTAGAACCCTTAAACTATAGGTAAAATGATTCTTTATTGAAATTCAAGCTTTACCCTTTTATTTTTGGGGTTGATTTTTAAGGGGATTTTTATCCTAAATAGATTTCATATTAATGTGTAGATATCATATTTGGATAGATTTGATATATTTGGTGATGTTTCATGGGAGTAGAGCTTCTGGTTGATGCTTTAGACTGTGTTTTGTCTTTGCAAATCTTTTTTAAGTCAATTAGAGATGTACCTTGACTCTTTTTAGAGATGTTTATATGTTATATGCTTATTTTATTATATTTTGTGGATTTCTTAGGGATTGGGGGTCCCACTGAGGTTATATAGCGAGCATCTCTATGGGTACCGGCCTCTATTGGTAGGTGGTAGTTATATAATTACTTATCTTGCTTGGTCTCGCTACTTGTAAATATGCTTAGAATAGATTGTAGACAGATGAATTATTGATCTTGAGTAAATTGATAGTGGGTACCTACTTAAGCGTTTGAATCGTGTTTAGTATATTTTTTATAATGACTGGTGTTTAGAAATCACTTGGGTGATAATTATGCTATTATTGTAATAGTTAATATAATTATGGGGGTTTAGTATCTCTTAATATTAAATGGATGACAGTATAGTGAAGTAGTTAAGAAAGAGAATCTTGGTTTAGTTATTAGGGAAGAGAACGGAAGTGAACCTTAGGGCATGTTGTTAACTAGCATCGTTCTTCCTTTAGTAATTTAGTCTAATGGTTCCATATTTTTAAAAGATGGGACTTATTATAAGAATAAGTTAGGTTTTGGGTAAGTTTTGCTATATATTTGCGTTGTTTGGATTGATCACTATTTTTGTGTTTCCCTTTTGAGGGCTTATGTGAATATTAATATTGACTTGCAAGATTATTATTATGATGATGATTTCACTAGTGGGGGATTGACTTGACATTATTGACCTTATTTGTGCATTAATTGCCTTACTATTATTGTGACACCCGAGTGTGGGCTTAGATTGATACTACAGGCCTTATTAGTGCATTTCGTTGCGTTATTAATATCATGATGCCTAAACGAGGGGCTTAGATTGATATTATAGGCTTCATTTGAGTATTCTTATACCTCTATAATTATACTTATGCCTGAGAGAGGGGATTGGAATAATAATATTGATATCTTACTTAAATATTAATCGCAGTGGTGCCATACGATGACTTATATCATGAATTACAGACATGTTGGGTTGATTTTTGAGCTTATTTATACCGTTATTGAATTGATTATTATCTTCATACTAATTTGGTTATAATCATTACATCCTTATTTCATCAATACATAATCATGAGATTGGTACTACTGAGAAACACTGATTTTCAAAGAAAATGAAATACTTTGTAAAACCCTTGACTGAGGTCTTTTCCAACAAGGTTGATTGAGATAGTTTGTAAAACCCTTGATCGAAGTCTTTGGCTGCAAGGTTGATTGAGACACTTTGTAAAACTCTTGACCGAGGTCTTTGCAAGCAAGGTTGATTGAGATTGTGAAAGCATATGGGTTGCGAATCCCCCATGGATTCTGTCCTAGAAGCTTTAGCTCGAAAGGTGTATATAAGGACATGCGATGGCTTATATCATCATTATCCCATTATCATCACTTTATTGCATTGCATCACCTATATTTTATTGCATTCTTTTGTGTGATTGATGTTACGTCTGATTCTTTCCCTGTATTATATTACCGCAATTGAACCTTGTTTATGATATTGTGTATTCTGCATTCATTCCATTATATTTTATCATATTATACCATCTCTTAGGTGATTTGATGTTGAGATATTATAAGACATGGGGTATGGCTATGGCTTGATTAGTGAGACAATTATGTCGCACCTATTGGTCATATGAAATGCACATAAATATACACTCTCACTATTTCATCCCAAATTTTTGGTTGAACATGATTATTGAGCATAATATACTATGTTGGTCAGTCTCCCTCTTAAAAATGACTTTCTTTATTATTGATCATAAAAGGACTAGTGTTGACTCACCTAGACTAATTTGCCTACCCTGTTTATCGATATTCTTACAACTGTTATATTGGGTTACTATGTTAGAATGAGATGGTGTATTTACCAGTTGTAGGTTTGTTGGTTAAAATGGGTAGCTGGGGTAGTGGTTCCCTCCATCACTTTAGATTTGGATCGATTATCGATGATGCTTACTGAATAAACTTGTTTCGTACTCACCCTTGCCTTTTCTTTCTTTTTCCTATTTTTGTACCCCATGTAGGTATTTATTCGAGAAGTAGAGCGTAGATCATATTCCTTTAATGTTGGCATTGTAGAGATCGAGGTAGTGGCATTGTAATAGAGGCTTGTACTAGTGACAAACAGACCTGGGATGTATCTTGGATACTTGTATTTCATTTCTATATCTTTTGGGATTATTACATCTTTTTCTTCCACTTCTGTTTTACTTTGAATATTTAGTTTGGGTTGGGTTAGGCTTACCTGTACTAGAGGGTTTGACAAGTGCCATCATGGACTCCATTTTGGGTCGTGATAAATTGGTATCAGATCCCTAGGTTCATTGGTCTCATTTTTACAATCCGAGTCTAGTATAGTCTGACGGATCGGTGCGAAGATGTCCATTATCTATCTTTGCAAGGCTACATGAATTTTGGAGAAATCCATTTTTTCATTCGGTGTCATGTGTCATAGATTAATATGACTCAACAAATTCTCATTCACTCTCTCACACATGGCTAGGACGCGTTATTCTTTTGTTAATAGTCCATTTCCCATGTCTTTGATGTGCAGTAGGAGAAAAGGTTGAGCCAAAGGTCAGATTGGAACATCAAGAACAGCTTGAGGTCAGGTTGGGTTTACCTCTGTAGGTTCCTAGAGTTACTCTTGATGATGGGTCTATTGAGATAAAGGGGTTGAACTCGGCAAAAACACCACCTTTGATTATGTCCATACATATGCTTGAGAATTGTGTGGTATAGGTATTGGGTTTACATGAAAGTAGGAGTCATATGATTGAGAATTGTGTGGTATAGGTATTGGGTTTACATGAGAGGATGACTCCTACTTTCATTCGGCGTGCTACTTTGTGGTCTAAAACTCCGGATGTACAATTAGCTACTGTTGTGTTCTAGTTGAAATACAATGGAAAATGGAGGGAAAAAAGTGAATAGTGTTTTTACTTTATAAAAAAAGTGTTCACCCACAGTGGTGGGCGAAAGAGAGTTTCTTATGTTTAAATATAGAAGTATTAATCCATGTTGTTATTGAGGTAAGAAGAACACAAACCTCGTACCATCATCGTTGCTCTCGGTTTGGCTTCAGATTTAGATTTGGATTTTTCAAATGATCATTCGAGAGACTATCCTTTTGGACAAAATTCATTTTAAACTTAATTGTTTGATGATTATTTAATCTAAAATCTTATCTGAAATTTTCCTCCATTTGCGGATGCAAATGAGCATGTCCAGATGTGTATCAAAACTCACACTGAAGGGACCCGATCCATCAATTCACTTCTTGAGTGATCAAAAATAGATGTGCAGTGCATTTGACCATCTGTGGATGCAGATGCCAGCGTATAATGCTTCGCATAGCATCACTCAACTTTCTGTATTGAGTGAAATGCGACATGTGGCCGTATATTTCCATCTGTGGACGCAGATGGACCTGTTGTTCCAAAATAGTGCAATTTGTTTAGTACCATTGCTTATTTTTTGAAGCAACACCTTTTGGCTATAAATATTTGATTTTTCCTCAGTTATTGACATAAAAGTTTTAAGTTAAAAACTCCTCTATTTTACAAAAACTCCAGTGTTTTTTGCTACCGTTGAGTGAGTTCTCCATTTGGTAGAATTTGAGGTACCACTATTATACTGAAGTAAATAATTTTATCCTGGGAGGATATATTCTATAAACTCGGGTACTTAAGGGAAATAATTTCCTTAAGGACACAGTGTGAATTTAGTGGACTTGATTCTTCTTATCATCATCTCTTTCTAAAATTTTGGTTTACTATTTTTCATAAATAGTTTAAACTTCATTTTGTTCTTAAGTTTTTTGAGCTTATTGTTGAAGTACTTGTTCTTGAATACAAATTTTATTTTAAATGAAAATAACAATCTTAAGGAAATTATATATCTGGATTTTGATTTTTGAAAATTAAAACCTTTTGGTTTTCTACTCTATTTGAATTTAATAGTGATTAGAAGACATAAAAACTTCGTTAGGATTCAAAGTTCATTCGGTTGGTGATTTGAAGAACATAAAATCTTCATCATTGACTAGAAACAAGATGTATAAATATAAAGTCTTTATTGTTAATATTCTAAATACTATGTTTTTTGTCTAATTATGACATTATAAAAAATGAAAATGAAAATGAAGACTATGTTGGAATGGTGAATGTTGTGCAACAACTACTGCATCTTCAATATGTTTACGTGCTACTCCTGCCATGGCACCGGCTGAACAAATTGGAAAATTTTTTGGTTTAGATTTCAAAAGATAGAAGAAAAAGATGTTTTTATACTTTACTACTTTAAGTTTGCAGAAGTTCAACATAAAAGCATTCCCATCTTGCTAGAATCAACTCTGGATGATGAATGTTTCTTATTGACTGAAGCTTGGAAGCACTCAGATTATTTATGTAAAAATTACACTTAAATCGGGCTACCAGATGATTTGTATAGTATGTACAGCAACATGAAGACCTCAAAAGAACTCTGGGATGCTTTGGAAAAGAAGTACAAAATAGAGGACGCCAAAATGAAGAAATTCATAGTTGCAAAGTTTTTGGTCTTCAAAATGGTAGACAGTAAGCTGTTGTTACCCATGTTCAGGAGTTACAGGTGATAATCCATGATCTCCTTACTAAAGGTATAAACTTATATAATACCTTTTTTGAACATATTAAGGTTGTTCTTAATACTCACATAACCTTTGATGTAGGTTTGGTTGTGAATGATGCATTTCAAGTGGCTTCCATAATTGAGAAGTTACTTCCTTTGTGGAAGGACGTCAAAAATTACTTGAAACACAAATACAAGGAGATGACAGTCAAAAATCTCATTGTACGATTGAGCATTAAAGAGGATAACAAGGTTGCGGAAAAAAGGTCAGGTGAAAATTCAGCAATATTTGGAGCAAACATTGTTGAAGATAATCCCACAAAGTCAAAGAAAAGGAAGAAACCATCTGGACAACAAGAAAGAATAAAGTGTATGTATGTAAAGGTTACCATACCAAGGGCCTTTTTAATATCAATGTAATGATGATTGAGATGAATAAAAGTTCTGTTTCTTCTTACTTACTTAAGTTAAATGATTTATGGGATGAACATTTACTACATGTCAATTATAAGACCTTGCAAAAACTGATTAGTTTAGAAGTTTTCCCTAAATTTGAGTGCAATAAATCAAAATGTCAAACATGTGTTCAATCTATGTATGCTAAGCATCCTTGTAAATATGTTGTAAGGAATTCCAATCCCGTAGAATTGATTCATACTGATATTTGTGATATGAAGTCAATACCATCTCATAGTAGGAAAAAGTATTTCATAACTTTTATTGACGATTGCACTAGATATTGTTATGTTTATCTGTTGAATAGTAAGGATGAATTAATTTATTCAATATAAAACTGAAGTTAAAAATTAGTTGGATAAAGAGATAAAATGATAAGAAGTGATAGGGGTGGAGAGTATGCATCTTCTTTTGCAGAGATATTTTTGGAAAATTGAATTGTCCATCAAACTACTACCCCTTAATCACATTAATCAAATGGAATTGTAGAAAGAAAAAACCAAACATTAAAGGAAATGATGAATGTCTTACTTATAAGTTTTGGTTTACCGCAAAACTTATGGGGGAAAGCTATCCTTACAGCAAATCGAAAACTCAATAGAGTGCCCTATAGCAAGACACAATATCTTCCATATGAGAAATGGAAAGGAAGGAAACCCAACTTGAAATATTTCAAAGTGTGGGGCTGTCTAGCCAAAGTCCAAGTTCCTATACCCAAAAGGGTCAAAATAGGACCAAAGACTATGGAATGTGTTTTCATTGGATATGCTACAAATAGTAAAGCATGTGGATTTATGGTTCACAAATCAAAACAACCATATATTCATGACAATACGGTAATTGAATCAGATAACACTGAGTTCTTTGAACACATTAATCCATATAAAACTAGATATAAATTATCTAATGAAGGGTCTAAACGACCTCGGGAAGAACCAAGGGAGAATGTACTAAATGAAAAGAATCCAAGGCGTAGTAAATGTCAAAGGACATATTCTTCCTTCAGATCTAATTTAGTAACATTACTTCTTTAAAATAAGCCTCAAACATTCAAACAAGTCATGTCTTCTTTGGACTCATTCTTTTTGAAAGAGGTTATTAATAGCGAGATTGAATAAATCTTGAACAACCATACTTTGGAGTTGGTTGATCTTCCTCTAGGAAATAAACCTTTAGGTTCAAAATGGATCTTCAAATGGAAAATAAAAATTGATGTAACTATTGACAAATACAAGGCAAGACTTGTCGTTAAAGGCTTTAGATAAAAAAAACGTATTGATTATTTTGACACGTACTTTCCAGTAACATGGATAATATCTATTCAAATATTGGTTGCATTAGCTATGATATATGGTCTTGAAATACATCAAATGGATGTGAAAACAACTTTCTTAAATGGAGAATCGGAGAAAGAAATTTGCATAGAACAACTCGAGGGTTTTGTGATTCCTAGTAAAGAAAGGAAAGTGTGCAAACTTGTTAAGTCACTTTATGGACTAAAACAAGCACCTAAACAGTAGCATGAAAAATTTGACCATACTATTTTGGCATATGGATTTAAGATTAATGAGTGTGACAATGGTGTTTACATTAAAGACACTTCAAATCATAAAATCATTATTTGTTTGTATGTTGATGACAGATTGATCATCAGTAGAGAGATTTATGACATAAATGCTACTAAGTGATTACTACCAAGCTAATTTAATATAAAAGACCTTAGAGTTGCTTATGTCATCTTAGGAATAAAAATTTATAGAACTCCACAAGGTTTAGCATTGTCAAAGTCTCATAACATTGAAAAGGTACTTGAAAAGTTTAAGTATTTGGATTTTAATATTGCCAAGACACCAATAGATGTGAACTCTGCACTTCAATAGAGTAAAGGTGAAAGCAAATCACAATTTGACTATGCAAGAATTTTGGGAAGTTTGATGTATATCATGAATTGTAAATGACTGGATATAGCATATGCTATTAGTATATTGAGTTGGTTCACAAGTAATCCTAATCAAACTCATCGGATGGCAATGAATAGAGTTTTGGGTATATAAAACATACTCAAAACTATATATTGCATTATAACAAATATTCAGCTGTAATTGAAGGATATAGTGATGCAAATTGGATGACCGGGTCAACTGAAGTAAAATCCACAAGTGGGCATGTATTTATTCTTGGTGGAGGAGCAGCCTCATGAAATTCATCCAAGCATACATGTATCACTCTCTTTACAATGGAATCTAAATTTATTACTTTAGATAAGGCCAGTGAAGAAGTTGAATGGCTCCAGAATTTCTTGAAAGATATTTCTTTTTGGACCAAACCTTTGACACCAATATGCATACAATGTGATAGTTACGGTGCAATAGGTAGGGTAGGGAGTAGGATGTATAACGGGAAATCTTTGTTGGAATTATCCTTTTATTTAGGAGCCATTTATTTAATGTTTTGTTGGTCTTTTTATTTTGTTGAATTGTTCAACTCCTAGTTATTAGGAAGTGGATGTATTTTCAGTAAATTAATAGAGTCTGTTAGGAGTCCTAGTAGTCGTGGGTTTGTGGTTTTTATGCGCAACAGAAAAGCCTCTGTAAAAGTCTATATAATGACTTATCCAGTTTGCTATTGAAAACAAGAGAGAGTTACGCAGAATATTTTTCCTTCTGTTGAATATTTCTATTTGTTTTCTTCATTGATCTATTTGCTATATTCTATCAGTGGTATCAGAGCCAGGTTTAATCCAGAAAAAAAAAACCTGTGAGGGAGATTTTACCCAGAAATTTATTATCTATCTATGGCTTTAGAGAGCAACTTTGTGCAAGCAGCCATTCCTCGTTTTGATGGTCACTATGACCATTGGAGTATGCTAATGGAAAATTTTTTATGGTCCAAGGAGTATTGGCCAATTGTCGAGGATGGCATCAGTGCTCCAGCGAAAGGCGAAGCTTTGACGAATGCTCAACAGACGGAGTTAGAAGCAAGAAAGCTGAAAGATTTGATGGCAAAAAATTACCTCTTTCAGGCAATTGAGCGTCCTATTTTGGAAACTATTCTTTGCAAAGAAACTTCCAAGGATATATGGGACTCCATGAAGAAGAAGTATCAAGGCACTACAAGAGTGAAGCGAGCACAGCTTCAAGCCTTGAGGAGAGACTTTGAAACTTTGCAAATGAAGGAAGGTGAAGCTGTCACTAGCTACTGTGCTAGAACCATGGAGATAAGCAACAAGATGCGATTTCATGGCGAGAAAATGAACAATGTCACAATCGTTGAAAAGATACTGCGTTCCTTAACACAGAAATATGATTATGTTGTATGCTCGATTGAGGAATCAAAAGACATAGATGCTTTGTCAATTGACGAATTGTAAAGCTCCTTGTTATTGCATGAGTAGAAGATGAACCGTAGTTCAATTGTTGAGGAGCAAGCCTTAAAGGCTTCTACCTTTATTTCTTCCAATTTCAGAGAAAGGGGTAGAGGGAGAGGAAGAGGGAGAGGAGATAGAGGAAATAGAGATGGAGGCAGCAAAGATGGTGGCAGGAATTTTAGAGCCAATGATGACTACGGCAAAGGCAGAGGAAAAGATTTTGACAAATCTAAGGTAGAATGTTATCGTTGCCATAAATTTGGTCATTATCGTTCTGAATGTTATACTAGGCTGCCTAATGAGAAGGAAGGAAATTCAAATTTTGCTGAGAACAAGGAAGGAGAAACCTTGTTAATGGTAGTCCATGTCGAAAACGAGCCTGAGGAGCAAACTTTTTGGTATGTGGATACTGGCTGTAGCAACCACATGACCGGAAGTAAGTCTTCTTTTGCTTATTTAAATGAAAGCTTTTGTTCGACTGTTGGTTTTGGTGATATCTCTACTGTGAATGTAATGGGGAAGGGTAATATCAATTTTAGAACCAAGAATGGGTGTGTGGAAACCATATCTAATGTGTTCTATATTCCTTCTTTGAAAAATAATTTGTTGAGTGCCGGTCAATTGTTAGAAAAAGGATATGTCATCACCCTTAGGAATGATTCTTACGAAATTACTAATTCTTCCAGAGGGGTTATTGCTATTGTGAAAATGAGTCATAACAGGTTGTTCCCTTTAAAGATTGAAAATGTTCAGTCTTGCTTTATATCAGAAGTGAAAGACCCTTCATGGTTGTGGCATTTTCGATATGGCCATTTGAATTTTGGTGGTTTGAAGATCCTTCGTAAGAAAAATATGGTGACGGGCCTTCCTAAAATTGTTGTTCCTTCCCGAGTTTGTGAAGAATGTGTTGCTGGCAAACAACACCGATCTCAATTCCCGAAAGGCAAGTCATGGCGAGCAAATGAGCTGTTAGAGTTGGTTCACTCAGACATTTGTGGGCCAATAACACCAATCTCTAATGGAGGAAAAAGGTATTTTATTACCTTTATTGATGATTATTCCCGAAAGACTTAGGTATATTTTTTGCAAGAAAAATCAGAGGCTTTTAATGTATTTAAAAGCTTCAAAGTTCATATGGAGAATGAGACGGGGAAGACCATAAAGAGCCTCCGAACAGATCGTGGAGGTGAATATTTCTCTAAGGCATTTGAAGAATTTTGTGAGACTCATGGCATTCGAAAAGAGCTCACAACAGCATATACACCTCAACAAAATGGTGTATCAGAAAGAAAGAACAAAACCATTCTCAACATGGTTAGAAGCTTGCTGGATCGAGGAAGAGTTCCAAAGGCATTTTGGCCGGAAGCAGTAAATTGGAGCATCCACATCTTGAACAGAAGTCCTACTGTTTCTCTTTGAGATGTGACACCGGAGCAGTCTTAGAGTGGAAGGAGACCAAATGTAGATCAATTCAGAATTTTGGATGCATTTCCTATCCACATGTACCAGATGTAAAGAGAAAGAAACTTGATGATAAAGGCGTTAAGTGTGTCTTTCTTGGCGTCAGCGAGACATCCAAGGCGTACAAGTTATTTAATCCTTTGACAAAAGGGATAGTGACTAGTAGAGAGGTTGTTTTAGATGAATACAATACTTGGAACTGGGATGAAGAGCTGTCTAGTCAAGTTTTATGCGATGATGAATCTGAAGAAGTATCTCCAAGGTCTTAAATTCCAGCAAATGTTGCTCCAACTGCTGAAGTTTTGCCACTTACAGAAGAACCTATTGAAACAGAGAAATTTGTTCCTCGTGTCTGAAAAAGACCTGCATGGATGCAAGATTATCAGGTTACTGGTGTTAATATAAATGATGATACAATTGCTCACTTTGCATTGTTTACAGATTGTGACCCAAAAAATTTTGAAAGTGCTGCCCAAGAAATAAAATGGAAGGAGGCAATGGATGTTGAAATTTCAGCAATTGAAAAAAATGAAACTTGGGATCTTACTGATCTACCAAAAGGGCAAAGGACAATTGGAGTTAAATGGGTTTATAAAACCAAACTCAATGAGAATGGCGAAGTTGACAAGTACAAGGCGCACTTAGTGGCCAAAGGGTATAAGCAAGAGTATGGTGTGGATTACAAAAAGGTCTTTGCTCCAGTAGTCAGACTTGATACTATCAGGTTGGTGGTAGCATTGGCAGCTCAAAACAACTGGCCAATTTATCAATTGGACGTGAAATCAACCTTCTTACATGGAGAATTGCAAGAGCAGGTATATGTTGATCAACCCCCTGGTTACATTAAGTATGGTAGTGAACATAAAGTTTACAGATTGAGAAAAGCATTATATGGGCTAAAACAAGCTCCCCGAGCTTGGTATAGTCGCATTGATGCTTATTTCAATACGACAGGTTTTAGGAAATGTCCTTATGAGCATACTCTTTATACTAAAATTAAAGATGGAAAGCTTGTCATTGTATGCTTATATGTAGATGATTTAATCTATACTGGGAATGATCATGTATTGATTGAAAAATTTAAGCAATTGATGATGACCGAGTTTGAAATGTCGAATCTTGGCTTGATGCACTACTTTCTGGGAATTGAAGTGAAGCAATCTTCTAGTGGAATTTTTATTTCACAAAAGAAATATGTCCAGGAAATTTTAAGGAGATTTGGTATGACAAATTGCAACTCTGTCACCACTCCAGCAGAGACGGGGCTGAAGCTTGAAAGAAATCCTGCAGCAAAGAGGATTGACAACACTTTCTACAAGCAAATTGTGTGTAGTTTTATGTATTTGACAGCCACTAGACCTGATATAATGTACTCTCTAAGTCTTATAAGTAGGTACATGGAAAATCCAAGGGAGACTCACTTGCTGGCCGCTAAAAGAATTTTCAGGTATTTGCAAGGTACTGATGATTTTGGTATTTTGTACAAGAAAAAAGGAAAATCAGATTTAGTCGGCTTCACAGATAGTGATTTTACTGGAGATAAAGATGATAGGAAAAGCACATCCGGTTATGTTTTTATGTATGGATCCGGTGCTATTTCATGGTGTTCCAAGAAGCAGCCAATTATTACGTTGTCAACTACAGAAGAGGAATTTATGGCAGCAACTGTGTACGCCACTCAAGCAATCTGGTTGAAGAATATTCTAGCTGAACTATGTCTTCTTCCGCAAAATCCAACTCTAATTTACTGTGACAATGGTTCAGTGATTAAGCTTTCCAAAAATCCAGTTTTACACGAGAGGAGCAAACACATTGATGTGAAATTTCATTTCCTGAGAGATCTCACAAGGGATAAGGTCATTGATGTTGTCTACTGCAAAAGTGAAGAACAAGCTGCTGATATTTTAACCAAGCCTCTCAATTATGCAGCAGTTGTGAAGCTGAGAAAGCTACTCGGAGTTTGTACTTTGAGGGAGGCTGTCACTTGTGAAGACAATTAAACTGATGTCTGTGACTTGTTAGTTTAAGGGAGGCATTGTTGGAATTATCCTTTTATTTAGGAGCCATTTATTTAATGTTTTGTTGGTCTTTTTATTTTGTTGAATTGTTCAACTCCTAGTTATTAGGAAGTGGGTGTATTTTCAGTAAATTAATAGAGTCTATTAGGAGTCCTAGTAGTTGTGGGTTTGTGGTTTTTATGCGCAACAAAAAAGCCTCTGTAAAAGTCTATATAATGACTTATCCAGTTTGCTATTGAAAACAAGAGAGAGTTACGCAGAATATTTTTCCTTCTGTTGAATATTTCTATTTGCTTTCTTCATTGTTCTATTTGCTATATTCTATCAATCTTGTCATATAAAATGAGACATAATACCTTTAGAGAACTAGTCTCTAGTTGAATTATCACGACTGACTATGTGAAGTCAAAGAATAATGTGTTGAATCCACTTACAAAAGGCCTAACTAGAGAGGGAGTTGGAAGATCATCAAAGGGAATGGGTTTAAAGCCTAGGACAAGTCATCACGATGGTAACTCTACCTAGCATACTGGAGATCCCAAGATCTAGGTTCCAAGAGATAAAAAAATGTTGTGACTAACGGTTCATTGTTGTTAAATAACTCAACCTATTCTCATGATGAAGACAATGTTTAGAAAACAAGGATAAGACTTAAGGTTTAAAGATTTTTAATAGTTTCTAAGTTTGGCAGGTATGACCAAATAGTTTATCTATAGGATTAAACATTTAGAAATCACCTATGTGAGTGTAAAATTGAAGTCACTTCAAGGAGAATGATAGTAAAGGTCGATTCTCTAAGCTCTCATGTAACTGCGTAGTGTTTATGGCTGAAATAAACAAAATTGTGAGAACCATAAATGGTAAAAGGCAATTTGTTTGACTTTAATTTTCTAGGTGTACAACAATGGTTCAAAGATATCGTATTTACCGATTGACCAAGTGAATCCGGTATAAGTTCACTACAAAAAGTTCATACAGAAACCTACTTATCCAGCTGCAATTAGTCTTTGCTTGTAAATCACAAATTTTTCCGCATATTTTATGATCTTATAGTCATTCCCAGTCATGTGGGGGATTTTTGGGTTCTAGTTTAAATGTGAATAGAAAACGGAGGGGAAAAAGTGAATTGTGTTTTCACCTTTTAAAAGAATTGTTCTCCCACATTGGTAGGAGAAAAAGAGTTTCTTGTGCCTAAATATAGAAGCATTACTCTGTGTTGTTAGTGAGGTAAGAAGAAGGCAAGCCTCGCACCGTTGTCATTGTCGCTTGCTCATTTTGACTTCGAATTTGAATTTTGATTTGTCAAATGATCGATCGAGAGATTATCTTTTTGGAAAAAATTCATTTGAAACTTAATTGTTTAATGATTATCTAATCTAAAATTTGATCTAAAATTTTCCTCCATTTACAATGGCAAACAAGCATGTGCGGACGCCTATCAAAACGTATATTGAAGGGACGTGATCCTTCAGTTCACTGTTTGAATGAAAAAAATAGATGTGGGGGTGTATTTGGCCATTTGTAGATGAAGATTCCTAAGTAGATCGCTTCGCATATCATCAGTCAACTTTCTATTTTTAGTGAAATACGACATGCAGCCGTATATTACAATCTGTGAATGCAGATGGCTCCGCAGATGGATCTGTTGTTCCTAAATAATGTAATTTTTCAGAACCATTGCTTCTATTCTAAAGCAACACCTTTTGGCTTTAAATATCTGATTTTCCCTCAGATATTGACATGAAATTTTGAAGTTAAAAACTCTTCTTTCATACAAGAACACATATGTTACTTACTATCATTGAGTGAGTTCGTTTTTTGGTAGAATTTTAGGTAGCACTATTCTACTGAAGTGAATTATTTTATCCTGGGCGAATATATTCCATAACCTTGACCACTTGAGGGAAATAATTTCCTTAAGGACACACTGTGAATTCAATAGACTTTATTCTTCTAATCCTCATCTCTTTCTAAAATTTTGATTTATGATTTTCCAGAAATAGTTTGAACTTTTTTTTTTCTTAAGTTTTTTAACTTATTTTTGAAGATCTTGTTCTTGAGTACAAATTTTATTTTAACAAAAAGTACCAGCTACTGCTTTAGATTCTATTACTGTTGATACGTATGAGTGTTTGGTTGGTTACCATGAGAGGTTGCATAGGTTGGGATTGGTAGGCTCTAATGGGGTTGATTTTATAGCCTTTTAGTTGTTTGGACTAACCAAACAACGGTGGAGGATTGTGGTTGAGGATAGTCCAATTGGGTCATCTTTTTTCTTTCGGGTTCTATTTAGTCTAGTTTTTCTAGGGAAGTTGTATGGATGTGTAAGGAGAATGCGGGAAAGAGACCCCATAGACTTGACAGTGGTATCAACTTGTATGGTTTCAGTACACGTTTGATCTATCTCTGAAGTGTTTTATTTTGGTTCTACATACTACTATGTTCTTTCTTATTTCGCATTGGATCTTGATATGAATCGTGAGTTTCTTATCATGTCTATTCAAATTACTACCCCAGTAAGTGATTCTTTAGTGGTGTATCGGGTGTGCCAATCCTATGTTGTGACTCATTCAAAGTATGTTGTTGTGCTAGATTTGATTTCCTTAAGTATTATAGAGCTCAGCATGTTTTGGGTATGATTTTCTTGATTGTTATCTTATGGAATGGTGGTGGATCAATTTTAGGTTTTGGTATGTTAAGATTGTGGGGTGTCTAATGATACTCATCTATTTGGGTAAGAAGACCTTGTGATGGATTAGACTTGTGATGTGACTAACTTGAAAGGATTACAAGTAAAGGGTACTGGCTGGTTAAGGAAAGATTTTCAAGTGTTCATGCCTTGAAATTTGTAACTTCCTTAGTGATTAGCTTTGCTTGTATAGAAAGACTTATGGTGTTGAAACACTTCTCGATAAAGCTTTAATGAATTCAGATTATAAGGATTCTTGCTTTTCATTTGGATGGATTTTTGAACAGAAAGGCACCTGGTTTGTATCATTTTTTACTTTGGAAGTTAAAGGGGCTTAATAAAGTACTTTTCTCATGAGTTTTGATTTAGAGTATGTGTTATTATTCCATGGTTCATGTGTTAAAGAATACTTACTAGGAATTGAGTTAAGAAAAAGATAAGGAACTTGTACATACGGAACTTTGATATATATGTTTGGGACTTAGCTATGGGTATGATTTGGAAATTTGAAGTCCTGACATCATGATCCATTAGTGACTTATAAGGGGATTAGTGGTGACATTCCTAAGATTTATTTTGGCGTCCATCAGTGAGATATAGTGATTATTGCACTTCCTCTATAGGTTGCATGAGAATTCAGTTGCCATTTAGAGTGTTCATGTCTATGGTATGCAAAGTTTTATGATGATTTTTAGTTTCCTCAAAGGGTTGAGCATGAGTGTATGACTATTTAAATAGTGATTGATATGTGTTAAGTGTGACTTTTGAGGTTTTGTGTGAAATTGATTTGATTTCTGGCGTAGCTGCTTTGACTTGAGGAAATAGTAATATCTAATACGACGGTCATGGTATCAGTCTCAAGTAGGTTGATTCAATATTGTGGAGAGTTTCTATAAGACTCTATGGGTTCCTTAGTATTTTATGAGTTCGGGTCTGATATTGGTTTTGTAGTCCAGTCATTGACTTATAGTGTCTTCAACAGATTTAGGTAATTTTAGTATGTTCAAAACATTTATTATGATTGACTCTTTTTGGGTATAGGGGAAGTTCAGAAATAAAGAATCTCGGCCTCATTGAGAAAGTTGGCTTCAGATGCTAGAGATATAAACTTGTGAGTCATTATGTAAAGAATTTCTAGTGACCATAGTGAGGCCGGTAGTTCTATAGTTGAAACTTTACATGAGAGTGCTTGCATGAGGTTTGTGGTGATATTTTTAGTTGCTTGTTAATTTTTGGTACCTTCCTTATCTTTAAGTTTGAGGATGAATGTGTGTTTTAGTGCTAGATAATATAAGAATCCTCATGGTGATTTTTATCTTTTACAACATTTTGACTATTTTGACATTCCTCATAGTTGCTTTATCTCATTTATGAGTTGTGAGGATGGTTCGCATGGTCCTAAAAGTGTTTAGGAGTGATTCATATGAGTTTGTAGTTTTGGGTAGCCTTTAAAGTGGTATAGTCGACTTTGGTGAAGATTTTATGATTCGAGCTTTAGATGAGAGTTTTTATAGTTCCATTAGATCTGGAATGTTGATTTTGGGTTAGTAACATGGTTGGTTCAGGCTTCAAGGCTTTCTATTTGATTTTGAGCCAGAAGTTGGTTTTAAGTTGCCTAGCATTGGTTTTGGGAGTAATTTGTTGATAACGACCTCTGATGGAAATTCTAACTCCATGGTTGAGTCTATAATATCATTTCCAAGCTATTAGCATATTTAGTTTGTGTTTAGTAGGTTCCAGATTAGTTTTGGATGAGTTTTTGAACATTTAGGGTGTTTTGGCCTTGTTTAACTAAATCTATTGACAAAAAGGTTCGTTAGTAGCTTTAAAGATTGAAAAATTATTTTGAGACTTCTGAAATTTTTGGCATGAATTATAGGATTGATTTGGAATGTTTGGTGTAATTTTGATAAGTCTAGATTGAGTGTTTATTGTGGAACATGATATAAATCCTTAACGAACAAAAACAATATATGACTGGGTAAACGTGCCTGAAATTGAGTTCCAACAGAATGCGTATGTCCATATCATTATTTAGGAATTATAGGGAAAAGAATTGGGGCATTCATTATCGTATGAGGAATTTATGGCCTTTTTAGTAAGAAATAATATTGTTGATGCAAAAAATTTGGTGCATAAATAGCTGGTGCAGATTTTTTAAACATTGTATTTGAATTTCATATTGTGTTTATTTGTATTATTAGCATATTGGGAGTTCTAGAGCTTAGGTTTAAGTGATTCTTTTGGCATTCTTCTCGGTTTATCAAGTGGGAAAGTATCTAATGCTTAGGTTGGTATTCTTCCATAATTTCATCAGCTAATTTTCTTTCTTTATTCGTGAATTTGTTGGAAACATTTGAGGTTTTGCACAATGGGTGTTCTAGAACTCAGAATTAAGTAATTCTCCCGACATTCTTCACAGTTTATCAAGGGAGAAAGTATCTAATGCTTAGATTGGTATTCTTTCATAACTTCTTCAGCTAATTTTCTTTCTTTATCCGTGTATTTGTTGGAAACTATTGGGGTTTTGTCAATTCAGACTCGATTTTTAATGAAATTTCATATTTAGGACCCTTACATTTTGGGTAAATGGATTTTGATAAGAAAATTGTTGATTCATCAATCGTTTTCTCATTTTAAACCGCTTTTTGAATATGGAAATTTGGCATTAATCTGGTAAAGTGAAAAATTAGTATTTTGAAGATTTCAAACCAAATCTATACTCAGTTTTTGATGGGATTTATGATTTATAACCCTTAAACAGTAAAATGATTCTTCATTAAAATGCTTATTTTACCCTTTATTTTGGGGGTTGATTTTTGAGATGATTTTGAACCTGAAGCAAACTATATTAATATGGGTATCATTGATCTTTTATTTATGTGTAGATATCATATTTGGCTAGATTTGAAGTATTTGGTGATGATTCGTGGGAGTAGAGCTTCCGATTGACGCTTTGGACTATGTTTTGGCTTTGCGAATCTTCTTTAAGGCAAGTTGAGATGTACCTTGACTCTTTTTCGAGGTGTTTATATATTTTATGCTTATTTTTTTTTGTTTTGTGAATTGCTCAGGGATTAGGGGTTCCGCTGAGGTTAAATGGCGAGCATCTCTGTGGGTACAAGAGTCTATTGGTGGGTGGTAGTTATATAATTACTTATCTTGCTTATTCTCGCTACTTGTAAATATGCCTTGAATAGATTGTAGACAGATGAATTATTGATCTTGAGTAAATTGATAAGGGGTACCTATTTAAGAGTTTGAATCATGTTTAGTGGATTTTATTATGATAATCGAGGTTTAGCGACCATTTGTATCGAGGATAATTATGTTATTATTGTAAGAGTTGATGTAATTATTAGGGTTTAGTATCTCTTAAGATTTATTGGATGATAGTATAGTTAAGTAGTTAAGAAATGGAATCTTGATTTAGTTCTTAGGTAAGCGAACAGATGTGAACCTTAGGTCATGTTGTTAACTAGCATCGTTCTTCCTTTAGTAATTTAGTCTTATGGTGCCATAATTGGAAAATATGGGACTTATTGTTAGAACAAGCAAGGTTTTGGGTAAGTTTTACTATATATTTGTATTGTTTGGATTGTTTACTGTTTTTGTCTTGCCTGTGTTGGGGGTTACGTGAATATTATTATAGACTTGAGAGATTATTATTATTATGATGCTCGAGTGGGGGCTTGACTTGATATTATTGGCCTTATTTGTGCATTAATTGCCTTATTATTATTTTGATGCCCAAATAGGGCCGTATATTAATATTATAGGCCTTATTAGTGCATTTATTTTCTTTATTATTATTGTGATGCCATGATGGGGGCCTTAGATATATATATATTTATATATTATAGGCCTTATTTGATTATTTTTATGCCTCTATCATTATAGTGATGCTCGAGAGAGGGGCTTGGATTGATATTATTGATGTTTTAAATGACTCTTTATTCAAGTGATGCAATGCGATGGCTTATATCATGAATTATTGACTTATTAGGTTGATTTTTGAGTATATTTAAACCATTATTTAATTGATTATTATCTTCATACTGATTTGGTTGTGAGCATTAAATCCTCATTTCATCCATACATATTCATGAGATTGGTACTACTGAGAAAAACTTATTTTGAAAGAAAATGAAACACTTTGTAAAACCCTTGATCGAGGTCTTTGCAAGCAAGGTTGATGAGACAACCGAGGTCTTTGCTGGCAAGTTTGATTGAGATTGTAAAAGTATATAGGTTGTGAACCCCTCATGCGTCCTTTCGTGAAAGATTTATCTAGGAAGGTGTATATGAGGCCATGTGATGGCTTATATCATAATTATCTTATCATCATCACTTCATTGCATTGCATTGCATTCATTTGTATGATTGATGTTACGTCTGATTCTTTCCTTATATTGTACTACTGCGATTGAACCTTGTTTGTGATTTTGTATATTTTGCATTTATTTAACTACATCACATCATGTTGTACCATCTCTTGGGTGATTTGGAGGTAGAGTTATTATAAGACGTGGGGTATGGCTATGGCTTAATCTGTGGGACTGTTGTGTCATACCTATTGGTCACGTGATATACACATAAATATACGCAGACACTATTTGATCCCAGATTTTTAGTTGAACATGATGATTGAGCATAATATGCTATGTTGGTGAGTCTCCCTCTTAAAAATGACTTTCTTTATTGTTGATAATAAAAGAACCAGTGTTGACTCACCTAAACTAATTTGCCTACCATGTTTATTGATATTGTTACAACTGTAGTGTTGGGTTACCTTGTTATAATGAGACAATATATTTATCAGTTATAGGTTTGTTGGGGTAAATTGGGTAGTCGGGGTGGTGGTTCTCGCCATCACTTTGGATTAGGGTCGGTTATTGATGATGCTTTCTAAGTACACATGTTTTATACTCACCCTTGCTTTATCTTTCTTTTTCCTTTTTCTTCACCCCATGCAGGAATTGATTCGAGTAGCAGAGCATAGTTCATATTCATTCAGTGTTAGAATTACGGAGATTGTTGTAGTGACTGATAGATCTCAGAACTTACTATCTAATGCTTTATCCACATTTAAGATACTTTAGATTATTGATATTATTTTATAATAGAGGCTTGTACTAGTGACAACAAGACCTGGGATGTATCTTTGAGACTTGTATTTCATTTCTATATCTTTTTGGATTATTACATTCTTTTTCTTCCACTTTTGTTTTACTTGAATATTGAGTTTGGGTTGGGTTAGGCTTACCTGTACCAGAGGGTGTTACAGGTGTCATCACAGACTCCATTTTGGGTCGTGAAATTAGCATAGCCTATTATTTGAGCTAAGTTTGCCTATGATGCCTACTAAGTACCGCTTGTTTTGGTACTCATACTACACTTTTGCATCTATTTCCCTAATGTAGATCCTAGTACGAGTTATCACCGTTGACGATGCCCTCGAACTGATCTATTAATTGGGAATTAGGGTGAGCTTTTAGTGTCCAAAGTTGATCCATCTCCTTCTCTTTTAGTATTAGTGTTATTTTGTATCCTCGGAGACTACTTTGTATATTTTGTACTTGTCTAGTACTCCTTGTGCATAAGAGCTCTTGTACTGGATTTACCAGGTCTTGGGGTACTCATTTTGTATATTTGTTCTTTCCCCTTGTTTTACATATATGTCTTGTATATCTTCCCTTATTAGGCATTTTAATTACTTTTTACCCCCATTCTTCTCTCTTCTGCCTAATAGCTTATCACTCGTTATTTCGGGCTATGGTTTTGGCTTACCTACTGGTGGGTTATAACAGATGTCATCATGACTTGAGTTTTTGGATCGTGACTCCTTGAAACTAGGACACATCCTTTGTCTTGATGTTTCATATGTTCATAGACTTGTTTTTATTTTAAAAATGTTATTTTGTAGGGGTAAAAATTCATAATGGAAAAAAGAAGATAAAGATTTAAAACTACCGAAAATATGATGATCTATGATCGAGGATCATGTCACGAACCACATGTTAGATCATGGAAACATTTAGAGAATGTGTCATAGGGACCCTATAAGAAGGTTATATCCCATAAGGAAACATTGACTCCTCTTTGTATTCTATTTTTCTTTTTTATTTCTTTCCTACTTTGCTCCTTTATTTCTCCTTATTATTATTTCCATCTTTGCTCCTTTATTTCATCTCTCTATTTCTTTTATTTTTTTTGATCCTCTATTTCTTCTCATTATTTATTTTCTTATTTGCTTCTTTATTTCATCTCATTATTTATTTTCTTCTTTTCTCCTCTATTTATCGTCCTTATTTCATTCCTTATTTGCACCTATATTTCTCCTCTTTATTTGTTTCTATCTCTGCTTCAATCTTCCATATTTGTACAAGTTGTGTTTGTGTATAAGTACTGAAATAATTTAACTATGTAATTCATCAAAACAATAAACATGTTCTACTGTTTTCCTATAAATGACTTACGTGTGATTTTAGAAGAAAATTCTCAAATTGGTTAAGAAATGATTGTCGCGACCTAAAAGTTGAGGTCATGATCGCACCTACCTCGACCCAGCCTTGGTAGTTAAGCCGAAACCCCACAAAAGAAAAGAAAAATCAAATAAGTCATAAATGAAATAAATATGAAAATTCTAGAACGAAGTCATGCCATAATACGTAAATAACCGCAACATCCAAAAGAAATACATCAATCCCCAAAACCTAGTGTCATAAGTGTGAAGAGAATCTAATACAAATTCAAAATCTAACTAATACATAGTCTGACTCTTATAATAAATAAAGACATAAAGATAGAAAGAGGCTGGAATAAGGCTCCAGAGGGGGAGCGCACCAGATCTCCGATATAGCCCTCTTAATGTATGAATCATCCATCACGGGTGGCACTCATACTGGGATCTGCACTGAAAGGGTACAAAAGTAGGAGTGAGTATGGTACACTTGCACTTAGTAGGTATCATAGGCTGACTGAGCAAAGTAGAAAACTAAATAAGTAAAAGATACTAAGAGCATGCTTCCACCTACAAACAGAAAAATTCCCAAATGGCAACTCACACTGTCTCCACTAACAATTCTACAATATAAATCTAAAAACGAAAAACTATACACAAATTACATAAGGAAACTTAAGTACACTACAACAAACATATAAGTAGAAGTACAAATGATGAAATGCAATAAAATGATGTTGGAATAATGATGATATGAACCATCGCATAGCTGTCGTATATACCTTTTGAGCCTACTCGTTTCTAGGATAGGACCATATACCTTGATAATCTCAATATCAAGTATCATATACTCCTTCTGAGCATACTCGCTTCAAACATAGGACCATATACTTTCACAATCTCAAATCTCAAGTATCAATCACCTTGCCGGCATATTCCCCGATCAAGGGTTTATAAAGTTATTTATTTTCTTACAAAAACAAGTGTTTCTCAGTGGTACCAAATCTCATGAATATGTATGGATTAAATGAGTATGTATTGATCACAACCAATCAGTATGAAGATTATAATCAATTCAATACAGGTATAAATGAGCTCAGAATCAACTCAATATGTTAATAATTCATGATATAAGCCCTCACACGACACCACTTAAATAACTAGTCTTGTAAGAAATTAATAATATCATATCAAACCCCTCACTCGGGAATCACTATCATAATAGATGAAAATAATACTCAAATAAAGCTTATAATATCTATTCAAGCCCCTACACGGGCATCACAATGATAATTATGACATTTAATGAACAAATAAGGCCTATAATATCTAATAAATCCCCCACACGATCATCACAATAAATATAATATTTCAAGTCAACAACAATATGTAGCAACCCTTTCCATCATTACAGTTATTTTTAGCATGCCAAAATACGGGTTAAGGTGTTTACAGAATTAGGAGTTAAAAATTCAAGGTTAGGATAGTCTTTAATGAAATATGAGCGAGGTAAGGTCTAGGGAAATATGGGAATGGAATGGGTAAAGTGGAAGGATTTATTATTTTTTTATGATAGATAAGTCAATAGGGAATCCATAGGATCTTTCAGAAGTGAATTTAGGTATGTAGAACCCCCGATATCAAACTTGATGTAAAGTGATTCGTTCAGAATGCCAAGGTTTGAGGGTGCATTGTAAAAAAGGTAAAACTGGGAGAAATCCCGAGTTTATGCCTTACCATACCTATTATAGCGGGTGGCAGATCGCTATGACTGTGCTGCTATAGCAGATAATTTTTTGTTATAGCAAAAGTCAATATTGGTAAATCCCGCCATAGCAAGCAGATTCTGCTATAGCGAGTTTGCTATTATGGGATAGGACTGCTATAGCAGTATATACGAGGATTTATACAGAAAAATACCTCAAAATGGCTGATTATTTCTAAACACATTTTGGGGAAACCTCAGGCGATTTGGGGTGATTTCTACTGATTTAACATTATCTTTCTTTGTAAAGGTAAGTCATTTCCTTCCGCTAACTGATAGTTCAATTCATAACTAATAGAATAATTAGTTTTTAGGTTTTGGGGGATGATTTGACTTAACATTGCTGATTTTCTGGTGCAATTATGTCAATTGGGTAGATAACCATTGGGTTTTGGTTACAGGTTTCGAATTTATGCTTGCATGATGTTAATTCACTATTGTAACCATAAAATTGGTAGAGTTATGGTGAAATTATAGTAGAAAAATCCTTAATGGACATTAGAAAAATCCTTAATGGGAGGAATGATCAAGAATATAGCCTTTGGGTTGTGGGATTAGGTTATAATCCTTAACATGGTAAGGCAATTGATTGATTTTATGTTATATTGGTGTTTTTAGACCAGAATCAAGCTAAGGTTGTGAGAAAATGCAAGACTCAAGTTCGTTAGAGCATTCGGGTTTGGATTGAGGTAGGTGATGGTTTTACGTAGTTGAATCCAACTTGAGTAATATGTTCTTGCTAACTATTTCCTTGTATTACTTGATGCAATGCATGCCTAAAAGAAGTAAAGGCTTGATTGATATCCAGATTGTTAATCACATGTAATGAGTTGTTATGAAATCTTGTTGGTTGTACAAATGCAATAGTTGAATACTCATTGTTGTTGTGATTATGGTGATATCTTTGATTATTTGTGGGATGCATCGGTATTTGGGCATCTTCATGGGCTTATACATTTATAATGTGAGATGTACCGATAATTGGACATCTTCACGGTATTAGTTGTTTTAAGACACTAGTTTTCTGGGAATTGGTACAATGGACAAGAGCTCATCTCTTGTATGTCATGACTAGTGAGCGACCATAAGACCCTTAGTATGTATGTACAAGGATTGATGAGTGTGACGGTTCCTTGAGTGGATTGGGTTTATTGGTTATTATCATTATTGTTATCATTATTGACTTGATATATTTGGTTCCTCAGTGAGCCGAGACTTGGTGATTATTGTGCTCATTATGATTTGTGAATAAATCCTTGAGTGGTTCAGACTAAATTTAAAAGTACTTGATATATCTCTTGTTGTTCTTCTCATGTCTAAAAGTGAGGTATAAATATTGCTAAGAGACATGGTTTGTTGACTTGACTATTTACTAGTAGTCACAGTTTTGACTTGACTTGTAGTCTTTTTGACTTGAACTTAATTGAAGTTTGTAAAATTAATTAAAAGGGTATTAGTGTCACATAATTGAGGTATTATCATAAAATATGTTTTCATGGTTTCTCATGTTTTACTAATTTATGATTACTTATTCATATTTCTGATTTCAGATTGGCCGATGACCCTAATAGTACACCGTTGTTTTTGTGTATTGATACTACACGTGCTCTTCTTTTTGTTGAGTACAGAGAATCTTTCGGTGACTGTTTTTAGACCTCAACTGTGATTCAGATAGTGTTCAAACTCAATCGTTAGCTACATCTTTTAGGCTGCCATGAGTTCTTCACTTGGTTTTTTGGTCCATTATTCCAAACTTAAACATTAGTCTTGTTTTTGGGGTTGTACCCTTTGTTGAAAATTATTAGTGTTTTGGTACAATGACTTTCAGATTCTAGGGGATTGTTTAGATTTTGTAAATCTACATTATTTTTTTGGTTTAGTTATCTAATTGTTGGTTTTCTTAATGACAAATGGATTAGTTGCCTAATTTTTGGCTAATAGTTCGATTGAATATTCGAGTTAGATAGTTCTCCCATCGAGTGTTTATATGGGTGCCACTCGTGATAGGTTTGGGTCATGACAAAGTTGGTATCATATCATTAGGATCGTTGATCTTATTGTACCAAAATGGGTCCTGTAGAGTCTTACGAAATGGTTCAGAGACGTCTGTACTTTTCTTTGAGAGGCTATAGGACTTTAGCACCAATATGGATATGATAATGGATCGGGTATCACGCCGGCACTAATATGATATGCTGGTTATGATGGTTTGGGTAGCACGCTGGTACAAAGATGATATTATGGATGAGTTGAGAAAGGAAGAGAAATTGAGCATAATGGCATACATACATTCATTCATATGCATTGAATGTGCATTTATATTTATATATTATTGGTGGTTCCTTGGTTGGACCTAGTTATTTTAATGAGGTAAGGTGGTTCTTTGTGTGGATGGGGTATTTGACGAGATACTGTGGTCCCTTAAGTCGATCAATTATGTTGATTGTTGTGATTGGGCGTTGTATCCGAGTGTGAATATAAGTTACATCTTGAATTATGTATAACTCATGTTTCCCTATGTATATAGTTATACATGATATGTATTGTGATGTCTTTCTTGTAAAGTTATTGATACTATCAGTTGTCCTTATTGTTGCAATCCAGATAGTTAATGATGGAGTGAAATATGTAGAGCTATTGCTGCTAGGATAGAGACAGAGTTACATAAGTTGAAAGAACAATGTAAGATAGACCGTATTATCAAATAATAAAGATACGCAAGCGTGATAAATGTTAGGTGGCTCATAGAGAGACTAAGTGTAAGTAGTAATACTTGTATGAATGTGCTTTAGTAATCAAAAATAAAGTTAAGTCATGTTTCTTTCCTATTTGTTATCATTATTATTTATTTCTAACCCTGGTCACTCGATGATACCTACTAGTACATGCGGTTGTACTGATACAATACTTACTATATCTCCATTTGAGGATATAGCCATGTTGTAGGTCAGTTGGAGTTTCTAAGGTACAGCAGAGTCTATTATGAACCAGCTCCTGTCATCCTACTTTAACATGGATGTTGTGTCTCGGTTCATTCCTCCATTTGTTTTGTGCTCTTGCATCGGATTAGACTAGGTTCTGGGAAGTTGTCTACCCTAGAAAGGTTATTCATTAATGGATTTATTTATGTTAATGTTTAACAATATTTTTCATAATAATTGAATGGTTGGGTGGCAAGGGTTCTCCTCTCTAGGGTAGAGTTGGGTAGGTGCCAGCATGATATATGATTTGGATCGTGACAAGATGGTATCAGAGCCTAGGTTACTGATCTCCCATTACAAAAGCAAATGTTGAGTAGATTTCTACTGATTGGTGTATTAACATCCACATCAAATCTGTAGGAAGCTACAAGGCATCTAGGAATCTATCTCACTTTTCTCTCTCCTATTGTGCCATATCAGTGTTGTCTCCCTGAGTTGAGTCCTATTAGTATATAGCAGATTTCAACTGGTATCTCAACTATCACAATTAGGACTGGTCTATCCCAATTAGTATCTCACTAAGGTTAAATATTGGAACAGGTTATTCCAACCATTAGAGGTTAATAAAAAGCATAGGGGTTGAACTATTTTGTTGTAAAATTTGCTTGATATTGTGTTAAAATCCTTGTGTTTTAAATTTTTTTAATTGTGGTATGATAGAATGTGATGTGTATTACTTATATGGATGGTTATTGTTTGATCATACTATTACCTAGTTGTTTGATTGTCAAACTTTTTAAGTGAAGCTTTTTAAGTGTAAATGATTATTAAAGTAATATGAGATGAGTGGTTGCAATAGGATATTTGGGAATCGTAAAGGGTGGGTATGATTTGAGATATGTATTAATTTTCCATGATTCAAAGTATGCCTTAATTTCTATATGGTCCTTGACGATATACTTGGATATCCATGTATGGTCCAATCATTGATGATAAAAACATCTGGGATCCTTGTGTGGTCTGGTTTAGACAATGATAATTGGGATCCTTGTGTGGTTTGATTAATGTAATGCTATTTGGGATCCTTGTGTGGTCCGTTTAATGATAATGATACTGAGGATCCTTGTTTGGTCTGTTTTTACAATGATATTTGGGATCTTTCTGTGGTTCAATTAATGATAATGACATTTGGGATCCTTTTTTGGTCCAATTAATGATAATGATACTGGAGATCCTTGTGTAGTCCGATATTTGATGATTATGCTTTAGTCATCCTTGTATGAATAACCTAGTTAATGAGTTGACTTACTAATGGTGCCATGATAAGTGATTGTTTAAACTAAAATGAAATTAGTTGTCTTGCACAACCTTGGTTACTTAAATGTAAGGTGAATTGTGTAGTTGATGTCCCTAATGCAAGGTAAATGGACTAGGTATATAAAATTGGTTGCTTTTTGTAATATTATAAGGGGAGATGGTAATAATAGTTTTACTTGATATAGGTAAGTTGAACCTTAACTGTGTGATAAAAAATTATGTAGCTTATTTAGTTAAGTGACTAGTGTCACGCCCCGAATCCCATCGGGACGGATTGGCTCTTGTAGCCGACAAGGCCCGAGAGAACCAAACTTTACTTCTACTCAATCATATGCATGCTAGAAGAAACCCATAATCACGTAATAGCTTTACATACCAACAATGGAACTCATGGAACATGATATATATATACACATATGCGAAACTGGGCCGTTGAGGCCATCAAGTCAAAAACGGCATATACCTTCTACATTTATACACCCACATCCTTCTACAAAAGCCTCTAATGAAATCATTGACCAAAATGAACTAAAAGTCGGGACAAGTCCCCTCTTTATACAACATGTACAACACCAAAACATATATACAACTGTGACTCGGAGAAGCCCCAAACTAACTGGAGCTCACCAATTATCTGCAACAACCGGCAACCTACTGTGGAGGCCTACTAGTACCTGCGCCTGCAGCAAGTAAGGTAAATCCCCCAAGAGGGGTCAGTACGAAGAATGTACTGAGTATGTAAGGCCATATGAAACTTGTATGATATGTAAATAGGTCAATGAACTCAAATACAATAAATGATCAATATAGATAAGTCACTATTCTGTACTTTGGAATCCATGTGTATTGCTTTCATTACTTTCTTTATATCTTTGGTTCTATGATTATTCATCGCTTGTGACCTGTGATACCCGGTCCCCAACTGAACAGTGGGTTTTAAACATAACCTAACGTTATGTTGGGATCGGCTCGAGCTAGGCTTATTCCCCTAGAGCTACCACCCTATGAATCAATATATATATATCGGGATCGGCTCGATCTAGGTTGGTACCTCTAGAGCTGCCACCCATCAATTAACTTATCAGGTTTGGCTTGAGCTAGGTTATTACCCCTAGAGCTGCCCCCTGTCAGGATCGGTCTGAGCTAGGCTTATTCCCCTAGGACTGCCCCCTGATCCAACAATTTCGGGATCGGCTTGAGCTAGGCATTGTGCCCCCAAAGCTACCACCCATACTTGATCATTGACCACATATGCATTACTTTGTTCAATACTTTGAGATTGATACAATGATAGTCATAACTTTCCTTGAAGCTTTGGATCATTAACCAATGATTGAGAGACATGTAAATAAACATTGTGAGAAACATAACATTATTAGAACCATAACACCATTAGAACCATTAGACAATAATCCATGAACAAGAGACATGAGTATAATCGCTATTGGAACATTGGAACATAACCTTATTGGGCTTTTAGAACATTAGTACTGAATATGAGACATGAGATTCACAATTGAGCAATGAGTAGGAAATATATGATAATGACTATTGATAACCGGATATGGAATACCTTTGAACATTTTGGAATGGAACAAGTATAATGACAATGTGAATACTATTTGCCGCAGAAAGATACGGACAGAGTAACCTTACATACCTTGTATTCTCAATACGAATATACAATCCTAGATGTGCATACAATAGTCCCGCTCCTTTTTTATGTGTCACTCTACAACACAAATACATAACGGAATTCAAATTAACCACCAACTACCTTACAAATGCATATAACGTCAATGAGTTACATGTTTGCCTTTAAACATGCCATTTCCCCTTGACAAAACCATTGATGAAATTATTATTCCAAAAATCCGACAATATTCCCAACATTTACCAATACATGATAATCAATACATTTCACCACAACACTTCTCCTTTACACTTTCTTATCTACACCACATCACAAGTAATCCATCAAATTACCTTAATACACCTCATAGCACATATCGGCCAAAATCCCACAATTTACACTTATATTAAAATAACAAGTTTAATAACAAAATCACACCATACATATTCATATTTTATCCATACCATGCTCTTTCATCAAGACATCAAGTCTCTTTTCAAGTTCACATCACAAAGATGACACATCTTTTACCAAAAGCACAAATATACTATTCACCATCTTGCCAACATAACCATCATGATATACCCACCATATTAAGCATATAACATCTTAATACATAATAATAAATACTTACCAAGGCTTGGAATAGGATGATTTTGTCCAAGGAAAAAGGCTTAGGGTTCTTAGGGTTTGAGAGAACCAAAAGAAAATGTCTTGTAAATTCTCAAAATGTGTTGTGTGTGTTTAGGAATAAAAATCTGATTTTTGGGAACTTTATATAGTTCTCAATTCATCCTTAGCCATTTCCTTGGCATTTAATGCAATGGTCCCTTGGTCAAGTGGAAGAATGGGTCAATTTACCCTTTTGGGCGTCTTTTACTCCATTTGGGCCCTAATTTTTGGGCCCAATTGCACATGTTAGCTTAGCCCACCAAATTTAATGTATAATTCCCCATATATCTCATGTTTAAATTATTCCATAATGTCACAACAATATTCACTTACAAGAGTCATGTTCGTCGCCTCAGTCGCAAAAATAGGAATTCTAGCCACCCATGTCTTACTTGAACTCAATTTGATAAATCCTTGTGTTTCATGACTTGATCATGTAGGAGTATGTAGGAGTGTATTGAAGTATTTTAAGATTTAACAATGCTCAAAGAATTCCAAGGAACCAAAAGAAACCATAGAAGAATCGATGTAGCATTGCGTTGCGAAACGAGCCCGGAAGGGCACACTTTTTGTGCCTTGCGCCACTGCTGCAAAGCAAGGAAGTGGCGCAAGAAATGGATGTCCTCTGAATCAGGTGTCTTGCACCACACCCCCTGAAATAGGGAGTGGTGCAAGTTTTAACATCTTGCTGAATTTTCCGGCCACTTCTTCAACACTTGCATATTATCCAATACCCTATCAAAACACTACAAAATACATACTTAGTGATCTTAATCATCAAGTAAACATGATTCCAAGTTACCAAATGAGTTTGGAATATGTACGGGGTATTACATTTTGAACCCCACAAATGTCCCACGAAAATCCCAAAACACCTCCTACAAAGGGCTAATCACATGTACGAGGCCAAATTTCAAATTTTCTCCTCCTTAACACTACCAAATACATACTTATGGCTATCGAAACCTAAGTAAACATTATTTAATGTCATCAAGTAGGGTTGGGAAGGCACGGGGTGTTACATTCTTCCCCCCTTAGGAACATTCGTCCTCGAATGTTAACGATATCGCTTCGATTACAACAATTGCATTTCTATATTAGCATACATGTACATAAACACTTAAGGTTCATGGATAATTACTTTTCATTGTTCCACTTCCGCACTTTGAACTTCTTCATCTATTTGAAATAGATGGGTGTATTTGGATTTCATCATTCCTTCAGCCTCCCATGTGATCTCCTCTACTTGTTGATTTCTCCAAAGGACTTTCACGGAGGCTATGTCTTTATTCCTCAATCTCTTTACTTGTCGATCTAGGATAGCAATGGGTACCTCTTCATAAGTAAGATCCTCTGTAACTTGAACATCTTTAATTGGAACAATAAGAGATGGATCTCCTATGCATTTTTGAAGCATCAAAATATGAAATACTGGGTGGACTGAGGAAAGTTCCTGGGGTAGTGCAAACTCATACGCAACTTGTCCAAATCTTCTAATAACTTCATATGGGCCTATGTAACGTGGACTCAATTTTCCTTTCTTTTCGAACCGCATTACCCCTTTCATCTTTAAAAACACCCAATCACCTATGGAGAATTCAAGCCCTCTTCTTCTAACATCGGCATATGACTTGTGGTGACTTTGGGCCATTTGTAACCGTTGTTGGATCACTTTAACTTTTTCCATAGCCTGATGAACAGTATCTGGCCTAAGTAAAGCAGGTTCACCCGCTTCAAACCATCCAATTGGTGATCTACATTTCCTTTCATACAAAGCTTCATAAGGTGCCATTTTAATACTTAAATGATAGCTATTGTTATAAGCAAATTCAATAAGAGGCAAATGGTCATCCCAACTGCCTTGAAAATCTAACGTACAAGCTCGTAGCATATCTTCAAGTGTCTGAATAGTACGTTCTACTTGTCCATCAGTTTGAGGATGGAAAGCCATACTCAAATTCACCTGTGTGCCCAAACTCTGCTAAAAAGATCTCCAAAAGTGTGCTGTAAACTGTGCTCCTCTGTCTGATATAATGGAAAGTGGAATACCATGTAACCGCACTATCTCTTTAACATATAATCTTGCATAATCCTCAGCTGTATAGGTAGTCATGACTAGTAGAAAATGAGTTGACTTGGTAAGCCTGTCCACTATAACCCATATAGAATCAAATTTCCACAATGTACGGGGCAAACCTGTAATGAAGTCCATATTAATCATATCATATTTCCAGACTGGAAGATTGATACATTGCATGAAACCTCTTGGTTTTTGATGCTCTACTTTCACTTGTTGACAATTTGGGCATTGAGCAACGAATTCTGCAATGTTCTTCTTCATTTTTCCCCACCAATACACTTCTTTTAAGTCGTGGTACATTCTAGTAGCACCCGGATGAATAGAATAGCGCGAATGATGCGCCTCTATCATAATTCATTTTCTCAACTCATCTACATCTGGAACACATAAGCTTCCTTGACATTGGAGCACCCCTTCTTGCGTAAGATCAAATGCTTTTGTCAAATTATGTTGTACATTTTCCTTTAGCTGCAGTAACATAGAATCCGCAAACTGCTTCTCTTTCACTTTAGCTATTAAGGAGAATTCCGCTGCATTTTACACAATAACCCCTTCACCTTGAGATTCAATAAGTCGAACTCCCAAGTTGGTCAGTGGATGTAGATCTTTGATTATCTCTTGCTTTTCAGTCAACTGGTCACTAGTGCTTTCTACTGTCTTGCGGCTCAATGCATCAGCTACTACATTTGCTTTACTTGGATGATAAAGAATATCAATATCATAGTCTTTTAAGAGCTCTAACCACCTTCGTTGCCTCAAATTGAGTTCCTTCTGCTTAAATATATATTGCAAACTCTTGTGATCCGTGTAGATATCAACATGAACTCCATATAAATAATGACGCCATATCTTTAAAGCAAAAACCACCGCTGCTAATTCAAGATCATGTGTGGGATAATTTTCTCATGTGGCTACAACTGTCGTGAGGCATATGCTATGACATTACCGTGTTGCATCAATACACATCCGAGGCCAACCCCGAAAGCATCACAATACACTACATAACCTTTGGTACCTTTCGGAAGCACTAAAACTGGGGTGGAGGTTAATTTATCTTTCAACCTTTGGAAGCTTTTGTCACACGCATCATTCCACTAAAATTTTACTGCTTTATGTGTAAGCTTTGTTAACGGTGCAGCAATGGAGGAAAAACCTTCCACAAATCTTCTGTAATAACCTGTCAATCCAAGAAAACTACGAATCTCTTTAGGTGTCGTATGTCTTGGCCAATTTTTCACTGCTTCAATCTTTTGGGTATCAACCTGTATCCCTTCATCTGACACAATGTGACCCAAGAATGCAACTGATTTTAACCAAATCTCACACTTAGAGAACTTGGTATACAACTTACGCTCACGGAGAATCTACAACACTTTTCGTAAGTGATTAGCATGGTCCTCTGGTGATCTTGAGTAAACCAGGATGTCATCTATAAATACCATGACGAACACGTCTAGGAATGGCTTAAATACCCTATTCATCAGATCCATGAACACAGCTGGTGCATTTGTTAGTCCAAATGACATAACTAAAAATTCATAATGGCCATACCATGTTCGGAAAGTTGTCTTGGGTACATCTTCTTTTCTAACTCTGACTTGATGGTAACCCGACCTCAAGTCGATCTTTGAAAAACACCTGGCACCCTGTAACTGTTCAAACAAATCATCAATTCGAGGGAGGGGATATTTGTTCTTGATCGTTACCTTATTCAATTGCTGATAATCAATGCACATTCTCAACATGCCATCTTTCTTCCAGACAAATAATATCGGTGCACCCCACAGGGACATACTAAGCCTAATGAAGCGCTTGTCTAGCAAATCTTTAAATTGCTCCTTCAATTCACATAATTCTGCTGGAGCCATTCTATATGGAGGAATAGAAATAGGCTGAGTTCCTGGAATCACATCAATGCCAAATTCTACCTCCCGTTCTGGGGGTAAGCCAGGAAGATCCTCTGGAAAGACATCCAGAAATTCATTGACCACTGGAACCGACTGCGGAGTTAGTGGTTCCACTTCAGTATCTTTCACCCGTACTAAATGACATATGTACCCCTTAGCAATTATTTTTATGGCTTTTAAATAGGAAATAAATCTCCCTCGTGGTGGCCCTACATTACCCTGCCATTTAAGAACATTTTCTTGTGGAAAACAAAATTGCACCTTCTTGGCCCGGCAATCTACCGTGGCATAACAAGAGGTCAACCAATCCATTTCCATGATCACATCAAAATCCACCATGTCTAATTCAATGAGATCGGCCAATGTATCATGACCACACATCGTTACCACACAATTAAGATATACTCTCTTTGCAATAATACATTCACCGACCGGTGTAGACACTTCAATTGATTTAATTAACAATTATGGTGCCCTTACAAATTTTGCAGCAACCAATGGAGTAACATAGGAAAATGTAGAGACTGGGTCAATCAGTGCATATACACTATATGAGAATATGGATAATGTACCTGTAATAACATCAGGGGAAGCCTCTAAATTCTGTCGGTCCACCAAAGCATAGGTACGATTCTGGACCCCACTAGTACTGGATGCTCCTCTGGCACCTCTACCACGGCTAACAAACTGAACACCGTGGCCCAGTGAAGGAACCGATTTTGATGACGCAACGGCCGATCCTGCCGATCGTTCTATACCACCCATGCTCCTCTGGGGACACTCTTTCATCATGTGTCCTGTAATGCCGCACCAAAAACAAGCATTTGTCCCCACTCGGCATGTACCTGCATGAATACGCATGCAGTGTTGAAACTGCTGATGAGGAAAACCTGTTGCCTGTGATCCGTGAACTCCGCTACTCTGCCCTGATGGACCACCCCTAGACCCTCGAAACTGAGAGTGATCACCCCCTGTGGAATAAGAGAACGATGGTCTAGGTGGTCCAGGAAACATACGGGGCCTAGATCCTCCTTGGTACATCATAGGTGGTCCCATAGGTCTAGGCCTTTTGGACTGTCCCCTGTCAAATTCATATACCCTTCGTCTCTATCTTTGATCTTCCATTTTCTGGGCGAAGGCCTGAATTCTCACTATGTTTATGTCCTTGTTCAAGGCCGCAATAGTACAATCCCTTACCAAATATGGCTCTAGTCTGTTCACGTATCTATGGACTCTGTCTGTCATAGTCGCAACCACATTTGGAGCATATCGAGCCAAGGAATTAAATTGCAAACTATATTCTCTGACACTCAAATTTCCTTGACGAAGATTCAAGAATTGATCCGCACGTGCCTCACGAATCTCATAGGGCAGGTAATAATCAAGGAAAGCCATTTTAAATTCTTCCCAATTAGGTGGATTTGCACCAATATCACGGGATTTCTTCCAATCCTCTTACCACAATATCGCCTCTCCTTTCAATCTGTACGCAGCAAGTTCAACTATTTCCACCCCTGTCACGTGTATAACTTCCAAGGCCCTCTAAATTTTATCCACGAAGTCCTGTAGATCTGCTTTCGGATCTGACCCTATGAATATAGGAGGGTCCATTTTCACGAAATCCTGTGTTCTGCAACTCACCACTCTAGCCGCATCATCATCATGTGTAATTAGTCCAGCTCGTCCTTGATTCTGGGCTGCCACTAACTGTGTCAACATATGAACTGCATTTCTAAGATCCTGATCTGTGTCATTCATTGGTGGTTCTGCGGGTACTTCTCTACCAACTGGCTCCTCCGGAGCTGGAAAAGTAGACGAAGACCGCGATGAAATTTCAGCATTTGCTCCACCTTGACTAGCTTGGTCAGTTGGTAGTCTACTCATTCCTTCTTCAGCAGGCACGTCTACCTGCTTCCCTTTACCTTTACCTCTTCTCGTGATTAGCATTTTGACTATACCAAAGAAAAAAAATACCATGATCAGATTCAATTCAACTTTTAACACTGGCTCTATTGCACGATCTAGAAGTCAAGAAAAGAAACAACATCCTAAATGTCCCGTAGCCTCCTACTTATAAATGTGGTGCACAACACATCGATAAGTAAGACTCTACTCAGACACGGCTTTGTAGATACCTTTAGAAAGACCTGCTCTTATACCACTTTTGTCACGCCCCGAATCCCATCAAGACGGATTGTCACTCGTAGCCGACAAGGCTCGAGATAACCAAGCTTTACTTCACTCAATCATATGCATTCTAGAAGAAACCCATAATCACGTAATAACTTTAGAAACCAACAACGGAACTCATGGAACATGATATATATATATATATACATATGTGAAACTTGGCCTTTGAGGCCATCAAATCAAAAACGACATATACCTTCTACATTTATACACCCACATCCGTCTACAAAAGCCTCTAACAAAAGCATTGACCAAAATGAACTAAAAATCGGGACAAGTCCCCTCTTTATATAGCATGTACAACACCAAAACATATATACAACTATGACTTGGAGAAGCCCTGAACTAACTAGAGCTCACCAATGATTTGCAAAAATCGGCAACCTAATATGGAGGCCTACTAGTACTTGCGCCTGCAGCAAGTAAGGTAAATCCCCCAAGAGGGGTTAGTACGAAGAATGTACTGAGTATGTAAGGCCATATGAAACTTGTATGATATGTAAATAGGTCAATGAACTAAAATACAATAAATGATCAATATAGATAAGTCACTATTCTGTACTTTGGAATCCATGTGTATTGCTTTCATTACTTTCTTTATATCTTTGGTTCTATGATTGTTCATCTTTGCTTGTGACCTGTGATACCCGGGCCCCGACTGAACACAGGGTTTAAACATATCCTAATGTTATGTTGGGATCGGTTCGAGCTAGGCTTATGCCCCTAGAGCTGCCACCCTATGAATCAATATATATATATCGGGATAGGCTCGTGCTAGGTTGGTACCTCTAGAGCTGCAACCCATCAATCAACTTATCAGGTTTGGCTCGAGCTAGGTTATTACCCCTAGAGCTGCCCCTTGTCAAGATCGGTCCAAGCTAGGCATATGCCCCTAGGACTGCCCCCTGATCCAAAAATTTTGGGATCGGCTTGAGCTAGGCATTGTGCCCCCAAAGCTACCACCCATACTTGATCATTGACCACATATGTATTACTTTGTTCATTACTTTGAGATTGATACAATGATAGTCATAACTTTCCATGAAGCTTTGGATCATTAACCAATGAGTGAGAGACATGTAAATAAACATTGTGACAAACATAACATTATTAGAACCATAACACCATTAGAACCATTGGACAATAATCCATGAACAAGAGACATGAGTATAATCGTTATTGGAACATTGGAACATAACCTTATTGGGCTTTTGGAACATTAGTACTGAATATGAGACATGAGATTCACAATTGAGCAATGAGTAAGAAATATATGATAATGACCATTGATAACCGGATATGGAATACCTTTGAACATTTCGGAATGGAACAAGTAAAATGACAATGTGAATACTATTTGCCGCAGAAAGATACGGACAGAGTAACCTTACATACCTTGTATTCTCAATACGAATATACAATCCTAGATGTGCATACAATAGTCCCGCTCCTTCTTTATGTGTCACTCTACAACACAAATACAAAACGGAATTCACATTAACCACCAACTACCTTACAAATGCATATAACGTCAATGAGTTACATGTTTGCCTTTAAACATGCCATTTCCCCTTGACAAAACCATTGATGAAATTATTATTCCAAAAATCCCACAATATTCCCAACATTGACCAATACATGATAATCAATACATTTCACCACAACACTTCTCCTTTACACTTTCTTATCCACACCACATCACAAGTAATCCATCAAATTACCTTAATACACCTCATAGCACATATCGGCAAAAATTCCACAATTTACACTTATATGAAAATAACAAGTTTAATAACAAAATCACACCATACATATTCATATTTTATCCATACCATGCTCTTTCATCAAGACATCAAGTCTCTTTTCAAGTTCACATCACAAAGATGGCTCATCTTTTACCAAAAGCACAATTATACTATTCACCATCTTGCCAACATAACCATCATGATATACCCACCATCTTAAGAATATAACATATTAATACATAATAATAAATACTTACCATGGCTTGGAATAGGATGATTTTGTCCAAGGAAAAGGGCTTAGGGTTCTTAGGGTTTGAGAGAACCAAAAGAAAATGTCTTGTAAATTCTCAAAATGTGTTGTGTGTGTTTAGGAATAAAAATCTGATTTTTGGGACCTTTATATAGTTATCAAGTCATCCTTATCCATTTACTTTCCATTTAATGCAATGGTCCCTTGGTCAAGTGGAAGAATCGATCAATTTACCCTTCTGGGCCATGTCTTTTATTCCATTTTGGGCCCAATTGCACATGTTAACTTAGCCCACCAAATTTAATGTATAATTTCCCATATATCTCATGTTTAAATAATTCCATAACGTCACAACAATATTCACTTACAAGAGTCATATTCGTCGCCTCAATCGCAAAAATAGGAATTCTAGCCACCCATGGCTTTCTTGAACTCAATTTGATAAATCCTTGTGTTTCATGACTTTATCATGTAGTATTATGTAGGAGTGTATTGAAGTATTTGAAGCTTTAACAATGCTCAAATAACTCCAAGGAACCAAAAGAAACCATAGAAGAATCGATGTAGCATTGCATTGCGTAACGAGCCCGGAAGGGCACACTTTTTGTCGCTTGCGCCACTGCTGCAAAGCAAGGAAGTGGCGCAAGAAATGGTTGCCCTATGAATCAGGTGGCTTGCACCACACACCCTGAAATAGGGAGTGGCGCAAGTTTTAACATCTTGCTGAATTTTTTGGCCACTTCTTCAACACTTGCATATCATCCAATACCCTATCAAAACACTACAAAATACATACTTAGTGATCTTAACCATCAAGTAAACATGATTCCAAGTTACCAAATGAGGTTGGAATATGTACGGGGTATTACATTTTGAACCCCACAAATGTCCCACAAAAATCCCAAAACACCTCCTGCAAAGGGCTAATCACATGTACGAGGCCAAATTTCAAATTTTCTCCTCCTTAACACTACCAAATACATACTTATGGCTCTCGACACCTAATTAAACATTATTTAATGTCATCAAGTAGGGTTGGGAAGGCACGGGGTGTTACAACTGGAATGATCGTATGAGGGTCATGGCGTTGATGTCCTAAAGGTAGACTAACCAGTTGTACAAAACCCATTGTGGCTATATATGAATATAACAAGTTAATTTTTAAGGATGCAAATAAAGTTATAGTTAAATAATATTCATAGTCTTAGTGAGGAGACAGGGCTACTAGACTAACCTTGTAGTTGGCTGATTATGGATTGATATTGCGTAAATGCTTAGTGTGTGAGAATAATTATCGGTGACTAGTATCTCTTAAATGTGGTGTAGTTAAGTTGATAAGGTGGCTGAAATATGTTAGCTTGACTATGGTTGATGATCGTTAGTTACAGGGTAGATTAAGGGAGTAAAGTTATTAGATGTGTTTATCCAAAGTCATATCCCTCCTATATATATACATGATAATACTTGGTTGGTTTTTACCCTTGAGTGGTTGAGGTATGTTGTAGGGTTGAATAAACTAATATGAGTTGTTGTGGAGAATATATGCGATAGTGAAAACCCATAGTGGTGTGATTGGTGGTGTGGTGATATTATGGCATTGGGTAGGGTGTAAGTACCCCACTAAAAAAAAATTCGTAGTATAGGAATGACAACCTCATAGTAGTGTAGTTTAGGTTAAAAATATGGTGTTGTGTGAATTAGTGTTGATTGGTGGATTTTAGTGGTTAATGTGTTAGTGGACGAGTTTAGAAGGTCATAGAAACTTCTGGTGGGTAAAATAAGTTGGTAGAACTCTATTTATAGTGATTGCCGTGAAAGGTTTAGTTCATAATGTCCAATTTTGAAAAGTGTGTCTTGAAATGGCTTGAACTGGGACCAAATCCCAAATTACTTCCTCAGGTTGCTGTAGTAGAAGATTTACCACTACAGCGGTACGTAGTTTCATTCCCCATTATTTTCGTTATCTCCCCAAATATTCGTGCATCGTAAATCGTGTGGTGTTTCGGGGATTATAGATGACACATTACATAAATTTCATTACGGGTTATTATGATCGTGTTTTGTGACTAAATAGCATTAAAAACACTCATATTTACCAAAAGTCATTCGGGGATGAACGGTGGGTAAATTGGTATCTAATATAATGACCTGTTTCGTCATTACTAAAAATATTTGCGGTAAAGGAATAAGAAGCTCATTCATCATAGGTTATAGGACTAATTCTTTAGTATGGGGCGCATTGGACATGTACTAAGGTCATTAATACCCCTGGCACAAAGTTAAGTTGAAAGTGTTCCGATTGAGTTTTCAGCTAAGTTTAAACTAGGGTCAATTTCAAATGAGTATATCTCCTAGAATATAAAGAGTTATGGGGGAAAATACCCACCAAATGAAAGGTATTTGAGTTTTCTTTCCAATGCATCTAATTGTTTATTAACCCTCCTTTGAAATAAAAAGTTATGACCATTTTAATGAATACTTTATGGGCTGAGAAATTTACCGCCGCACTGATAATTTAACCGCTGTAGTGGTAACAGACAGTATTTAATGCTGATTTTGATGGGTTTCAGCTCCAAAACTCAAATATTTCATTCGTAATCCCTAGAGGGGTGATTTATTCATGGTTGGGGTGAAAATTCATTGTTGAGGTAAGTTCTTTCCGTCATCTTCTTCGTATTTCAATCCTTTAACATCCTAGAATCCTTAGAACAATCATTAATGGTGAAATTCATAGGGATTTGAACCCTAACTTCAAAAGATTTTTGGGAAAACTTATGGGTTGGGTTACTATCAACTAGAATCACTTCTAAATTGTTCATTAAAAATTCCTAGCATGAATTAGTAATTCTAAAACATGTAATTGGTGGTTAAGGATCTTAAATTCTATAAAAATGGAACCTTTATTTTTGAAACTCAATTAATGGAGATGAGTTGAATATGATAGAGCTTTTTAATGGGTAATTGACCTTTGGATAATGTTTTAGAGCATGAATAAGGATATAATTAGTGGGCTGAATTTCCAAATTAGTTATTTTATGTGTAATTGCTTAATTACTCTTATAATCGTGTAATTTCTAGATATTTGGGCTAATGGAAGCATGAAGTAAAAGAAAGAGCAATCTTGGTACGGCTTGCTTGTTTTGAGATCTTCGGTCGTGCAGGTTGAGGTTAACTTGTAGTAGACTTGGGCTAGATGCACTTAATTTTGATAGTAATGTCGAGAAATTTCATGTCTTAGGCCTTCAAGCAAGGTGTTTGGCTAGCTTAAATTGTTAAAAATTTGGTTAGGCTTAAATATTATAATGGATTATTTTTAAACTCAACTAATGCGATACTTAAGGCATTAAAATTGGAGGAATGTGGTAAGAATGATAGTTAGTTGAAAGTAATGTAATAATAAGATAATTGTCAATTATTATCTTTTGTGTGGATCCCTTGATGAGCATTTGTGTTTGTATGACTTGATTGATAAATTGTAGAGTTATTTTATGAATGTGAATAATAATAGAAGAATTAGGTGACCTTCTAATCTGTAAACTTGTTCCTAATGTCTTAAAAAGGGGTGAAACCGATATAGTGTATGTTTGAAGTAAGAGACATACTTGCTAGAAGATAGTTAGGAGGATGGATTGTTATAAGAGGAAGTGATGATATAACTTAAGAACGTAAGGTTAAGTTTTACAAGAGCCCTAAAGTAAGATGTGTAAAGGTGGACAACCCTAGTTAGAATTATAAGTTGAATAAAGCCGAGTAGTTGGATAATCGGCTAAAGAGGATAGTGTATTGAAACTTAGTTGTGAGTTCAAAAAAAAACGTTACTAGATAGTAACTGAATTACTGGTTCAATGTGAATAAAAGAGATTCAGATTGGTTAATAAAGTAGGATGATGAATTAGAGTATAGATATCAATCTTGGTAGAATGTGCACTCATGAATGGATACCTGATGAATTGGTCTGCGGACATGTTTTTATTGATGATTGGATTTGATAAAGCTTAATTTAGCAAGTGGTGAATGAGACTTCAGGCATACTTATGATTATTGATTTATATTGCTTGGTTGTCTTTAATTGTAAGTTCTGTTTCGATCCCAGTCGCTTGAATCTGATTTCCATTGGGTGTTTGCAATTTTCCTTCATGCATTACTTATAATTATTGACTGCAATTGTATATTCATACACATTGTTTATGATATTTGGTGTTGAAGGATCATGTACCACGCCGGTACAAATATGATATATTGGTTATGATAGATCGAGTACCACACCGGTACGGATATGATATGTTGGTTATGATGGTTCAGGTACCACGCTAGTACAGATATGATATTGTGGATGAGTTGAGAAGGGAAGAGAAATTGTGCATAATTGCATAAATATATTTGTTCATATGCATTGAATGTGTATTTATATTTATATGTTGGTGGTGGTTTCTTGTGTGGGCCACGTATTTGACGAGATACTATGGTCCCTTGAGTGGATCATTTATATTGATGACTGTGATTGGGCATTGTATCCAAGTGTGAATACAAGGTACGTCCTAAATTATGTATAACTCATGTTTCCCTGTGTATATAGTTATACATGATGTGTATTGTGATGCCTTTCTTGTAAAGTTGTTGATACTATCAGTTGTCTTGATTGTTCCAATCCCAATAGTTAATGATGGAGTGAAATACGTAGAGATATTGCTGCTAGGATAGAGACAAAGTTACATAAGTTGAAAGAACATTTTAAGATAGACCGGATTATTCAAGAATAAAGATATGTAAAAGTGATAAATGTTAGGTGGTTCATAGAGAGACTAAGTGTAAGTAGTAATACTTGTATGAATGTGCTTTAGTAACCAGAATTAAAGTTAAGTCATGTTTGTTTCCTATTTGTTATCATTATTATTTGTTTCTAACCCTGGTCGGCCAATGATACTTACCATTACATGTAGTTGTACTAATACTACACTTACTATATCTCCATTTGGGGATATAGCCTTGTTGCAGGTCAGTTGGAGTTTCTATAGGTACAACAGTGTCTATTCTGCAGCAACTCCTATCATCCTACTCCTACATAAATGTTGTGTTATGGATCATTCCTCCATTTGTTTAGTGCTCTTGTACCGGTTTAGACTAGGTTCTGGAAAGTTGTTTAGTAGAATTCCACAATGTATATTTTAGTAATTAATATTTGTTGTTGAAAAAGAAAGATTATATATTCATGGTTTTATTTATGCTAAGGTTTAATAATGTCTTCCCCAATATTTGAATGGTTGGGTGGTAAGGGTTCTCCTATCTAGGGTAGAGTAGGGTAGGTACCCACACGATCCATGATTTTGATCTTGACAACTGCCTGTCCACGTCAATCGATATAAGTCTTATTGGGAATACCATAGTACTCTAGGGTTCTGATAATATGCAACCTCTCTTGACAATCAAGAAAAAACTCATATGCGTCCTCTCCAATGGCACCACTAAACTTGGGAGGAGCCAAGCGAAGAAATATCTCAAACTTCTTTTGATCATCTGAAGAAATCAAAGAACCCAAAGCAACAGGAGGAACAACGAGTGTAGTAGGAAAAGTATCAACACAGAGGGGTACCACAGTAGTTGGTTTTACCCCTAAAGTCGAAAAATAATAAGAAGGAGCCCTCCCTGGCAGCTGAATACCTCTTGGAGTCTGAGAAATACTCGGCACACAAGGTGGAATACCTGTGGAAACGGCATCCAGATGGCCCAACAGACGAATCAACAAATCCTGTAATATTGGGGTAGCAACTGAACTCTAAGGGGCCTGAGCTGGTCCTGCATCCTCTATCTGATAATCATCCTCATCATAATAATACCCAAGCTCGGGAGAGTTTACCCTAGTCCATCCTCTAGCCGGAGCATCTCCTTGTGCCCAACTTCTACCGCTATCTTGGCCATGACTCCTACCTCGCCCATAACAAGGGCACCAACAATCGGTGCTGGCACAGAATCCTCATAATCCCTGGATCTACTCCTCACCATTTGCATAAAAAAGAATGGAATACAAGTTTAAAATATTGGGCATGAACAACCCACATGATAAGGAATTAAATTGGAGAAGTTTTTCCAAAAGATGCCCTATAGCCTCTCGAAGATAGATACAGACGTCAATGTATCAATCAACGAAACTCTATTAGATGTTTGACTCTTACACTTATGATACCGGTGAACCTAGTGATCTACTACCAATTTGTCACGACCCAAAAGTTGTGGTCATGATGGAACCCACCTCGACACAGCCTTGGAAAGTAAGTCGAAACCCCACAAAACAAAATAAAAATTGAATAATATAGAAATAAAATAAATACAAAACTTCTAGAATGAAGTCAGGCCATAATATGTAAATAACATCAACATCCGAAATAAATACATAAATCCCCAAAATATGGTGTCCTAAGTGTGAAAAGCATCTAATACAAATCCAAAATCTAAATAATACATAGTCTGTGTCAGATAATAAATAAGGACATAATGATAGAACGAGGTTGGAATACGGCTCCGGATAGTATATGCATGAATCTGCCACTGTGGGTCTCACTCGTACTGTCATACTGGGATTTACACCGAAAGGACACAGAAGTAGGAGTGCATACATTCCAGTTGTACTCAATAGGTATCATAGGCTGATTGAGAAAAGTAGAAAACTAAACAAGTATAAGATACTATGAGCATGTTTCCACATGCAAACAAAAAAATTTCCCAAATGGTAGCTCACATTATCTCCACTAACAATTCTAGAATATACATCAAAAAAGGAACAACTACACAAGAATTATATAAAGAAACTAAGTACACGTCAACTGACATATAAGTAGAAGTACAAATGATGCAATGCAATGCAATGATGGTGAAATAATGATGGTTTAAACCATCGCATACCTCTCCTATATGCTATTTGACCCTACTCGCTTCTAGGATAGGACCATAAACCTTCAGAACCTCTATCTCAAGTATCGTATATGCCTTATAAGCCTACTCACTTCTAGGATAAGATCATATAATTTCATAATTTCAAATCTCAAGTATCAATTACCTTACTGGCACATTCCCCGGTCAAGGGTTTTGTAAAGTACTTCATTTTATTTTCAAAACTAGTGTTTCTCAGTGGTACCAAATCTCGTGAATATGTATGGATGAAATGTGGATGTAATGCACAAAATAAATCAGTATAAAGCTAATAATCAAGTCAATAGAGGTATAAATAAGCTTAGAATCAACTCAATATGCACAAGTAAGTCCTACAATATCAAATAAAAACCCCACACGGGCATCTCAATAAATATAATCTTTCAAGTCAACAACAATATGCATATAAGCACCCACACAAGCAACATGATAATAATAATAACCTAGAAATACAATTCCCACGTCTAATTCCCCAACCCAAGCAACATGATAATAATAATAACCTAGAAATACAATTCCCACGTCTAATTCCCCAACCCAAAGCATGCTTTACATGAATGCTTAACTATTTATCCCAGTCTGAAGAAAGTTAAGCCATAACCTACCTCAAAGAGCTAAAATCCAAGCCTAGACCCTTCAACACGGAGCCTTTCTTTTACGAGCAATCTCAAAATGAACTAAATCCATCAAAAGTGTAATCTACGCATCAAAATGGAACTAATGGTACCCATATTGGCTATATTTAATTCGAGTCCAACAATAGTTCGATATTTGGTTTAAAACCACAAAGGGATAAATTTGGAATTTTATTTTTGAATCATGTTCCTCGTACAAATGGAAGTCTAAATATGAAAACCCAAGTAAAAATGAGTTGAAATCAATGCTCAAATCAAAGGAAAAAGTAATTTAAGGTTTACCGAATAAAAGCCCTAAAAATCTAATTTAAAAACAAATTTTTAAAGCTATATCAAAGATAGAATCAATAGGGAATGATGAAAGAAAGATTTAGAAATTACTTGCAAGAAATTTGATGAAAAACCTCATTCAAATCACCCCAACTCGAGTTCTCAAAGTCCAAAAGTGGAGGAAATGACATTTTTGTCAAAAATCCCGATTTTATGTCTGAACAAGTGTTAAACACCCTTCGTGAATGCGAGCCATAGGTCTCATTAGTGACCTTACAAGAACTGAAGGCACCACGATCATGGGCAGTCTATCACAAACATGAAGAGTTACCGACCCGGCCCCATCCAAATAACCCTTCACGAACATGGCCACTAAACTGCGAATGCGATGGACGAAGAAGGATTTTCCTCGACACCAGAAACAACAATTCATCTATTGGGACTTGGAAAAATAGTCTCGATCGAACCCTCGATATTTGCTTGGGACCCCACATAAATAAAGTAATAATGCTAATAGGCTAATTTCGACGTTCCAGACTCTATGGAATCATTGGATTTTTGAAAATAGATTGTTTACTATTTTATTAGATTGCTGCTTAAGAGGTCAAAATGCAAAATAAATGCTTGAGACCCTCACTAACCAAACTACTGACCCAAAATCAACATTCCAGATCCAATGGAACTTTCCAAAACACCACACGACGTTCGAAACACTAAATGTTGACCGAAGTCAAACTCATGGCTTTAAAGCCTCTTAGGGTCTCAAACTCACCCAAATCACTATCAAATGCATTAGGGACCGTCCCAACCAATCCCACCACTCATATATAGAAAATAGAAACTACGAGGAAGGGCAAAATGGTCAACAAATATTAAAAAGTGGAATTCACAACTACAGTTGTTACATGGATAATCAAATGACATATTCTTTGATGGTATGATAGAAGAAGTTTGTGAGATGTTGGTATATCATGACAAAAAGTTTATTTCTGAGATAATTGATTTTTTATAGTCATATAAATATAAAGGTGATACCTCTAAAAATATCATACAGATCATATAACCCTTATATAAGTAAATTCAATTTTTCAGGAAATCACAAAAAATTTTGTTATCTTTGTATAATTCATATGAATTCATTTTTATAGTGACCTTGATTTAACTAAAAGTTTTGTGATTTCCTTAAAAATGACTTTCCTTGTTTAAGGGTTATAAGTTCTATATAATATTCTTAGAGATGTCAACTATTATTCACAAGTCTCTTGAAAATCAGTCATCTTAGTAACAAAATCTTTGTCATTATCTACCAGCATCACACGAACTTCTTTTATCCTACCATAATAGGGAGCTACCATTGAATTATCTATTCCTTCATTAATTTGAGAATTTTCTTGATTTGTTATATAAAAAGGTTTAATTTACCTGAGAAACACATAACTCTTTATAGATTTGTTAATTGAATCCCTAATGTAGAGTTCACTTAACTCTACTTGATGATGAACACATATAGTGTTGACCATCATTAGCATGTTTAATGTTAGCAATAATTTTTTTTGATCTTTTAAATTATTTCTTTCTTTACTTGTTTCTATCAAGAAAATGGTAGAATTTTGTCTTTTTTTCCTTTTCCTTTTAATTTAGTATGGAGGGCAATCTTTTCTTGATAAAATCACTTTCAGCGTTTAGTAACTTAAATATATTTTTCAAGAAAAATGTTATAGTCTTAAGAGAAATATGACTTATCCCACTTATGGGATCTGAGTGAGTACTCATTTTAACATATAGAAAATCATATTTATGTTCTTACTTTATCTCAATTGCTTCAACTAGTACTTATATATTATTATCAAGAATATGCATTTAAAAGAGTCATAACACCATTATCTCCTGATCATATGTACAACACTATCCTATTACCATTCATTGAAAATGGTTGTAACAACCTTGAATGCAAAAATTTCCTATTTATGTGTTTTGATAATTTTAACCTTCCCATAGTTGTTACATGCTAGTTATGATATGTGATATGGTTAGCACGGTCCCCAATACATTTGGCAATGATTTGGAAGAGTTTCATACTCTAGAGGCTTTAAAAGCTATTAGTTTGACTTTAGTCAATATTTTGTGATTCGAGCATCGAATGACGTTTTGTATAGTTCAATTAGATTTGGAAGATTGATTTTGGGTTGGTTTCAGGTTTGGTTTTGATTTGGAAATTTAATTTTGTATTTCAACCCTTCTTTCAAAAACTAGTGAAAAATGCCTAATTAGGGTCCCGAGGGTTAATTTATTGTAAACAATCTCTTTTAAAAAATCCAACATTTCTATTGAGTCTAAAATGTCAAAAATAGCCTAGTATCATATATGGTTTGTTTTTGTGGGGTTCCAAATAAATTCTGAGGGTCCATTCGAAGGATTTAAAAATATACAAGTTCAGCAATTGCTAATATCTGGTGCATTGCCCTTCTTTGCAAATGCGGGGAAGAAAATCTTCCTTTATCATAATCGTGAAATAGGGGTTGCAATCGCAAAGAATTATTCAAGTCAGGGTTGGGTTGCTTCTTTCCCTGCAAACGCGATCAACCATAATGATCGCGATGTCTCCAGGTTATCAGCCTTCACGAATGCAAAGATCTGACCATGAGTACAAAGTACATTTAGCTGTACTGGTCATTGTTAACCCTTAGAGCTCGGGAGGAGACAATTTCAAAGGGGGGTTTTCACTAATAATTCAAGTGGGTAGCTTCAAAACCTTTATTTCATCAATTCACTTTGATTTCCTTACTAGTTCACCTTCAAAATCATGATTTCAAACTAAAATTTGGGGGCTTTTCCCAGTACACTATAAAATTTGGTTTTCATCAATTTGAACCTCATTATTAACTAGTTTTTAAGTGGGTTTTTAGTTGTAGGTCATATTGTTATGGGAAACATGTTTCTAAAATAAAATTATGATTTTAACCCTTTTATTTTCGAACCCATTTTGGACCCATATTAAATATAGTTGATATGGGTATCATTTGCTTTATTTTAATGCATAGATTATATATTTGATGGTTTTATCTCATTATGAGACCGTTCGAAAAGGAGAGGCTCCATGTTGAAGGTTCTTGGCTCTGATTTCAACACTACGAGGTAGGTTATAGCTTAACTTTATTCAAACTGGGTTGGGTAGTTAACGTACATGTAAATCATGCTATGCATTGGAGAATTAGCCATGGAAAGTCATATTTTGAGATTATTATTATTATCGTGTGCCCGTGTGTGGGCTTATATATATATTGTTGTTGACTTGAGATATCATATATTGCGTATTATTCGTGTGGGGGATTTATTTGACATCATAGGCCATATTGTGCATAAAATTCCATAATTATTATTGTGATGCCCGTGTGAGGGCTTAAATAGACATTATAGGCCTTGTTTGAGCATTATTTGCCTTTATCATTATTTATATACCCGAGTGAGGGATTCAAAATGATATTATTGATGTGTTACATGAGTATTATTTCTAGTGGTGCCAAGCAAAGACTTATATGATGAATTATTGACATATTGTGTTGATTCTGAGCTCATTTATACCTGTATTAAATTGACTATTATCTTCATACTGATTTTTTGTGAGCATTACATCCTTATTTCACTTATACATATTCATGAGATTGGTACCACAAGAAAATATTAAGTTTGACAGTAAATGGGATTTTTTTTTTAAGCACTTATACCGAGGGATGAATCGATAAGGTTGGATGAGAAATACTGATTTTGCAAGAAAATGAGACACTTTATGAAACACCTATACTAAAGGATGTGCCTCTAAGGTTGATTAGGACATGAGATTGAGATTATAATAAGTATATGGGTTGCAAACCCCATACAAATGTCCCATCATCATTATATTGCATTGCTTTTACATCTTCTGTGTTTCTTTTTATGTACCCTTGATGTGTACTTAGTTTCCTTATATATTTTATGTGTTGATGTACCTTTTTATCTTATATTATAGAATTGTTAGTGGAGACAGTGTGAGCTACCGTTTGGAAAAAAATTTGTCTGCAGGTGACGTGCTCATAGTATATTTTACTTTATTTGTTTTCTACTTTCCTCAGTCATCCTATGATACCTACTGAGTATAAGTGGATTTTATCACCCCTACTGTGCCCTTTCGGTGCAGATCCTAGCTCGAGTACAAGATGCAATAGCTGATTTTGTGGTATTTAGAATTGATATTCAAGGTACTGGCATGCTCTAGAGTCTTGATCCCAGACCTCTTTTTTTTCATATCTTGTCTTTACTTTTTTTCAGAGAAAGATTATGTATTCAGATATTCAGTTATGCTATAGATGTTTTTATAGTTATGGTACCAAATTTTAGGGGGTTTTATGTATTTTGTTCAGATTTCCGCTAAGTTTTATATTATGGTCTGACTTCATTCTAGAAGTCTCATATTTTGCACTGTTAATTTGTATTTCTGTATTTTATTTTTCTTTTGGGTTTCAGCTTACCTACCAAAATTAGGCTGAGGTAAGTGCCATCATGACCTCGACTTTTGGATCATGACAAATTAGTGTCAGAGCACTAAGTTCACCAGTTTAATATGTGTAAGAGCAGGATGCCCAATAGAGTATTACGGATCGATAGCTTGACGTCTGTATCTATCTTTGAGAGGTTATAGGATAGATTTAGGTAAAACATCTCTAATTTGATTCCTTATCATGTAGGTTGTTCGTACCCAATATTCTAAACTTGTATTCCATTCTTTTATGAGCAGATAGTGAGGACTAGGTCTAGATATACTAGGGATATTAAGACAGCACCTATTTTTGGAGCCCTAGTGAAGGGGAGAGGTAGGGGTTATGGACAACCCTAAGGTAGAGGATGGGCATGAGGAGCTACCTCAGTTAAAAAATGTCCTGGAGAGGCCTCTCTCAAGCCTGAGATTGAGTATGTTGAGGATTACTATAGATAGAGGGTGCGGGGTTAGCTCAGGTACTATAAGGTTCAGTGGATACCTCAATGCTACAAGATATATTAATTCTTCTCTTGAGTTGTCTGGATGGTGTTCCCCAAGCTGGTGTTCCAATTAGTGTACTGAGTATTCCTCATACCTGTGGTATTCAGAAGCCAGGACTGACTTCTACTTATGGTAATCCATCTTCAAGAGACTAACCATCTTCTGCGGTACCCCAATATGTTGATTCACTCACTACCAAGCATATTGGTCCTCAAGTTACTTTGGGTTCAGTGATGTCTTCTGATGATCAGAAGAAGTTTAAGAGCTTTATTCGCTTGGTTCCTCCCAAGTTTAGTAGTTCTATTGGAGAGGATGCCTATGAATTCTTGCTTGACTGCAAGGAGAGGTTGCATAACCATTATTCCCTTGAGAGCCATGGTGTTGTATATATGACTTATCAGTTGACAGATGTGGCTAGATAGTGGTGGAGGTCTCTTTCTATTTGTAGAACATTGGGTTCTCCTGATATAATATAGACCTAATTTTTTGAGGCTTTTTTAGAGAGGTTCGTACCTTACAAATTGAGGCATTAGATGAGAGATGAGTTTGATTATTTGGAGCAGGTCTCTATGTCTATAACTGAGTATGAGGCACGTTTCCATGCACTATCTAGATTTTTTATTGCCATTATCTCCACTGAGTCAGAGAGGATTAAGAAGTTTGTCAAGGGATTAAAGGGCTTTTATCATTTGGCTATAGCTTAGATGGTGGTGTCAGGGGCTTCTTGTCAGAGCATAGTTAAGCATACAAAAGATGCTTGAGTTGATTCTTCAGTGTATCCAAGGTAGTGATGGTGCCACGAAGAGTCATCATCAGGGTGAGTTCAATGGACATGCGACCCGAGGTAGGGTTTTTCTAATAGAAGTGCTCACCATTATTATGATAGACTAGTTAAGAAAGCTTTGCAGGGTTCAAGTGGTAGGCCTTTGATTTCTGTAGCTCCAGGTAGCCAGGGTTTTTGTCATGCGAGTAGCAGCTCCAATTTTGGTTCTTCAGGATAGGTAGGTCATTCTGGCTCTTCTAGGCCTTCTCACTGTGAGTTAGGTAGCAGACAATTCTTTGTTTGTGATGAGCCTGGTCATATCATGAGGGATTGACCAGACTTGCATTAGGTCCTACCTATCAGGGTTCTTAGCTTCAGATTTACCCTACTCATATATCTGCGGTTAGAGGTGTTTCATAGAGTGGCAGGGGTGGTAATAGAGATGCTCAATGAGGAGCTCGGGGAGGTCATTGTGATGTATATAGGGTTTGTTAGTCTGGGAGTAAACATGGACTATGTTATGCTATATATGGTATTACTAAGGTAGAAGCCTATAATACAGTTTTTATAGGTATCATCCCAGTATGCTACTAATTTGCTTCTGTGTTATTTGACCTGGTTCTATATTCTCCTATATGTCTCCATATTTTTTATCGATTTAGATATTACATATGAGTCCCTTATTGTGCCTCTAAAGGTTTCTACCCCCATAGGAGATTCTTTAGTGGCGGATCAGGTGTACTAATCTTGAGTAGTGATCTTTGTTGGGTGTGAGATTTGGGTAGACTTTATTATACTAGATATGGTTGAATTTGATGTTATCTTAGTTATGGATTGGTTAGCTCCTTATCACGTTATTTTGGATTGATATACCAAGACTGTGACTTTAGCTACTCCAAGTGTGTCAAGGTTAACCTTGAATTGTACTCTTAATTCGGGTCCAAAGGGAGTTATATGTTTTCTTCATGCTCGTCGCATGGTAGAAATGAGGCGTTTGTCTTAGTTGGCCTATGTTCGCAATACTAGTGTTGCTTCACTATTATTTTTCGTTCTATTTGGGTTGTTTGTAATTCTTTGAATGTGTTCCCAACGAATTTGTCGAGTATACCTCCGGATCGTGATATTGATTTTGCTATTAATGTTGATCTGGGCACACGGCCCATTTCCATTCCTCCTGATAGGATGGCCCAAGCTGAGTTAAAGGAATTTAAGGAGCAATTACAAGATATGTTTGGTAAGGGGTTCATTAGACCAAGTGTATCCCTTTGGGGTGCTCCTGTCCTATTTGTGAAAAAGAAGGATAGGTCTATGCTTATGTGTATTGACTATTGGTAATTGAACAAGGTGACGGTCAAGAATAAGTATCCTCTTTCTCACATTGATGATCTATTCGACCAGCTCTAGGGATCAATAATTAAAGATTAGAGTTTTGGACATCTTAAAGATGGCTTTTCGGACTCGATAAGGTCATTATGAGTTCTTGGTCATGTCATTTGGACTGACCAATGCCCCAGTAGCATTCATGGAGTTGATGAACTGAGTATTTTGATCATATCTCGACTCTTTTATGATTGTATTTGCAGATGATATCATGGTTTATTCTAAGAATGATGCCGACCATGAGAGACACTTTAGGACTGTACTTCAGAAATTACGATATGAGAAGTTATATGCTAAGTGCTCCAAGTGCAAGTTTTTGTTGGATTCTATTTCTTTCTTGGGTCATGTGGTGATCAAGGATGGCATTATGGTTTATTCGGCCAAGATAACGATGATTTGTGATTGGGCTAGACCTACCTCTCCTATCGAGATTCGGAGCTTCATTGGTTTAGTAGGTTATTATTAGTGTTTTTAGAGGGTTTCTCTTCTATTGCAGCTCATTTGACCAAGTTTAATCAGAAGAAGGTTGTTTTTTAGTGGTCGGATGCTTGTGAGGCAAGCTTTCAAAAACACAACGAGTTTTTGACTTTGGCTTCTATCTTAACTTTACCCAAGGAGGGCATGGGATTTACCATATTTTGTGATGTTTTTGGAGTTGGATTGGGCGTTGTGTTAAAGCAGAAGGGTAAGGTCATTGTTTATGCTCCTCTTCAGTTGAAGCCTCATGAGAAGAATTACCCTACCCATGACTTAGAGTTGGTCGTGGTTGTCTTTGTGTTGAAGTTGTGGTGGCATTACTTGTATGGAGTCCATTGTGAGATTTTCTCGGATCATCAGAACATTCAGTACTTCTTCACACAGTGAGATCTTAATTTGAGACAATGACTTTGGCTTAAATTGCTCAAGGACTATGATCTCACTATTCTTTATCATCCAAGCAAGGCAAATATGGTAGCAGATGCCTTGAGCCGAAAGGCATCTAGTATGGGGAGTTTAGCTCATCTCTTTACCTAGGATCAACCTTTGGCCTTGGAGGTTCAGTCCTTAGCTAACTAGTTTGGTAGGATTGATATTTCGACAGCCGAGCATGTCTTAGCCTTTGTTGAGGCTAGATCTTCTTCGATGGAGCAGATTCGAGCTCATCAATTTGATGATGATAGATTTAGGGTGATTCATGATATGGTTTTGACTAGTGAGGCAAAGGAGACACCTCTTTATTATGGTGGTGTTTTGAGGATTAATGGCCGAGTTTGTGTGCTGAGAGTTGGTGGATAGGTTAGATTGATCTTGGAGGAGGCTCATTGTTCTAGATATTCTATTCACTCATGGGCTACCAAGATGTATCGTGATCTAAAGAAGCATTATCAATGGGGTGGTATGAAGAAAGATATTGTGGAATTCTTGGCCAAGTGTTTGAATTGACAACAACTGAAGTATGAGCATCATTGAACAGGTGGTACGATGTAGAGAATGACCATTCTCGAGTGGAAGTATGAGCAGATCACCATGGATTTCATAGCTAGCCTACCCCCGACCTTGGGAATGTTTGACTTTGTTTGTGTGATTGTGGATCAATTGACCAAATCATCCCATTTCATCATTATGAAAGTAAATTATAATGCAGAAAATTTAGCCATGATCTATATTAAGAAGATTGTTCAATTGCATGGTGTCCCTGTTTCCATTATATCGAATAGAGGTACTTTGTTTACCTCAGGTTTTTAGAGTACTATTAAAATTAAGTTGGGTACTCAGCTTGATTTGAGCACAGCTTTTCATCCTTAGACAGATGGTTAGTCTAAGAGGTCTATTCAGGTGCTAAAGGACATGCTTCGAACATGCTCCATGTACTTTAGAGGTCATTGGGACCAGTACTTGCCCCTGGCGGAGTTCACCTACAATAATAGTAACCATTCCAACATTCAGATGGCGCCTTTTAAGTCTTTATATTTGCTGAGGTATAGATCCCTCATGAGATACTTTGACTCATTTGTGGTTAGACCTTGGGGTATAGATTTGTTAAGAGATTCTATGGATCAAGTGAGACTGATTCAACAGAGTCTATTGGCTTCCCAAAGTAGGCAGAAGAGATATGTCGATCGTTGAGCCTACGATGTATCATACATGATTTGAGATCAAGTTCTGTTGAAGGTTTCACTCATAAAGGGTGTGATAAGGTTCGGGAATAAAGGAAAGCTTAGTTCGAGCTTCATTGGCCTTTTCGAGATCCTTGAGAAGTATGGTGATGTGGAATATAATCTAGCTTTGCCTCTATATCTATCGATTATTCATCCTGTATTTCACATTTCTATGCTGAAGAGATATCGTCTAGATGATGCCTATGTGATTTGATGGGACTTCATTGTGTTAGACCGTGATTTATCCGTTAAAGATGAGCCTATTGCTATCCTAGACAAGGAGATTAGGAAATTAAAGTCTAAGAGTATTGATTCAGCAAAGGTTAAGTGGAGACATCACCCTATTAAAGAGGTTATTTGGGAGGTCGTGTCTGACATACATCATAGATACTCCCAACTTTTTACCCCTTTAGGTACTTTATTTGCTTTATAGTTCGAGGATGGACTAGTGTTTTAGTGGTGGATAATGTAACACCTTGAAGGCAAAATTTTACTTTGTAAGTATTTTGACCATTTTTCCCTTCCCGTAGTTGTTACATGCTAGTTATTAGGTGTGGACATAGTTGGTACTGTCCCCGATGCTTTTAGAAATGATTTGGGAGAATATGAGACTCTTAGAGGCTTTAAAAGCCATTAGTTTAACTTCGGTCATCATTTTGTGTTTCGAGCGCTGGATGATGTTTTGGATAGTTCCAGATTCGAAATGTCAATTTTGTGTTAGTAGCGGGGTTGGTTCAGGTTTGGAACCTTTATTTTGCATTTTGACCCTTCTTTCAAAAACTAGTGACAAATTCCTAAATGGGGTCTTGGGGGTTAATTTTTCGTGAATAATCTCTTTTCAAAAATTTGACATTTCCATTGAGTCTGGAACATCGAAAATAGCCTAGTAGCATATATGGTTTGTTTCTGTGGGGTTCAGAATAAATCCGGAGGGTCCATTTGGAGGATTTAAAAACATGTATGTTCAACAATTGTTGATATCTAGTGCATGACCCTTCTTTTCTAACGTGAGCCTCTGGCTGCGAACGTAGAGATGGACATCTTCCTTCAGTGTGATTGCGAGGCGGGAGCACTATAGCGAAGAATTATTCAAGTCCAGGTTGGGTTGCTTCTTTCTCCGTATATGCTATCGAACCATCATGATCGCGATGTGTCAGGGTTATCAGCCTTCGCAAACATGAAGGTTTAATCATGAATGCAAAGTTCATTTAGTTGGCCTGGTCGTCATTGACCCTCGAGAACGCAAAGGGTTGATCACTTTCGTTAGTTCACAGAATAGTATAAATAGTCTATTTTCACTATTTTCTGCAATTTTTGGACCTTGGGAGCTTGGGAGGAGACGATTTCAAAGGGGGGTTTCACCAATAATTTGAGTGGGTAACTTTTAAACCTTTATTTCATCAATTCCCTTTGATTTCCTTACTAATTCACCTTCAAAATCATGATTTCAAACTAGAATTTGGGGGGGTTTCCCGCTAAACAGTAAAATTAATTTTTCTTTAAATAGAGCTTTGTTTTTAACTCGTTTTCAAGTAGGTTTTCAGCTGTAGGTTCTTATTGTTATGGGAAACATGTTTCTAAATTAAAATTCCGATTTTACCCCTTTTATTTTTGGACCCATTTTTTGAACCCATTTTGGACACGTCTTATATATAGTCGATATGGATATCATTAGCTTTCTTTTTATGCATAGATTATATATTTGATAGTTTTAGATAATTACAAGACCATTCGAAAAGGAAAGGCTCCACGTTGAAGTTTCTAGGCTCGGATTTCGGCACTACGAGTTAGGTTATTGCTTAACTTTGTTTAGACTGGGTTGGGTAGCTACTGTACATGTAAAAATGCTATGGGTTGGGGGATTAGCCATGGGAAGTCATAGTTAGAGATTATTATTATTATCATATGCCTTCGTGGAATCTTATATGCATATTATTGTTGACTTGAAATATCATATATTGCGTGTTGCCCGTGTGGAGACTTTATTTGACATCATAGGCCATATTTGTGCATTAAATGCCATAATTGTTGTTGTGATGCCGGTGTGGAGACTTAAATAGACATTATAGGCCTTTTTTCAAAATTATTTTCCTCTATCATGATTTATATACCTGAGCAAAGAGTTCGGAATGTTGTTATTGATGTCTTACATGACTATTCTTTCTAGAGGTGCCGAGCAAGGGATGATATCATGAATTATTGACATATTGAGAGTATTCTGAGCTCATTTATACCTGTGTTGAATTGATTATTATCTTTATGTTGATTGGTAGTAAGCATTACATCCTTATTTCATTTATACATATTCATGATATTGGTACCACTGAGAAACAATTATTTTAATAGAAAATGAGACATCTTTATAAAACGCCTATACCGAGGGATGTGACAGTAATTTTGGATAAGGAGTACTGATTTTGTAAGGAAATGAGAAACTTTATGAAACACCTATACCAAAGGATGTGCCATTAAGGTTGATTGAGACACAAAATTGAGATCATAATATTTATATGGGTTGGGAACCCCCTATGGGTCTCCTGAAGTATTGAGGCTTGAAAGGTATATATATGTGCCCCACCATCATTTTTTTTACTATATTTGTGTCGATGTTCCTTTTTATGTTATATTATAGAACTGTTAGTGGAGATGGTATGGGCTATCATCTGGGAACTTTTCTGTTTGCACATGAGGTGCTCATAGTATCTTTTACTTGTATTTCTTTTCTACTTTGCTCAATTGGCGTACGATACCTGCTAAGTACAAGTGGACCAGACTTGCCCCTACTGTGCCTATTCATTGAAGATCCTAGCTCGTGTACGAGACGCGACAACTAATTTTGTGCTATTCAGAGTTGATTTTTGAGGTGCTGGCATGCTTGAAAGTCCAGAGCTAATGGCGGACCTCCCCTTGTCCTTATCTTGCCTTTACTTATTTTCAGAGACAGATTATGTATTCAGATATTCGGTTATGTTTTAGATGCTCTTATTCTTATGATACCAGATTCTGGAGTTTTTTATGTATTTTGTTTAGATTTTCACTAAGTTTTATATAATGGCCTGATTTCATTCTAAAAGTCTCGTATTTTGTACTGTTAACTTATATTTTTGTCTTTCCTTTTTCTTTTGGGTTTCGGTTTACCTACCAAAGTTGGGTTGAGGTTGGTGCCATCATTACCTCGACTTCCTGACAATGGTCTAGAAAATAATTTTTTTCAAGATAAAATATTTTTTATATTCTCTTGTATCATACACAATGATGCTTGGTGAAATGACCATATATTCAGGGTCACATTACTTTAATGTTACACTCTTTACTGCTATTATGAAGATGTTATGGTACATGGTTTCCGATTCAGGTTTATTTAAGGTAGATGATGCATTTAAGGTGAAAAAATTGAAATCAAACAAAAAGAAAACTATGATGGGCTGAAATTTGAAAAAAAAGGAAAGACGTTGGTTCTCGAGCAACATAACTACCAACACAGGCTCGCAAAACCGAGATTTATAGGAAAGAGATGCTAGTAGAAGTAGACGTCGCAAAATAAATTCCTATATTGCAAAATCGATACCAACTGTCACTCACCCGTCTACTTTAGGTTAAGTTCACAAGAGACAATTTGTGGTTGAGGAGTTTAATTCATAAGAATTTTGGCACTAGTCCTCAAGTAATAATTTCATATTAGGAATATGAATTCACTTGGAATAATGGGTTGCTCTTTGTAATAATGCATGCACACTACTGCGTTCAAATGCACATGCAAGTGTACGTAGTCATACAAGTAATATAGGATTTTTAAGTCCAGATATCGAACCCACCAGGACTTGTCGATTAACTATTTTACTAAATTAGAATAATTTTGATTAGTTATTCAAGTGATAAATCCTAAAGATAAATTTATAAATTAATTAAACTAAAAAGAAAAAGAAAATAACTAATGAACAATTAACAAAGAAAAGAGGGGATTCTTACACAATAAATGAATGAATCGATCTTGGATTATGATTTCACTAACAATAATGTTTAGTATCAATATAATCAACTTATTTGATTATCTAGTTGTTGATTACAGGGTTAATTTTATGACTTGGGAATGGTCATCCTCTTATTGTTTATTCAAACTAGTTTGACAACTACATGGTTGAGCGGGGATGTGAGAATCTAATTCAAATGCATTTACTTATCTTCCCATTTTCTGACCAAGTAAGGTGATCTAGGTATATTCCTATCCTAGCCACAAATAAATTCTTTAATTTACTAAAGAAAAGATCCTACTCCCTATATTCTTCGTTCTATCCCTTAGTTCCCTTGGTCAGTTCACTTTGGGATTACAGATTTATTTTAATGGTCGTGAATTATTAAAATAGTAAGCACAAGAATATAAGAACAACTATTTTGATAATAAAATAAATAAAATCAAAAGCTAATAAATAATCATTAAATTAGCTATTATAATCCTAGAAAGAGAAGTTTTACTCCACATAGACATGGAGCAACTTGTCAAGACCATAAGGTTGAGGTAATAATGGAACTTACCTAGGAACTAGCCTTAGTAAGTTAGCCAAAACCCACAAGGTAGAAAAGATTGATAGCTCCAAAATCATACCCAATATTCGAGGCTTGTAGAATGAAGTTGAGCCAAATATGTAAATAACATACAACTCCAGATGAAAACAACAAGTCCCAAAATACTGGTGTCATAAGTAAAGAGAATCTATAACATGGTCTGAAACTAAATATACAATAATATGTCTCCGAAAGAAATTAAAGACATGATAAGACTAAGAAGCATCCTGGAGGATGCCCCAAACTTTGGAGCTCACCCATACCTCGATCTCCAACCCTGATCTACTAAATCAGTTACCGAGTCATACTCGAACTAAGATCTGCAGCGAAAGGGCACAGTAGGAGTGAGTATGGTCCACTTGTACTTAGTAGATATCATAGGCCGACTGAGCAAAGTAGAAAATGATACAAGTAAAAGATGTTATGAGCATGTAACCTGCAAGCAAAAAAGTTCTCAAACGGTAGCTCACACCATCTCCATTAATAATTCTACAATATATGGTCTAAAGTGGCAACATACATGCACTAAATATGCATACAGGAATAAGGTACACATAGACAAGTAGAAAAAGGGAACACAAAATTTGCAAATGCAATGCAATGCAATGTTGTAGTATGGTGGAACTTACATATACACCTTCCAAGCCTTATCACTTCGGACAGGACCCATGGGGGTTTCACAACCCATATACTTTCATAATCTCAACAAACCTTACCGAAAATAACCTCAACCTAGGTTTTCCAATACCTAAAAATCCACCTTGCCGGCAATGACCTGGGCCAAGGGTTTCTAATACCTCACAATCCACCTTGGCGGCAATGATCTCGGCAAAGGGTTTTATAAAAAGGATTTCCATTTTCTTTCAAAAATCATAGTGTCTCAGTGGTATCAAGTCTCATGAACATGTATATATAATATGAGGATATAATGCTCATAAACAATGAGTATGAAGATAAACATCAATTCAATACAAGTATGAATGAGCACAAAATCTACTCCATATGATAATGATTCATGACATAAGCCATTATAGGGCACCATTGGTATGTATAGTTATGTAAGACATCAATAAACTCATTTAAAATCATCATTTAGGTATCAGACATATGATAAAGGTATTTAAATTCTCAAATAATTCCTATGATATCTATTCAAACCCCCACTCAGGCGACATAATAATAAATATGGCAAGTAATGCACAAGTAAGGCCTAAAATCATCAAATAAAGCCCATGCACGAACATCACGTCATTTACCACCACTCAAGTTTATAATAACACGCATATAAGCCCCCACACAAGCCATATGATAAAATAAAGTACTCTCAAAATATGGTTTCCACGTCTAAAGACCTAACCCATATCATGCTTTACAAATTCTTTAACTACTCAGTTAGTCAGAAAGAAGTTAAGCCATAACCTACCTCAAAGTGCTGAAATCAAAGCCTAGAACCCTCTATACGGAGTTTTTCCTATTTGAATAGTATCATCACGATCTAAGACTATCAAAAATTTCATCTACACATCAAAAGGAATCTAACGATACCCGTATTAACTTTATTAAAGACGGGTCCAAAATGAGTTCAAAAAATAAGTTTGAAAACAAAAGGGTAAAACTTGAATTTTATTGCAAAAATATGTTCCCCAAGATCATAGAAGTCAACAGTTGAAAACCCAAGTGAAAATGAGCTAAAAACGAGGCTCAAATCAAAGAAACGCCATTTTTAAGAGTTTACCGGCAAAATCCCTAAATTCTAGTTTGAAAACATGATTAAAAGGTGTTTTCAAAGATATAATCTATGGAAAGTGATGGGGAAATGAATTAGAAGCTTACTCAAGCAAGTTTGGTTAGAAAAACCTTAGAAATCGCCTATTCCCAAAGCTTCAAGGCCCAAAAATGATGGAAATCATAAAAAAAAAGTATTTATACTGTTCTATGAATAGTGTCATGCAATTGCGGACTCCAACCTCTCGATCATGAGGATCATTGCTGATTGGCAATTAAGTTGGTCATAGAAGTCGCGTAGCTGGGCCTTAGGATCGCAATTAGTTAACCCAACCCGGTCTACCGATTAACCCATCGTGATCTAGGTACCACCACCATGCGATCGCAATGTAGGTTGTCATCGTGGCTTTCAATCGCTACATGTGGCCATACAAACATGATGAAGGGCCTGATGCACAGAAAATGTTGCACTAGCAGCTTTTCTAAGTGAAGAAATGTCTCTAAATAGACCCTTGGGATTCTTTTGGGACCCCATTAGAACAAACCATATATACTACTAGGCTATTTTTGCCGTTCTGGACTGAATGGCAATGTCAGATTTTTGAAAAGAGATCTTTTTCAACAAATTATCTCTCGGGACCCCATTTAGGCATTTTTCACTAGTTTCTGAATGGAGGGTCAAAATGCAAAATAAAGGCTCCGATCCTGAACTACCTGCACTACTAACCCCAAATCAAAGTTTTGGATCTAATGGAACTATCCAAATCACCATCCAGCACTCGAAACACAAAATGTTCACCGAAGTCAAACTAATGGCTTTTAAAGTCTCAAGTAGTCCCAAACTCTCCCATATCGCTCCTGTAAACCTCAAGAAGCATGCCAACCATCCCCACACCTTAAAATCAACACGTAACAACTAGGCGGAAGGGGAAAATGGTTAAAACACATCAAAAGGAAAATTTCACATATCAGGTTCTTACATTATCCACCTTTAAAACACTAGTTCATCCTCGAACCTAAAGCAAATAAGGTACCTGGAGTGGTGAAAAGCTGGGGGTATGTACGAAGCATCTCAGATACGACTTCCCAAGTAGTCTCCTTAATGGGGAGATGTATCCACTAGACCTTTCCCAAATCTATACTCTTAAACCTCAGCTTCCTAGTCTGCCTGTCTAGGATAGCAATAGGCTCCTCCTCAAAGGACAAATTGGGGTCTAACACAATAGAATCCCATCGAATCACATGGGCATCATCTGGATGGCACCTCTTCAACACGCAGACATGAAAAACAGGATGAACAGCCAATAGATGTGGAGTCAAAGCTAGCCTATATGCCACATCGCTATACTTCTCAAGGATCTCAAAAGGGCCAATGAACCTTGGACTGAGCTTTTCTTTCTTCCCGAATCGTATCACACCCTTCATGGTGAAACTTTCAATAAAACTCGATCTCCAACCATATATGATATATCATGGGTTTGAGGGTTTGCATAACTATTCTACCTACTCTGGGAAGCCAATAGCATCTGCTGAATCAGTCTCACTCGATCCATTGAATCTCTCAACAAATCTATACTCCAAGGTCTCACCTCAAATGAGTTGAACCATCCTATGGGGGATCTATACCTTAGCCCATATAAAGCTTTAAAAGACACCATCTGAATGCTGGAATGATAATTGTTGTTATAGATGAATTCTGCTAGGGGCAAGTACTGGTCACAATAACCTCTAAAGTCTGTGACAAATGCTCGGAGAATGTCCTCCAATGTATGAATAGTCCTTTCAGACTGACCGTCGGTCTGAGGATGAAATGTTATGCTCAAATTAAGGTGATTACCCAACTCACTCTAAATGGTACTCCAAAAACCTAAGGTAAACTGAGTACCCCTATTAGATATGATAGAAATAGGGACACCGTACAATCAAACAATCTCTCTAATGTCGATCTTGGCCAACTTCTCTTCATTATAACTTGCCCTCATTAAAATGAAATACACTGATTTGGTCAACCGATCCACAATCACCTAAATAGAGTAAAACTTCCCCAATGTTGGGGTTAAGCCAACTATGAAATCCATAGTGATCCGCTCCCGCTTCCACTCGGGAATGGGCATCCTCTGCATAGGACCACCCAATCCCTGATACTCATACTTCACTTGCTAGCAATTAAAACACTTAGCCATGAATTCCACAATATCCATCTCATACCACCCCACAGATAATGTTGCTTTAGATCATGATATATTTTAGCTGCTCCTAGGTGAATGGAATATCTAGAACAATAAGCCTCCTCCAAGATCAATCCTACCCATCCACCAACTCCTGGAGCTCAGACTCGGACATTAATCCTCAAAACATCATCCTAATCAAGAGATTCATCTTTGGCTTTGCCACTAAATGTCTTATCACAAATCACCCTCAATCTATCATCATCAAACTGATGAGCTTGAATCTTCTCTATCAAAGAAGATCTAGCCTCAATAAAAGATAAAACATGCCCGAGTGTCGAAATATCGAGCCTAACCAACTGGTTAGCTAAAGACTGAAGCTCCACAGGAAAAGGTCACTCTTGAGTAATGACATAAGCTAGGTTTCCCATACTAGTCGACTAATAGCTCAAGGCATCTACAACTACAATTTCCTTGCCCGGAAGATAAAGAATGGTGAAAGCATAATCCTTACGCAACACAAGCCAATGTTGTTGTCTTATATTAAGATCTCATGGTGTGAGGAAGTACTGAAGGCTATGATGATCTACGAAGATCTCATAATGGACCCCGTACTAGTAATGCCACCAAAACTTCAACATAAAGACGATTGCTGCCAACTCCAAGTCATGGGTAGGGTAATTCTTCTTATGGGGCTTCAACTAACGAGATGCATACGCAATCACCTTACCCAGATTCATCAATACTGCACCTAAACCAACACCAGAAGTATCACAAAACACGGTAAATCCCATTCCCTCCTTGGGCAAAGTCAAGATAGAAGTCGAAGTTAACAACTCCTTGAGCTTTTGAAAGATCCTTACAAGTATCTGACGACTGAAATACCACTTTTTTTCTAAGTCAACTTGGTTAAAGGAGCTACGACATAAGAGAAACCCTTAATGAAACACCGATAATAACCTGCTAATCCAATAAAACTCCAAATCTTGGTAAGACAAGTAGGTATAGCCCAATCACGAATCGTTGCTATCTTGGCCAGATCAACTCTAATGTCATCTTTGGTTACCATATGACCCAAGAAAGAAATAGAATCCAACCAGAACTCACACTTGGAAAACTTAGCATACAATTTCTCATCGCGCAATCTATAAAGTACAGTCCTCAAGTATCCCACATAGTCGGCCTCATTCTTGAATAAAGCAAAATGTCATCTATAAACACAATGACAAAAGAGTCGAGATACAGTTAAAATACTAGATTCATCAACTCCATGAATGTTATTGGGGCATTGGTCAATCCGAAAGACATGACCAAGAACTCATAATCACCATACCGAGTTTGAAAAGTTATCTTTGGAACATCTAAAGCTGTAATCCTCAATTGGTGATACCTGGATCTAAATTCAATCTTGTAAAACACCGAAGCACCCTAAAGCTGGTCAAATAAATCATCAATGTGAGGAAAAGAGTACTTGTTCTTGATGTTCACTTTGTTCAACTACCGATAGTCTATAAACATATGCATAGAACCATCTTTCTTCTTCACAAATAAAATAGGAGAACCCTAAGGAGATACACTAGGTCAAATAAAAACCTTACCCAATAAATTCTTTAATTCCTTCAACTCAGTCGGGGCCATCCTATAAGGAGGAATGAAAATGGGCTTTATACCCGGCTAAACATCAATAGCAAAACCAATATCATGGTCCAGAGGTATACCAAGAAAATCCATATGAAACACATACATAACTCACGAATAACCCAAATAGATTCTAAAAAAAGGCGGGGAGAAAACACTAATATCACGAACATAGGCTAAATAAGAAAACACCCTTTTTTTACCATGCAATGAGCACGTAGAAAAGATATAACTCCCTTCGAACCAATTAAGAGTACCTTTCCAAGCTAACCTTGGCACACCTAGAGTAGCTAAAGTTATGGTCTTGGCATAACAATCCAAAATAGCATGATAAAGAGCTAACCAATATATACCCAAGATAACATAAAAATCAACCATGTCTAGGATAATTAAGCTTACTAGGTCTCATGCCCCCACAAAGGTAATAACACAAGATCAATACACTCGATATGCCACTAAAAAATCTCCTACATAGGTAAAAACACAAAGAAGCACATCAAGGGACTCATATAAAGAATCAAAACTATAGTAGGATATGTCGACACATAGGAGAATATCGACCCAGGGTCAAATAATACAAAAGTAGATTGGTAACAAACTGGGATGAAACCTGTGATAACTACATCAAAGGCCTTTGCCTAAGGTATCCCATGTATAGCATAACACTATCCATGTCTACCCTCGGACTGAGCAACCCCACATCCACTACCACGAGCTCCCCGAGCGCCATCTCAAGCACCTCTAGTACTACCCCTTCCACTCTATAAACCACCTCTAACTACAGAAATAGGAGTATGGCAAAGCTGAAGTTGACAAACCTATTAAGTAGAACCTGATGAACGTCGACGGAAGTACTCACATAATACCTAATCTTTTGACACACGAAACACTCTCTGCTACTGGTATTACACTGAGAGGGCCCAGAAGAACCAGAATGACCTCCCTATCCTAAAGAACCAGAACCAGAACCTCCATTGGCGTGACCTAAACCCTGGTTACCTGGAGCCACAGAAACCATGGACATGCTACTTAAACTCTGTAAGGCTGCCTGAATTAGTCTACCCTGATAACAATGAGAGCATCTACCAAAGAAATCTCTTCCTCAAGATATATGTCCACTAAATGCACCTGCTTGGTGCCACCTTGAGTAATCTAACTAATCGACTCAATCAACTTAGCATGCTCTACAATACTCTAGAAAGAAGTCCCTGACACTACCATCTGAGTTGTAGCCAACTGATAATAACTTTCAAATCCTTTGACAAACTTACTAATCCTCTCTGACTCAGTGGAGATACTAGCGGTAAAAAATCTAGATAGAGCATGAAAATATGCTTCATACTCAGTAATAGTAATGAAGCCATGCTCCAGGTGCTCAAACTCATCTTTTATCTAATCCCTTGAACTGTAAGGCACAAACCTCTCTAGAAAAGCCTCAGAAAACTGAGTCCATGTCATAGCAGGCGAACCCAATAATCTACAACTAGAAAGAGTCTCCACCACTATCTGGCCACGTCAGTCAACTGATAAGTCATATAAACAACTCTATGGTACTCAATGGATTCGAGGTTATGCAACCTCTCCTGAAAGTTAAGCAAAAACTCATAGGCATCCTTTCTAATCTCACTACTAAACTTGGGAGGAGACATATGAATAAATATCTTGAACCTCTTTTGATCATCCAAAGACATCACAGGACCCAAAGCAACTTATAGAATAGTAAGTCTAGCAAGCAACGAATCAACATATGGAGGGTACCACAGAAGATGGTTATTCTCTTGATGTTGGAATACCATAAGCAGAAGCTAGTACTAACGGTGGAATACTACTCAAAGTCTGAGAAATACTCGATACATTTAAGGGAACACCATCCAAATGACTAAAGAGGCAAATCAATAGATTCTTTAGCACTAAGGAGTCAATAAAACCTTGTGGAACCTGAGCTGATCCAGTACCCCCAACTAATAATCACCCTCAGCATACTCAACCTCAGGCTCAATAGACATGGTGGATGTTGAAAGAATTTAGCCAAGAAATATTCGTCAATCAGTCAACAGACGTGGTGGATAATTGAGGTTCCAAGCCTAATTGGGAAACTTAGGATTAATCATGAGTACTTGATTTAAATACTTTGAATCGTTGATAGAATTGATTCCGCGTTATCATATCCCTTGTTTCCCATTATTTGTGAAAGCCATTGATCAACTTGTTTATATTAAAATTGGTACTATATTTATTACATTTTAATATTAAAAAACCCCACAACACTTGTATCTTTTTTTTGGATTTTAGTGAGTTGCTTTTATTCCGTACTTTCTCGATCGCTAGTCACATTGTTCCTCATGAGATCAACCCTAACTCTATTATTGGATAAAATATATTGATAACAACTACATGTATCTTTTCTAGGGTGTAATTTAGCATTATCAAAAATGGCATTATTGTCGGGGAACAATTTGGCATATTGAGTTAGTTTGGAATTTTAGCTTATTTACTTTAATACAAATTTGTGAATATGTGTTTGTGATTTTCTTTTGTTTCTTGTTTTAGTTAGATTTTTGTTTTTGTTATACTTATTATTATGGCATCATAGAATGTAATCATATGTTAATGACCCATGTTCGTATTATGGAGGACCTCACTTTTTGCAATATTATAGAAATGCTCCCGGGAGAGAGGTGTGTACACCATCTTATTTCTATAGGGAGTATGATTGTTACATCTGTGGTGGTCTAGATGTACATTGGAGTGATTGTCACAACTATTGTTCCCCTTCCCCTAGTTATGCTAACAAAAATATTAGTTATTCTTTAAGTTTGAGAGGAATTATGATATGGCAAAAGGAAAAGCAACGTGCCGAACACAAAGGTATTGAAGCAATGCTTCAAACTATCTTGGACCATGTAGCAACCTAAATTGTCATTACATGTGAAACACCTAAAAAATAATTTTTATAAATAATAGGCTCAAAATAGACCTGGGAAAAATTAAATCAGGGTGGAGAGATGAGGCCCAAAAAAGGGTTGGGTTGGACTGTCGATAACAGCTACAGCAGTCGAATGACCGCTGCAATGGTAGATGGTAGTAACCCAATCAAGAAATTTTTAAAAACCCTCTTTCTATTTATTTTCCTAGGTCACTCCCTTTCTCTAAAAACACTCTAAAAAACCCTATCTCTTCAGCCATGAGATTTCAAAGGCCAAGGTTCATGAGAGTAGTTTTGAGGCACATGCAGAGGGAACCAGACATGGTAATATGCTTAGAATGTGTGGGACAGCTCACCCATCTATTTAGTAGCATGTTTTGTCTAAAAGGCAAGTTATGGTTTACTTTGTTGCAACTAGACTCGGGCCAGAGTCAATTAACATTAATAGCAATGACGGGAGCCTTATGCATTAGGCCTTCAGGCATGGAGTTGGATGGTTGGATACAGTATAATCTGGTTAGGCTTGAATGGATTGCATTGTTGTACATTGTGTTGAGACATTAATTGTGATAAGATATTGGTGTAGTCTGGTAACAAATATGCATAGTTTAATACCTTTTGAGGCACTTGAGCATGGAAGAAGTTTAGATAAGATAATAAAAGATAGTAAGAGAAAACAAGTTAACTTAAATAATTTTTTTAAACCTCATAATTAGTCAGTTGTGTTCAGAAAGGCGGTTAAATGTAAACGTGGAAAAATTGGGGTAGTTATTATCGCAATCGAGTTATGTAACTGATGAGTAAGATAAAAAGTTTTAAGTGGTAAAGTGAACCATATATTTTCCATTAGAAGTGATTAGAAGTGAAGATGGACAATATAAAATGCGAGTTTGGGGCATGGGCAGAGGTGAAGAGTGGTATAGCGTAATCTTAGACTACGTCAGCCCCATAGAGGTGTATGACTTATGATGATTGCGAACACATATATATGAACTAAGGTCAATTATCAAATGAGTTAGACGGTTGGTGCAACACTTAGATTGGTTTGGATTGTGCTTGTTCGCGAATTAAATATTTGTGATTGCTTTCTAGTATGGCTTACAATTCTTTGATTGCATCTCATATGCATATGCATGGTGATGATATGATGTGTACACACAAGGATTGGGTACCAAGATGGTACAAATATGATGTGTTGTGATATGGGTCAGGTACCATGCCAGTACGAATATGATATGTTATGGGTCGGGTACCACGCCGGTATGATATGATGTGGTTAATATAGATAAGATGGATGAGGCAGGATAAGGATAGATGATGTGCACATCTTGAATACCTGCATTAATTCATATGCATTTTTATGTAATTTCACTATATATATATATATATATATATATATATATATATATATATATATATATATATATATATATTTACATATGTTCATGTTGTGGTGAACTGTGAAAAAGAGATTATAAGAGTATAAAGGGGTCCCTTGTGTGTACCACTGATTGATGAGGATTCTACGGTCCCTTGGGTGGGCATGTTGTAGTGAGGTAGTGTAATGTCCATCCCTGTCATTTCCCTTATTTTCATGTGTTCTCGGCATTTAGAGCTTTCCTATAACTTCCCCAAGTTATTTATGACTTACAGGGACTGACAGTTCAATTTTCGAGCAGTTCATTTAAGGATTTTATTAATACCAAACGCGATGTGGAACATTAAAATTAAATTAAAATTTGGTAACAAGATATAGTTAATTACCTTTCAAAAATATTTTTATATTTATAAAATTCTTTAGTTATGATATATCTATGTTACTTTATAATAGCTTTATAACCTATTAATATTTTAAGTGGAGATAGTAAAGCTAGATATCTTAAAATAATCTTATTATTTTATAGGTTTTATTCAAAATATTTTTCTATTAATTATGGTATATTCAAAATGTGATATTTATTTTACCACGGACCTATGCAATACCCAAAAATACACAGAATAGATAAATAATTGAAGGGAAGGGGTGTTGCCACCTCCACTTTCACGTGAAAGTGGAGGTAAGTATACAACAATTTATAGTAAATAGGTGGCATCAAATCACATTATGTGTATAACTTAAGAAACTTTGCATTCAATCTTATCTTATCCAAAAATAATAGTGTTCTTCATTGTTGTTGTTTACTAATAGAATTACATAGTTGCAACATGTCTTCTCTATATGTATAGATGTGTATCTATTAACGTAATGAGCAAATTGTGGAGAAAAAATAATATATTTTGATACTATATTCGACCCCCGAGGATAAAATTATCTACATCAAGTTATTCAAACTCGGATTCTAGTGAGGGAAGGTTGGGATTGAGTGGTGTCCGTGGACGTGTAATCATCATTATTACGGTATGTTTCATCGTTTTTATGGTATATTTTTATGTATTGTTGTTGGTGTTGTTTTGGACCTACATTTGAGCTCGAATATAATTATATCTCTTGTGATTATTGGTCACTGAGCTATTTGGGATGTTGTGTCTGTTTTGGTTTTGTAATTTTGCAAGCAGGCCCCATACGCGATTTTTGGTCTTTTTTCGACCTATTACAATATGGATATAAATTTTCATGTTGTGATGCATAGTTTACTATTTTGATAGCATGGCATCAGCCTGAGGCCTCTCGAAAAAGGGAAGGCTTCTGTTTAGCAAGCTTTGGCAGGCGTTCGGCCACATGCAGGTATGCTAGGCTTACCTGAAATGTAACACTCCATACCTTACCAACCCTGCTTGACGACATTGAACAATGTTCACTTAGGTGCCGAGAGCCATAAGTATGTATTTTGTAATTTTATTGATGAGATAGTTGATATTGGCCCTCGTACATGTGATTAGAATTTTGTATGAAGTGTTTTGTGACTTCGTGGGACATTTGTGGGGTTAAAAATGAGGCTTGGAGAACCTCCAAACAAAGGATATTAAAGGTAAGAAGTAAGTTAAAGAATAGAACTTGAAGTATCTAACCGAACCCGCAAAGAAAAGTCGAAAACAAATTTTTTTTAAAAATAAGGGCCAGGCGCGCCAGAGGGCGTGCCAGGACACTTATTGCCCAAATTTTTTTGGTACATGAAGCAAGTTGGCATGCCCAAGGGCGTGCCAGGCTGCTTGTGCGCACCTTTCAAAAGTTGGAAATTTTTCTGAGTCCCAAGGGTGCCTGGGGACGTATCGGGCCAATTTTTGCCACATTTCTTCTACAACCAAGAGCCTATACATGGAATAATTGAATTAATTGGCATTCCCTTTGATAATATTATCGTGGACGAATTTGGCATCCAAATGACGGTTTTACCCTTTTGGTCAAAATAAGCCATACGTGGCTAGAATCACTTGTTTTTGGGATAGAGGCTACGAATGTAAATTGCGTGAGTGGGAATATTGTTGTAACGCGTATGAAATGATTTAAACATGATAAATTATTTATTTTATTGGGTTAAGTGATTTGGGCTCAATAAAAGCCCAAAATGAGGAAGAAAACATGGGCCAAATGACCCATTCTTCCATTGACTAAGCCAAACTTAGCATTAAATGCCAAGATTGGATAAGGATGACCCCAAGGGATATATAAAGGGTAAAAATCTGATTTTTTATTCATTTGGAACTCTCATGCTTTCTAGATATTTCTCAACCATTTTCTATTAAACCCTAAGAACTCTACGCCATCTTTTGGAGCAAGATCATCATTTCCCAAGGTTGGGTAAGTGATTATTCTTATGGATTAATATATTATATGCATGGGAGAGTATTTATATCATTATGTGTATGTCAAAAAGTGTAAATAATGCATTTTTGCTTTTTGGCTAAAAGATGTGTTATTCATGGAACTTAAACTTGAATTATGGCTTGTGGTTTTGATGAAAGAGCATGGTATGGATGAAATATGAACATGTATGGTGTGATTATGTTATTAAGCTTGTTATTTTACTATAAGTGTAAATTATGGGATTTTTTCCGATATGTGATATGAGGTGTATTAAGGTGACTTGATGGATTAATTGTGATATGGCGTTCATGAGAAAGTGTAAAGGAGAAACTTTGTGGTGAAATGTTATTGGTATATGATGTTGTGGTAAATGTATGGAATGATTGGGGTATTTTTGGTATGGCAATGCCGTAAATGGTATTGTAGAGAAGGAAATGACATTTTTAAGGCAAACATGTAACTCATTGTCGTCAAATGCATTTGTAAGGTAGTTGGTGGTTAATGTAAACTCCGTTATGCATTTGTGTTATAGAGTGAAACATAAGAAAGGAGCGGGACTATTGTATGCACATCTAAGATTGTATATTCGTATTGAGAATACAAGGTATGTAAGGTTACTTTGTCCGTATTTTTCTGCAGCACATAGTATTCACGTTGACATCGCACTTGTCCTATCCCGAAATGTGCTAAGGTATCTTATATCCGGTTACCAATTGTCAATATCACATATTTCCTACTCATTTGTCAATTGTGAATCACATGTCTCATATTCATTGACAATGTTCCAAAAGCCCAATAAGGTTATGTTCTAAAGTTCCAATAGTGGTTATACTCATGTATCTTGTTCATTGATTATTGTCCAATGGTTCCAATAGTGTTATGTTTCCAACAAGGTTATGTTTCCAATAATGTTTATTCACATGTCTCTTACTCATTGATTATTGATCCAAAGCTTCAAATAAAGTTATGACTATCATTGTAGCAATCTCAAAGTAATGATTCAAGTAATGCATATATGTGGTCAATGATGGAGTATGGGTGGTAGCTTTGGGGGCGAAATGCCTAGCTCAAGCCAATCCCAAGATTGTTGGATCAGGGGCAGTCTTAGAGGCATAAGCCTAGCTCGGACCGATCCTGACAGGGGGTAGCTCTAGAGGTAATAACCTAGCTCGAGCCAAACCTGATATGTTGGTATGAGTGGCAGCTCTAGAGGTAATAACCTAGCTCGTGCCGATCCCAATATATATATATCAATTTATGGGTGGTAGCTTTAGAGGCATAAGCCTAGATCGAGACGATCCCAACATAACGATATGTTATGTTAAAAACCCATTGTTCAGTCGGGGCCCGGGTATCACAGGTCACAGGCAAAGATGAATAATCATAGAAGCAAAGAAGCAAAGAAAGTAATGAAAGCAATATACATAGTTCCCAAAACACAGAATGATGACTTATCCATATTGGTTATGGATTTGTAATTGAGATTATTGACGTATTTATGATTCATACAGTTTTATTTGAGCCTTACATACTTAGTACATTCCTCGTACTGACGTCCCTTATGGGACTTACCTTACTTGCTGCAAGTGCAGGTACTAGTAGGCCCCCACAGTAGGTTGCCAGTTGTTTTCGATCATTGGTGAGCTCCAGTTAGTTCAGGGTTTCTCCGAGTCACAGTTGTTCATATGTTTTGGTATTGTACATGTTGTATAGAGCGGGGACTTGTACCAACTTTCAATCAATTTTGGTTAATGTATCTGTTAAAGGCTTTTGTAGACGTACGTAGGTGTGTGAATGTAAGAGGTATATGTTTTTCTTGACTTGATGGCCTCGACGGCCAAGTTTCACATATGTATATATATCACATGTTCCACGATTTCCATTTTTAGCCTTTTATGCTCGTACATGATAGTGGTATTTCTTATGTCATGCATATGAATGAGAATAAGCAAAGCTTGGTTCTCTCAGGCCTTATCGGCTACGGGTGCCAATCCGTCCAGATGGGATTCGGGGCATGACATGAAACCTAGACTGAGTTTATTTATAGTATTTGCATGCTATTATGCTAATGTTTGGGCTAGTAGTTATAGTTTGTCGTTGGCTTGCTGTGATTCGGCTCTTTAGGTCGATTAGGGCCTTGCTTGGTTATATCTTGGGCCCGTTATCCTCGTGGCATGCCATAAATGACATTTATAGGGTTGGTCAACATTGTTACTATAATTAGTTGGGGATTTGGGATCCTTAGTCCAGACACAGATAGGTTTAGCCCCGACTTGCTTTCGGACCCTATAGTGGGCCTCTCTACTCCTCACATTCAGCATAGTTACTATGGTTACTAGATACTGGTTCAGCTACGGGTTACTGATGGTTGTGCTTTTACTTTTCTTGTGTGTCCTACCAACTTAGAAGGGTACGGCTGGGTTATTGTTTTCTTCAGTGTGCCTTCTGGGTTTATGGGGGTCCAGTTAGGTTATGTTTGACTAGTATGTTTACTACAACTTTCACTTACTTTTCGTATCATTTTAATTACGCATTTATCACACCGGTACAACAATATAGTTATTTACTTTTATCCCTATTTGCTGCTGACTTAGCATGCATCCTCGCATTTTAGCTATGCTTATACTATATTAAGCTCAATCGGTCAATGATGCCTATTGAGTACACGTTGCCTGGTACTCGTATTACACTTCTGAATTTTTTTCTCTAATGCAGATCTGGGTACCAATCAATGGCAGTGACGTGATCCTCCTTTCTCAGCACTGATCTGAAGCAAGGTGAGCTTGTTGCCATCCATGGTTGATCCTACTTCATCTACGCTTGTATAGTATTTTATACTCTTGATTGTTGTATATAGTGTGTATATTTGGCTTCTATCTATTACTCTAGTTTTGTTAGCTTGGCTCTAGTATCGACCTTACCAAGTCTTGGGAGGGGTTTATCTATATATACTATCCTCTTCCTCTTCTATCTCAGTTTGTATATTATACGTTTGTTATTTTGCTTTCTGTCTTTATTTATTATTGTTGTTGTTTCTTCTTCATCTGTTTTCTTCTATTTTCTGCCTATTAGCCCATTGCTTGCCGCTTTGGGCTATGGCTTCGCTTACCTAATGGTCGGTTACGGTAGGCACCATCAAGATTCAAGAAATTAGGTTCGTGACAACTTGGTATCAGAGCCTATGTTTTATTGGTATTGTGGGGACTTGAGTCAATGTTTAGTAGAGTCCTGCGAATCGAAATAGAAATGTATGTATCCTATCTTCGATAGGCTATGGAACATTTTTAGGGAAAAATCTCATTTTCTTGATTCACGTTCGTACGCTGAATCTGAGTTGGTTTCTGATCTTTTTTTGCTCACTCCTTAAATAGATGGATAGGACGCGTGGCGCGGGAGCCTGGATTTGGACCCTGAGCCCACAGTAGGAGCTCCAGTAAGAAGCCGAGGTTGACCCAGAAGTCAGGAGCAGGACAGAGCAGCAGCCCCAGGTCGAGGTCAGGCGAGGGGTCCATCACCTGATCCTGTTATAGCCCTTAAGCCTGATAGAGCTCCAAGTATTCTGCCACCACATCAGCAGGTGGGACAGGGAGCAGCTCAGGCCCCACCCAAGTTTATAGCTATATCAGTACTCCAAGATACTTTGGTACAGTTGTTAGAATTTGTTAGAGGTCCGCCAGCTGAGATAGCTCAGCCAGCTGTGTAAGGAGTTGGTGTTGGGGTGCAGCCTGCAGCTACGGCACCCATAGTTGAGATTTTACCAGTACCGATATTCCCATAATCGATAGCTGCCCAGCCAGTTGTGTCTTTTGAGGAGAAGAAAATGTTGGGCCATTTTCTAAGATTGACTCCACCCTGATTTATGGGCACTCCAGGAGAGGACGCCTATGATTTTCTATCCATCTGTAAAGAGAAGCTGAGGAATTTGGGATTGGTTAAGACTCGTAGTGTAGACTTTGTTGCATATCATCTTGACATAGCAGTGAGGCGATGGTGCAGGGGTTATCTTGATTCTAGGCCAATTGGATCCCTACTTGTGACTTGGGCTTAGTTCTCTGAGATTTTCTCAGGTAAGTATATGCCTTGCAGTATGCGGAAGAGACTCCGAAATGAGTTTTCTAGGTTGAGACAGGGTTTGATGTCAGTAGTCGAGTATGAGGTGAGATTTTATGACTTACTCAGATATGTTACTATGATCCTTTCTAATGAGTATGAGAGGATCTGATGGTTTATCAGAGGGTTGAAGTGTCACTTCGCATAGCCACCTAGAGTTTAGTGACCTTGGGGAAGTCCCTTACTAATATCGTTGAGCATGTGTACTTCATTGAGGAGATGGATCGCGAGGCCCAAGGGGGCAGCGATAAAAGACCTCATTTCTAGAGCAATTATAGTGGGAGTCAGAGTGGCTCACAGTTTACAAGTTAAATATATCAGGGTAGGGAACCCCAGTAAAAGCAGCTTTATCACCGTCAAGGTCAGCCTAGTGGGCCCATTCAGTCAGCACTTCAGATATCAAATGGGGGTCAACCTAGGTATTATGGTTTTGGTGGTCCGAGTATTAGTCAGCCGCAGAGGGATGTTCAGTCAGGGTCGTTGGGCAGAGGTGGTCATTTCGGATCAATCGGATCTTCTAGACAGAGTAGAGTGCCAGGAGCATATTATGAGTGTGGGTTTGTTGGTCACTTTGCCCGTGAGTGTCCCCGGCATGGGATAATTGAGCCATCAGTGTAGACTGTACAGCCAATTAGAGAATTACCTTCTCCATCTAGGAGCGGTGCACAGGGTTGTAGAGGTAGTCCTCAAGGAGGTAGGACAGATGGTCAGGTAGCCACCCAGTCCGGTAAAGGACAAGGCCATTTGTATTCTGTATTGGGCAGGCCGGAGGCTAAGGATTCGGATAATGTGGTCACATGTATGATTTTCGTATGCCATCAGTCTGTTTCTACTTATTATGCACTGTGGTTGGGTTTATGTTCGGAGTCTTTACTTGTGCCATTGCGTGTAGCTACCTGGTAGGTGATTCTTTAGTAGTGGATCGGGTAAGTAGGTCCTGTTTGCTATTTGTTCATGGATTTGATACTCAGGATGATCTTATTGAGTTAGATATAGCAAATTTCGATGTTACTTCTGGCTTATGTGGACCCAGTATCCCTACCTGTTTGAACCTTCAGGTACTTTCTTGTCATTTACTTTTGTTGACAAAAGTCCTTTTAGTAGTGGATGATGTAATGACCCTTCCTGTCATTTCCCTTGTTTTCGTGCATTCTTGGTGTTTAGAGATTTTCTATAACTACCCTAAGTTATTTATGATTTGTTGGGACTGACAGTTTGATTTTCGGGCAGTTCATTTGAGAATTTTATTAATATTGAACGCGTTGTGAAACATTTAAATTAAATGAAAATTTGGTAACAAGATATAGTTAATTACCTTTCAAAAATATTTGATATTTATAAAATTCTTTAGTTATGACATATCTATGTTACTTTATATAAGCTTTATAACCTATTAATATTTTAAGCGAAGATAGTAAAGCTAGATATGTTAAAATGATCTTATTATTTTATAGGGTTTTATTCAAAATATTTTTCTATTAATTATGGTATATTCAAAATGTGATATTTATTTTATCACGAACCTATACAATACCCGAAAATACACATAATGGATAAATAATTGGAGGGGAGGGGTGTTGCCACCTCCACTTTCACGTAGAAGTGGAGGGAAGTATACAACAAGGTATAGTAAATAGGTTGCATCAAATCACATTATGTGTATAACTCAAGAAACTTTGCATTCAATCTTATCTTATCCAAAAAGAATAGTTTTCTTCATTGTTGTTGTTTACTAATAGAAATTACATAGTTGCAGCATGTCTTCTCTATATGTATAGATGTGTATTTATTAACATAGTGAGAAAATTGTGGAGAAAAAATAATATATTTTGATACCATATTCTACCCCTGAGGGTAAAATTATCTACATGAAGTTATTCAAACTCATATTCTAGTGAGGGAAGGTTGGGATTGAGTGGGGAAGTATCCGTGGACGTGTAATCATCGTTATTACGGTAAGTTTCATTATTTTTATGGTGTATTTTTATGTATTATCAGTGGGATTTCTATTGGTGCAGTTTTGGATCCACATTTGAGCTCGAATTTGATAATATCTCTTGTGATTATTGGTCACTAAGCTATTTGGGACACTGTGACGGTTTTGGTTTTGCGATTATGCAAGTGGGCCCCCTCACAGGATTTTCAAACATTTTCCAACCTAGGGCAATATGGATATCAATTTTCATGTTTTGATGCATAGTTTACTATTTCAATAGCGTGGCAGCAGTCTGAGGTCTCTCGAAAAGAGGAAGGCTCCTGTAGCAGGCTTTGGCAGGCGTTCGATGGCGTACAAGTAGGCAAGGCTTACCTTATACTTAGACAAAGTTTATTTATAGTATATGCATGTTATTATGCTAGTGTTTGGGCTGGTAGTTATAGTTTGTCATTGGCTTGCTATAATTAGGCTCGTTGGGTCGGTTAGGGCTCTGTTTGGGTATATCCTAGGCCCGTTATCCTCGTGGCATGCCATAAATGACCTTTATAGGGTTGGTCAACTTTTTTACTACAATTAGTTAGGGATTTAGGAGCCTTAGTCCAGACTCAGATAGGCTTAGCCTCGACTTAGTTTCGAACCCCGTAGTGGGCCCCGCTATTCTTCACAATTGGCATAGTTAACCTTAGACATTATTGGACTTAGTTAAGCCCTGAAATACTCTTTTAGGATAACCTTTGGGTTGGTTTTCCCTTGTTATGATCCTTTAACCCATTTGTACCTATGACCCCTGATAGCATAACACTTTACCCGAATTAATAGCCTTGACCTAGTATTGAGACCCACCTTGCTAAGGTACACTTGAGATACCCAATTTGGCATATATATATATCGCCTAGTAGTAGGCAGTTGACTTTGGAGGACCTTGGGATTGGCTTTGTAGTACATTATGGGTTAGCTCTTTTATTTATGTTTTGGGTTTGGTCTGGGGCTGGTATGTCCCCATTACTTGTATTTGTGTGGATTTAGTCACTATTCTGGAACTTAGACATGATGATTCTGGGAGGCTAGCGATTGATTATCATGAGTTTTTGTTCGAGTCTGGCCACTGATCATGATATGATCTGAGAGTTCTGGTACTGGGTACCGTTGTTTTGATATTGTGATTCACTGAGTTTTGGTTTGATTCCAGAATCTGGTTATGAGTTCTAAGATATACTATATATGTGGCCTCTCATTATTGTCCACTATGATTGGTTCGAACCCAGCATCTGGCCTCTTATTATTACCCATTAGTGTCGGTTCAAGCCCGATACACCCCTGGACGATTACTATGATTACTGGATACTGGTCTAGCTACAGGTTACTGACGATTTTGCTTTTACTTTTCTTGTGTGTCCTACCAGCTTATTGGGGCACAACCGGGTTATTATTTTCTTCAGTGTGTGTTCTGGGCTTATGGGGGGCCAGTTAGGTTATGTTTGACTTATCTGTTTACTACTGCTTTCACTTACTTTTTGTATCATTTTACTTATGCATTTATCACACCGGTACAACTCGATAGTTATTTACTTTTATCCTTATTTACTGCTGACTTAGCATGCACCCTCGCATTTTAGCTTTGTTTATGCAATATTGAGCTCAGTCGTCCAATGATGCGTACTGAGTACTCGTAGACCGATTATCATATTTCACTTCTGTATTTTTTCTTTGATGCAGATTTGGACACCAGTCGATGGAAGTGACGTGATCCTCATTTCCCAGCACTGATCTAGAGTAGGGTTAGCTTGTTGCCTTCCAAGGCTGATCCTACTTCATCTACTCCTATTTAGTTTTTTGTACTCGAGACTATTGTATATGCTGATGATATTTGGTTTCTGTCTAGTACTCTGGTTTTGTTATCTATGGCTCTAGTACCAACCTTACTAGGTCTTGGGAGGGGTTTATCTATATGCACTGTCCTCTTCTTCTTATATCTCAGTATGTATATTATACGTTAGTTTTTTTGCTTTCTGTCTTTATTTATTACTATTGTTGTGTCTTCTTTATCTCCTTTTTGCTGGTTTCTGCCTGTTACCCCAGTTGTTTTCCACTTCGGGCTATAGCTTGGCTTGTCTATTTGTGGGTTATGGTAGGTGTCATCACGACTCGAGAAATCGGGTTGTGATAAGTAGGTTTAATAAACTCCGAGTTCTTAATGGTAATGGTGTTTATAATGTCATATGGTAGTTGAGTGTCTGGGATGTTAGGATAGAGGGAGATTCAGAATGGTGGATACCATAAACATAAACTAATTTAAAGGTTCAAAAGGTATTGGTTAAAACTAATTTAAGGGTTGAAAAGGTATTGGCTAGAATGGACAGTCAAAGGACAAAGATATATGTAAATATTAAATGACAGGAAGATCACAAAGATGCTAAATGTAGGGTGCTAGAAATTGTTTGATTAGGGTCTCAAAACCAAAACTTTACTTGATGTGATCTCTCTATATTTGTTACTGATGTTGTTTGTTTCTAACCCTGGTCGGCGGATGATACTTACCAGTACGTATGGTTATACTAATGCTACACCTATTATACCTCCAATCAGGGGTATAGCCATGGTGCAGGTTAGTTGGAATTTCTTTAGCAGCAATGCCGATCACTCTACAGTAGCTTCTTCCCTATCTATTCTGCATGGATGTTGTGTCATAAATGTTCCTACTCCTTGTCTAGTGCTCTTATACCAGTTTAGGCTAGTTTTGGGGGATTCATTGTTGCTTAGTTTTTGCATTTCTTTTATGTATCAAATAAAATTGTATAAGGTGTAAATTAAATAATCATAGTTGGTTTCAAGCTGTTATTCAGATAATTAAGTTTAAAGGTTATCTTTGAAAGTTGTTAAACTTCTATATTTGAGTAAGTGGTGAGGTATTTAGGGTTCTCCTTTCTAGGGTAGGTGTTGGTAGGTGCCCATATGATCCGGTAGTGGGGTCGTGACAAGATGGTATGGGAGTATAGTTTTACCGGTCTCCCAGTACAAGAGAAAATGTTGAGTAAAGACCCGCAAATTTATGTGTTGATGTCCACATCAAATCTATAGGAAGCTACAAGGCATCTAGGAAATTGTTTCACCTTCTTCTCTCTTATCGTGCTATTCTTTGTTGTTTTCTTGAGTTGAGTCCAGTTGGTATCTATTAGATTCCAACTGGTATCTCGACCACTACAATTGCGACTGGTTGGCCCCAATTGGTATCTTGTAATGTTAATAGGCTGGAACAAACGTTCCAACCTGTAGAGGCCAGTAAAGAAGTGTAAAAGGTTGACTGATATAGTTTCTTGAGGATGTGTAAAATATTTACTGTGAGATAATGGTATGTTAATAATCACGATGTATGTTGTTATGAATCGTACTTATTTACAACTTGAATTGTGATGGTTGAATACCTATGTAAAGATGGTTATTGTGTATGCTACTTGCATTGTAAGAAGCTTGGGACTCGCAGGGATCGGGTGTGATATCAAGGGTGTCTTCATTAACGTAACTTAAGACACGTATCATCTCTCCGTGATTTGGAGTATTCATTGACTTTGAGCCGAATCCCGATGAACAACCCAGATGCCTTACCATTGGTAAAAAATATCGCGTGCGGTGTGGTGCTTGAGAGGAAAGGAAAGGAGAAGTGTGTTAGAAATAGATTAAGTGGAGGAATTAGTGCGTTGCTAGGATTTGAATCGTGATATACTTAGTTTAGACCTTAAAACTCTGGTTCGTGAGAGGTAGAAACTGTAATAGTGTTCAGGTGATGGCATAGTATGGGAAAAGACCAAGGAATAGTGAGTAAGAAAAAAAGGCGGAACCACAAGAGGTTACCGTTGCAGTGGAACTTTTATCGCTACATTGGTACCACTACAATGGTAAATTAACTGTTGCAGAGGCTCCAGGCAGTAAGAAGCCAGAGGATTCCCCTATTTTTGGTGAATTTATAATTGTTGCAAAGCAACCCTATTTTTGAAATGATAAAATGACAAAAACCAATCCGACATGCATTATAAGCTAAGATTATTATTATTAAGAGGGCGGGGAGGGAAAATGTCTTAAAAAGCAAGAAAAATAATAAATAAAGTAATTGTTTGTTACATGCCCCAAACACGGGCAACCCAAATCCAAAAACCATAAATTGTAACAAGGGTGGGGAAGAAAGAGGACCTCTAACTAGTGGCACTATCTCTGAGGCTTGAAGCATTTAAACCTTCCTCCTTCATCCTATTGAGGAAGTAAAACTCTTCGACATCCTTCTTGGTCATATTCGGGAGATTCTTAGTAGGGGAGGTGCATGCAAACATGATTGCACGACCTTCCACATCCTTACGAGCATACGATACTGGGAGTGGAATTTCTTTTTCTCCTCATCTAGCTCCCTTTGGAGCTCAGCGTAAGCACGGGCTGGGTCTACTAGGCTAGCCGATCTTGAAGGATCCAACCCAACCTAGGGCACCTGGGTCCTCTCCATGTAATCCCGCATAGAGGCAAGGCTATCCACCCAATCATTAGGGGGCGCAAGTGCTTGAGAGGAAAAAGTACCCCTGCTTCCTCCAGCCCTACTCTTCTCTCCCTCCTTGCCGTTCTTCCTCTTCTTCTTGCCCTCATCCCAGGTACTCCTATCCCTCAGAGTGTTATACGGCACACCGTACTGCTCTAAAGTATCAGGGTCCTCTTTGGGGACATCTACCCACTTGCACAACTCCATAATTAGGGAAGGCAAGAATGTATCCCTTGCTGACCTATCCCAAGCATAGAAGTACCGTCACTCATCCATGATCTGTTCCCCCACATTCACCTCAATTCCCGCCAAAATGCACGCTACCACCATGGTACAATAAAACACCACTTCCGTAGTGTTTCCCAAAAGACGGATCCTCCGGGACACTAGTTGTAACAAAATATTGGCCTCGGTCAAGAAATAAGCACCCTTGGTCCCCCTGTGATTGGACCACTTCACCTTGTCAGTTTTACACTTTGGCGCTAATTATAGGACTGCGTACCTCAAATCAGACTCTTGAATCTTTGTCGCGAAGGCTGCGTTGGAGGGGTTGGGGACCCCCAAAACCTAATTGATGGTGGTAGCATCCACAGGCACATTCCTTCCCCAAATCAAGATATTGGGGAGAGGTGCCGACCATTTTACCATGGGAAGTACAACATAAAAATTCCTAGTCCCAGGAATAGTTACAGTTCGAAACCAACTCAGTCAGTAGCTCCCACCTGAGAACCTTCCACTGATCGTTGAACTCTGGAACCTCCTCCTTCACATTATCCATCACAAAGCCCGTCACCAGTAAAAAGAACCCTATTGTACCACCCCTCCTGGAATCGAGTGTCGCTAGCATTATCAGGGAACCTTCGATAGAATGGTTATTGTTAGGCCATTATAAACATGAAAGACACCAAAATTAAGTTAGGAACTAGGACGATATACTAAGGAAGGGAAAAGAGATTAAAAATTGTAAGAAATGGAAAAACTGGGGAGTTACTGCCCAGTACCACAGCAGCGATTAATTAACTACTGCAGCAATATCATTTCAGCGGAACTTACCACTACAGTGATACCGCTGTAGCAGAAAAGTTACCACTACAGCAGTTCATCGTCTTCAACCCATCAACCTTCTCTCCCATGGAGGATTTTTGACTTTTATCCATAATTTTGAAAATTAAGTACAGATCTGGCTTGGGAAAATGTGTGAACCTTTTTCACTAAAATGGGGGTATGGAAATCCCAAGATCAAATCAAAATCAAAGAAAATTATTATAGAAGATGACCCTTCATCTTTCACCCCTTCCATAGTTGAAATCTAACATGAACTACGTTAATTTTATGTCCCAAACATTATAGGAGCATTGAAAGTGTAAGAGAACTTGGCATGTCAACCAATACATTCAAGAAGACCAAAAAAATTGAGTTCAAAAGTTGTACCTACAAAACCAATCAAAAAAACCCCATTTCAATGAAATTTCTACAATCTACAATAAGAAATACATAGAGTAAGTAGAAGAGATGAAGAAAATACCTTGAATTCATCATTGATGGAGATTTTGTAGAGAGAATTGAGAGATTTTGGAGAAAATAGGAGTGAAATGGCGAAAATGAACTTTCCCCCTATACTTGAACTATGTCACAAACCGCTGTTGCGGTTGGTTACCACTATAGTGGTAAAAAATTTCTGAAACCTGCTTTGTCCTAACTTTTCATTCTTTGAGGTGTCATATTATGTTTGGGTAGTTGCTCCAATAATTAATTATGTACTCCGCCTTGGGTAAAATACGGTAATGACCATCGAGCCTAGATTAGCCTGTGCTTTAGCGGTCGCTCATTAGGGAGCAAGGAAGTGTAATCAGCTAGCATATGTTAACTAATTCTCCTGACAACATATTATAGTTTAAATCCATCGAGCGCTCATGCAAATGTCAAGACCTCACCCATAGGGCCATTCCGGGATGAAGGGTGGGTTAATTAGTATCTAATGTAACAACCCAAACTGTTGTTATGTGTGAAAAGGCCCCAAAAATAATTTTTTTAAAATGATAGGCTCAAAATAGACTCAAAAAATTAAATCAGGGTGGAAAGATGAGGCCCAAATAGTGGATACCACAAAGATAATTTAATTAAGGGTAGAAGGGGTATAGGTTGTAATAGACAGTCAAAGGACAAAGATATATGAAAATATTAAATGATGGGTAGGTCATAGAGATGCCAAATGTAGGATTCTAGAAATTATTTGATTAAGGACTCCGAATCGAAACTTTTCTTGATGTTATGATGTCTTTGTATTTGTTATAGATGTTGTTTGTTTGTAACCCTGGTCGATCAATGATACATATAAGTATGTGTGGTTTTTACTTATACTACACTTACTATACCTCCAATTGGGGGTATAACAATAGTGTAGGTTAGTTGGAGTTCTTTAGCACCAACGCTGATTACTATGTAGCTGCTCCTCCCCTTACTATTCGACATGGATGATGTGTCATGGTTGTTTCTACTCCTTGTCTAGTGCTCTTGTACTGGTTTAGGCTAGTTTTTAGGGATTTGTTGTTGCTCATTTTTTAGATTTCTTTTATGTATCAAATTTATTGAATGAAATTGTATAAGGAGTAAATTGAATAATCATAGTTGGTTTCAAGTTGTTATTCAGATAATTAAGTTTAAGGGTTATCTTTGAAAATTGTAAACTTATGTATTTGAGTAAGTGATTGGGTATTTAGGGTTCTCCTATCTAGGGTAGGTGTAGGGAGGTGCCCGCATGATCTAGTGGTGGGGTCGTGACAAGACTGGGTGACTAACGTGGGTGAGGATATACATATATTGCACCAATCCATGATGACATTTAAAAAGGAATATGAAAAATAAGAAGAAACTAGTGAAGATGCCACTTTCTCAACTACCATGGATTTGCCTAATCCTCAAAATGAAAATGTCAAAGAAGAGATTTCAGGTTATGTGGTTGAGCCAAAAATGTGTGATGACTCAATGTAACGACCCAAAATGTTGTTACATTGAAAACCCTCCAAAATATTTTCATAATAAATAAAATGCTCACACTGGACCTAATAGAATTTAATTCTTGGGGAAAAATGGGGCCCAACATGATTGGGCCAAGAATTTAAAAGAACTGGGTCGTCCTGCTGACTACTACTGCAGTGGTAAACTAATCATTATAGTGGTACAGCTACAGCGGTAACTGGGCAGTAGCCAACCCGACCTCCTTTCAAAACCCTCACTTATTTTAATTCTCCTAGGTCATTCTTTTCCCTAAAACATCTTAAACAAACCCCATCTCCATAGTCATGAGATTTCAAATGCCAAGATTCATGAGGGTTATTTTGAGGCACCCGGCAAGAATCCAACATGGGAATATGCTTAGCATTTGTGGTACAACTTTCTCCTCTCAGTAGCAACATGATTCGTCTATGAGTTAGGTTATGGTTAACTTGTAGTAGACTTGGGCTAGATGATTGTAATTTTAGTAGTAATGTCGGGAGATTTCATGCCTTAGGCCTTCGGGCACGGTGTTTGGATGGACGAAGATGATAAAAACCCGATTAAGCTTTAATAATGTAGTAAATTGTAGTTGTACTCAACAGGTGCAATATTTGTGGCATGAATTTGGTCGAACCTTATGAGAATTATAAGCATGTGAGTGAAAATAATTTCCATAATGGTATAGTGTGGGGTAAGTAGGATAAAAAGAGAGAAAAGGGAGCTAGCCAAAAGCTAATTAGATCATTTATAATAATATGATAAACCCGTGACCTGCATTAAGAGGTGGTGTTGAGGCATAAATGCAAAGTGATAACTATGTTAGTAATGCCATTTGAGTTGAGTACTGTAAAAGGGTTGATTTAGTAGTTGAGATAGCTTGTGGGGTAGCCTAATAGAAGTTTTCGTGGAAGGGTAAGTACCTTGGAATGGACTGACCGGATTCAAAGTGTAGGGGTAGAAGGGTTGACCATTAGTTTTTTGGTACTGGGAATGTTAATGAGGAGTGTGAGAGAAAGTGAATCGAACGTGTGAATAGGCATCAGAACTAGGGGGTTGGCGGTGTTACCTAATCGAACACTTGCAATCTAGTAGATTTTATGTAGATATAAACACAAAGATATATATGTATACATATATAAATGCTTATAAATGAACCCCAAACCAATAATTAAATGGTAGGATTGCTGGGAGTGATTTGATACTATGGGAATTTGTACAACCGAGGAGGTAAGGCTTGTTTCCTCTGTGCTTATATGTGAATCGAGGTTATTGTGATTTTTTTGAGCACTACTTCTGATTTTTGATTGCATTTACATATTCTTACACAAGGAATCTCTTGAGAGAAGTCCTTCTGAAGTTCGAAAGTCAGAAGACTAGGGTTATTAAGTTTAGAGGGGAGCTAGTACAAGAAAAAAAATTTTTGGTCTCCATATTCCGGTCCCGGAAGAAGCTTATTTTTATCGCTATGCTATAAGGCTTGGCCTTGCTGTCTACAGATCGATTACTCTCCTTTGAAGGTAAAGCTCGTTTGAATACAAGTCATGGTATCCGGGATCGGACACCGAAATGAAAGGCAAGGTTTCAAAGTCTATTATAGAAGCGGGCCCCTACTGGTAGTGATACCCCGATCTCATGGATGAAGGCTAACGTTTTCAGGAAAGGGGCTTAGAATAGTCAAAGGTATCTGCTATGCACCTCTATTGCTCTTCTTCCGCTTATTCATCTTCTTTGGAGGATACATATATAGATAGTGAGTAGGCATGGCAGGAAAGCCAGTAAGAGCACCAAGCTAATTCCCAATTCCACTCCTTCAATTCATTCGAATTCATTGGTGATTTTTTTGAGCACTATTTCTGATTTTTGATTGCATTTACATATTCATACATATTGATGATGATGAGATGATGATGATGATATTTCAATCATGATTTTCATGATGATGTTAAGATTATGGTGATGAAGATGTCATTGAGCTTATGATGTTCATGAGGCCTTATTTGAGCATATGCATGCCTCTATCATTAAAGTAATATCCAAGAGAGGGGTTTGGATTGATATTATTGATGTCTCTCATGACTATTTATTCTAGTGGTGCCATGTGATGGCTTATATAATGAAATATTGACATATTGAGTAGATTTTTGAGCTCATTTACACCATCATTTAATTGATTATTATCTTCATACTGATTTTGTTATGAGGATACATCCTTATTTCATTCATTCATATTCATGAGATTGGTACTAATGAGGAATGGGTTCTACAAAACCATAGAAATTAATTGTTATCTTTCTTTCTATGATTTTTCAAATTAATCATCGTTAGTATTGATATTGTCTTCTCAATTTGAATCTTGTCTATGAGTTTTCTTATTGTGATTACAACTCTTGTTATACTTAAGCTTCCATGGTTATTATTTATTATTGAGTATATTCTTGATATTTTCAAGTTAATCTCATTCTTGAATTTTTTCAAAGAGAGTATCTAATCCTAGGAGTCACCTGTCTATTGTAGGTTAAGCTCAGGAGAAACAACTTATGGTTGAGTTTCATTCATAAGAATTTTGGACACTAATCCTCATATAATAATTTTGTATTTGAATTTACTTGGAATAATGAATCGCTCTTATGTGTATAATGCGGCGTGCGTACATGCACACACACACACACACATATATGGATAAATTATAAAATTCATACACTATAAATCAAATTGCAATTGACACGAAAAAAAGGATACTAAATTTTTTTTTTTAATTTGTGATTCATTGTAAATCCTTAGCATATGTGGTAACGTGTTAAGTTAACATCTATTTTATCTCTCTAAATCTAATTCTTGTAGTAAAGAAATAAAACATGTGATTTGTGTAAAAATCTAATCCACAAATTTGCCTTAAGGCCACACTAATTCTAGATAATGCTTTAAAAGTGTTGTTAAAAGTATCTACGGCCACACTTTTAAGGAGTAACCTTTGTATAGATCTTTTGGCCACGAAAATATTGACAACACTTATAAAGCATGCTTTTTAATAATATAGGCTACACTTTATAAGCGTTGTCATATTATAATACAATTGACAACGCCTAATTTCACATATAGCTACTGTAATGACCCTCGAGGTCATTTTATTGATTTTTGCATATTCTAGCATTTTGAGCCTTCCCACAGTAGCTACAACTTATTTATGACTTACTTAAATTGTCAGTTTGGTTATCGGACAGTCCGTTTGGGTTTTAGACTTATTTCCCTGTTTTAGAGCTTTCGCTGTTAAGGATTTGGTCTCGAACCAAAACTCCTAGTAGACAATCTCATATGGAAATTCTGACAGAGCCATTAGCTTCATAACATTGATTTTAGGCTAAGGGGAACTTGGTACGGGTCTCGAGGTTTTCAGACTCATTTTGGGCTATTGGGTAGATTTGGTGAAAAATGAAACTATAGGTGTGAGACCCACATTTAATCGAAATGACCTCAGATGGAAATTTTGATGGTTCCATTGAGTTCGAATGTCAAATTTAGTTTGGTAGCATAGTTTGTTTTCACACACGGAGTTCAGAACGAATCCCAAGCACTCGATCGGAGTCCATTTTGGACTTCGCTAAAATCTGGTAGCTGATATCTGGTGTGACTGCTAAAGCAGTCTAGGAGCCGCTTTAGTGGTACCAAGCCACTTTAGCAGCCTTGGCCATTTTGGCGAGGACCACTTAAGTGTTTTCTTGTTTGCTTAAGCGACGGGGTGCCACTTTAGCGGGCTCAGCCCTTTGTTGGTGACCGCTTAAGTGGTCAAAGTCCACTTTAGCGGTATCCACTTAAGCGGCCAGGTGTCCGCTTTAGCGGCCAGGTGTCCGCTTTAGCGGCCAGGTGTCCTCTTTGGCGGCACCTGAGGGCTTTTATATCCCCTTTTTCACTCGATTCTCTCTCATTTTCTCAACCCATTTCCCCAATTACTGAGAGTATGAGGAGTGAAAAAGAGTGGGGATTCACCCATTGATGCTAAGGTAAGTTAGTTATCACTCCCTTGTCATTATTCATCATTTTACCTGTTGAATTTTTTTCCATTTCATTGTAAACTCTTATAAATTAGGTCTTTGAATCCTTATCTTTGGGGAATGATTTGAGACACGATTTACGCTCTATTTGTGCTCAAATTTTGGGCACACATTCCTTATCATTCAAGGGACCTCGTGACAGATTCAATTTTGGAATTCAATTAGTGGGCCTCATAGGCCCATTATTTACCCAAAGTTGGGCCTGAAGTTTTATAGTACAATATGGATATCCTTTTACTCGTAATGATGTGTACATTACTATTTTGATAGTGTAACGTCGATTCGGGATTATGGAGAAAGGTCGAGCAAATTATGGATATTTCAAGAATTGCGGTTCGGCATCTAGGTAGGATTCGGTCTACTTTCCTCTATGAGATTGTGTATAGTATAGATTGCATGCTAGGTAGGGAATATAGGATATGATTATGACTAGTAAATCATGACTTAGACTATTTAGGGAATTCGGGGTATAAGTATGACCTGAACCTTAGCATAGGTTGTTTGTTATGGCCATAAAATCCTATTACCTTTGATTATAAGCATGATAACTATAGTTGTTGATTAAGGATCCTTTAGTATAAGGTTTACCATTCGAGTTAGTGAATTGGGTAGTATATTTCCCCGATTAGATCCTTTAGTGACTTGACGCCCTCATTTACCTTAGTTTCGTGAGTTATGAGGCGTTATTATGTCGAGGATGTATTATTAGGCCCGAGGCAGTGGTTATGATGCCAATCAGACTCTAGCTGAGTATTTAATCCCTAAAGGGACATGATTCTAGATTATAGACGCTTTGGCGCTTATAGTGGTTTTGTTTGGATACTAGTGATGGAATGCATACTTTTAGGTGCATTCATGCTCACTTAGGGGTACGATTCCAACCAAAACCTTATTTTTACTACTATTTCCAAAAAAGGATTTATTTCTACTTTTCACTTTAAATATGGATTGTTTTATAACGGGAATCATACCACCATATTTACTGGATTATGAGCTTTTGGAACTAAAAAATAATGTTTTAGAACTTTGACCAAGGATGATTATGGTCCATTATTTATCCACTCATTTTACCACTACTATTTACTTCGGTCGAGGGATATTCCTACCCTTTGTACATGATTTAGTCCCGAGCATGATCTCGGGCAATGAATTTATGGATTTATATTTTTTTAGTCACGGTTTGAGTCTGTGCACTGATTATATATATATATATATATATATATATATATATATGGTACTGAATGGAGTAGATAGATTATGATGGTTATTGGAAGTCCTGGATCGAGACCAGGCAGTGTATATGGATTTTTCGAATCCCCTAGGGGGCCCCTTCATTCGAGAAGCTTGGTCACTGTAGGTTCTACCTTTGCGAGCTAGGTGAGCTGAAGGAGGTGTATACACTTGGTACAGTATGGTTTGAGATTGCGGAACCGGTTTGAGTTTGATGTCCCCGATATGGTTATGGCATTTCTGCTTATGTTGCATTCATCCATTCATATGCATTGCCTATCACCAGTATAGTTTTTTGGCGCCTATATCTATCGGTCTTATGGAGGTCTGTATAGGTATGGGTTTTGGTTGTTGTTTGGTGAGTGTTTCAGTTAACCTTCTAGGCTTATGGGGGTTTGGTTAGGTACTTGCTTACCCGGACTAGCCGATTACTTTATTATTGGTTATTATGCTTAGTTCGTGGTGGGGTGGTTGTGGATTGGTACCCGAGTTGAAGGTACATTTTTGATTCCTTTACTCTTGCAGTGAGTTACATTATGGTTTGGCTATCTCATAGTTAGTCATGCCTAGTTAGGGATCCTGGTTATGCTATAGTTAACTTCCCTACTTGATTATGGGACTTGAGATGTTAGGGTGATTCCCTCGGGTTGTTATATATATATATATATATATATATATATATATATATATATAAATGGTGTTACCATATATCCCTCTTTTCTTTGCCTATTCATATCGTATATGTATTCTTTGGCATTGTATACTACAATATATCTTTCTTCCACACTTTATTTGTATATTGGCTAGTGATATACGGTATTCCACCTTAGGCCCTGGTTGTTGTTAGAGTAGGATAGTTGATCCTTATTGCTCCATTAGCATCGTTATGCCTATTTCTTTGGATAGTAGTTGCCTGTAGTCACTTTCATGCTTTCATGTTATTTATGCTTGCATTATTTCTAGAGCTCAGTTGGTTGATGCCTACTGAGTACCATGTGTTTAGTACTCATACTACACTTTTGCATCCTGTAGGTTATAGTATGAGTTATCATCGTTGATGTGTGTATCGTGCGGAGCAGCTATGGATTGAAGATTTGGGGTGAGCTCCCGACGTTTTGGAGTATCCCTACTCTCCCTCTTATTGTTAGACTGTTCTCTATTTTGTGTTACAGACGGCTTGTATATATACATTTTTCCTATATTTCACTTGTACTCTTGTTATATTAGAAGCTATTGTACTGGCTCCACCAGGTTTTGGGATTATATTAGTCTTGTTATTATATTTATTCTGATGTTTCCTTTATTTCTATTGGTAGTCTGTTACTAGCTATTCCGGACTACGGGTTGGCTTACCTACTGGTGGGTTATAGTAGGTGCCATCATGACTTGAGAAATTGGGTCGTGACAGCTACGCTTTCAAAGTATGCTTTTCTTACAATTTTAAAGACAACACTTTATAAGTGTGCCCTTTGTTTTCATAAAATTTTGACTAAAATAATAAAATTTCCTCCAAAATTTTCCCCCAATTTTAAAAGGAAAAGGTCAGTAAATTCGGGTTCACAAACTAGTGAATACGGATAGAAGGGTTTTCTATACGCCCAAATAAGAGAGCAACAAGCAAAAAATCTGAAATTGCTTCAATACTTCAGACGCACAAATCATAAATTACTTCCGTACTCCCGAATCATTCAGCTGTTAACAATTGATTCTAAAAGGGTTAGATTTTTTATTCATTTGAGATTTACATCCATAGCAGTTTCATTTGCCCTAATTTAATCTCTTTTTATTACCGTATGAGGTTGTGATGATGACTACTGAAGTGGTCGGGCATTTGGAGCTATGCCCATATGAGGCTGTGATGATGGCTATTGGTGTAGCCTGTATCTTGGCGGGGTGACCAGTTAAGGCATCTCCATTGTTTTTCAACCCAAGGTCCGCAGCTATGGCAGTTGCTTTGTCTCCTTTTGAATGATTTTATCTTACAGACCTGAGCCTCAAGAGAAAGACCCTTCAGTAAAAAGCCTGATGTCTTTTTTGCAAGTAATTTCTGGCAAATCCCTTTTTGTTAGATTAGCTTAGAAATGTCTATCAAGGGTGGTTGCCCTTATCTATACTTTGCCTATGATTCTTCCATTTTTTATCAAACCAGTACCTCTTAAAATAGAGAAAGAGACGAAGATGTTGCCCCTTAAATTGTACACTACAGTTTTTGGTTTTTTTCCCCCTCATTTAGGTTCTAGACTCCTATTTTCTTGAGTCGAGGTCTATTGGAAACAGTTCTCTAGCTCCCATAAAGGACCGGGTAACTTGATTTTTTTTATTGTTAAACTTGTTGTTATGGGTAGTGTTTTACCTAACTCTAGCTTCCTGAATTGTCCGACTTTTTCCTAAGTTGTACCGTGATTTGAGTCATATTTCTTGTTCAATAGGTATTTGAAGGGTTTCTCATGCATCATTTCATCCAACAAAATTGTTGAAGGTTTCTCTCGCACCAGTACCTCTAACGAAATCACTGCAGTTATCTCCCTTGCTTCTATACCTCCGACAAAGTCAGGTAGTGTTTTTTCACTTTCTTACAAGTCTAAGAATAGAAGTTTCTGCAACAACTTTTGAACTCTAAATCAGCCAAGATTCTTTATAATGGTTGTAGATAATAAATTTTTACATGAAAATAGTAAAATGACTAAGTTATTTCAATCAAGTCTTCAAAATGCATTGTAAAGCTAAGTCATTTCAATCTAGTATATGAAGTGTCTATAAAGGGATAAAGAATTCAAGAGATATCTATTCCTAGCTAGTTTCTAGCCAAACTGGCTCCCCTCCAGTACCCCTTCCCTCCATTCGTCAACTATACGTCTATATGAGAGACATATGTCCTATTTAATTTTTAAAGGTTAAGATTATATTAAATTAACAAGTATCATAACCATAGGTAAGTCGATAAATTTGGAAAAAGTACTTTCTTAATTTTGACTTAACTATGGTTATGATACTTGTTAATGTAATATAATATTGACCTTTAAAAATTAAATAGGACACATGTCTCTCATCTAGATGCGTACTAGTCGACATGGAGGGAATCTATTGTAAACGTCTCAACAATATTTTCCTATGTTTTAGAAAGTTTGGTGTAAAATATCAGATGCAAACTCTTATAAGTTGAAATTATTGACTCTTCTCATCTTTTAGCTAAATTTGAGATCAGTGATTTCTTGTTTGTAGTATACCGAAAGAACATGCAAACTGAGGTGGCAAATGGGTGGATTTGATTAGATTTGGATGGATTGAATATGGATTTAGCTTAAATGGATCGAATTGCAATCTACTCATATATTATATGGGTAAATATGGATTTGGTCAAATATGGATTGGGTAAAATGGTTTCAACCAACTTTAACTCTTAAAGCCAAAGAGCCAAAGAACAACTATATGCATGTCAACTTGATTTTTTTATCTTACCACCGTACCCTAACCACCACCACCACCACCCCCAAAAAAAAATAAAAAATAATTATTTTTAAAATAAAATTAAAAAATATTTACCCCTCCACCCCAACCTCCTAACGCCCCCCCCCCAATGGACCCCCTACCCCAAAACCACTCCATCCCCCCCCCCCCCCAGAAAAAAAAAGAAATAATTTTTTTAAAAGGATCTTTTGTAAAAGAAAAAAATTCCTTATCCCCCCCCCATGCACCACCCCACAATCCCCTACATCGAACCCCCCCCCCCCTAAATGAACCTTCCACACCCCTTACATGAAGCCCTACCCCTTCCCCCTCCCCCCACCAAAAAAAATATTTAAAAAAAAAATTATTTTCTTACCCACCCCCACCCCATCTTCCTAACCTCCTCCCGCACCTCACAATCCCCGCACCCCAAAAAAAAATTTAAAAGAAAACTAAAAAAAAAAAAAAAAATCTACCCTTATCCACACCCACCCCACAAAATTTTCTTAAAATAAAATTCAAAAAAAATTTAAAAAAATAAATAAATTACCCCCCACCCCCCTAATTTTCATTTTTGAAAAAAAAATTAGTACAATTAGAGATTTTGAGCATAAGTGGGGGATCTATGGGGTTATATGGATATCCATTTATTACCCACTTTTTCCATATTTGTGTGAGCTTTTAAAAGGGGTATTTACATAAATAGTATAAATATATAGTCTTATTTACCAATTATAGTACATGAGTTGAAAGCATAACTTTTTTACCAAAAATAGCAAAATACATATATAATATATTTTTAAACACAATTTTACTACAGTAACACATAAACTAACTTGAATAGCATTTAAATGTTTCAAATTTAATTATAATACGTTTTTAACATCATTAATAAGAGAGAAAAAATAAACAACAAATTTAATACATTTTGAATTCAATATATTATACATATTAAAGACGTATTTCAATACGTGTGGTGAATATATATAACTAAAACATTTATAATACAAATGTATTATAAGAATTATACGGGAATTTCAAACATTCCGAATTCATAAAAAAATATAATATTGAATTCGAATAGTATTACAACGATGTTTATATTTAATACAGCTTTAATATACCTATAACACAACTTTAATACAATCTTTGAAACTGGCCCCCTTTGCCGCTGCTACCACATCTGGCCGAAACGGAAATTTCTCCGATGTATCCTTTACTGCTCCGACGACAATGAATAGCTCCACGCAGAGCACAGTCAACAACAACAACAAATCGTCACCCCGTTTTATCCAGCAAACAAACAACAACATTGCCAACTCCGGCAACCTCCAACAAAATAGCCCCCGTCTTCTCTGGTGAACTCACGTCGCCGGAGCAACCAACAGCTTCACTACCCACTTCGTTTCTCCTCCATCACCAAACAACTCCGTCAAAATCCAATAATTTTGTTCAGATTTGGACAATTCAGGCCAGATCTGGTTGCTCCATTATAATTCCGGCGTGGATGTGGTTGCTACCAGAGTCGGAGGTCCGACAATGGTTGTGTAGAATAGGGAAAAGGGACTGGCAATAGTTTTTCCTTTGCTCTGATTCACCGGAACTTGAATCTCCTAGCCGGAGAAGACATTGTTGACGGGAGAAGGGAGAGAAGTGAAGAAGAAGTGTAGATTTGTTATTAAAGCTAATACTCAACTATAATTGGTAATAAATTAAAAGATGTACTATGCATGATAATAATTAATCTAAAAGAATTCATTTATGTAATTATACCCTTTTAAACTAGGTTGAAATCCATATATACCCATTTAAAATATGAGTAATCTAATTAATCAAATGTGGGTTAAACGGGATTCCTTTCACTTATATGGATTGAAATTGCCTCCCCTAGTTTTAGGTGTGAAAATCTTTACATGGGGTGTTGTAACGATGGACTAGAATGTTGTGATTGATAGATATGTCGATCATTGTACTATATGGTTAGTACTCCTTGATTAGAACTTAAGGTTGTTTGATTATAGTGATAAGATGGAGTAGTATTCTTGAAAGGGATGTAGAGTATAGAGTCGCAAAGCTTAGGCTAGCACAATCACACTATGTGTAACAGCTTTTAACTCTGGGTTAGGCTTTAACATGAAAGTACTATGCAGTTAGACTCAGAGTCTTATACGGGGGGATTCTAAGTTTGAAATGATGAAGTATGGCATTCATAGTAGAAAACATAGTTAAGGAGTGTCACTAAATTTAAGGGTTGTTATCCATATCATTTAAAGAGGGAAATACTTCTACTCTTATGTCCAACAAAAACCTTATTTATTATCATGTATAAGTCTTAATCCATGCTAATGATTTCCAAAAGTTCATTCCTTATATTATTATGATCATGTTACATAGAACTCGTGTCCTATATCATATTCATGCCAAGTCTCATGTATAAAGTCACAGGAGTGACCCACGGCAGGGACTCACGTGCCGTGAGTCCACCCACGTGATGTGGGTGGCTGCCGTGGATTAACTTCTGTGGTTGGCCAAAAAGCCTGATTTCCACGGCAGGGATCCACGTGGCGTGACTCCACTCACGTGATGTGAGTGGGTACCGTGGATGAACTTCAGAGACTTTGAAATATTGTCTGGTTTCCACGACACATATCAACGTGGTGTGACTTGATCCACGACACCAAGTTACGGCACCGTGGAAATTTATCGACTATGTTATCCTGTTTTGTTTCGGAAAGGATTATCTTTCTAATTATAAGTACCCCTGCATTGCCCTATGTGTAAAATAAAGCTAGTACATCGATTGAGAGACATTGTATATTATTTTTGAGTTCATAAACATATCCTAGGTTTTGGAATTGAAAACTCGAGATTTGGGTGTATTACCCACTAAGGTTGTTGGACTGATTTAATGTGGGGTTTATGGACTTAATTAAGGCGCAAAATGAAATAAAACTACTTGGGCCCAAAAAGGGAGGTGATCCATTATAAAAGCCCAAGTCAACTTGGATATTTTTGGCCAAAAAGGGTGGCTAAGGCTAAACTTGAGAGGGGCTGATTGGAGGGCCTATATAAGGCTGAAAAATTCACTTAATTCAACATAATTCACTTGCCAAAATCAGATTTGTATCCAAAATATCTTCTCCTCTCTCAAACCCTAATAACCCTAATTTGCTTGAAGGATTTGTGGACAAGTCTTCCAATTGCAAGTCTTGGTAAGTGTTACCTCCTGTATATTACAATATTATATGCACAAGAGGTTGTGTATATCATGTTGGTTATGATGAAAAGGTGATGGGCAGTCCACTTTGTTTGTTTTGCTTAAATCGGTAAAGGATTTGCCTTCTATGTTGGTTTAGGGGATGTTTTAGTGTCGTTGGTGTTGTGAGGCCGTAAGTTGGCTTGTGGTCGGATGGAATGAAGGTATGTGGTAGTGGGACGGAAGGTGGACCATGTGTTGAAGATGTGGGATAGTTTAATTATCGCTTTGTGCACTTATCATGTACTTGATTTTAATGTGGATTCCATTATGTATCTATATTGTAGACTAGCACTGTAAGGAACGGTGGAATTGTTGTCACATAATTAGAAGGTTAAGGTATGTGAGGTTTCTCTTTTCAATATTGTTCATACCTTGAACAAACTTTTTCCCACTCCGAAATGTTGTAACGCATCTCCTTTCAAGTTTGTTAACAATTATTATTCATATGTCAATTGTTCTTCATGTCTCTTATTCATTGACTATGGTTCCAAGTTCCAATAATGTTATAACCACCAATGTATTAATCCCATAACAAAAGAATTGAAGTAATGTATATATGTGTTCTTTGAGTACGGGTGGTAGCTCAAAAGGGCGAAAGCCTAGCTAGAGAAGATCTCGATTGATTATTTGATACAGGGGGCAGCCCAAAGGGGTGAAAACCTAGCTAGGGACGAACCTGCTTTATTGATTTATGGGTGGTAGCTCAAAGGGGTGAAAGCCTAGCTAGAGACGACCCAATGTTATGTTATGACCCACTGATCAGTTGGGGCCCGGGTACAATGTGACACAGGTGATGATGAATAAACATAGAAGCGAAACAAAGAAAGTAAGGAAATCAATACACATGATTCCAAATATACAGAGTGATAATTTATCCATATTGGCTATTCTCTTATATTTGATTATTTTGAAGTATTTATGTATGATGCAATTTCTTATAGCCTTACATACTCAGTACATTCTCCGTACTGACGTCCCTTGTGGGACTTACCTTACTTGCTGTAGGCGCAGGTACTAGTAGACCTCCACAGTAGGTTGCAGGTCATTTGCGGATCATTGGTGAGCTCCAGTTGGTTCGGGGCTTTTCGAGTCACATGTGTATATTAGTTTTGGTATTGTAAATGTTGTATAAAGCGAGGACTTATACCAGCTGTAGGTTGGATATGTACATGTACCTGTTAGAGGCTTTGTAGACGTATGTGGGAATATGGATGTAAGGGATGTATGTCTATTTTGACTTGATTTCCCTAACAGCCAAGTTTCACATATAACATATGTTTCCATGACTTTTGCATAGTTGCATGAGATATAATGATGTTCATACAGAGACATGCATATGAATGTACATGAGCAAAGATTGGTTCTCTTGGGCCATAACGGCTTCGGGTGCAAGTCCGCCCCATTGGAATTTGGGGCGTGACAAAAGTGGTATCAGAGTGGGTCGTCCTAAGGTCTACAAAGCCGTGTCTGAATAGAGTCTTGCTTATGGATGTGTTGTGCACCACATTTATAAGTAGGAGGCTACGGGAAATTTAGGAGTTGTTTCTTTGTTCATAGCTAGATCGTGCAATAGAGCCAATGATGTAAGTGTAATCATATCTAACCATTGGGATTTGGTTTTCTTTGTTATAGTAAAAATGTCGATTACAAGATGAGGTAGAGGCAAAGGTAAGCAGGTTTATATGTTTGCCAAAGAAGGGATGAGTAAATCACCACCTGACCAAGCTAGTCAAGGTGGGGCTGACGCTAAGTTTGTATTGTGGGCTTCTTCTACTTTTCAAGCTCCAAAAGAGCCAAGAAGGAGAGAAGAACCTGTTGAACCACCTGCTAATGCTGCTGAGCAGGATTTAAGAAATGAGGTGCAAATGTTGACTCGTATAGTTGCCGCACAGAATCAAGGACAAGTTGGTCCAATGACAAGTAACGACAGTGAGCCTAGGGCAGCTAGTCGAAGGACGCAGGATTTTCTGAAATTAGATCCTCCCACATTCACTGGGACAGATCCGAATGCAGACCCACAGGACTTCGTAGACCAAATTCAAAAGGGCTCTAGATGTTATGCACGTGACTGGTGTAGTACCAGTTGAGCTTGCAGCCTATAAATTGAAAGGAGAAGTTATATTGTGGTATGAATATTGGAAGAGATCTCGTGGTATTGGTGCAGTTCCAACTAGTTGGGAAGAATTTAAAACGACATTCCTTGATCATTATCTTCCCTATGAGATCAAAGATGCTCGCGTGGATCAGTTCTTAAATCTCCGTCAAGGGAATATGAGTGTCAGAGAATACAGTCTGCAGTTTAATTCTTTGGCTTGATATGCTCCGAATGTAGTGGCCACAATGACAGACAGAGTCCATCGAGATGTGGACAGATTGGAGCCATACTTGGTGAGGGACTGCACTATTGCTGCTTTGAATAGAGATTGGATATAGCCAGAATACAGGCTTTTGCACAGAAGATGGAGGACCAGAAGTAAAGAAGGAGGGTGCACGAATTTGAGCAAGGGCCTTCAAAGAGGGCTATACCTATGGGACAGTCTATGGTGTCCCAAGGAGAATCTAGTCCTCGGGTTTTTTCTAGACCGCCTAGACCATCATTTTTTTCCCCTACAGCAGGTACTTCATCCCAGTTTCAGGGATTTAGAGGCAGCCATTTTGGACAGAGCAGAGTGGTTCGAGTTTCACAAACGGCAGGATTTTCTCGCCAATTGTGTTAGCACAATGGGAAGTCTCATTTAGGTTAATGTCGGGTTGGAATGAATGTTTGCTATTTTTGCAGCGTGCCGGGGCACATGGTGAGAGAGTACCCACAAAGGGGCATGGGTGGTATAGCACGACCTACGGGATCAACCGTTGCATCATCATCATCGGTTCCTTCCCTAGGCAGAGGAGTGCAGCCTATTGGGCATGGTAGAGGTGCTAGAGGAGCATCTAGTTCCAGTGGAGCCCAAAATCGCACTTATGCCCTAGTGGACCGGAAGAATTTGGAGGCTTCACCTTATGTAGTCACAGGTACACTATCCGTATTTTCACATAATGTATATCCATTGATTGATCCAGGTTCTACATTGTCATATGTTACTCCATTGATTGCTGCGAAATTTGAAAGAACACCAGAATTATTAATTAAGTCAATTGAAGTATCTACACCAGTTAGTGAATTTACTGTTGCAGAAAGAGTATATCATAATTGTGTGGTAACTGTGTGTGGTTATGATACAATGGTTGATCTTATTGAACTAGAAATGGTGGATTTTGATGTCATAATAGGTACGGATTGGTTGGCTTCTTGTTATGCCACGGTAGATTGCCGAGCTAAGGAGGTCCATTTCCATTTTCCACAAACGAATGTTCTTGAATGGAAGGGTGATGTAGGGGCACCGAGAGGGAAATTTATTTCCTATCTTTAAGTAAGAAAAATGATAGCCAAGGGGTACATCTGTCACTTAGTTTTCTTTGTTATAGTAAAAATGCCAATTACAAGACGAGGTAAAGGCAAAGGTAAGTAGGTAGATATGCTTACCGGAGAAGGGATGAGTAAATCACCACCAGACCAAGCTAGTCAAGCTGGGGCTGACGCTGAGTTTGTATCATGGGCTTCTTCTACTTTTCCAGCTCCAGAAGAGCCGAGAAGGAGAGAAGAACCTGTTGAACCACCTGTTAATGCTCCTGAGCTGGATCTAAGAAATGAGGTGCAAATGTTGAATCATATAGTTGCCGCATAGAATGAAGGACAAGTTGGTCCAATGACAAGTAACGATAGTGAGGCTAGGGCAGCTAGCCGAAGGACGCGGGATTTTCTGAAATTAGATCCTCCCACATTCTCTTGGACAGATCCGAATGCAGACCCACAGGACTTCGTGGACCAAATTCAAAGGGCTCTAGATGTTATGTACGTGACTGGTGTAGGAACAGTTGAGCTTGTAGCCTATAGATTGAAAGGAGAAGCTATATTGTGGTATGAAGATTGGAAGAGATCTCATGGTATTGGTGCAGTTCCAGCTAGTTGGGAAGAATTTAAAACGGCATTTCTTGATCACTCTATTCCCTATGAGATCTGAGAGGCTCACACGGATCAATTCTTAAATCTTTATCAAGGGAATATGAGTGTCAGAGAATACAGTCTGCAGTTTAATTCTTTGGCTCGATATGCTCCGAATATAGTGGCCACAATGACAGACAGAGTCCATCGAGATGTTGACAGATTGGAGCCATACTTGGTGAGGGACTGTACTATTGCTGCTTTGAACAAAGATATGGATATAGCCAGAATACAGGCTTTTGCACAGAAGATGGAGGACCAGAAGCAAAGAAGAAGGGTATACGAAGTTGAGCGAGGGCCTTCAAAGAGGGCTAGACCTATGGGACAGTCTATGGTGTCCCAAGGAGAATCTAGGCCTTAGGTTTTTTCTAGACCGCCTAGACCATTATTTTCTTCCCCTACAATAGTTACTTCATCCCAGTTTCGGGGATTTAGAGGTAGTCATTTTGGACAGAGCAGTGTCGTTCGAGGTTCACAAATGGCAGGATTTTCTCGCCAATCGTGTCAGCACTGTAGGAAGTCTCATTTAGGTGAATGTTGGGTTGGAATGAATGTTTGCTATTTTTGTAGCGTGCCGGGGCACATGGTGAGAGAGTGTCCATAAAGGGGCATGGGTGGTATAGCACGACCTACGGGATCAACCGTTCCATCATCATCATCGGTTCCTTCCCTAGGCAGAGGAGTGCAGCCTATTAGGTGTGGTAGAGGTGCTAGAGGAGCAGCTAGTTCCATTGGAGCCCAGAATCGCACTTATGCCCTAGTGGACCGGTAGAATTTGGAGGCTTCACCTGATGTAGTCACAGGTACACTATCCGTATTTTAACATAATGTATATGCATTGATTGATTCGGGTTCTACATTGTCATATGTTACTCCATTGATTGCTGCGAAATTTGAAAGAACGCCGGAATTATTAATTAAGTCAATTGAAGTATCTACACTAGTTGGTGAATTTACTGTTGCAGAAAGAGTATATCATAATTGTGTGGTAACTGTGTGTGGTTATGATACACTGGCTGATCTTATTGAACTAGAAATGGTGGATTTTGATGTCATAATAGGTATGGATTGGTTGGCTTCTTGTTATGCCACGGTAGATTGTCGAGCTAAGGAGGTCCATTTCCATTTTCCACAAACGAATGTTCTTGAATGGAAGGGTGATGTAGGGGCACCGAGAGGGAAATTTATTTCCTATCTTAAAGAAAGGAAAATGATAGCCAAGGGGTACATTTGTCACTTAGTACGAGTGAAAGATACTGATGTGGAACCACTAACTCCTCAGTCGGTTCCAGTGGTCAATGAATTCCTTGATGTATTTCCTGAGGATCTTCCAGGTTTGCCTTAGAACGGGAAGTAGAGTTTGGTATTAATGTGATTCTAGGCACTCAGCCTATCTCTATTCCTTCGTATAGAATGGCTCCATTAGAATTGCGTGATTTGAAGGAGCAATTAAAAGACTTGCTGGACAAGAGATTCATCAGGCCTAGTATGTCCCCGTGGGGTGCACCAGTATTATTTGTATGGATGAAATACGGTACATTGAGAATGTGTATTGACTATTGGCAATTGAGTCAAGTAACGATCAACAACAAATATCCCCTCCCCAGAATTGATGATTTGTTTGATCAGTTACAGGGTGCCAAATGTTTTTCAAAGATTGACTTGAGATCGGGTTACCATCAAGTTAGAGTTAGAGAAAAGGATATACCCAAGACAGCTTTTCGAACACGGTATGGCCACTATGAATTTTTAGTCATGTCCTTTGGGCTAACAAATGCACCAGCAGTTTTTATGGATTTGATGAATAGGGTGTTCAAGCCATTCTTAGATGTATTTGTGACGGTGTTTATAGATGATATTCTAGTTTATTCAAGATCCCAAGAGGACCATGCTAATTACTTACGGCAGGTGTTATAAATTCTTTGTGATCTTAGGTTATATGCAAAGTTCTCTAAATGCGAATTTTGGTTAAAATTCGTAGCATTCTTGGGTTACATTGTGTCAGATGAAGGAATTCGGGTGGATACGCAAAATATTGAAGCAGTGAAAAATTGGCCAAGGCCTACGACTCCTACGGAAATTTGTAGCTTTCTTGGGTTGGCAGGTTATTATCGAAGGTTTGTTGAAGGATTTTCTTCCATTGCTGCACCTTTAACGAAGCTAACACACAAGGCAATCAAGTTTCAATGGAATGATGCATGTTTGAAAAGTTTCCAAGAGTTGAAAGATAAATTAAATTCTACACCTGTATTAGTACTTCCGGAAGGCACAGAAGGGTATGCAGTATATTGTGATGCATTCGGAGTTGGCCTAGGATGGTATTGATGCAGCACTGTAATGTAATAGCATATGCCTCACGACAGTTGCGGCTACATGAGACAAATTACCCAACACATGATATTGAGCTAGTAGCTGTGATATTTGCTTTAAAGATATGGCGCCATTATTTGTATGGGGTTCATGTTGATATCTACACTGATCACAAAAATTTGCAATATATCTTTAAGCAGAAGGACCTAAATCTGAGGCAGCGGAGGTGGCTGGAACTCTTAAAAGATTATGATATTGATATCCTATATGATATTGATATCCTATATCATCCAGGGAAAGCTAATGTGGTGGCCGACGCCTTAGGCCGCAAAGCTGTAGAAAGCACTAGTGGCCAGCTGACGAGAAAGCAAGATATATTCAAGGATCTACATCAACTAGCCAGCTTGGGAGTTTGCCTTCTTGAATCTCCAGATAAATGGGTTATTGGGCAAAATGCAGTAGAATCTTCATTAGTAGCTGAGGTGAAAGAGAAACAGCATGCAGATCCTATGTTATTGCAGCTAAAAGAGAATGTACAACAGGATTTGACGAAGGCATTTGATCTTAAGAAAGAGGAAGTGCTTCAGTGCCAAAGTAGATTGTGAGTACCGGATGTGGATGAGCTATGGAAATGGATTTTGACAGAGGAACATCATTCACGGTATTCTATTCATTCGGGAGCTACCAAAATGCATCATGATTTGAAAGAAATGTATTGGTGGGGTAATATGAAGAAGAACATTGTAGAATTTGTAGCTGAATGCCCGAATTGTCAACAAGTAAAAGTGGAGCATCAGAAACCAGGAGGTTACATGCAATGTATCAATCTTTCAATATGGAAATGGGACATGATTAACATAAATTTCATCACAGGCTTGCCTCGTACACTACGGAAATTTGATTCCATATGGGTAATAGTTGACAGGCATACCAAGTCAGCGCATTTCCTACCAGTCAAGACCACCTATACAGCTGAGGAGTATGCAAGGTTGTATGTTAAAGAAATAGTGTGATTACATGGGATTCCATTTTTCCATTATATCAGACAGGGGAGCTCAATTTACTGCGCATTTTTGGAAATCGTTTCAGAAGAGCTTGGGTACACAGGTGAATCTGAGTATGGCTTTTCATCCTCAGACAGATGGACAAGTAGAAACATACTATCCAAACACTTGAAGATATGCTACGAGCATACACGTTGGACTTTAAAGGTAGTTGGGATGATCATCCCCTACCTCTTATTGAATTTACTTACAACAATAGCTATCATTCAAGTATCAAAATGTCACCTTATGAAACTTTATATGGAAGAAAGTGTAGATCGCCAGTTGGATGGTTTGAAGCGGGTGAAACTGGTTTACTTGGGCCAGATCTTGTTTATCAAGCTATGGAGAAATTTAAAGTGATCCAACAGCGGCAACAAACGGCCCAAAGTCGACACAAGTCATATGCTGATATTAGAAGAAGAGGGCTCGAATTTGCCATAGGCGATTGGGTATTCTTGAAGGTGTCACTAATGAAAGGGGTAATGAGATTTGGAAAGAAAGGAAAGTTGAGTCCACATTATATAGGACCATATGAAATTTTTCGAAGATTTGGGCAAGTTGCGTATGAATTAGCATTACCCCAAGAAATCTCCACAGTTCATCCGGTGTTTCATGTTTCCATGCTTTAGAAGTGCATAGGAGATCTATCTCACATTACTCCCATTGAACATGTACAGGTGACAGTAAATCTTACCTACGAAGAAGTACCTATTGCTATTCTGGATCGACAGGTGAAAAGATTAAGAAATAAAGAGGTAGCTTCGGTGAAAGTGTTGTGGCAAAATCAGCAAGTGGAAGAAATCACATGGGAAGCCGAGGAAATGATGAAGGCTAAGTACCCATATTTATTTCAAATGGAAGCGGAAGGTCAATATGCAGGAGTGGAGCAATAACAAGTACAAATGAGCATTCTTAAGCATTATTATGTATATTTGATGGTATGATGAATAAACTTGAACTTGAACTTGTGTAACGTGAAACTGTTACTAACATTCGGGGACGAATGTTCCTAAGGGGGGAAAATTCAACACCTGAGGTGTTATGGTCACATGAAATTATGCAATCACTTGGGTATGAGGCTAAATAAAGGAAAAGGGAAGAAGCATGTACTGGAACGGAGCATGCGAAGAAGAAATAAATAAAGTCACAGGAGTAACCCACGACAAGAACTCACATGCCGTGAGTCCACCCATGTGACGTGGGTGGCTGCCGTGGATTGACTTCTGTGGTTGGCCAAAAAGCCTGATTTCCACGGCAAGGATCCACGTGGCGTGACTCCACTCACGTGACGTGAGTGGGTGCCGTGGATGAACTTCAGAGACTTTGAAATATTGTCTGGTTTCCACGACATATATCCACATGGCGTGACTTGATCCACGACACCAAGTCACGGCATCGTGGAAATTTATCAACTATTTTATCCTGTTTTGGTTAGGAAAGGATTAGATTTCTAATTATAAGTACCCCTGCATTGCCCTATGTGCAAAATAAAGCTAGTACATCGATTGAGAGACATGGTTTATTATTTCTGAGTTCATAAACATATCCTTGATTTTGGAATCAAAAACTTGAGATTTGGGTGTATTACCCACTAAGGTTGTTGGACTGATTTAATGTGGGGTTTATGGACTTAATTAAGGCCAAAAATGAAATAAAACTACTTGGTCCCAAAAAGGGAGGTGATCCACTATAAAAGCCCAAGTCAACTTGGATATTTTTGGTCAAAAAGGGTGGCTAAGGCTAAACTTGAGAGGGGTTGATTGGAGGGCCTATATAAGGCTGAAAAATTCACTTAATTCAACATAATTCACTTGCCAAAATCAGATTTGTATCCAAAATATCTTCTCCTCTCTCAAACCCTAATAACCCGAATTTGCTTGAAGGATTTGTGGACAAATCTTCCAATTGCAAGTATTGGTAAGTGTTACCTCCTATAGATTACTATATTATATGCACAAGAGGTTGAGTATATCATGTTGGTTATGATGAAAAGGTGATGGGCAGTCACTTTGTTTGTTTTGCTTAAATCGATAAAGGATTTTCCTTTTATGTTGGTTTAGGGGATGTTTTGGTATCGTTGGTGTTGTGAGGCCGTAAGTTAGCTTGTGGTAGGATGGAATGAAGGTATGTGGTAGTGGGAAGGAATGTGGTCCATGTGTTGAAGATGTGGGATAGTTTAATTATCGCTTTGTGCACTTATCGTGTACTTGATTTTAATGTAGATTCCATTATGTATCTATATTGTAGACTAGAACTGTAAGGAATGGTGGAATTGTTGTCACATAATTGGAAGTTTAAGGTATGTGAGGTTTCTCTTTTCCATATTTTTCACACCTTGACCGAACTTGTTCCCACTCCGAAATGTTGTAACGTATCTCCTTTCAAGTTTTTTAGCAATTGTTATTCATATGTCAATTGTTCTTCATGTCTCTTATTCATTGACTATGGTTCCAAGTTCCAATAATGTTATAACCACCAATGTATCAATCTCATAACAAAAGAATTGAAGTAATGTATATATGTGTTCTTTGAGTACGGGTGGTAGCTCAAAGGGGCGAAAGCCTGGCTAGAGACGATCCTGATTGATTATTGGATACAAGGGGCAGCCCAAAGGGGTGAAAACCTAGCTAGGGACGAACCTGCTTTATTGATTTATGGGTGGTAGCTCAAAGGGGTGAAAGCCTAGCTAGAGACGACCCAATGTTATGTTATGACCCACTGATCAGTTGGGGCCCAGGTACAATGTGAAACAGGTGATGATGAATAAACATAGAAGTGAAACAAAGAAAGTAAGGAAATCAATACACATGATTCCAAATATACAGAGTGATAATTTATCCATTTTGGCTATTCTCTTATATTTGATTCTATTGAAGTATTTATGTATGATGCAGTTTCTTATAGCCTTACATACTCAGTACATTCTTCGTACTGACGTCCCTTATGGGACTTACCTTACTTGCTGCAGGCGCAGGTACGAGTAGACCTCCACAGTAGGATGCAGGTCATTTGCGGATCATTGGTGAGCTCCAGTTGGTTCAGGGCTTTTCTAGTCACATGTGTATATTATTTTTTGTAATGTAAATGTTGTATAAAGTGGGGACTTGTCTCGACTGTAGGTTGGTTATGTACATGTATCTGTTAGAGTCTTTGTAGATGTATGTAGGAATATGGATGTAAGGGATGTATGTCCATTTTGACTTGATGGCCCTAACAGCCAAGTTTCACATATAGCATATGTTTCCATGAATTCCTCATAGTTGCATGAGATATAATGATGTTCATACAGATAAATGCATATGAATGTACATGAGAAAAGATTGGTTCTCTCGGGCCATAACGACTTCGGGTGCCAGTCCACCCCGTTAGAATTCGGGGTGTGACAATTTGAGAGCTAGGGTTGAGAATGATTTTACGTAATAAAAAAAAAGATTTAATCTTGTGAACCTTTATTTATGAAGTTATTTCTGCTTATTATTTGAACTTAAATTTGAAATTGTCACTTGAATTATGAAATCTCCAAATTGTTAAATTTTGAATTGGGATATGTTGGGGGGTCAAGTAATCATGCTTTTGATACATCATTTTTGAATATTCTAAACTTTGGTGAAAGAAGGCAATTTACCCCCATCCCTTGGTCTTTTGCAAAACGATGAATTTATTATGACTCCTAAAACCTTGAATAAGTTATGATGCCTTAATCTTTAAATGGATTTCATAGAGAACTTTATATGATCGTTAAATGATCCTTTAGGTTCAATTCTTATTATGGTGGGATAAAGAGATATAAATGTTTATAAAAATTATAAGAGATGGCATGTTTGACTTGCAAGTCTTGGTATGTCGATGTCAATTAAACAAATGCCCCTAAGAGTATGAAATGTTCCTACAGAATGATTTTTTGATTTGAAAAGTTTAAAACATCGTCTTAAAGAGAATTAGATAATTAACGAAGAAGGTATGAGTCCGAAAGGATCATTACCCAAAACCACATTTTGTCAAAGTGAGAATGGTTTTTGTCCTGAAATATGGATAACCTCACTGTATGCTTTCTTCGCACAATAGTATACATAAGATAAGATGATGAGATATGATATGCCTTAGTCAGTGCTGCAAATATTGATTGGGGGCTCAGTCGTTCGGGCGATGGTAGGACCCACACAGCCTATGGTGTATAAATGGAAATCGATGATACCATCTAGTTCAGAATTAAAGAAAAGAATATTTGTGGTTTAACTTTTGGATTCACTATTTTATATTCCTCATCCTGTTTCAATTTCACTTTTTGGTTTTACTATTTTACTATATATTGTCCCCTTCCCTGGGTTGCATACCAGTACTCGTCGTACTGATCGTCCCTTGACGCTACAGCATTTCATGATGTAGGTACGGGGGCACATTCTCATAGTTTTGTGCAGCATTAGGATTTCTTAGTGACGGCTTCAGCTAGTGGTGAGCCCTCTATTTTCAGGAAGGCCAAGTTGATTACTATGTCAGATTTCGTGTCATTGTTTTATGGTATTTGTCGGGGCCATATCCCAATTTAGGCTTTCATTCTTATGTATAGAGGATTCGTAGACCTAAGTCAATGTTGTTTATATTTTTTTATTTCACATGTTTCCGTTTCAAATACTTTGAAATTTTTTTAATGATGTTTTGAATGGATTTTTAAATGGGTCTTTCCGCAAATACTTCATTGAATGCTCATGATGAATTCTAAGAGGTTCTGTCGGTCCTTTATAGGTTTGATTGCCTGTTATGTCCAGGGCCTAGTCTCGGTTCGTGAAACCATTATTGCAATCACAATTGTTACGCACGATTTGCCCCATTACCTTGTGACTCCTCTATTGTAGGTAACGTTATTGATAGTTTTTGGTTAGCTTTTCTTGTATAAGTGTATTTGTTTAATTGTTTTTTCTTCTATTTCTCTCTTAGACAATGTTGGAATTTTTTCTGCTTTTTCTTCTATTTCAATCCTAGACATTGTTTGGATTTTTGAAAAAGCTAAAATTTTCTACTTTAATGTCATGTCCCAAAAGACCCCCTAATAGTGACTGTCACCCTCTAACACCACCTATCGGAAGAACCAATCTTCCTTACAATTTATTATTTCAGTAAGCACTAAGATAAAATATGTGCAACTCCAAAATAGTCATTACAACGAAAGTAATTATCCAACCAAATATCGTGTATCAATTTATGAAAACAAACCATCGCTTAAATAATAAACTCTAGCCAAAATCCCACACTAAGAGCATGGAGCATCTAAATCTAGTTACATGAGTTCAACTTTTGGGAATGCAAACCGAATGAAAAGGAATGTAATCTTAAAATAGCTAGAGCTGAAATGAGAGCCACCACGAACAATGTGAAGGCTCACCTTAGCTACAGAAGCCCCTCGAATGAACCGTCAGCCACTAGTCTCACCTTTAGCAATAGTATCTGCAGACATGCTAGTAAGGAGTGAGCTATATATAAATATAACCTAGTAAGATCCTCGACCCGCTACTTTATTACCCCTGGAACAAGTGTTAGAAAATACAAGGCACAACAAATAGATAAATAATATGAACAAAATATCTCTTATAATATAATGCTCAATAAGATCTAAACGAAGATTCGAAAAGCCACTATGTATCTCAACTCAATCAACTCTCACCACTTGTCATAAACGGCAATGAAGGTGATCCGTCTAGCACCCCGAAAAGTCCACTGTAGCATATATAATGCCCCAAAAGTCTATTGTGATAGCATGTACAAGCCCCCTAATTTATTACGGCAGTATAAGTATGACCCTAACATATTACGGCAGCTATGTACGCCCCTAGTGACTATATCACGGCAACGAAGAAAGGATATACAATGCCCCAATGTCATATCATATCTCACCATTAAATAATTCTCGGTATACTTCACAAAATACATATCCGCGGATGGTTAAAAACCATCAATACTGCCAAGCACATGTTTGTCCCAACACATGGACCGGACAGAAAAATATATTTTATAAAGCAGGTTTGAAAAGCAAGCACCAAAGCTTAAAGTATCACTTACCTCGCTAATAACAAGTTCCCCAACCTCATAATGAGTAGCACACAAAGAAAACAACCTCCAATGGACTCAATCTATGCAAAAATATTAATTAACAAGGTCAATTATACTAGTCGGGGTCAAGTCCCAATATAACTAACTTTTAAGTTTAGAGTTAACCCTTAATATCTCCACCTATACCATGAATTAAAGGGGGAAAATTATCTTAATCTTACTGTTAAAAGTTAATAATGGAAAGTTTGTCCAAACATATATACTGTATCCTCAAAAATTAAAGTATGCTTAAGTAACAACCGATGGTAGCATAAGTAAAAGCACGACAGTACCTCTAATAGCTACAGTGGCTTCAGAAATTCCCAAGTTCTTTAAAAAAAATTATGTCCATAATTGAATAATGATTGTTCCATCCACCATCATTATTAAATCATTATCTTCCATTGCCAATCATTAAGTTCTATGCCTAAACACCTCTTTAACCAACACTACAACACTAGCATCGTGTAATCAATTTCTATACCCACGAGTCAAGGAAAGATTTCCATACCTGAATACTGTGAAAAATTTAATTTGCATCCTTCTAATTTCGTATGGGAATTTCCCAAATATTTTCTACGGTTGCTTCTTTCCTCCAAAAATATGGGATAAAAAATAAAGAATTAATATTCTACTCCTTCCGTTACTAGTCGTGAAAATTGAACAATGGAGTGGGTGTGGCCCATTCCTTTTAAATTCTCTTAATTAATAATAATAATTGGTTAAAATTACCAATTAATCCTTCATTAAAATAAATTGGGCGATTACATTCTCCCTCACTTAAAATAATGTTCATCCTCAAACGGGTCTAGAATCATATATGAAATTTCAAATAAGTGAGGACATCTAACTCGCATGAACACGTGTAACACAGGATGAACTGTGGATAACCTAGGTAGTTTGAGCAATCATCTAGAAACACATCAACAAATTCTCAAACAATAGGAACTATGTCAACAGTAACATCCTCCACTCGTGTATCATGAATAGTAGCAATAAAACCCAAACACCCATGTTCAATTATTCGGTGTGCCTTTACATAAGATATTATCTTTCCTTGAGTCACAGGAGTCATGTCTTTCCATACTAAAGAGGGTTCTCTAGGAAAATCAAAACATATAAGCTTAGCATAACAATCGACCAAAGCATAACATGATGCCAACCAATCCATACACATAATCACATCAAAGTCAGATATGCAACACAAGTAGACTAACTATGGTGTCCTTGTCCTGAACAAATATCACACAATCTCTTTAAACTCTATCTACTGATAAGGTCTCCCCTACTAGGGACATAACCATATATGGCATAATAGAGTTTCAACCCTTCTCTCTAAGAATAAAGGCAAAGATGAAGATACATACGAATATGTAGAACCAAGATCAATAAGAGAATATAACTCATGAGAATTAACAGTATAATACTTGTGTCGAATGCATTAGATTCCTCTATGTCTTATCTAGCCATAGTGAAGAATCTCGGTGGTCCACCAGCTGTATAAGCAACCTGAGCATCCTGTCGACCCTATCCACGAGCACCCTATGGAGAGGTCCTATTTGGCTGAGCATGAGTACCTGCACCTACGTAGTAGCTTGACTAGAACCAGAATCTCCCTTAGGAAAAACTTAGCAATATGCCCTCTTTCACCACAAGTATAACAAGGACCACCAACTCCAGAGCATCGACCACTATGATTCCTACCATAATTAGAACATTTTGGATGTTCAGATTGAAAGGAATCGCTATCCTTCCTCAAAATCTGATGTTGACCCTGTCTAGCTGGATAATTATATCTTGAAGATTGACCCACTAACTCTGACTGCGTACTGGACTGCCCATGATTAAGACCCCTTTTACTCCCAGACGGAGCACCATTAAACCCACCTGAGTTATGCATCTTTTCTTTTTCTCGATCAACCCTTTCCATCACAAAATAAGACTCAGAATGGAGAGCAATGTTAACTACATTAGCATAGGATCCATTTTGCACATCTCGTATCACAGGACCACAATAACGAGACACAATTCCTTCCACAAATCGCCTCACTTTCTCCCTAGGGTTTGCAACAAAAAATGAAACATACCTGGATAATAAAGTGAACTTAGCCTCGTACTCAGTAACTATCATAAAACCCTGCCGCAAGTTATTAAACTGACATCTCAGATCATCCTATTTGCTCAACAAAATAAATCTATCTCTGAATATTGCTAAAACCTCCACCCAAGTGATCGGGGGATTTGTCTGCCTCTCAGAATGGAAGTCCACCATGCCTCGGGAGACCCTGAGGATAGAAAAGTGGTGAATTCCACACCATGAGTCTCCTTTAATTCAAAAGTAGTCAATATCTTCTCACAATGATCAATAAGTTTTTGAGGCTCAATAGTAGCTGGTGTGGAATCAAACTCTGGTGGCTTAAGATTCATGAAATTCTTAAGATCCATTTGTTGCCCTACAACTATAAACGAATGATCAAATGGCTGAGGTGCCTGAGTAGCTACAACATTCAACTGAAATTGCGTTTTCATTTGCGAAGTAGCTTGAGGAGCTGGAACTCCACCTTTATTAGGCACCTGTCACACCTCGAATTTCAACGGGGCGGACTGGCACCCTAAGCCGTTAAGGCCCGAGAGAACCAATCTTCACTCATGTACACTCATATGCATATTACTAAAAGAACAACACTCTATCTCATTTAAATACAAGTTACCAACGGCGAAAGCATTGGAAAACATTTGATATATACTAAACTTAGCCGTTAGGGCCACCATGTCAAAAGCATACATCCCTTTGTTTGTCCCACAACATCTACAAAGCCTCTACAGATACATGTACATAACCATCCTAAAGTCGGGACAAGTCCCCGCGTTATATAATATTTACATAGTACCAAAATCAATGTACACATGTGACTCGGAAAGCCCCGAACCAACTGGAGCTCACCAATGATCTGCAAATGACCCGCAACCTACTGTGGAGGTCTACTAGCACCTACGCCTGCAACAAGTAAGGTAAGTCCCCCAAGGTACGTCAGTACAAAAAATGTATTGAGTATGTAAGGCTATAAGAAACTACATCATACATAAGAACTTCAATGGAATCAAATATAAGAGAATAGTCAATATGGATAAACCATCGTTCTGTATGGGAGGAACCATGTACGTTACATTCATGACTTTCTTTGCCTTTACGTTCATTCATCATTATCGTTCATTACTTAACTTTATCCTTCTTTGCATTAAGAGATTGTAATGACCAACTGATCAGTGGTAAAAGAGGATTACCCATGCTAGGTATTTTAACCCCTGGGATGAGATTAACCCATGCTAGGCTTTTCTGTCGCCCCTGGGATGAGATTAACCCATGCTAGGTATTTTAACCCATGGGATGGATTAACCCATGCTAGGATTTTCTGTCGCCCTGGGATGTTACTCTGATAACCCATGCTAGGCTTTTCTGTCACCCCTAGGATATTACATCAAGAATATACAAACAATTATACATTACTTCTTTCTTTCATTATAAGAGTGATACATTGGTGATTGTACATTATTGGAACTTTGAAATATTAGTCAATGAACATGAGACATGTGAATCACAATTGGTCCTGTGGGTAATACTATATGATAACCTGAAATGAGATACCTTTGGACATTTTAGAATGGAACAAGTACAATGTCAATGTGAACAATATGTGTTGCAGAAGGATACGGAAAGAGTTACCTTACATACCTTATCTTCCCAATATGAATACACAATCCTATATGTGAATACAATAATCCAGCTCCTTCCTTACGTTTTACTCTACAACACAAGTACATAACGGAGCTCACGTTAACAACTAACTACCTTACAAGTGCATAAGACGACAATGAGTTACATGATTACCCTATAACGTCATTTCACCCTTTACAACACAATTCATGGCATTGTCATACCAAAAATACCACAACTTTCTACACATTTACCAAGACATTATAAACCAATAGCATTTCACACCAAGTTTATCCTTCACGCTTCCTCATTAACACTACATCACAATTACACCATCAAGTTACCTCAATACGTTTTATAACAACAATCCCACAAGTTATACACATAGAAAAAGCAAGTTAAAGACATAACCACATCTTAGGTGTTGATAGTTAATCCATAAAATTCACTTCCTTCAATACCACAAGTCTCCTTTCACGTTTATAAGGCAAAGCCCTTTACCGATTGAGCAAAAGTAGACAGTTTTACACATAATGAACTGTCCAACACTTTGTCAACATAACCAACATGATTTATACCCCATCTTAAGCATATAATATATGAAACCGTGAGAGTAAACACTTACCAAAGCTTACAAGAGGATGATCTTGTCCAAGGGAGTGATGGCTTAGGGTTTGAGAGATAAAAGAAATATCTTGGAATTGTCTAGAAATGGCATGTGTGTTTTGTGGAATAAAATCTGATTTTTGTGCCTTTATATAGTCCCTCATGATCATACTTAGCCACATACTTAGTCATAAATGTTATGTTTACTTGTTCAACACATGAATGGGTCATTTTTTCCCATTTGGGTCATGTCTTATGACTTAATTTTGGGCCTTAAATTGAGCCCATTAACACATGTTAATTCAGCCCACCAAATTTAATGCATGATCCACCAACTATCTCATGTTTAGAGAATTCCATAAAGGTTAAGATAATATTCAACTCACGAGATTCATGTTCGTAGCCTCAACCCCAAGAATAAGCGATTTTAGCCACTCATGGGTTAATTTAACATAAATTGATAAAAAATTATAAAAAAGAAATAAAAATAAAAAAGAAGAATAATTAACCCTAATTTGGATGCCAAAATCACCCAAGAGTAGTCCTACCAAGATGAAATAATGATACAATAACCCAAGAGCCCTATTTATAGACTGGTGGTCGGAGAAGAAATTTGGCAAAAAACGGCCCGGCACTCCCTTGGGCGCGAATGGGACTTAGCCAAATTTCTTCCCTTGAAAGGGTGTGCATGAGAGGCCCGGCACACTGCCTGGCGCTCCCCTCTGCTTTCCATGCCATTAAAATTTCTGTCAAAAGCGGCCCGGCACGCTACTTGGCGCGCCTGACACTTAAACTCCGATTTTCTTCCTTTCTTCGACTTTTCTTTGCGGATTTGGTTGGATTCTTCAAGTTCAAATCTTTAGCTTGACTCTTATATTTAAGAAACTTTGCTTGAAAGTCCTTCAAGCCTCACTTTTCACTCCAAAAATACTCCAAAAAGTCGCAAACTCCTCTTACAATTAGCACAATATCAAATATTCCATCAAAAACAATACAAAATACATACTTATTTCTCTCAAAACTACGTTAAACATGGTTCAAATTCGGCAATAAGGCATATAAATACGCCCTAGATCACCAATCAAGTAGGGTCGGAAATGTACGGGGTGTTACAACACCAATGCCTCTAACATATTCAACAATCTCGTCACTACATCTGCAGGTAAGTAAAAATTAGGTATAGTGTTGTCGATGGAGTATCCCAAACAACCTGATACCGCACTTGCTCAGAAGCAACAACTCTGGGCTGACCCACATTCTTATCTCCAGATTGAGGATCGATCTATGTCCTGGTCCGAGCCCTAGTCGGATGAGACCTAATATGACCACCATTGCACGTAGTACTGACGTCGCCCAAATTAAACCTCACAATAAAGTATAAGGAGGTCGTTTTCAAATATAGAACCCAACTAAGGTTGGGGTCGATCCCACGAGGAATATGGTTAGGACCTAGGTCAATGCGGTTATTTAGGCTTCTAGTCATTTATTTCCAATAAGGGGATTTAAAAGAACAAGTAAACACTTTTTTTTTTTTTTTTGAAATAACAAGTAAACAAATATCAGTTTATGTTAAGAAAGTCAATTAGAATGATGAACTAGGATTGTGTTTCCCATAACTTCATAACTCCTTAGGTTTTTCGTACTAGTGATCTATCCTGATACTTAGCATGTAGAATCGATGGGTTATGTATACTTAGAACAGCTTTACGCTCTTGTCTAAGAAATATCCTCAAGAAAGTTTTCTCTTCTCTTGAGTTTACGTTATTAACCCCTATCTTGGATCCCAGATTAGCTATCTCGGATTATCAGCTCAAGCTATTAAGTGGAGGTTGATAGCTCCAAGTTTTTGTTGTTTATTCTCTTTTCCCTTTCGTTACTCATCCTTTCGTCCAGAGTAAATATAAGGTGAGTTCTAATGTTGGCCACTGTTAAAAAAGCAATCAAATCGAAGAGAACAAACAATACATGCATAAATACCCTTCAAGAAGTACTTTGTACTTTACCTGCTTCTTTAATTCATCATGGTTCCCACAATCCTAGTTGTAGGATTTAGTTACTCATGGCATCCAAATCACAATTAGAAATCATAGACAAAATCATAATTATGAACTTACAAATTGAGTAGAATAAACCTGGAATCTTGAATTCTCAAAAAAATTAATAAAGATGGAGAAGAAAATAATAAATCAATTTTCTCCGAACTTCACGACGGTTTCAAGATTTCTCTAAATAAGAAGTTTGCAAGTTATCTCTCCAAGTTTCAAAGTTATCAAAGTTGTGAAAATTACATAAAAACTATTTTTGTGGAATATTTATAGGTATAAGAAAAATCTCAAAATAAAATAATTGAGTCCAAAATAGACTTATAAATTAAAAACCAGATTTAGATTGTGCCGCACGCTATACATTGCCCTCAACTTTACTCAAGGCACTTGATGCCACGTGGCAGCAGCAACCTCTAACTTCACCAATTTCAATTGGTTTGTTGCAACCTTTCACTTTATATTACTCCATCCGTTTCACAATAAGTGAATTGTTGAGGTAATGCACACCTATTAAGGAAAGAAAATTAAGACATAAATTAGACATGACTTTACATTTTTGCCCTTTTTTAATTAATTGTCAAACTACTCTTAAAAATCCAAATAATAAGTAAATAGGAGCAATTAAGTTTCCTGAATTCATCTCATAGAAAATCAAAATGAAGGGTAAAATGAAACAAAATTCCAACATTACTCTTGATGATTGAACAATTAACTTACTATAGAACATTGAAAAATGTCTCAACAATTAACTTACTATGAAACGGAGGAAATATTATATTAAATTTAATCCATTAAGCTGCCTGCTTGATTTCCTTATATAACTTTTTGATTGTAATTTCATTTTTTCTCCAATTTTTTTCATCTTCACACCAATTTAATCCTACAAATAAAAATATAATATTAAGCATAATTCATAAAATTAATGCTCAAAAAGGAAAAATAAAAATACTAAATGAGAGGCAAATAAATACTAAATATATATAATTTTGGCCTCACATCAACACCCCACACTTAGACTTTTGCTCGTCCTCGAGCAAAAGCTCATCTCGATTAATCAAATCTAGGAATGCCACCACTTTGGTTGATACACGCAATTAGACCATATAGAAATTCACAACATCAAGTACACTTCCCGATCATTATGCAAGAAATACAAACAAACAATAAACCTCTAAGCTCCTAACCTCAAAGATGGACTCTTACTAATCAAATTTAAGTTTGCTTACCAATTTTTGTCAAATAAAGCTAATAACGTCATCCATCTATCATGAAACAAGTGCCCTCACAAGAAGAAATAGTCCACACACTCAATTCAAAAGATCGAATATAATTTAAGGACTTAATATCAAAGAACAACTCTCACACTCACAAAGAATTCACATGTATGCACAACGAACCATACGCTTGCCCATTATGTACATCTCCACTAATTAAGCATGCTTGAATAGAATCGAATAGGACTTTAACAGGTTGTAATGTTGGCTAGGGAACGGGTAGGAAAACTATATAATAGTGACTTACACTTCTCTAAGCACTTTGCACTTTTTAAACTTCAACACCCATTATTTTTATCACTTTATTTTTTTTTCCAGCGCTCTCTTCATCAATTATTTTCACTATTATTTATCATCTAATCAAGAATATTTCAATTATTTTTTTTCAAACAATTTTTTTTTTTTGCATGTCACATTCTTTCAAAGAGGGCCTTTTCATCACTTTGTAGCTATCATTGATCACCTTTTACACTCAACCATCCCTTTTTTAAAAATTTTTTTTTAACAATTTCAACACATTCTATGCTACAGTGCTCAAGGAAGCAGGGTGCAGAAATTAGAGATTCAAAAAATGGATCAAGGTAAAAAATATGGCTACCAAAAAAAATATGCTACAGGTTCAAAGGGGCTAACTAGTGATATAATATCTGAAAAGGATAAAATTTGCAAGACATGTCAAAGAAAGCCTATTATCATATTCTAAGCAAAACAATACGTTTTATTTCACTTCAATAACACGCAGGGCAAGTTCTAGATTAAGATACAAAACATGAAATATATTTTAAATCCTCACCACACGTGGCACAATGATCAATCAAGATGGATTAATTTCACTTCTAAGACAGACAAGGTCATAACAAACTACAAATTAAGAATAAGCTATTTACAGAGTCACAATCATGAGTCTAGGTGTCAAAAAATCTATTATTTTATTTTATACTCAAACACTCACAGAAGAGTACTACTCAAGATTAAGCCTAAATTGCTAGTATCAATTAAAAAAAAAAGGTCTGTTCTTTTCACTCTAAAAAAAATATATAAATAAAAAATACTCCTACAAATAAAAATAAAAGATAAAAAAATTATTCCTAAAACAATAACACTGTTCAAAGCGCCCCCCTCGAAAAAGAACTTAAAAGAAAAATCAAGGGGTGGGTGAAGTATGCTTAACTAAAAACTAAAAAACTAAAAAACTAAAAATCAACAAAAACTATTTTAATCTAAAGAATAAAAGAAAATTCTTTTTGGATTTTTGGATTTTTTTCATTTTTTTCTTCTTCTTTTTTCAACTAAAAATAAATAAATAAAAGAAATTTCTATAGCGAAATAAATAAATAAACGAAAATCCTATAGCATACTTTACCCTTAATAAATATTGAAAGATATCCCACCCCACGCTTAAAATCATTAGTTGTCCCCAAAGCAATAAACAAAGTAAAAAAAAAACAAGGGTTAAAGATACTCTCTGAGGCTCTCTAGAGCCTAGCTAGCAACATGTTTTCAATTTTCTTCAAGGATCACGCGCACCCCACACTTAAGCTCAAACATGCTTATTAGCTTCGAATTCGGGTACTCAAACTTTCCCTAAATCTACAAAAAAAACCAAAAAAAAAAAACCAAAAAAAACAGAAAGAAAACATGACACTATAAAAATAAAAAAAAAATGAAGAAGAAGAAGCTACACTAATAGTTGGGTTGCCTCTCACTTTTCCTTCCACTTTGAAGATATGAATTGCACCCTTAATTTTTTTTTCTAATTTTCTACTATTCTCAAGAGGCGGTGGTATAAAAACAAAGGAACCAAGTAATAGAGGTCGAATGTTGCACTTCTTGTCCCTTAAGTGAGGAATGTAATTCTTTGAATTTGGCACAACAAATTCATGAATGTACACATATTTTTTTCTTCTCCTTACACTCTTTCATAGGCTCAGATAGTTCGATTTATATCTTACTATCTAAACACAATGTGGAAAAATGATTAAAATGAGGTCCAATACGCCCTAACTCATGAATTTGAATTGCATTATTATTTACACCATCATATTCACAAACACTAGAGTTTTTAAAAATAATACTATCTAAGATGTCAATAAAATAGGAGTCCTCATCACTCCACACTTTATCATGTAAAGATGTCATATCAAGAAGAGTAGTAAAATAAAAAAAATAAAAATAAAAATAATAGAAACTTACCAAATAATATAAAAAATATATATATACAAGAAATAAGGGCTAATAGTCAAATTAACACAATTGATCTAACCCTAAATCATATTCCTCGACAACGGTGTCAAAATTTGATGTCGCCCCCAAAGCAATAAACAAAGTAAAAAAACAAGGTCTAAAGATACTCCCTGAGGCCCTCAGGGCCTATCTAGCAACATGTTACTTCAATTTTCATTAAGGGTCACACGCACCCCACACTTAAGCTCAAAAATGCTTCTCAGCTTCAAATTCGAATACTCAGACTTTTCCTAAATCTGCAAAAACAAAACAAAACAAAATAAAAGAAACGTGACATTATAAAAATAAATTAAAAAAATAAGAAGTTATACTAGTAGTTGGGTTGCCTCCCACTTTTCCTTCCACTTTGAAATTATGAATTGCACCCCGAGCTTCTTTTTTAATTTTCTACAATGCTCAAGAGGCGGTGGTATAAAAATAAAGGAACCATGCAATGGACGTCGCATGTTGCAATTTTTGGTCCTTAAATGAGGAATGTAATTTTTTTATTTTGGCACAACAAATTCAAGAATATAGACATATTTTTCCTACTCTTTACACTCTTCCATAGGCACAAATGGTTCGATTAATATCTTACTATCAAAACACAATGTGAAAAAATGATTAGAATGAGGTCCAATACGCCATAACTCATGAATTGCATTATTATTTACATCCTTATATTCACAGACACTAGAGTCTTTAAAAATAATACTATCTAAGATGTCAATAAAATAGGAGTCCTCATCACTCCACACTTTATCATGTAAAGATGTCATATCAAAAAAAGTAGTAAAATATTCAAAAATAAAAAATAAGAACTTAACAAATAATGTGTGTATATATATATATACATACAAGAAATAAGGACTAATAGTCAAATAAACACAATTGATCTAACCCTAAACCTTTGATGTCGTCTAAATTATACCTCGCAATGAAGTATAAAGCGATCGTTGTCAAATATAGAACCCAACTAAGATTGGCGTCGATCCCACGAGGAATATGGTTAGGACCTAGGTCAATGCGGTTATTTAGGCTTCTAGTCATTTATTTTTAATGTGGGGATTTAAAAGAACAAGCACACACTTTTTTTTAGTGAAGTAACAAGTAAAGAAATATCAGTTTATGTTGAGAAATTCAATGAGAATGATGAACTAGGATTGTGTTTCCCATAACTTCATAACTCCATAGGTTTTTCGTACTAGTGATCTATCCCGGTACTTAGCATGTAGAATCGATAGGTTATGTATACTTAGAACTGCTTTACTCTCTTGTCTAAGCAATATCCTCAAGTAAGTTTTCTCTTCTTTTGAGTTTGCGTTATTAACCCCTATCTTGGATCCCAGATTAGCTATCCCAAATTATCAGCTCAAGCTATTAAGTGGAGGTTGATAGCTCAAAGTCTATGTTGTTTATTCCCTTTTCTAATCCGTTACTCATGATTTCATCCAGAGTAAAGATAAGGCGAGTTCTAACGTTGGCCACCATTATAAAACAATCAAATCGAAGAGAACAAACAATAGATGCATAAATATCATTCAAGAGTTACTATGTACTTTACCCGCTTTGTTAATTCATCATGGTTCCCACAATCCTAGTTGTGGGATTTAGCTACTCATGGTTTCCAAATCACAATTAGAAATCATAGACAAAATCATAATTATGAACTTACAAATTGAGTAGAATAAATTCAAAATCTTGAATCTCAAATAAAAATTAATAAAGATGGAGAAGAAAATAATAAATTAATTTTCTCCAGCCTTCACAACGGCTCCAAGGTTTCTCTATATAAAAAGTTTACAAGTTATCTCTCCAAAGTTTCAAAGTTGTGAAAGTTATCAAAGTTCTGAAAATAACATAAAAATTATTTTTGTGGAATATTTATGTGTAAGAAAAATCCCAAAATAAAATAACTGAGTCCAAAATAAACCGGAAATAAAAACTCAAATTTGGACTGTGTCACATGCTGTACATTGTCGTCTCAACTTTCCTCAACGCACATGATGCCACGTGGCAGAAGCAGCCTCTAGCTTCATCAATTTCAATTGATTTACTGCAACCTTTCACTTTATATTATTATATTAAATTTGCTTGATTTTCTTATATTACTTCTTGATTTTAATTTCATTTTTGCTCAAAATATCTTCATCTTCACACCAATTTAATCCTACAAATAAAAATATAATATTAAGCATAATCTATAAAATTAATGCTCAAAAAGGACAAATAAAAATACTAAATGGGAGGTAAATAATGACTAAATATATATAATTTTGGCCTCACATCAATACCCCACACTTAGACTTCTTAATTATGCATAATAAATACTTTTATTATATGCACATATTCATTTATCTTTAACTTTAAGTACTTTATATGCCACTAAAGTAGCATCAAATTTGTAAGATAATTCTCTAACCTCAACTTATGAGTTGTTACTTTTTTTTGTATGTTTTAATTTTTATTTTGTAGCACGGCGAAAGTCCAATAATATATACCAATCAAAATTTATCATTAGCAATACAAAATTCATATTACGTATTTGGGAATAAACGCGCAACACACGTTCACAGAGACTAATTTTAATAAATTAGTTGTAAGAGATATCATGTTCGCTGTTCTATCCCAAGTATTTCATCAAGCTTCAACTGAGTCATTCTGCATCATTTATATCTCCATTTCGAGGATAAGATGCTTGTCCCCGTAATATCGGGTAAAGGCAAACATATAAGAATATCATCGATTACATTCTCAGGAAGGCTACTAAATGCATATAGAGGTACACTTTGACATTCATGGTTTTCTCCATTAGAAGACCTCGTGAAGCAAGAATCGTCACATAAAATTCTGCAGAAAACAAACAAGAATATGAAGACAGGAAACAGAACTGCTTATTTACAAAGAAAATAAACCTCAACATGCTACAACTGAAGAAGAAAAAGAAAAGGATGCTAGCAACAAGTGAAGCAGTGCACGTGAAAAAGGATGCTAGGATTGCTCTCGCGTAGTGATCAATCAGTAGCTAATCCATCTCTAAGTAGCCGAGAATTGGATTGGATTTTTAACAGAGGTTATTCAAATTTGTTATTCTAAAGGGAAAAAATAAATCAAAAGACGTTGCTTACTAAGATCCAAAAAGCTGGTGGTAGGCTTTCTGTAGGTTGTGCGTAAGAGTCTTCAGCTGCTAAGCACTATTTGTAGGTTTCTTAATTAACTCTTTGGGTTCATCACTCTTTAATTAATTCCCTCTCAACTGTAAGAATGAGCATTCAGATTCTCAATAATTAAAGATATGATTTGTCTTTGCACCTCTCGCCTTGTTTACACTGTCATATTTGAGAAGTTTGAAGGAATCTCATCATTGGCATCCCTGGGAACAGGTTCAAACACGAATGAAACATAACTTAGAAATAAAGATCATAGATCAAAAGGGCATGAATCGTAAATATACCCTTAGCATCTCAAAACATACTAGTCAAAAACATCCATCCATATTAGCTTGCATTCCAAACTGATAGTCTTCTCAATGTTTATGGCAAAGGAAAAACACAACCTTATACTACTAAACCAACATTTGTTTCTATTTCCACATATAAACTTCCAAAACATTTCAGCCAAAGATTATGATCTGATGAAAGACTCCTGAAAATTGAGCAGGATTGTAACAGGGGACACTAAGGTACATTATCTATGACTTCTACTTTATATGACACTCGCTGAAATTTTGTTATTTCGGAGACTACTTTGAGAGATTTTTTATCTTCCAATGCATGGTAGGGGTCAATTACCATTTTGACTAATGCTGGAGACTTAACCAATAGAAGCTTGATAATCTGTATTTCAGGCCTTGTTTTGGTTATACCTTTTAAGTTTAATTGCCCTGAGGTGATTCAATGTCACATCTGATATGCTTGCATGAATTTCATCAGCATAATGACTACTCACTCATTTAATTGAACATGCATATCGATCAGGATATGGATACACCTAAGAAAAATCAAGTAAAATTTAAAATTTACTGAGTATGAAAATATAAATAGTCATTACGTGTGAATAACCCAGAAAAGAGAGTGGGAAGAATGTCATTAAGAACCTCTATTTAAACATCTTGTGAATATGAAGAGCTTCTTATCAAGAAAATATCACTTTGAAGGTTATGTAGTTCATCCAGGTGAAACAAATTCATGTAAAGATGTTTACGGCAATCAGAGCAGAGGAAAGCCTTTTGGTACTTCGATTGCTAGATCAATCAAGTGCTTGGATGAAAATATCAAAAATCAGAAAGACTTCAAGCCAAAAAGATGGTAAATACATTTATGAAATATGCAATGAAGTCGTGAAGCAACATTTACCTGAAACTTATTGCATTCCCAGAGGAGATGCTCGAGAGCAGAAATAGACTCAAAAAACTTGGCAAGATCATGTTTTCTTGTCTCTATACGAGAAAGCTTAAACAAACAGTACTGAAACTTTTGCAAGAAGAGGGACATTTCTTAGATGAATATTATATATATAGCCTGGGAAGACCAATGACCTCATATTGGGAGCATCAATTTCAATAAGGTCTGTATTGTATTCCAGTACTAAATGCTCAAGCAACCGGGAACGGGAGATTAAATTTCTGGGAAAGTCTAAAGAAAAAGTGACAGGACATAATTCTAGGCTAACTAACCTATTAAATCCCTTAAAGTCTAGTGGAAGACATATGAGACAGTTTTTGAGACTCAAATGCCTTAAGTGAAAACATGTGAAAAACGAAGCAAGCAATTTGTATGTATCAGCACGTGGAAGTTTGCACCATCTACGTCTCCGTTTGTTAGATAAGATGCTAGTCCTCACAGCATCTCGTAAAGGAAACACATTAGAATATCGTTGATTACATTCTCAGGAAGGTTGATAAGTACATCATGAGCTAAATATTGATTTTTGCCCCGAGGAGGCATTCTGCAAAAAATAAACAAGTGTAAGAAATGGAGCACACTGTATTAATTTGAAGTAAATGGTGTTAACCCATTTACTTATGTCTGGGGCTGTAGGTTCTTATTCCAAATTGAAGTTTAGTTTACATTATTTTTCAACAACACATTCTTAAAATTTTCAACCCCATCAAGTGATAAGCAAACCCCAGTTCAATTTCATCTAATTTAGGTACACCAAGAAAATAAAATGAAATCTTGATATCAAAATCCTACCGGAAAGAACCCTAAAAGTACATAGTTGTGTTAACAATGAAGATAACAAGTAAAGAAAAAAGGAGTAAAATAGAAGAAGATGAATCTGAGAGGATGGATGATGACAAACAAATTATATAAGCATAATCCTATACATAGACTAAATAATAAGCAATTTATGTATGTAGAAATCATAACCATTCTAGTTTGACTTGAACAGTTAACTTGATCTTATTAATAGGAAATGTAATTGAAAAAATGTATAACACTTAAAAGTTTGACAATGTTAATTCAATGTTTCTGGAGGTTAATCAATTTCCACATGACATAAGTTATTTTTATCTCAATTGTAATTCATGGGTTCTAGAACCAAGAATCATTCTCTTTCTTTAGTTAGATCTCTAATGAAAAGTATCAAAATTTTCTAACAAAAGAATGTTGTAGTGGTTTATTTAATGCCCATTCTAATATATTTTTCTTTCTTCAACTTTAATGGCGGCGCTCAAAATGTTATGCCACAATAGAACATAAAAATCTATATCTACAGCAAGACAAAAGGTTATTTCATGATCCCAGATTACTAGTTCAAGTTTCAGGCTCTGATACCACATGTAAGCATAAATTTTAAGCATATAGATGTTTATGCTATCACATAAGTTTGACATACTCACCCGGATCTTAAACATGATATTCTCACATAGAATTAATCAAAGAGAGTGTACCTGATACAGAAGACATTATCATGGTAGAGCAATAGTTAGATAAATTGATTTCTCCCTTTGCCTTATCTGACGTTGTTGCGACAACTTTAGTGATGGAAAATATTGAGCGGAGGCAGTAACCTTAATGGCTAGGGAATGACCAAATTATAAGTATTAATCTTTAATCTGGTACGTCCATCAAGTAAAAAAATGAATGAACGAGATTTATCCATTATTAAATATAAAAAAAATTCACATAATGTAACTAACTTATGATATGTTATGACCATCATAACCTAATGTTTAAAATAGTTACTATTTGTAGCTAACCTTTCTATTTCATTGCAAAATGGTAAGTACACAATCCCAAGGACAATGTAGCCGTAATATTAGGCATTTCTAGGATATTATAACATTGGGAGCATCAACTTGAATTTGATCTCGAATGTATAATTCTAGTAAAACCAAATGCTCAAGCAACTGCTATAATTGATTAAACTTTCAAGCGATCGGAAGTAATCGTGACTTCAGATAATTCTAGTCTAACTAACCTATCGAATCCTTTGAAAACTGGTGGAGGGAGGATGTATTAGACAATTTTCGAGATCCAAATGCCTCATCTGCAAACATGTGAAATATGAATAAGACATTTTGTATCTGTATGGGTTGTCATTTTAAGATAAAGAAAGTATATCAAGTTATCAATTTATATCTCCATTTCTTACATAGGATGCTTCGCCTCACAGCATCTCGCAAAGGTAAACACATTAGAATGGTGTCGATTACATTATTAAGATGGCTGCCAAGTGTATCTGGAGGTACACTTTGACATTCAACTCTTTTTCCCTCCGGAGGCATCACATAACAATAATCCGTTATCGTGCGCTAGTTAGAACCTTCAGATTGTTTGGACAGATTACAGACAACACACAACAACTATTCACATCAGTGAAAATACAATCAAACTGAAATATAGTACCTAATATTTCTAAGTCCATTTCCGCATTAATGTAGAACTATAACGACCCTCTTAGTCGTTTTGTGAACTTTCTCATTTTAGCCCTCCTCGTAGTTTGTATACTTGATTTATGACTTACGGGGATGGGTAGTATCGATTTTTGAGGTGTTCAAAAGTTATTTAAGTCATTAGTTGGGTTCTTGAGTTTAAATAAAGTTAAGCTTGACCACGGTCAACCTTCGGTCAAAACGACCTCGGATTAGTGTCTTAATGATTCCAATAGGTTCGGAATGTGTTTTTAGTCAATTTGCATATTTGGTTTGTTTCCACGAGGTTCCGAGCAAATTATGAGGATCTATTCAAAATTTTGGATATTTTAGATAATTAATTTAATTTGTGATTTAATGGGTCAAACTCACAGTTTACTTACTCATGTTGCCAATACAAAAATAAATTTAAGTGGCAAGGGTTTACCATATATATATATATATAAATATAAGCAAAAGTAGAAGAACCAGAAGAAGCCAAGTGACAGCATAAGAATAAGACAAGTGGCAATTTTAAGACAAAGTTAAAAAATGTTTTAATAAAAGTTTTGAATCAAAAGATTAAGTATTTGAATTTGAAATATATTATCCTTTTTTAAAAAAAAATAAAAATTTTGTTATCTTAAAAATAAAAAAATTGAAAAGTTCTAATACACTTTTAATATTTCAAACTTATCTCTTTTAAAATTTAAATGCTACAAAATATATTTAAATATAATTTATTTACATATTAATGAAAGATAAAAATATTATCAAAATAATAATAATAATAATTAGTAGTAGTAGTAGTAGAAGCACTAGAAATAGTGCATAGTATGTAGGATAAGGATAATAATAATAATAATAATAAAAATAAAAAAAATAGCAATAGTAGTACATACGTAGTAGTAGTAGGTGGTAAGAGTAAATAAAAAAACAATCATAGAAGTTGTAGTACATATAATAATATTAATAATAATAATAACAACAACAACAACAAATAAACATTATTTACTATAACGAAATATGTGGTTTGATTTCAAATATTTCTTTCAATTCAAATTCAAATATAACATTATAAGATAAATATGCATTGTATTTGAAAAAAGTAAAGATATTGAAAAATAATAAACTTATCTTCTTTCCACAAATTGATATGTTATTTGAATTTGAATAAAAGTTCAAATGGAATGAAACTCTACCCTCTTAATCTCTCTTACATTAGCTAAAAGCTACGAACCCATAGTTAAAGAGTTCTAAATAAGCTCAAACTATTTCATAAACTTATCCCTTTCCGTTTTAAATTTTAATTTTAAATTGAAAGACAAAAATTCTTTTTAAAAGAAAATATTTTTGGATTCTAAATTAGTAAAACAATAAGATAATTTTGGGAAAAAAGTACTTTGATTATAAAATAAATTATTTGAAAAATAAACACATGTATTAAAAACAAGAATTATTATCCTATTTTATCTTTGCATTTTTTATTTTTTATCTTTCAAAAGGAAAAAGAAGAGATAAAGATGATAATGTTATGAAATATTAAAGCAAGAAGAAGAAGAATGGAGAGAAGAGAGGAAATATATTATTCAGTTGAGGGATCATTTACAATGAAGAAAGCCCCTCTATTTATAGGGAAAATTCCTCCTAATTCTTCTCTAAAAGATAGACATATATCTTGATAAATATTCACTACATCTAAGATATATACTCAATATATCTTAATAGACATTCACTATAAGATGATATATATCAATATCATTTATAACACTCCCCCTTGAATGTCTAAATAGATAATGTGCCTCGTTAAAACCTTGCTAGAAAAAGAAAAAAAAATCTAGTGAAGGAAAAAGAGTACACAAATCTAACAATACGCATTTTGGCTGCCTCATTAAAAACCTTACAAGGAAAACCCAGTGGGATAAAACCTCGTAAGGGAAAAAGAGTACAACGCGTATTAACTCCCCCTAATGAGAACATCCTTGAATCTTTGTATCCCGATCTTGTGCACCATCTTCTTGAAAGTTGCAGTTGGAAGAGACTTGGTGAATAAATCAGCCACATTGTCACTTGAATGAATCTGTTGCACGTTAATATCACCATTCTTTTGGAGCTCATGTGTATAGAAAAGCTTTGGCGAAATGTGCTTCATTCTATCTCCTTTTATGAATCCTCCCTTAAGTTGTGCTATGCATGCTGCATTATCTTCATATAAAATCGTGGGTACTTGGTCACATTTCAAACCACATTTTTCTCGAATGAGATGTATCATGGATCTCAACAACACACACTCTCGACTAGCTTAATGAATAGCTATTATCTCAGCATGGTTCGATGAAGCAGCTACGATAGACTGCTTTGTAGATCTCCAAGATATAGCAATACCCCCACATATGAACACATAGCCTGTTTGAGACCGAGCTTTGTGCGGGTCAGATAAATACGCCCATATCGATAGTCCTTTTTAGATACCGCAATATGTGTTTGATCCCATTCTAATGTCTCCTAGTAGGAGCAGAACTATACCTTGCTAACAAATTAACTGAAAAGGCTATATCAGGCCTTGTAGTATTTGCAAGATACATTAGTGCACCAATTGCACTAAGATATGGTACTTCAGGACCAAGGATTTCCTCATTCTTTTCTTGAGGTCGGAATGGATCCTTATTCACATCAAGTGATCGAACAACCATCGGAGTACTTAATGGATGTGCTCCATCCATAGAAAATCTTTTCAAGACCTTTTCTGTGTAGGCAGATTGATGGACAAAGATACCGTTTGTAAAATGCTCGATTTGCAAACCAAGACATAATTTTGTCTTTCCAAGATCTTTCATCTCAAATTCTTTCTTTAAATAATCAATTGCCTTTTGAAGTTCTATTGGAGTTCCAATAAGATTTATGTCATCAACATAGACAGCAAGTACAACAAACTCCGATTTTGTTTTCTTTATAAAAACACATGGGCAAATTTCATCATTTGTATAACCTTCCTTAGATAAATACTCACTAAGACGGTTATACCACATGCGTCCAGATTGCTTCAAACCATATAATGATCTTTGTAATCTAATGGAATACATTTCCCGAGGCTTTGAAATATATGCTTCAGGCATCTTAAATCCTTCGGAAATTTTCATGTATATCTCATTATCAAGTGATCCATATAGATAGGTTGTAACCACATCCATCAAATGCATTTCAAGTTTCTCATGGACAGTGAAACTAATAAGATAACTCAACGTTATTGCATCCATAACTGGTGAATATGTCTCTTCATAATCGACACCAGGCCGTTGTGAAAACCCTTGTGCAACAAGGCGTGCCTTATACCTTTGTATTTCATTTTTCTCATTTCTTTTTCGCACAAAGACCCATTTATAGCCAACAGGTTTAACACCATTAGGTGTTTGAGCTATAGGTCCAAAAACTTCACGTTTGACAAGTGAATTCAACTCTGATTGAATTGCTTCTTGCCATTTTGGCCAATCATTTCTTTGTCGACATTCTGTGACAGATTGAGGTTCAAGATCCTCACTATCTTGCATGATTTTTGTTGCAACATTATATGCAAAGACATAATCCACCACTATTTTAGATCGATTCAAATTAGTTTCAACGTCACTTGAATTTATGGATAGTTCCTCATTTTCTTGAGTCTCAGGCTCATTGATTCCTTCAGGGATATCAAAATTGCTCAAATCTTGAACTTCCATATGAGGATCTTTCGTAGTGTCATCTTGACCATTTGTTTTTCTTTTTCTAGGATTTCGATCCTTAGAACCCAATGGTCTACCACGCTTTAGACGTGCTTTGGACTCATTAGCTATGACACTAGTGGATGGTCCTTTAGGGACATCAATTCGAATTGGGACATTCTCTGCAGGAATAGGTGATTTGGTGATCATTTTCAAATCTGTAAATGCATCTGGCATTTGATTTGCAATTTTCTGCAGATGAATAATCTTTTGTACTTCTTGCTCACAAATAGAAGCACGTGGATCAAGATGAGATAGTGATGGATTTTTCCACAAAATTTCTCTTTGGTAGTCACTATTGTCTCCCCCTAATTTTGGGAAAACTATCTCATCAAACCGACAATCTGCTAATCGAGCAGTGAACATATCTCTCGTTAATGGTTCAAGATAGCGAATAATGGAGGGTGATTCAAACCCAACATAAATTCCTAACCTTCTTTGGGGGCTCATCTTGGTGCGATTTGGTGGTGCTATAGGCACAAATACAGCGCACCCAAAAATTTTCAAATGAGATATATTAGGCTCTTGACCCAAAACCAATTGCAACGAAGAAAATTTATGATAATTTGTCGGTCTGAAACGAACAAGTGTTGCAGCATGCAAAATTGCATGACCCCAAGCAGAGGTGGGCAATCTAGTTTTCATAAGCAATGGTCTTGCTATCAACTGCAGACGTTTAATTAATGACTCAACAAGGCCATTTTGAGTGTGGACATAAGCAATAATCATTAAATTCTTGGGATGAAAACTCTGCAGTGTTATCAAGGCGAATGGACTCAATCTGATTATCAGGGAACTGTGCCCGTAATCATATTATTTGTGCCAATAATTTCGCAAGTGCCAAGTTGCGAGATGACAATAGGCATACATGAGACCATCTAGAAGAAGCATTATTAGGACCATAAAGTATCTAAACGACCCACTATGTGGGTGAATAGGTCCACAAATATCCCCATGTATGCGTTCCAAGAACGCGGGGGACTCAATCCCAACCTTTGTTGGTGATGGCCTCACAATTAACTTGCCTTGATAACAAGCATTGCATGAAAATTCACCATTTGAAAGAACCTTCAAGTTCTTTAATGGATGCCCATATGAATTTTCTATAATTCGTCTCATCATTATAGATCCAGGATGTCCCAGACGATCATGCCAAACTACGAAAGTATTGGAATTAGTAAACTTCTGGTTTACTATAGAATGTGCCTCAATTGCACTAATCTTTGTCCAATACAAGCCAGAAGATAAAGAAGGGAACTTTTCTATAACACATGTCTGGCCAGAGACATTCTTGGTGATACCAAGATATTCAAGATTCATCTCATCAATTGTCTTGATATGATAACCATTTTCACGGATATCTTTAAAACTCAACAAGTTTCTCCGAGACTTAGGAGAAAACATGGCATTATTTATGATGAGTTTAGCTCCCTTAGGCAAGATTATAATGGCTTTTCCGAAGCCTTCAATCAAGTTGGCACTACCAGAAATCGTAGTAACATTTATCTTGCCCATGTTTACATGAGAAAAATATTTTTCATCTTTGAATATCGTATGTGTTGTGCCAGAATCAATCAAACAAATATCTTCATGATTGGACAACTTATTTTGAGAATTATCCATATCTTCAAAAACAATGGCATACATAAAATATTAAAACTTTGTATCAAGAGGAAAATAATAAATTATTGATTGTCTTCTACATAGCAATTAAAGTAATGGACACTTACACGTCGTATGTCAAACTTATGTGCTTATGCAGATAGCAATTCAATATTGGCTATACAGTACACTAGTTTATAATGCACTTAATAGTTTAATAATTTTAAACATAAGTTAGTATAACAGTGGCACTTTGTTATCACGTGACCTACAAGGCAATCAAATTGATAAATTCTAGTGTTTAGGATAGGACAAAACTATATTCATCATATCCCAAAAATATAAAGAAAATTGTTCAATAAGTCACATGTAAAATAGAAGGGACGAAGGAACTCCTCTGGACCCTTTTAAAACAAAATTGAAATTGGAGTGATTAGATGGTTAGATACCCGTAGCTGTTTAAATTGTCAATAGCAAATTCAAACAATGAGTTGATTTTGGATTATCATGATCTGCTACCAAGAAGCTTAAAAATAATGCTAAGCAGTAGACGGAAAATATTTGGGCACTTACCATTATTACACAATTACAGATTTGCTTCCAGGCCACGTGAACAAGTACTAGAACACACGTATACATGATTTATATTAATTAAATAACATAATTCGTTGGTACCGTTTTTTCTTATTCTTCTTTCCAGTGAGTAAAGAGTTTTAATGGTAGTAACTTAAAATATTATAATGAAGATCAATATTAAGGAGTCTTTATCAAAACAGAATCAAATTGAATTCAATTTCATGATGAATTGCGACAATATACTAAAGCAATCAATACTAATTCAAAGAAAAATTAGTACTCATGCAAACAACTATTTTTACATGATCTTTTATTTACTAACTACTACCACTAGAAAAAAAAAAATTAAGAAATTTTTCATTCTTCCATAGTCACGGAACCATCACCAATCAAGTGATCAATCTTTCCTTCAGGGTGCTTGAAGAAATCTGCTACATCCAAACATGTGATGTCAACATGATTTTCAGAGATAAAATTAGCCTCAGGATTTTTCTCTTTCTTCTTTAGTGAGGCTTGATAAAGCTCAACCAAATGTTTAAGAGCACGATAGTCACTTGCATAGTGTCCTTTCCACCACATCGGAAGCAAACAATTGCTCCACGTTTCTCATCTTTTCCTTTTGCCTTTTGATGGTGCTTTTTGTTTGATGAATGATTAACACCAGGAATAGGATTTCTTTCTTGATCATTACGACCACGACCACGACCACGTCCAGGGCCGCGACCTTTTCCACGCTTAGCATGGTGGGCATACACCTCATTCACTTCAGGGAATGGTGCAGATCCAGTAGGTCGATTCTCGTGATTTTTCATTAACAAATCATTATTTTGTTCAGCCACGAGAAGATGAGAACTTAGTTCAGTATACTTCTTGAGAAGAAATTATGAACATGGCAGAATTGTACTCATGAACAGACTTATAGTCTTGAAATCTCAGATGCATCCAGTCATATCGTGCTTTTGGGAGGATGACCATCTCCAAGGGGTCAAACCTTTCTTTTAGGCTATTCCACAAAACAAGTGGATCCTTAGTAGTGAGGTATTCGATTTTCAGAATTTCATCAAGATGATGACGCAAGAAAATCATAGCCTTAGCACGATTTTGATTAGATGTTGTATTTTCTTTCTTAATGGCGTCTCCAAGACCCATTGCATCTAAGTGGATTTCAGCATCCAGCACCCAAAAAATGTAGTTCTTGCCCGAACTTTGAAGGGCAACGAACTCACATTTCGTAAGATTATTAGCCATATGAAAATAGAAAAAAAAAAAAAATAATACCTTAACCTTTAAATCTGAGACGGTAGAGTCTCGTGCTGATAACGTGTTATGAAATATTAAAGCAAGAACAAAAAGAATGGAGAGAAGAGAGGAAATATATTATTCAGTTGAGGGATCATTTACAATGAAGAAAGCCCCTCTATTTATAGGGGAAATTCCTCCTAATTCTTCTCTAAAAGATAGACATATATCTTGATAGATATTCACTAGATCTAAGATATATACTCAATATATCTTGATAGACATTCACTATAAGATGATATATATCAATATCATTTATAACAGATAATAGTTTATTCGGAGTGATCTCATTGATTCCAAATACTTCTCTAAATAAAATATATAAATTATAACAATAATATCATTGTATCTAAAAATAAATAAGGATAAGAAGAGTAATAAACTGATCTTCTTTTAACAAATTGATATGATATTTGAATTTGAATATAAATGAAATTTGAGTTGGAACACAGTTCTGGCTTCTTTACTTGACCTACTTATATATACTCCTACAATTATATATAATGTCAAGTTTTCTTCTGTCTTTTTTTTATTGTTCATTGACATTATTTGTGAATTTATTATTTACTGCATTCTTTATTTTCTAAATTATTTTTTGTGGGTGTGTTTTAATATTTTTCTTTGTTATATGCATATGAATGAGAAATATTTCAATTCTCTGCAGATTTACCTCAAGAAAAATCTCAATTTTTAATAACAGATAAGGTGAAGTGTGAGATCAACTTGAAGCGTGATACATGTGGATGGGTATAAAAAGTTACATGTTACAATGAAAATAAGGTGCACTATGAGCATGCATTGTAGGATGTTGTGAAATTTTGACGTTGTGCAGAGGAAACCAGATCAAAAGAAAGAGAAAAACCTCAAAAAAGAAGATGCATGGTAGTAAACCTCTAACCCTTATTTATTTTTTAATCATTTACTTTTGTAGGTCATTTTTTTTTTGGTTACTTAATTGTTTTTTAATTCAGTACTTAATTTGATTGTGAAATTCGTAAGACAGATATGATTTACTTGACATTCAATAATTTGGTTGTCATTCATTACTTATGTTGATTTTATGTCCTTTTGATAATTTCAATGAATTTATTTTACAGTAACAATATCAATATGCATTGTGATGAAGATGATGAAAGAGTTGAAATGATTTAAAAATGGGATTACGTGTAAACTTTCTTTTTCTCTTTTATTATTTATTATTTTCAAAATTTAGATTTTATTTATTTTGACAGAATTTTTTGTTTGATTAAAAAGATTATACGTAATGCTCATTGGATTCTCCTAATAACTACAAAGATATGTAGTGCATGTTTAATTTAATTTTTTATATTATTTTATTTTTATTTAGATTAATATAATATTTTTCTTTTGTCATAGATGTATCTAAGGAAGTTAAAATTCACAATGAAAAATTGAAATACATAAAGGAGATTTACTACATCATTTGTGTAAAGAATGAATGTGAATATATGTGTACGTGTACAATGTTAATCTTCAAGACTTAGAAAAATAAATATATCTATTTCATGAAATAAGAAGAACACTTCATAATTATACTAAGCGAAGTGATAATCTATTAAAGATTAATATTAACAACCTAATAAATTTAAACAGTGAACAATGTAAAAAATAAAATGTCATGACCCGATATTTCAAGTAATGATGACGTCTACCTTATCCCACAAGTAGGCAAGCCAAATCATAGCCTGGAGCGGCAAACAACGGGATAGCGGGTGGGAACCAGAAAAGACAATATGAAACGGTAATACTAACAATAATAGGAAGCAGAAGCAGAAATATAACACAATAAAGTATACCACAATGGGAGAAAGAAGAGGACCAAAATATACAAATAAATCCCTCCCAAGGCCTGGTAAGGTCGGTACTAGAGTCACTACTAAAAATAACCAGAGTACTAGACAGAATCCAAATATACACAATATGTACAAAGCAGTCTCGAGTACAAAAGAATAAACTGGAATAGATGGAGGAGGATCAGCCTCAAACAACATCAAGCTCACCCTGTTCCGAATTAATACTGGAATAGAGGAACACATCAACGTTGGCTGCTAGTACTCGGATCTTCGCCAGGGAAAAGATGCAGAAGTGCAGTATGAGTATCAAAACAATGGGTACTTAGTAGGCATTATCGGCTGAATGAGCTCAAATATAGCATAAGTATAACTAAAATGCGAGGGTGCAATCTAAGTCAACAGTAAATAGGGACAGAAAAGTAAACAGCTACCGAGCTATGGAAATGTGATAAAGGAATAAGTAAAAGCGATACAGAAAGATAAATAATGCAGTAATAAGAAGGCAAACAAACATAACCTAACTGGGCCCCCATAAGCCCGTCAGGCACACCGAAGAAGACAATTAACCTAATCTTGCCCGCATAAGCTGGTGGAACACACAAGAAAAACAAAAGAAAGCATGAATAATCCATAACTGATCCAGTGCCATGTAACCATAGTAACAATCCAGGTGTGCACCGGGCTTTAACCGGCATCAATGGATAGTAACAAAAGGCCAGACGCCGGGTTTCAATAGGTAATAATGAATATTAACAAGAGGCCATTCACCGGATTTGAATAGGATATAGTGGGTAATAACGAGAGCCCACATATATAATATACAACAGATCTCATAGCCAGATGCCAAAATCAAACTGAAACTCAAGGAATCACAATATCAGAACCACGGTACCCAGTACTAGAACTCTCAGATCGTACCATAATTAATGGCCAGACTCGAACCAGAACTCATAATAGTCAGTCTCCCAGAGTCATCATAACCAAGTGCCAGAATAGTGCCATAAATCCACACAAATACAAGTAAACGGGGACATACCGTCCCCAGACCAAACCCGGAACATAAATAATTGAGCTAACCCACAATGTACTACAAGACCAATCCCTGGGTCCTCCGAGGTCAATTGCCTACTACTAGGTGATATATATGCCAAATCGAGTATCTCAAGTGTAACATAGCAAGGCGAATCCCAATACTAGGTCAAGGCTAACAATCCCGATCAAGTGTTATGCTATTAAGGTCGATAGGGCCAAACGGGTTAAAGAATCATAACTAGGGTAAACCAACCCAAAGGTTATCCTAAAGGAATATCTCAGGGCTTCACTAAGATCAATAATGTCTAAGGTTAACTATGCCGACTGTGAAGAGTAACGGGGCCCACTATGGGGTCCTAAATCCAAGTCTGGGCTAAACCTATCCGAGTCTAGACTAAGGTTCCCCAACCCCCTACTAATAGTAGTACAATATTAACCAACCCTATAAAGGTCCTCTTTGGCACACCACGAGGATAACAGGCCCAAAACATACCCGATCAAGGCCCTAACCGACCCAAAAGGCCTAATCATAACAAGCCAACGCCAATCTACAACTACCAACCCAAACATTAGCACAATAGCATACAAATACTATAAATAAACTCAGTCTAGGTATAAGGTAAGCCTAGCCTCCCTGGATGTCGCCGAACGCTTACCAAAGCTTGCTAAGTAGGAGCCTTCCCCTACCGAGAGGCCTCTGAATTACCAAAATAATAAATTATACATCAAAATAAGACTATTGATACCCATATTGCTCAGGTCGGAAAATGATAAAAAAATCCCGCGTGGGATCTGCTTGCGGAATCGCGAAACCAAAATCGTCATAGCGTCCCAAATAGCTCAGTGACCAATAGTCACAAGAGATATATCCAAATCCGAGCTCAAAATAGCTCTAAATAGCACAAAAATCAACCTCGCCAAATAACAATTCAAACACGCAACTTTAAGTTAAAATTGACCGAAAAACTTACGATATAAAGACGCTATACTATCAACCACGCAATCTCCGAGCTTGAATAACTTCATGCGAATATTAGTTCAATGAAATAATTTTCCTACAAATTCTCCTCCAACGTGCTAAATATATGTAGATGTGTTTATGTGTGAAGAGGCTAAAACATAGATTTGAGTGTTGTAAGGATATTTAATGATAAGTCTTGTTCACTTACTTACTAAACACGTACAGAAACAATTAAGTGTCTTTCTCCAACATTCTATGTAATTCAACATATGCCACTACTTTATTGTCATTAATATTTGTCACGTAGTCATCACATGACTTTTACCAAAGTCCCACGTGGCCATGTGGTGTCACCTCAATATTAATCCACGTTATTCCATTATTTATGCACTCGGATATTGCATAGGTTCGCGGTAAAATAAATATAATTTTTTGAATATATCAAAATTAATAGAAAATTATTTCAAATAAAGCCTCTATCATATAATAATAATATTTTAACATATCTATATTCAATATCTCCGCTTAAAATATTAATAGGTTACAAAGCTATTATAAAGTAATATAGATATATCATAACTAACGAATTTTATAAATATCAAAAATATTTTCGAAAGGTAATTAACTATATCTTTTTATCAAATTTTAATTTAATTTAAATATTCCATAACACGTTTGGTATTAATAAATTCTCAAACGAACTTCTCAAAAATCGAACTGTCGGTCCCTGCAAGTCATAAATAACTTGGGGCAGTTATAAGAAAGCTCTAAATGCCGAGAACACACGGAATGAGGAAAACGATCGGGAGGGTCATTACATCATCCACTACTAAAAGGACTTTCATCCGTGAAAGTAAAGGATAAGGAAGTTCCTGAAGGTTCGAACATGTAGGGATACTGGGTCCGAATAACATGCTCGATCTGATAGAACCCTTACCTAGAAGATCCTAAAGCCGACTATTTAGCTCCTTTGGCTCGGCGAGAGCCATGTGATAAGGAACCATAGAAATAGGTCGGGTGCCTGACTCGAGGTTAATAACAAAATCTATATCACGCTCAGGAGGACGGTCAGGTAGGTCGATAGGAAAAACATCGGGAAAATCATGAACAACAGGAACGGAGTCAAGCAAAGGACTTTCAGCACTAACATCCCGAACATAAGAGAGGAATGACTCACAACCCCTGGACATCAGTCTCCTAGGCAGAATGAAAAAAATAATCCCCGTCGGTGCCCGACTGAAAAAACCCTGCCAAACAGCCGGGGGTATGCCAGGCATGGCTAAGGTAACGGTCTTAGCAAAACAATCCAAGACCGCATGGTAAGGGAATAACCAATCCATGCCAGAATCAATTGAAATCTACCATAGCTAACACAATGAGATCAACCCGAGTATAAAACTCCTGAACAGTCACTAGATAGGATCTATATACCCAATCCACTACTAAAGAATCACCCACAGGGGTAGCTACGCGAAATGGAATAGATAAAGACTCTGAACACAAACCTAACCATGGTGCATAATAAGCAGAAACCTATGAAAATATGGAAACAGGATCATACAAAGCAGAAGTTGGCTAATGACATATGAAAATCATACCTTTAATCACAACATCCAAAGCCTCAGCCTACGGCCTACCCAGTATAGCATATAAATGGCCTTGTCCACTACCGTATTGGGTGCCTACCTGACCACCTGTCCTACCTTCCTGAGGACTACCTCTGGAACCTTGTGCACCACACCTAGCTGGAGGCAGTACTACTCTGATTGGCTGTGCAGTCTAAACTGAAGGCTCAATCATCCCACGTCGGGGGAACTCATGGGTGAAGTGACCAACAACCCCACACTCATAACATGCCCCTAATTAGAGCTCTAACAGTGGGCTCGGGGTCCTAATCCCTGTCTGTCGCTCCTCGCGTCCTAGCCATCTGTGAAAGAGTGACACAAATAAAGTTTAGATACCAACTCAGACCCAACGCATGAAGATGAATCAAAAGATGAGATTATTCCTAAAAATGTTTCGTAGCCTCCCGAAGATAGGATACAGACATCTCTGTACTGATCCATGAGACTCTACTAAACATTGGCTCCCGTACCAACAATATCGGTGAAACCTAGCTAAGATACCAAGCTGTCACGACCCAATTTTTTGAGTCATGATGACACCGACCTTATCCCACCGGTAGGCAAGCCAAACTATAGCCCGAAGCTGAAAGCAACAGGCTAATGGGCGGGAACCAGAAAAGAGAATATGAAATAGTAATACTAACAATAATAGGAAGCAGAAATATAACATAATAAAGTATAGCAGAATGGGAGAAGGAAGAAGACCAAAATACACAAATGAATCACCCCCAAGACCTAGTAAGGTCGGTACTAGAGCCACTACTAAAAGTTTACCAGAGTACTAGACAGAATCCAAAATATACACAATATGTGCAAAGCAGTCACGAGTACAAAAGACTAAACTGGAATAGATGGAGGAGAATCAGCCTCGGACAACATCAAGCTCACCTGCTCCGAATTAGTACTTGAATAGAGGAACACGTCAACGCCGGCTGCTAGTACTCTGATATGCACTAAGAAAAATATGAAGAAGTACAGTATGAGTACAAAAACAAAGGGTACTCAGTAGGCATCATCGGCCGACTGAGCTCAAATATAACATAAGTATAACTAAAATGTAAGGGTGCACTCTAAGTCAAAATTAAATAGGGATAGAAAAGTAAAAAGCTACCGAGCTATGCAAATACGATAAAGGAATAAGTAAAAACGATACAGAAAGATAAATAATGCAGTAATAAGAAGGCAAAAAAACATAACCTAACTGGGCCCCCATAAGCTCGTCAGGCATACTGAAGAAGGCAATTAACCCAATCGTGCCCTCATAAACTAGTGGGACACACAAGAAAAATAAAAGAAAACATAAATAATCCGTAATTGATTCAGTGCCAAGTAACCATCGTAACCATCCAAGTGTGCACCGGGCTTGAACCGGCACCACTGTGTAGTAACGAGAGGCCAGATGCTGGGTTCGAACTAGTAATAATGGATAATAGCAAGAGGTCATCCGCCGTATTTGAACTGGATATAATGGGTAATAACGAGAGACCACATATATAATATACAACAGATCTAATTTCCAGATGCCGGACTCGAATCGAAACTCAAGAAATCACAATATCAGAACCACGATGCCCAGTACCAGAACTCTCAGATCGTACCATAATTAGTGGTCGTACTCGAATTGGAACACATAATAGTCAGTCTCCCGGAGTCATCATAACCAAGTGCCAGAATCCACACAAATACAAGTAACAGGGACATACCGACCCAAGACCGAACTCAAAAAATAAATATAGGAGCTAACCCACAATGTACTACAAGGCCAATCCCTGGGTCCTTCGAGGTCAACTGCCTACTACTAGGTAATATATATGCCAAATCATGTATCTCAAGTGTACCATAGCAAGGCGGGTCCCAAAACTAGGGCAAGACAAATAATCCCTATCAAATGTTATGTTATCTGGGGTAGATAGGGCCAAATGGGTTAAAGGATTATAACCAGGGTAAACCAACACAAAGGTTATTCTAAAAGAGTATCTCCGGGCTTAACTAAGCCCAATAATGTATAAGGTTAAATATGTCGACTGTGAAAAATAGCGGGGCCCACTACGGGGGCCTGGAACTAAGTCTGGGCTAAACCTATCCGAGTCTGGACTAAGGTTCCCCAACCTCCTACTAATAGTAGTACAACATTAACCAACCCTATAAAGGTCATCTTTGGCACACCACGAGGATAACGGGCCCGAAACATAGCCGAACAAGGCCCTAACCGGCCCAAAAGGCCTAATCATAGCAAGCTCACACCAATCTACAACTACCAGCCCAAACACTAGAACAATAGTATGCAAATACTATAAATAAACTCAGTATAGGTATAAGGTATGCCTAGCCTAGCTGAACGCCACCGAACGCTTTCCAAAGCTTGCTAAACAGGAGTTTTCCCCTTCCGATTGGCCTCTGACTGCTGCCATGCTACCAAAATAATAAACTATACATCAAAACAAGACTATTCATATCTATATTGCTCAGGTCGGAAAACAAACGAAAATCTCACATGGAGCCCACTTACGAAATCGCGAAACTAAAATTTTCATAGCGTCCCAAATAGCTCAGTGACCATTAGTCGCAAGAGATATACCCAAATCCAAGCTCAAAATAGCTCTAAATAGACCAACATATACCTCGCTAAATAATAATTCAAATACGCGATTTTAAGCTAAAATTGACCGAAAAACTTACGATATAAAGATGCTATACTATCAACCACGCAATACCCGAGCTTGAATAACTTGATGTGGATATTCGTTATTTCTTGCAATGAAATAATTTTCCTAAGAATTCTCCTCCAACGTTCTAAATGTATGTAGATGTGTTTATGTGTGAAAATGCTTAAACATAGATTTGAGTGTTGTAAGTAGGGGTGGGAATAACAATCGTAGAACCAAAAAATCGTACCGAACCAAATTAGTTCGGTTCTTCAGTTTCGGTTCTTTGGTTCTTCGATTCGATTTTGGTTTTATTTTTCGATAGTTCGGTTCTTCGGTTAAGTGTTCGGTTTACGGGTAACGGTTCTTCAGCGAAGAACAGAACTTTTGTTAATTTTTTTTTAATTTCTTCATTTAACTCATGTTTGACCCAAAAATTTTCAAGACCAAGCCTCAAAGCCCATTCTCAATTACCCCATCAACATTTACCTTCCAGCCTTATTACTTTTACATTTTTCTAATTTTTAATTTTAATTCCTAGTATACTTATATTTCTAATTGTAATTCCTAAAAAATTTTCACACAAATGCTCCTAATTTCTAACTGTAATTCCTAATTTTTTTCACACAAATACTACCACCATATTGTGATATGAAAAATGGAGCATTACAATGATATGTATTTGAAGTTGTCCTCACTTGATAGTCTATTTAAAATGTTTTAGATTTTTTAGTGTCTTATATTTTGATTCGGTTCTCATTTTATTTTTTACTTTGCACCGAAAAAGCCAATTTTGAAATACCGAACTAAATTGAACCGAAGTTGAAAAAACCGAATCGAATTGAATTAGTTTGGTTCAATGTTCGGTGCATACTTTTTCAAAACTAAAAATCAAAGAATCGAACCGAAATTTGATAAAACTGAACCAAAGAACCGAACGTTCAGCCCTGATTGTAAGGAGATTTAATGATAAGTCTTGTTCACTTACTAACTAAACACGTACAGAAACAATTAAGTGGCTTTCTCCAACATTCTAATTGATTCAACATATGCCACTACTTTTATTGTCATTAATATTTGTCTCTTAGTCATCACATGACTTCTGCCAAAGTCCCACGTGGCCATGATGTGTCACCTCAATATTAATCCACTTTATCCCATTACTTATGCACATAAATATTGCATAGGTTAGTGGTAAAATAAATATAATTTTTTGAATATATTATAATTAATAGAAAATTATTTTGAATAAAGTATCTATCATATAATAATAATATTTTAACATATCTATATGCACTATTTTCGCTTAAAATATTAATAGGTTACAAAGCTATTATAAAGTAATATAAATATATCATAACTAAAGAATTTTATAAATATCAAAAATATTTCTGAAAGGTAATTAACTATATCTTTTTATCAAATTCTAATTTAATTTAAATATTCTACAACACGTTCGGTATTAATAAATTCTCAAACGAAATGCCCGAAAATCAAACTGTCTATCCCTGCGAGTCATAAATAACTTGGGCAGTTATAGGAAAACTCTAAATGCCGAGAACGCACGGAATGAGGGAAATGACCAGGAGGGTCATTACATCATCCACTACTAAAAGGACTTTCATCCGCGAAAGTAAAGGATAAGGAATTTATTGAAGGCTCGAACATGTAGGGATATTGGTCCGCATAACACACTCGGTCTAATAGAACCCTTACCTAGAAGATTCTGATGCTTACTATTTAGCTCCTTCGGCTCGGCGGGAGTCATGCGATAAGGAACCACAGAAATTTGTTGGGTGCCTGGCTCGAGGTCAATAACAAAATCTATATAACGCTCAGGGGGAAGGCCAGGTAGGTCGGTAGGAAAAACATCGGGAAAATTATGAACAATAGGAACAGAGTCTAGCAAAGGAATTTCAGCACTAACATCCCGAACATAAGCAAGGCATGACTTACAACCCCTCGACATCAGTCTCCAAGCCCGAATGAAAAAAATAATCCCGCGGTTCCCAGCTAAAAGAACCCTGCCACACAACCGGGGGTATGTCAGGCATGGCTAAGGTAACGGTCTTAGCAAAACAATCCAAGACCGCATGGTAAGGGAATAACCAATCAGTGCCCAGAATCATATTGAAATCTACCTTATCTAACACAATGAGATCAACCTGAGTATAAAACTCCTGAACAGTCACTGGACAGGATCTATATACCCGATCCACTACTAAAGAATCACCCACAGGGGTAGCTACACGCAATGATAATTAACTATATCATTTTACCATATTCTAATTTAATTTAAATATATTCCACAACTTGTTCGGTATTAATAAATTCTCAAATGAACTGTCCAAAAATTAAACTGTCGGTCCCAGCAAGTCCTAAATAACTTGGGATAGTCATAGAAAACTCTAAATTTCGAGAATGCATGGAACGAGAGAAATAACCGTGAGGGTCATTACTTAAAAATATGAAACATTATAGAGAGGATTGGGGTTTGGGTGGGGGGTGAGGGGTGAGAAAAAATATAATAGTTGGACTTGTATAAGTTAATAATTTAATAGTTGGACTTATTTAAGGAAATATAATTTAACAGGCTTGAACAAGACATCACAATTTGAAAAGATTATTATTCTTCCTTATTCTTACTTTTTAAAATACAATACATAATTATCTTATAATTTATATATTTGAATTGAGAGAAATATCTGAAATCAATGACATTAATTCGAGGTGGTGGATGCAGATGGGGGTCGAACTAGGGGTGGGGTGTTTTGGTAGGAAAAAAAATATTTAAAAAATTCTCTGTGTGTGTGGTGAGTGGGTCTGGGTAGGGGTAGGTGGTTGGGGGTGGAGGTAGGAATTTTTTTCTTTTTAAATGGGCAATATAATAAATATGTTCTTAATTTTCTCAATTGAGAGGTAAATTTTAAAATTTGAAATAAGAAATTTTGGAATTAGAAACAATCGAGTGCTTTTAGTGCAGTTGTTGAATTTAAGTTGATGTACAAAAAATTAAAATTTAAAATGAAAGATAAAAATTTAATCAAATATCTTAATTGGTTAAAAATATACAAAATAACAATTATTCAATATTTATATTTATTATTTTGACAATCATCAGCAGAATATGATTAAAAAATACTAATTTCATTCTTTTCATATCAAAGTATCTAAAATAATTGTGACAATGATTATAATTAACGATTAATTATTATTGTACTATTAACAATAACTTTTAATATCTAATAACCAATTTAAAATATATTAATATGATACAATAAATTTTTTAAAATTTCAAATGAATAAGTCTATAGTTTTTAATGATACATGTATCGATACTAGTATAATAATCATAGCGTCAAAAAGTGTGGGGAAAGAAGGGCTCGACGGTTAGCAACATCTTTTCTTCCTTTTTTTTCCAATCCGCAGCTTCAAGGACGAGATATATCAGACCAATAATTAGGGTGAGTTTGGTTAGAATTGTTATATTACTTCACTGTTAGTAGCATGAGGTATAACTTATTAGCCTCCAAATTTTCTTTTACTGCAATGGACTACTGGCATGTCATTGAGGTTGTAAAGAAACAATTTTGTCAATTGCTACTCTTCTGTTTTCTTAAATTAAAGAACATAAGTAATGATTATGTAATGATAAGGTGATGATTACCAATCATTGGCGATAATGATGTTATGGGTGAATTGAATTTGTGTTTCAAGAGGCATTAGCACGGGTGAAAGTAGCATCAGCGTGTCATGAGAATTGAGCTAAATTAATGCATTTAATCATGGGTTAATGATGACCAAGTGATAGGGTGGATAATCAATAGATAGTAAATGATTGAATGGATATAATATAATGGTTTTCTGTAAATATAAAGTACTGCAGTTGCTGGTTTTATTTCATGTTTAGCTTTTGATTACCATATACCAATAAGTCACGATTTTGACAAATTAGGTGTTAGGTTTAATATTCTTAGACTTAGAATTCTTAATTTGGGGGGTCGAATAATGATCCGTTTTAGCTGAAATTTGACATGCTAGTTCGTACACTTACGAGGAATATGTATTTAACAGATTTTGACCATTCAGAAGCTTTACGAAAGGGCAAAGTCCTTGCAAATTAGCTTGCATTCCAATTCTTCGGTTGAGGTAGGTTATGGTTTAATTGGAGTTTAGACTCAATTTAATTGTGTGTATTCTCCTAAATTAAATGCTTTTTGATTGGCCATCAGACATACTTGAATTTGATGATATTTGGATTGTTGATACTTGTATGAATAATATGTAAAATTGAACTTGGTCGAATTGCCTTATGATTATAAGTGTACTTGTAAATTTAGTACACTGTGTTGTATCCTAAGAGATAGTATGAATATGATAAAATATACACAATATGGTTATGGAGGATTGGGTACCACACCGGTACGGATATGGATGTTGATATTACTTATTTATGGACTTAGATTGTCCCCTGCAGGTCATGACTAGTTGGGTAGAAATAAGTCCCTTATCATATGTGTACAGATTCGTGTTGATTTTGAGAGGTCGTGTAGTTAAGAAGCTGATAAAGAGCTAATGGTGTTCTAGTTGTGAGGTTGAGAAAGATATAGGCATTATTGTTGATTTCGTGGTTGTTTACAATATGGTTGATACTCATGGTTACGTGGCTTGTTTGTAAGCATTGTTTGGCCCGTCATTAATGTATTTGTTGATTCATTGAATTACTTGCTATGTGTTGATGCCTGCCTACTTGTTATTTGATTTATGTTGTATACATGCTATTAAATTGAATTGGCCTATGATACCTACCAGTACATAGTGGTTTGTACTGATACTACCATGTACTCTTCTTTTGTTGAGTGCAAAAAGTGTTCCAAAGGCTCAGACGTGACCTAATCTATAGCGTTTGATAGCTGATATCGATCTAAGGGTGAGCACTCTATCTCCAGGCTGTTGTGGATCATCACATTAGTTCTTGTCCTTCTTTCAGGAAATAAGACACTCTTTATCTTTCTGTTATTTTGAGTATTTCTTTTAGATATGGTTTTTGTTTTAAAAGTTCTTGTATGATGACTTTCGGATCTTGGGAATTTTAATAGGCAGTTTTGTTTGATTTCCTCATTAATAATGATTAGTTTGGATTTATTATGATTAAGTTAGCTTTTGATGATAATGTCGTCTTAATATTGACTAAATGATTAGGTAATAGTTTGGGTTAGATAGTTCTCCCACAGGAAGATTAGTGTGGGTGGCACTCACGGTCATTTGGGTCGTGATAAAGTTAGTATCAAGGCACTAGGTTCATCGATCTCATCGTACAAGAACATGTCTAGTAGAATCTTGCGGAACAGTTCAGAGACATCTGTACTTTTCTTCTAGAGGCTATAAGACACTAGGAAAATTCAAATTTTTCTTTCTTTCATGCTATTACTTGATTTCAATTGGTATCTAGTGATACAAATTGGTATCTAACTTCTATCATTCTCATTCTTACAGATGGTAAGAACACGAGCAAATGAAACCAGAGTAGAGGTGCCCCAACCGGCTGTTGGGGCTGTAGTTCGTGGCAGAGAACAGGCTAGGGGAGGACGAGGTAGAGAAAGGAGAGTAGCGCCCGCCAGGGGCAGGGCTCAAGCCACAGAACCATCTCGGAAGAGGTTACTATCTCCTTCCCGACCTGAGGATATGCCTGAGATGGTAAAAGATGGAGTGACACCTGTGCAGGCTGAGGGGATGTCGATTCATGATGGGGTAGCACTAGTTCAGAGAGGTGCAGCTCCGATTCAGATGTCTTTCGCATGATTTAGCAGGTTCTTAGCTTCTTGACTGGGTTGGCAGAAAATAAAACTATGCCAGCAGTACCCGGAGTTTAGCATCCGGGGTTGCAACATGCTACTACTGTAGCTCCTTGGATGGAAGAAATGTCAGGATCGAGTGTTTTTCCTAGACAAGTAGTGGGTCCGATGATGACTGGAGATGAGCATGATCTGTTTTGCAAATTTATCAAGATGAAGCCTCCTATTTTTTGTGGCACCGAGTCTAAGGATGCCTATGAGTTTATTATTGATTTTCATGAGAGAGTTCATAAGATAGGAGTGGTTGAGAGGTATGGTGTGGAATTGGTCACTTTTCAGTTTCAGGGAGATCCTAAGATGTGGTGGAGAGTTATGTGGAGTGTAGGGCGGCAGGTTTGCCTCCATTAACTTGGACTCAGTTTTAGTCCATTTTTCTAGAGAAGTATGTTCCTCGTACATGGAGGGACAGGAAAAAGGATGAGTTCACTAATCTTGAGCAGGCGAGTGTGTTAGTTGTGGCCTATGAGGACAAATTTCATTCATTGTCTCGGTATTCATCTCAGTTTCTGCAAATTGAGGAGGAGATGATCTGTCTCTTTGTAAAGAGTTTGAACACATGTCTGCAGATTTCTGCTCTTCAGATGGCATCTTCAGGTAAGTCTTTTTAGGAGATGGTTGATTTCTTTAAGAAGGTGGAGGGTGTAAAGTAAGGGGGTTATGCCAAGGCGGCAAGAAAGAAGGCCCATAAATGGGGCAGTTTCAGTGATTCTTATTCTAAGAGTCAGAGTTTGCGAGGATACCCTACCCACCCTATTTAGTCAGTGATGCAGGTGTCTGTTGGGGGTCCGTCAGGAGCTAGCCAGCCGTAGGAGCTAGCCAGCCGTCTTCAGACTTTGGTCGTTACCTCACTTCATCTTCTTCAGCTCAGTGACCCACCTTTGATCGTACTTGTTATGAGTATGATGGGGTTGGTCACATACGGAGGTATTGTCCTAATTTCAGGTAGTATTTTCAGTCTGGTCAGTAGCAGGCTCCCCGAGCTCAAATTCTAGAAAGTAAGGGAGGTGGTGGTAATAGTAGAGGTCATGCACAAGGTGGGCGTGGTGGTCACCAGGCAGGTAGGGGCGGTAATCAGCCTCACCAAGATGGCTTTCAACTCAGCAAGGGCGACGCTCAGACTGGTGATAGGGCCCATTTCTATGCTTTACCAGGCAGGCCCGAGTTAGAGGAATCAGATGTTGTTAATATAGGTACTATTCTTGTCTGTAACTGGATGACAACTATATTATTTGATCCTGGTTCTACTTTTTCATATGTGTGTGTCGGTTTTGCTATGGGGATGGACAAGGTGTGTGATCTACTTGACTTTCTTATTCATGTGTCTACCCCTGTTAGTGATTCTATTATTGTTGATAGGGTTTACTGCTCTTGTTATGTTATGTTTATAGGGTATCAAACTTGGGCAGATTTAGTGATTCTAGACACGGTAGATTTTGACATAATTCTAGGAATGAGTTGGTTGTCTCCGTATCATGCTATATTATACTGTCATGATAAGATAGTAACTGTGGCTATGCTGGGGATGGATAGACTTGAGTGGGAGGGTGATTATAGCCCTGCTCCTATGAAACTTATTTCCTTTATTCGTTCTAAGAGGTTGATTGGGAGGGGGTGTTTGGCCTTCCTAGCACATATTTGAGACACTACTGTAGAGGTCCCATCTATTGAGTCAGTTCCTGTGGTGTGTAAGTTCAAGAAGGTGTTTCCTGCAGAATTGCCTGGCATGCCACCAGACAGTGACATTGATTTCTGTATTGATCTAGAGCCGAACACTCGTCCTATTTCTATTTTGTCCTATAGGATGGCTCTGGTTGTGTTGAGGGAGCTAAAGGTTCAGTTGCAGGATTTGTTGGGTAAGGGATTTATCCATCCGAGTGCCACTCCATGGGGTGCTCATGTCTTTTTTGTGAAAAAGAAGAATGGTAGTCGTCGTGTGTGTATAGACTATTGGCAGTTAAACAAGGTAAAAATTTGTAACAAGTATCCTTTACCCTGTATAGATGATTTGTTTGACCAGTTGCAAGGTGCATCCATCTTTTCCAAGATTGATTTGAGGTCCGGATATCATCAACTTAAGATTCACGCTGACGATATTCCTAAGACTGCATTTCAAACCAGGTATGGGCACTATGACTTTCTTGTGATGTCTTTTGGACTGAATAATGCCCAGGATGCTTTTATGAGTTTAATGAATGGGATATTTAAGCCCTACTTGGATTCTTTCATGATTTTCTTCATTGATGATATTCTAATTTATTCTAAGAGTAAGGAGGAACATGAGGATAACTTAAGGATTGTTTTGGGTTTTTTAAAAGAGAAGAAGCTCTATGCAAAGTTTTCTAAGTGTGAATTCTAGTTGGCTTCTGTATCATTTTTGGGGCATGTGGTTTCTAAGGAATGAGTGATAGTAGACCCACAGAAGATTGAAGTAGTTAAGAATGGGGCTAGGCCTAATTTAGTGACAGAGGCTCGTAGTTTTTTAGGGTTAGCCAGTTATTACCACAGGATCATGAAAGGCTTCTATTGCTACTCAAATGACACGGTTAACTCAAAAGGAGCTACCTTTTATTTGGTCTAATAAGTGTGAACAGAGCTTTCAAAAGCTCAAGACCTTGTTGACTATTGCTCCTATTCTTGCCTTGCCTATAGAGGGAAGGATTTTATTGTTTATTGTGAAGCCTCATGATCTGGTTTAGGTGCTATTTTAATGCAGGAAAGGAATGTGATTGCTTATGCTTTGAGGAAATTGAAGCCTAATGAGAGGAATTATCCAACTCATGACTTAGAGATGGCTATTGTAGTTTTTTCCCTTAAGATATGGAGGCATTACTTGTATGGGATTCGTTGTGAAGTGTTCACTGATCACCGCAGTTTACAGTATGTGTTCATATAGAGGGATTTGAATTTGAGACAACGTAGATGGATGAACTTGCTTAAAGATTATGATATCACCATTCTATATCATTCAAGAAAGGCTAATGTGGTAGCCGATGCATTGAGCAGGAAGTCAGCAAGTATGGGTAGCTTGGTTTATTTGAATGCTACCAAGCGTCCATTGGCTAGAGAGATTAAGACTCTAGCTAACAAGTTCATACGACTTGAGGTGTCTGAAAGAGGAGGACTGCTAGCTAGTGTAGAGGCAAAGTCTATATTTCTTGATCAAATTAAGGGAAAACAATTCGAGGATGCTAAGTTGAGCAAAATTCGTGATATGGTTTTGTAGGGTGAGGCCAAGGAGGCCATTATTAATGGTGAGGGTGTGTTATAGATTAAAGGGTGAGTTTATGTGCCCCGTGTTGATGATTTGATTCATACTATTCTAGTTGAGGCTCTTTGTTCGAAGTATTCTATACATCCTGGTGCGACCAAGATGTACCGTAATTTGAGACAGTATTATTGGTAGGGTCGGATGAAGCTAGATATAGTTGATTTTATTGCTAAATGCTAGAGTTTCCAGGAAATAAAGCATCAGAAGCCTGGTGGTACTCTTCAGAGGATGCCTATTCCTAAATGGAAATAAGAGAGGATAGTTATGGATTTTGTTGTTGGTCTTCCCAAGACTTTAGGGAAGTATGATTCTATATGAGTTGTCATGGATAGGCTGACTATTATCTCGAATAAGGATACTCAATTTACCTCTAACTTTTAGGAGAAGTTGCATGGGGTCAAATAATGATCTGTTTTAGCTGAAATTCGACATGCATGTTTGTACTCTTAAGAGGAATATGTATTTAAACAGATTTTGACCATTCAGAAGCTTTACGGAAGGGCAAAGCCCTTGCAAATTAGCTTACATTTGGATTCTTCGGTTGGGGTAGGTTATGGTTTAATTGTTGTTTAGACTTAATTTAATTGTGTGTATGCTCCTAAATTGGATGCTTGTTGATTGGTCTTCGGACATACTTGAATTTGATGATACTTTGATTGTTGATAGTTGTATGAATAATTATGAAAAAGCAAACTTGATCGAATTGCCTTATGATTATAAGTGTACTTATAAATTTAGTACGTCGTGTTGTGTTCTGAGAGATAGTATGAATTTGATAAAATATAAATAATATGGTTATGGAGGATCGGGTACCACGCCGGTACGGATATGGATGTTGATATTACTTATTTATGGAGTATCGGGTACCACGCCGGTACGGTACATGGACTTAGATTGTCTCCTACAGTTCATGACTAGTTGGGAAGAAATAAGTCCCTTATCATGTGTGTACAGATTAGTGTTGATTTTGAGAGGTCGTGTAGTTAATAAGCTGATAACGAGCTAATGGTGTTATAGTTGCGAGGTTGAGAAGGATATAGGCATTATTGTTTATTTCGTGGTTGTTTACGATATGGTTGATACTCGTGGTTACGTGGCTTGTTTGTAAGCATTGTTTGGCCCGTCATTAATGTATTTGTTGATTCCTTGAATTACTTGCTATGTGTTGATGTCTGTCTACTTGCTATTTGATTTATGTTGTATACATGCTATTAAATTGAGTTGGTCTATGATACCTACCAGTACATAGTGACTTGTACTGATACTACCCTGTATTCTTCTTTTGTTGAGTGCAGAAAGTGTTCCAGAGGCTAAGACACGACCTCATCTCTAGCGTTTGATAGCTGATCTCGATCCAAGGGTGAGCACTCCATCTCCAGGCTGCTTTGGATCATCACATTAGTTCTTGTCCTTCTTTCGGGCAATGAGATACTCTTTTATCTTTTTGTTATATTGAGTATTTCTTTTAGACATGGTTTTTGTTTTAGAAGTTCTTGTATAATGACTTTCGTATCTTGAAAGTTTTAATAGGTAGTTTGTTTGATTTCCGCATTAATAATGATTAGTTTGGATTTATTATCATTAAGTTAGTTTTTGATCATAACGTCGTCTTACTATTGACTAAATAATTGAGTAATGGTTCGGATTAGATGATTCTCCCACAATAAAATTAGTGTGGGTGTCAGTCACGGTCATTTGGATGATGACAAGAACTTATAGCTATGGCAAACATCAAGGCAAAAACTTCTAAAGTTGAACATAATATTAGCAGATAGTGGAGGAGCAAGAAATCTGACAAGGGGATTAAAAGAAATGCAAAAATACCAAACCTAGATTTAAGCTTGTCTTTATCTTAAAAGAATTTAAAATTTTTATATATTTTGAATAAAAAATTATTTTTACCCTATTTACACAATATAACTATATGAAATCCTCTTCTTCCTTGCAAAATAGCAATTCATTTCCAATCCCTCTACTGCGTCAAAAATATCTTTCACTTCCTATGCCTCTAACTAGAACTACCAAAAAGTAAGTCACAATTCTTGACTTAAAATATGGCAATGTTAAATATGGAAATGTTAACCCCATCAAGTTTTAAGCAAAACTCAATTAAATTTCAGCAATCTAATTTTTTTTATGATTCAAAGCTGTATATATAACTACTTTTATAATTTTTTTACACAGTGATTTGTAAGACCATAAAGAATATTTCATGAAATCACTTAACAGTAAGTCTGCGTAAGAATGTAACAACACATTTTGGCATGAAAAATAAAGAAAAAATCTACAATAACCTTTAGCAACATGAAATAGAATAGTCAAAACATTTATCCAGATTAACTTGATAGTCTTCTCTCTGTCTTGTGACGAAGGTAAAACAAACCTTATACTACTGCACCAACATTCGTTTCTATTTACAATTTGAACTTCCAAAACATTTTAGTCAAAGATCATGATTCGATAAAAGACGTGAAGATCAAGCAGGATTGTAACAGGGAAACTAAGTTGCATTAAGTACACCTTTTGCACTTTTTTTTTTTTTGGATAAGGTATTATATACAACTTCTGTGTTAGATAACACCACCTGTAATTTTACTATCTGTGCCACTCTTTCGAGAGATTTTTTAATCTTCCAATGCATAGTAGGGGTCGGTTACCATTTTGACCAGCACTGGAGACTAAACCAATAGAAGCTTGATAAACTGCATTTCAGGCCTTGTTCCGGTTATACCTTTAAGCTTAACTGCCCTAAGCCGATTCAATATCACATCTGAGAAGCTTCCAGGAATTTCATCAATATAATCCCTGGTCTTTGGATCAAGCAATTTATCTGGTTAAAACGTTGATACACCTAAGAAAGAATCAAGTAAAATTTGAAGTTAAATTTAAAATCTACTGTGTATAAAGATAAAAATAGTCATTGCATACAAAAAACACAGAAAAGAGACTGAGAAGAACGTCATTAAGAACCTCTATTTCAGCATCTTGCAAATATGAGAAGTTTCTTATCAAGCAAAGCAAGTTCATATAAAGATGTTTAAGACAACTTAGAGCAGAGGAAAGCCTTCTTGCTACTTTGACTACTTTATCAGTCAAATGCTAGGATGAAAATGTGAAGTATGAGAAAAATCAAAGCACAAAAGATGGTACATACACTTTTGAAATATGCATTGCAATGACATCAAGAAGCAACATATACCTGAAATATATTGCCATCCCAGAGAAGATGCTTGAGAGCAAGAATAGACTCAAGAACTTGGTGTTGGGTTTTGGTGAAATATGAATGAAAAATGGTGGGAACAAAGTGGGAACAAAGGGAGATGTATAATCACTTTATTGAAGGAAAAATCTCCCATATTAGTGGGAGAAAGAAACTTTTATTCCTTTATATTAAGAAGTACTCCTTTGTATGGATAGTGAGCCAAGAAGAAGCCAAGCCTCGCGCCGTCGTCATCGTCACTTGCTCGGCCCGGCTTCAGCTTCGGATTTGGATTTGGATTTGGAAAATGATCGAGAGATTATCTTTTTGGACAAATTTTCCTTGAAACTTAAGTGTTTAAGTGATATTTTTAATCCAGAAAATTCATCCTAAATTTTCCTCCAAATGCAATGTTCCAATGATCTGTTTTGCAACGTTGTGACTGTTCAAGAAGCAATGCATCGTTACAGAACAATACAACCATTCCAGAAATTATGCAACATTCCAGAAGCAATGCATCATTTCCAGAACCAATGCAACATTTCAAAAATAGTGGTTTAAAAAAGTGCAACTTTTCAAAGCAGTACATCCTTTCGAAACAGTGCATGTTTGGCTATAAATACATGTGTTTTCCTTCATCAGGGATTCATTAATAAGTTTGAGGAGTGTAATGAAATTCTGATAAAAAACTCTCTCCTTCTACAATTAACAATCAGGGTGTGATTATACTACATTGTTGAGTTCGACAATATTCTACAATTTTTCATTGCCAATATTATAGAATAGAGTTCTATTTTATCCTGGAAAAAGAATTAATCCATACCTTGGGCAATAGTGAGAGGATTAAATTCTTTAAGGACACACAGTCTAACTGTGGACTTAGAACAAAACCAGTGTACTATTAGTTTGTCAAGGTTCTTCAGAAAATCCAAAAAACAACAAGCTTAAAGAATCTAATACGAAATGCGAGAACCTATTGATACTGTTATGAATTCTGCTTAAGTGGAAACGAATTTTGTTTCGTAAAGCCCTGTTATTCCTGCTATAACAGTGGCTGAAAAACCCGGAATGCTTTTTGCTGCTGACTTTAAGAGGTGGCAACAGAAGATGCTGTTCTATCTAACCACTCTCAGTTTGCAGAAATTTATTTCTAAAAATGCTCCAATCTTCTCGGATGACACTCCAGAAAAATACTGTTTCATGGTAACGGAGGCATGGAATCATTCTGATTTTTTGTGAAAAACGTACATTCTGAATGAGTTGGAAGATGGCTTGTATAATGTTTATAGCATATGCAAAACATCTAAAGAATTATGGAACGCTATAGAAAAGAAATACAAGACTGAAGATGCTGGACTAAAGAAATTTGTGGCCACCAAATTTCTGGAATATAAAATGGTTGACAGTAAATCTGTCATGGCTCAAGTCCAAGAATTGCAAGTGATATGTAACACCCCGTACATTTTTGAACCTAGTTGATTACCATAACATTTATGGAATTATTTAAACATGAGATTGTTTGGGTATTACACATTCAATTTGTTGGGCTGCATGAACATGTGCTAATGGGCTCAATTTAAGGTCCAAAAATTGAACAAAAGACATGGCCCAAATGGGAAAAATGACCCATTCTTGAGTTGACCAAGTAAACATAACATTGATGACTAAGTATTTGGCTAAGGATGACCAAGAGGGCCTATATAAAGGCACAAAAATCAGATTTTATTCCACAAAACACACATGCCATTCCTAGAATTTTCCAAAATATTCCACACTTCTCACAAACCCTAGGCAACTATCTCTTTGGACAAGATCACTCTTTTGCAAGCTTTGGTAAGTGTTTAATCTTATGGTTTAATATATTATATGCATAATAGGGTGTATAAATCATGTTGGTTATGTTGACAAAGTGTTGAGCAGTTCACTATGTGTGAAACAGTCTATGTTTGCTCAATCGGTAAAGGGTTTTGCCTTATAAACGTGAAAGTGGACTTGTGTTCTTAAAAGAAGTGAATTTGATGGGTTAAATATCAACATGTAAGATGTGGTTATGTCCTTAACTTTCTTTATCTTTGTGTATAACATTTGGAATTTTTGTTGTGAAATTGTGCATGGAATTGGTGACGTATTGAAAGAAAAATGTAGTTTTGGTGATGTTCATGTGTGTTGTGAAACCATGGTTGTTCTTTGGCATCCAAGATAACTTAAAATATGAAAATAGAAGCTTAATTATGGCCATGGACCATTTATTACAAAAAAGGACCCAAAAGAGACCCATTATGGCCGAACCGGGCATCCACCCTCGCGGATAGGGCACCTGCGGGTGAAGATACCAACGCAGGTGGCCCTATACAGGGCCATATGGTTACCTGCTGCCGTATTTCAGCCTCCTGCGGTTGCAGGTGGATCCACAGCCCAACCCAGAATTTCATTTTGTTTGTTTTTGCTTCTCTTCGACCCCCCAAAGCCTCTATACCCTTTTTTGATGCAATTAGCAACTTATGGTACCTTTTGAATGGCTTTAAGGGGTCGTTCGTAGGCAGGTTGGATTATATCAATTATGGATTGTTGTTAATGTTTTATTGTGAAAGGTATTGAGATGACTTGATGGAGTAATTGTGACGTACTGTTAATAAGGAAGTGTAAAGGATAAACTTGGTGTGAAATGCTATTGGTTTATGATGTCTTGGTCAAAGTGTGGAATGTTATGGTGTTGCTGGTATGGGGATGCAGTGAGTCGTATTGTAGAAGGATGAAATAACGCTATATAGCAGTCAGGTAGCTCATTATCATTTTATGCACTTGTAATGTAGTTAGTTGTTAACGTGAGCTCCGTTATGTACTTGTGTTGTAGAGTAAAATGTAAGGAAGGAGATGGGTTATTGTATTCACATATAGGATTGTGTATTCATATTTGGAAGATAAGGTATGTAAGGTTACTCTTTCCGTATCCTTTGGCAGCATCTCTTGTTCTAATTGTTACCGCAGTTGTTTCCATTTTGAAATGGCTCAAAGTATCTCGTTTCGGGTTTGACATGTATTGTTATTCACATGTCTCTTATTCATTGACTATTGTTCCAAAGTTCCAATAATGTCATTACCACCAATGTATCAATCTCACAAAAGTAAAGGAAAGAAGTAATGCAAAGAAGTAATGCATATATGGTTACTATATGGTTACTATATGGTTACTTTATGGTTACTTTAAGATTATTGAGTATGGGTGGCAACCCAAAGGGGCAAAAGCCTAGCTAGGGGCGATCCCGAGATTATTGGATCAGGGGGAAAGCTTAGTGGGGTAAAAGCCAAGCTTGATGCCAAACCTGCTTCATTGATTTATGGGTGATAGCTCAAAGGGGAAAAAGCCTAACTAGAGAAGATCCCGAGATTATTGGATCACGGAGAAAGCTCAGTGGGGCAAAAGCCTAGCTTGATGCCGAACCTGACAGGGGGTAGCCCAAAGGGGTCTAAACCTAACTAGGGCCGAACCTGTTTTATTGATTTATGATATATTATGTTATGTTATGACCCACTGATCAGTTGGGACCCAGGTTATATATATTGACGATTATATATTGATGGATATATATTGACGGTTATATATTGACGGTTATATATTGACGCTTATATATTGACGCTTATATTGACGGTATTATATTTGATGGTAATGTACATGAAAGCAAAGAAAGTAATGAAAGCAATGTGCATGGTTACGCACATACACAATGGTGGTTTATCAATATTTTCCACTCACTTGTATTTGTTTCCATTGAAGTTCTTATATGTCATGCAGTTGCTTATTGCCTTACATACTCAGTATATTCTTTCGTACTGACGTCCCTTGGGGGTCTTACCTTATTTACTGCAGGAACAGGAGCTAGTAGACCTCCACAGTAGGATTCAGATCATCTACAACTGTTGGTGAGCTCCAAATTGATTCGGGGCTTTCCAAGTCGTTATGTACATTTGTTTTGGTATTGTATAAAGGATTGTATAAAGCGGGGAATTGTCCCGAATTTAGGTTGGTTATGTATCTATTAGAGGCTTTGTAGATGTTGTGGGACAAATGAAGGGATTTAAGGAATGTATGTCCATTTTGACGTGGTGGCCCTAACGACCAAGTTTCATATCTATTGAATGTTTCTCCTTGACTTCTGCCATTGGTATCTTGTAGTTATATGTGATAGAATGTTTCTCACTCAGGGACATGCATATGAATGTTCATGGACATAGGTTGGTTCTCTCGGGGCCCTAATGACTTCGGGTGCCAGTCCGCCCCGTTGGAATTCGAGGCGTGACAAAAGTGGTATCAGAGCAGGTTGTCCTAGGGTGTCTACAAAGCCGTGTCCAAGTAGAATCTTGCTTATGGATGTGTTGTGCACCACATTTATAAGCAGGAGGCTATGGGGCATTTTAGAGTTATTTCTTTTTTTCATTTCTTAAATCGTGCAATAGAGCCAAAGTTGTAGGTGAAATCATATCTTACCATTGAAATTAGTTTTCTTTGTTACAGAAAAATGCCAATTACAAGAAGAGGTAGGGGAAAAGGTAAGAAGGTAGACATTCTTGCCGGAGAAGGAACTAGTAAATCACCACCTGACCAAGCTAGTCAAGGTGGAGCTGAAACTGAGTTTGTATCGCCGGATTCTTCTACTTTTCTAGCTCCAGGAGAGCCGAGAAGGAGAGAAGTACCTTCAAAACCACCTGTTAATGCTATTGAGCAAGATTTAAGGAATACGATGCAAATGTTGACTAGGATAGTTGCTGCACAAAGTCAAGATGAGCTAGTCCAATGACAAATAATGATGGAGCGGCTAAGGTAGCTAGTCGGCAAACACAGGATTTTATGAAATTAGATCCTCCTATATTCACTGGATCGGATCTTAATGAAGAACCGCAAGATTTTATAGATCAAATCCAAAGGTCTTCGGATGTCATGCACGTATTTGGTGTAGAAAAAGTTGAGCTTGCAACATATAGATTGAAAGGAGAGCCTATATTATGGTACGAAGATTGGAAGTGATCTAGGGGTATTTGTGCACTTCCAGCTAGTTGGGAAGAATTTAAAATGGTATTCCTTGATCACTATCTTCCATATGAGATCCGAGAGGCTCGTGCAGACCAGTTTTTAAATCTTCGTCAAGGGAATATGAGCGTCCGGGAGTATAGTCTTCGGTTTAACTTTTTGGCTAGATATGCTCCCAATGTGGTAGCCACTATGGCCGATAGAGTTCATCAGTATGTGGATCGATTAGATCCATATTTGGTCAGAGATTGTACTATTTCTGCTTTGAATAGGGATATGGATATAGCCAGGATACAAGCCTTTGCACAAAAAATGGAGGATCGGAGGCAAAGAAGAAGGACGCAAGAATTTGAAAGGGGGCCATCAAAGAAGGCTAGACCTATGGGACAGTTCATGGCTTCCCAAGGAGAATTTAGGCCTCGGGTTTTTAATAGACCGCCGAGACCATCACTTTCTTATCCTACAGCAGGCACTCAATCCCAATTCCAAGGGTTTAGAGGCAGTCACGTTGGGCAAAGTAGTGGAATTCGAGGTTCACAAATAGCGGGGTATAAAGAGTAAGAAAGTATGAACCAATCGAGGTTTTCTCGCCAGGCGTGTCAACACTGCGGGAAGCTTCATTTAAAGGAATGCCAGTTTGGAACGAATATTTGCTTTTGGTGTAGTATGTCCGAGCACGTAGTGAAAGACTGCCCAAGAAGGGGCACGGGGAATATGACGCGACCTACCGGATCAACCGTTGCATCATCATCATAGGTTCCTTCCTTAGGCCGAGGTGTGCAGCCTGTTAGTCATGGTAGAGGTGCTAGAGGAGCATCTAGTTTTAGTAGAGTACAGAATCGTACCTATGCTCTAGCAGATCGGCAGAATTTGGAGGCTTCTCCTGATGTGGTTACAGGTACATTATCTTCCTTTTCACGTAATGTATATACACTGATTGATCCGGGTTCTACCTTATCATATGTTACTCCATTGATTGCTGGAAAAAAAATATTCAAAAGAACACCGAAATTATTAGTTAAACCATTTGAAGTATCTACACCTGTTGGTGAATCTATTATAGTTAAGAGAGTATATCCTAATTGTATAGTAACTGTCTGTGACCATGTTACATTGGCTGATCTTATCGAGCTGGAAATGGTAGATTTGGATGTTATAATGGGTATGGATTGGTTGGCTTCTTGTTATGCCATGGCGGATTACTGAGCTAAGAAGGTGCATTTCCATTTCCTACAAAAGACCGTCCTTGAATGGAGAAGTAATATTGGAGTACCGAGGGGTAAATTTATTTCCTATCATAAGGCAAGGAAAATAATATCCAACGGGGATTCATAAGGCCTAGTATATCCCCTTGGGGTGCACCAGTATTATGTGTACGAAAGAAAGATCGCACGTTGAGAATGTGCATTGATTATCAGCAACTGAATAAGGTGACAGTCAAGAATAAATATCCCCTCCCCAAAATTGATGATTTGTTTGACCAATTACAGGGTGCCAGATGCTTCTCAAATATTGACCTGATCGAGATATCATCAGGTAAGGGTTAGAAAAAAAAATATACCCAAGACAACTTTCCGAACAGGGTATGGTCATTATGAATTTTTGATTATGTCATTTGGGCTAACAAATGCACCCACAGTTTTTATGTATTTGATGAATAGGGCGTTCAAGCCATTTTTAGATGTATTTATGACCGTGTTTATAGATGATATTTTGGTTTATTCACGATCAGAAGAGGACCATGCTAATCACTTACAACAGGTGTTACAGATTCTTTATGATCGTAAGTTATATGCAAAGTTCTCTAACTGTGAATTTTGGTTAAAAATCTGTAGCATTCTTGGGTCATATTGTGTTGGATGAAGAAATAAGGGTTGATACACAAAAGATAGAAGCTGTGAAGAATTGCCCAAGGCCTATGATGCCTACAGAGATTCGTAGTTTTCTTGGATTGGCAATAGAAGATTGGTTGAAGGGTTTTCTTTCATTGCTGCAACTGTAACAAAACTAACACACAAGGCGACCAAGTTTCAGTGGAACGATGCATGTGAGAAGAGTTTCCAAGAGCTGAAAGATAAATTGACATCTACACCCGTATTGGTGCTTTCGAATTGTGATGCTTCCAGAGTCAGTTTAGGATGTGTATGGATGCAACATGGTAATGTAATAGCTTATGCCTCAAGACAATTGCAGCCACGTGAGAGAAATTATTCAATACATGATCTTGAGCTAGCAGTTGTGGTATTTGCTTTAAGATAGGGCGTCATTATTTGTATGGGATTCATGTTGACATATATACTGACCATAAGAGTTTGCAGTATATCTTTAAGCAGAAGGACTTAAATATGAGGCAGCGAAGGTGGCTTGAACTATTAAAAGACTATGATATCGATATTTTATATCATTCGGGAAAAGAGAATGTGGTAGCGGATGCATTAAACTGCAAAGCAATAGGAAGCACTGATGGCCAGTTGACGGAAAAGCAAGATATAGACAAGGACCTACATCAACTAGCCAGCTTGGGAGTTCGTCTTCTTGAATCTCCAGACAAAGGGGTTATTGTGCAAAATGCTGCAGAATCTTTATTAGTAGCTAAAGTGAAAGAGAAGCAGCATGCAGATCCTATGTTATTGCAGCTGGAAGAGAATGTACAATAGGGTCTGACAAAGGCATTTGATCTTACGCAAGAGGGAGTACTTCAATGCCAAGGTAGGTTGTGTGTGCCAGATATAGATGAGCTGAGGAAATGGATTATGACAGAGGCACATCATTCACAGTATTTTATTCATTCGGGAGCCACCAAAATGTATCATGATTTGAAAGAAATGATTTGAAAGAAGAGTTTGGGAACCCAAGTGAAGTTAAGTACATCTTTTCATCCTCAGACAGATGGACAAGCAGAACGTACTATCCAAACACTTGAAGATATGCTACGAGCTTACACATTGGACTTTAAAGGTAGTTGGGATGATCATCCACCTCTTATTGAAGTTGCCTACAATAATAGCTAGCATTCAAGTATCGAAATGGCACCTTATGAAGCTTTATATGAAAGAAAGTGTAGATCACCAATTGGATAGTTTGAAGCGGGTGAAACTGCCTTATTTGAGCTAGATCTTATTCATCAAGCTATGGAGAAAGTTAAGGTGATACAACAGAGGCTACAAACGGCCCAAAGTCGACACAAGTCATATGTTGATGTTAGAAGAAGGGGGCTCGAATTTGCCATAGGTGATTGGGTATTCTTAAAAGTGTCACCAATGAAAGGGGTAATGAGAATTGGAAAGAAAGGAAAGTTGTCCCTATATAACATGCCATATGAAATTGTCCGAAATTTGGGCAGGTTGCGTATGAATTAGCAATACCCCAAGAACTCTCCACAGTTCATCCAGTATTTCATGTTTCAATGCTTCAAAAGTGTATAGGATATCCATCTCGTATTGCTCCCATTGAAGATGTGCAAGTTATGGAACATTTCACGTATGAGGAAGTACCTATTGCTATTCTAGATCGACAAGTGAAGAGGTTAAGGAATAAAGAAGCATCTTCCGTAAAGATACTTTGGATAAATCAACAGGTAGAAGAGATCACATGGGAAGCGGAAGAAATGATGAAGTCCAAGTATCTGCACTTGTTTCAAATGGAAGAGAAAGTTTGAGATGCGGGATAGGAGCAATAACAAGTAAGTATCCATAAGCATTATGTGTACTAGACTTGAATTGGGTTAAATGGGATAATGTCACTAACATTCGAGGACGAATGTTTCTAAGGGGGGAAGGATGTAACACCCCGTACATTTTCGAACCTAGTTGATTACTGTAACATTTATGGATTATTTAAACATGAGATTGTTGGGGTATTATACATTTAATTTGTTGGGCTGAATGAACATGTGCTAATGGGCTCAATTTAAAGCCCAAAAATTGAGCAAAAGAAATGGCCCAAATGGGAAAAATGACCCATTCTTGAGTTGACCAATTAAACATAACATTGATGACTAAGTATTTTGCCAAGGATGACCAAGAGGGCCTATATAAAGGCACAAAAATCATATTTTATTCCACAAAACAGACATGCCATTTCTAGAATTTTCCAAAATATTCCACACTTCTCACAAACCCTAAGCAACTATCTCTTTGGACAAGATCACTCTTTTTCAAGCTTTGGTAAGTGTTTAATATTATGGTTTAATATATTATATGCATGATAGGGTGTATAAATCATATTGGTTATGTTGACAAAGTGTTGAGCAGTTCATTATGTGTGAAACAGTCTATGTTTGCTCAATCGGTAAAGGGTTTTGCCTTATTAACGTGAAAGTAGAATTGTGGTCTTGAAGGAAGTGAATTTAAGGGGTTTAATATCAACATGTAAGATGTGTTTATGTCCTTAACTTGCTTTCTCTTTGTGTATAACATTTGAAATTGTTGTTGTGAAATTGTGCATGGAATTGGTGACGTATTGAAAGAAAAATGTAGTTTTGGTGATGTTCCTGTCTATTATGAAACCATAGTTGTTCTTTGGAATCCAAGATAACTTAAAAAATGAAAAGAGAAGCTTAATTATGGCCGTGGACCATTTATTACATAAAAGGACCCAAAAGAGACCCATTTTGGCAGAACCGGGCATCCGCCCTCGCGGATAGGGCACCTGCGAGCGCAGATGCCAACGCAGGTGGCCCTAGAAAGGGACAGATGGTTAGCTGCGGCCGTATTTCAGCCACCTGCGGTTCCAGGTGTATTCATATTTGGAAGATAAGGTATGTAAGGTTACTCTTTCCGTATCCTTTGGCAGCATCTCTTGTTCTAATTGTTACTGCAGTTGTTTCCATTTTGAAATGGCTCAAAGTATCTCGTTTCGGGTTTGACATGTATTGTTATTCACATGTCTCTTATTCATTGACTATTGTTCCAAAGTTCCAATAATGTCATTACCACCAATGTATCAATCTCACAAAAGTAAAGGAAAGAAGTAATGCATATATGGTTACTATATGGTTACTATATGGTTACTTTATGGTTACTTTATGGTTACTTTAAGATTATTGAGTATGGGGGGCAACCCAAAGGGGCAAAAGCCTAGCTAGGGGCGATCCCGAGATTATTGGATCAGGGGGAAAGCTTAGTGGGGTAAAAGCCAAGCTTGATGCCGAACCTGCTTCATTGATTTATGGGTGATAGCTCAAAGGGGAAAAAGCCTAACTAGAGACGATCCCGAGATTATTGGATCATGGGGAAAGCTCAGTGGGGCAAAAGCCTAGCTTGATGCCGAACCTGACAGGGGTAGCCCAAAGGGGTGAAAACCTAACTAGGGCCAAACCTGCTTTATTGATTTATGATATATTATGTTATGTTATGACCCAATGATCAGTTGGGGACGGTTTATATATATTGACGGTTATATATTGACAGTTATATATTGACGAATATATATTGACGGATATATATTGATGGTTATATATTGACGGTTATATATTGACGGTTATATATTGACGGTATTATATTTGACGGTAATGTACATGAAAGCAAAGAAAGTAATGAAAGCAATGTGCATGGTTCCACACATACACAATGGTGGTTTATCAATATTGTCCACTCACTTGTATTTGATTCCATTGAAATTCTTATATGTCATGCAGTTGCTTATTGCCTTACATACTCAGTACATTCTTTCGTACTGACGTCCCTTGGGGGACTTACCTTACTTGCTGCAGGCACAAGAGCTAGTAGACCTCCACAGTAGGATTCAGATCATCTACAACTGTTGGTGAGCTCCAGATTGATTTGGGGCTTTCCGAGTCGTTATGTACATTTGTTTTGGTATTATATAAAGGATTGTATAAAGTGGGGACTTGTCCCGAATTTAGGTTGGTTATGTATCTATTAGAGGCTTTGTAGATGTTATGGGACAGATGAAAGGATTTAAGGAATGTATGTCCATTTTGACGTGGTGGCCGTAACGACCAAGTTTCATATCTATTGAATGTTTCTCCATGACTTCCGCCATTGGTATCTTGTAGTTATATGTGATAGAATGTTTCTCACTCAGGGACATGCATATGAATGTTCATGGACATAGGTTGGTTCTCTCGGGGACCTAACGACTTTGGGTTCCAGTCCGCCCCGTTGGAATTCGAGGCGTGACATGATAATCCCTGATTTACTTGCTGAAGGAATGGTTGTAAATGAAGCTTTTCAAGTGGAATCCTTTGTCAAAAAGTTGCCTCCTTTGTGGAGGGACTTTAAGAACTACTTGAAACATAAGCGAAAGAAAATTAAGTTGGAAGACCTGATTGTTCATTTGCGAATTAAAGAAGACAACAAAGTTGTTGAATATACTTCAAGGTCTTCAATTCTGAGAGCAAATCATGTTGAAACTCCTTCAAAGAAAAAGAAAAGGAAAAAGTCCAATGAAGAAAAGAGTGAACCAAACAAGAAAATGTTCAAAGGAAATTGCTACAACTATGGCAAGTATGGTCATATAACTTCGGAGTTTTGTTCTCCTAAGAAGGATAAGAAGAATGACCAAGCAAACCTGAATGAGGATATGGACAATTTGTGTGCAATGCTGTCCGAATGCAACTTGGTGGGACATTCCAAAGAATGGTGGATTGATTTGGGTGCTACCCGACATGTTTGTTCAAATAGGGAGTTGTTCTCTTCCTATACTGTGTCTGGACAAGGCAAGACCATTTATATGGAAAACTCTGCAGCTGAAAAGATAGAAGGAACTGGAAAGGTTGGCTTGAAAAGGACTTCGGACAAGATAGTGATGCTTAACAACGTTCTTCATGTCCCCAAAATGCGCAAGAATTTGGTCTCGACTTCATTTCTGGTCAAGAATAGTTTTAAGTGTGTATTTTTGTTTGATAAGATTGTACTTCTCAGAAATGATATATTTGTAGGAAAAGGTTAACTCACCGAGGGCCTTTTCAAGATAAATGTAATGACTGTTGATATTAATAAAAGTAATTCTTCTTCATACTTACTTGAGTACAATAATTTATGGCATGTACTTTTAGGAAATGTTAATTATAAAGCCTTGCAGAAAATGATTAACTTGTAAATATTGCCTAAGTTTGAAAGTAATAATATGAAGTGTCAAGTATGTGTGGAATCTAAGTATGCTAAGCATTTGTATAAATCAATTGAAGGAAATTCAAATCCCTTAGACTTAATCCACACAGATATTTGTGACATGAAGTCATCACCATCACGTGGTGGTAAAAGATACTTCATAACTTTCATTGACTATAGCTCTCGATATTGCTATGCTTATATACTTAATAGCAAAGATGAGGCAATTAATGCATTCAAGCAATACAAGAATGAATTTGAAACACAACTTGATAAGAAAATTAAAATGATCAGAAGTGATAGGGGCGGCGAATATGAATTTCTTTTTGAAGAAATATGTTTGGAATATGACATTATTCATCAAACAACTACCCCATACACTCCACAATCCAATGAAATTACAGAAAGAAAGAATAGAACATTAAAGGATATGATGAATGCCTTGCTGATAAGTTTTGGTTTACTGTAAAACTTGTGTGTGTGTGGGGGGGGGGAGCTATTTTAACGGCTAATAGAATACTCAATCGAATACCCCATAACATAACAAAGTCCATTCCATATGAGAATTGGAAAGAAAGAAAACCCACCTTGAAATATTTCAAAAAAATCCAAGTTCCTAAACCCATAAAGGTCAAAATATGATTGAAAACAATTGACTATGTATTCATTGGATATGCAACCAATAGCAAGGCGTATCAATTTCTGGTTCATAAATCAAACAATTCTAACATTCATGTAAATATGGTAATTGAATCTAACAATGCCGAATTGTTTAAAAATATTTACCCGTTCAAGAATGAATGTGAGTCGTCTAGTGAAAACTCTAAACGACCTCGAGAAGAAGCAAAAGAAACTACGCCTAATGAGGAAAGTGTAGGATGTAGCAAACGTCAAAAGGCATCAACTTTCTTTGATCCCGATTTCTTGACATTCGTAGTAGAGAATGAACCTCAAACATTTAATGAAGCAATGTTTTATTCGGAATCACAATATTGGAAAGAGGGAATCAATAGTGAAATAGAATCCATATTGAATAATCATACATGGAAATTGGTTGATCTTCCTCCAGGAAACAAACCATTGGGTTCTAAATGGATTTTTAAAAGAAAAATGAAAGATGATGGCACTATCGATAAATATAAGGCAAGACTAGTTGTCAAAGGGTTCAAACAATGAGAAGATCTTGATTATTTCGACACGTACTCGCCGGTAACAAGAATCACATCAATTTGAGTATTGATAGCGTTAGCCGCCGTGTACGGTCTTCAAATTTATCAAATGGATGTGAAGACAACCTTCTTAAATGGAGAATTGGAGGAAGAAATCTACATGGATCAATCCAATCGGTTTGTAGTTCCAGAAAAACAAAAGAAGGTATGTCAACTTGTTAAGTCGCTTTACGTACTAAAACAAACGCCCAAACAATGGCATGCGAAATTTGACCAAACAATGTTGACAAATGGATTTAAGATCAATGAGTGTGATAAATATATTTACATCAAGAACTCTCCTAATCACATCGTCATTGTTTGTTTGTATGTTGACGATATGTTGATAATGAGTAAAGGTATTTTCGATATAAATGTTACTAAGAGCACGTTTGCTAGCAAATTTGACATGAAAGGCTTAGGAGTTGCAGATTTGATTTTAGGAATTAAAATTCACAGAACTCCTCAAGGTCTAGCTTTGACTCAGACTCACTACATCAATATGGTATTGGAGAAATTCAAGTATTTGGACTTCAAAATTGCAAAGACTCAAGTTGATTTAAATCTTTCTCTTACAAAGTACAAAGGTCAAAGAAAGTCCCAAGTGAAATATGCTCAAGTGTTAGGAAGTTTGATGTACATAATGAATTGTACCACACCTGATATAGCTTGCGCCATAAGTAAACTGAGTCGGTACACAAGTAATCCCAATCAAAATCATTGGATGGTGATGAAGCAAGTGTTGGGTTATTTAAAATACATTCGAGAATATGCATTGCACTACAATAAATATCCTATGGTGGTTGAAGGATATAGTGATGCAAATAGGATCAGCGGATCATTAGATAAAATCCACTAGTGGATATGTGTTCACTATTGGTGGAGGAGCATTGTCTTGGAAATCTTCCAAACAGACATGTATAGCTTGCTCTATAATGGAATCCGAGTTTATAGCTCTGGATAAGGCCGGTGAAGAAGCAAAATGGCTACGGAATTTTCTAGAAGATATTTCTTTATGGCCAAATCCAGTTGCTCCTATATGTATACATTATGACAGTCAATCAGCAATAGAACGAGCTGGAAATGCTATATATAACAAAAAGTCTCATCACATGCAATGAAGACATAATATCGTTAGACAGTTACTCTCTAGTAGAATTATCACAATTGACTATGTCAAGTCAAAAGATAATGTGTCGGATCCACTAACAAAAGTCCTAACTACAGAGGCGGTTGATAAATCATCGAAGGGAATGGGTTTAAGGCCTAGGACAAGTCATCATGGTGGTAAATCTACCTAGTGGACTGGAGATCCCAAGAGCTAGGTTCAAAGAGATCAAACAAAGTTGTGACTGACGGTTCAACATTGTCAACTAAACTCAACCTATTCTCGTAATGTAGACTATGTTCAAAAAACAAAGATAAAGCTTAAGATGTGAAGTTTTTAATGGTTACCTAAGTTTGGATGGTATGAAAAAATAGTTTTGTCTATTGCACTTAACTAATAGGAATCATATATGTTAGTATGAAGTGTAAGCTGTTTCAAGGAGAATATAAAGTAAGGCCGATTCTCTACGCACTCATGAAATCAGGACGTGTTCATGGCTGAAATGAACAAAACAATGAGAACCAAGAACGGTTAAGGGTTAGCTGTGTGACATACGTTGTCTAGGTATACATAAAAGCTTGACGGTTCAAAGATATCAAATCTATCGATTGATCGAGGATACCCGATATATGTTCACTATGGAAATTTCAAAGAGAAACCTACTTATCCAGATGCAACTGATCCTTATTTGTAGATCACACATGTTTTTTTCTAAAATGAAATAGTCATTCTCCATTTACGTGGGGGATTGTTGGGTTTTGGTGAAATATGAATTAAAAATGGTGGGAACAAAGTGGAAACAAAGGGAGGTGTATAGTCACTTAATAGAAGAAAAATCTCCCACATTGGTGGGAGAAAGAAAATTTTATTCTTTTATATTAAGAAGTACCCCTTTGTATGGATAGTGAGCCAAGAAGAAGCCAAGCATCACACCATCGTCGTTGTCGCTCACTCGGTTCGGCTTCAACTTCGAATTTTGATTTGGATTTGGCAAATGATCGATCGAGAGATTATCTTTTTGGACAAATTTTTCTTGAAACTTAAGTGTTTAAGTGATATTTTTAATCCAAAAAATTCATCCAAAATTTTCCTCCAAATACAATGTTCCAACGAACTATTTTGCAACATTGTGATTGTTCAAGAAGTAGTGCATCGTTGCAGAATAATGCAGCCATTCCAGAAATGATGCAACATTCCATAAGTGATGCATCATTTCCATAACCAATGCAACGTTTCAGAAATAGTGCTTCGAAATAGTGCCACTTTTTGAAGCACTACATCCTTTTGAAATAGTGCATATTTGGCTATAAATACCTGTGTTTTTCTTCATCAGGGATTCATTAATAATTTTGAGGAGTGTAACAAAATTATGATAAAAACTCTCTCCTTCTACAATTAACAGTCAATGTGTGATTATGTTACGTTGTTGAGTTCGACGAAGTTCTACAATTTTTCATTGCCGATATTGTAGAATGGAGTTCTATTTTATCCTGGAAAGAATTAATCCATACATCGGGCAATAGTGAGGGGATTAGATTATTTAAGGACACACAGCCTAACTGTGGACTTAGAACAAAACCAGTGTACTATTAGTTTGTAAAGGTTCTTCAGAAAATACAGAAAACAACACTTGGAAAGATCATGTTTTCCTGCCTTCACACCAGATGGTTCTTAATGTTCAAAAAACAGAACATAAACTCTTGCAAAAAGAGGAACATTTCTTAGAAAAATATTATGTATTTTGCCTGTGAAAACCAATGACCTCAGTTTGGGATCATCAATTTCAATGGGGTTTGTAATGTTTAAATGGACCAAAACCAAGTGCTTAAGCAACGGGGAATGGAAGATTAAACTTCTCGGAAATTCTGATGTAATTGTGACTAGACATAATGCTAGGCCAATTAACCTATCAAATCCCTTAAAGTATGGTGGAGGCATTTTTGGAGACTCAAAAGACTCAAGTGCAAACATGTGAAAAATAAAGAAGGCAATTTGTATGTGTTGAAGTATTGAAGTTCAAGAACAAGATGTTGTATGTCATCTCTAGAGAGGAAATATACCATGTACTTAATACTAGGACACGCTCTCAAATGAGGAATGGAGAGGGTAAACTTTGTAATTGGTGTTGCATGAAGGGCCAAAATGTGGTAGATAATCTTTGTAAAGTTACTTGTAGGATCTGTAAAATTCCTTTGGGATTTCCAAAGTGTGATCATGCGTCAACTCTGGAAGTCTGCACCACTTATATCTCCATCTTTTTGATAAGATGCTTGTCCTTGAAACATCTTGTAAAGGCAAACTAATTAGAATGTCATCTCTTTTTAGAATATTATCATATCAGCTAAATATACTAAAAGTAATGAATAAGTATCCATGATAAAAAGAGTGAGGGTAAGCTCTCCTGATGAGCTTCATGTCTTCCACAATTTAAATGGAAGATTCAAACCCCATCAGTAACGTGGCATTCCCTTTCCCTCTTTTGATGTAATGTAAGAAATAGTATCAACAACAAAAGTTGTTTCTATAAAATCAGAAAATATGATCTGGATTAATTTGAGTTAGTTATATATTGCTCCTAAAATGAAAACTCTTGATATTTAGTTTACTTAACTAAGTCTAACAAGATTACCCAATAAAGAAAGTACATGAAAAAATTAGTCTAACATAGTTCGAACAATGACCCTCTGTCCTACAGTGACAATGTTCACTACAATAAAAGAGACATTTAGAGGCAATAAATTTTCTTTTTAGCGGTAATAAATATTGCCGTAAAAATATTTAGCAGCATTTGAGTTAATGTCATTGCATCCAGTATCGCTAAAGCCTTTAGTGGCATTTATATTGAGTGCCGGTGAATACCCATATTATTGTCGCTAAAAGTAATTACTTTTAGAGGCAATACTAATTGCTGCTAAAACTACCTTAGAAATGTGAACATTTTTGCTGCTTTTGTAATTGCCGGTAAAAATGTAATAAAAGTCAGTAATGGAAATTTTTCTAAAAGGCACTTATAAATGCAATAAAAGTCATTAATGGAAATTTTTCTAAAAGGAACTTATTATGGCATAAATTTACTTTGATCCATGCATTTAACCAATTTATTTTATAACATTTTATTCTTCAAAGAGAACAAATTTGTTTTCCTTCTTCTAAGAATTTCAGTCTAGCAACAACAATTCCAGCTTTCTTCTATATTTCATCTACTCGAACATGTTTCTTTCGTAGCCAAAGAAATTTTGAGAATTTAAACACTCTCACACCCTAATCAGTAGAATCACTACAAGCAGTTGCCCTCTGCCATGAATGTGAACTTAGTCTTGACAAGACATAAGGTCTACCAGATGTTTAATAAACGTGATGATTTGCCATCTCCTCTTGCATATCCCTCAGTTTAGCATCAAGTGCAAGACATAGCCTGTCTCTAGCTTTAGCAGACACCATTTTTGATATTTTTTTCCCGGCAACGATCAAGAATGGATACTGCAGCTCCTAACTCACCATTTTTAGCTGCAGCTTTTGCTTCTGCTGATCTAAGCCAGTTACAATGCTTGAAAACTTCCATTGACACAACAAGTTGTTCGATTGTGTCAGGCCTCTATATGATGACATCATCAACATCAACGCACCTCGAAGGGACGCGACCCTTCGAGGCACTGTTTTGAAGTAGAAAGAAGGACCTGCGGGCGAAGGTCGTCACCTACGGACGCAGGTGACCTCCATAGATAGCACTGAAAATTGTCATTTAATGACTTGCGGCCGCATGTGGCCACCTGTCGATACAAATAGGGTCCGCAGTTCAAGTGACGTTTCTAAAAGATGCATTTCTTCAAGAACCATTGCTTTTTTTTCTGAAGCACTACCTTTTGGCTATAAATAACTGGATTTTTTCTCAGGTAAAGGCAAGAAATTTGTGAAAGAAAAACATCTTCTTCTTCTTAAAAACTCAAGTGTGATCATCAAATAGTTGAGTGCATTCAAAGTTTAGCAAATTTGAGGTACCACTATTTTCTGAAGTGAATCATTTTATCCTGGTAGGATATAGTCCATTAACCTTAGGTACTTGAGGGGAATAAATTCCTTAAGGATACATCATGAATTCGGTAGACTTGATTCTAAATTTTCGTTTCATTTTTTTTCTTTATGGTTTTGTTATTTTCCAGAGAATAATAGAAACCTCATTTTGATAGTTCATAGTTGTTGAACTTGTGTTTGAAGTTGTTTGAACTTCTTTATTGTTCTTGAACTTATTCTTGAACTTTAAGGTTGAAGTTTTTGTTGTTAAATACAGATTTTGTACCAGGAAAACAACAATCTTAAGGAATTTATATAATCTGTATTTTTGGTTTCTAGGACTAAAACCATTTGGTTTTCTACTCTATTTGAACTTGATAGTGATTTGAAGATATAAAAACTTCATCACAAGTCAAAGATCATTCGGTTGACAATTTGAAAAATATAAAAACTTCGTCGTTAAACTAGAAACAAGTTGTTTAAAGTTTAAAAACTTTGTTGTTAGTATTTAAGACACTAAATTGGTTGTCTCTTTGTGACAGCAAAATGACTAATGAAAATCAAGTCAAAGATGGAATAGCGAATGTTGCAGCAACAAACATTGCTACTTCAAGCCATTCAAATGCTACTCCAGCCATGGCACCGACGAAAAAACCAGGAAAATTTTCTGGTGTTGATTTCAAACGTTGGCAACAAAAGATGTTCTTTTATCTAACTACTTTGAGTTTGCGAAAGTTCATCACATAAAGCGTTCCTGAATTGCCGAAAGAAACTCCGAAAAAGGATCGCTTCATAGTAACTACAGCTTGGAAGCACTCGAATTTCATATGTAAGAATTACATATTGAGTGGCCTACAAGACGACTTGTACAACGTGTATAATATGATGAAGACCTCAAAGAACCTCTGGGATGCTTTAAAAAAGAAGTATAAAATAGAGGATGTCGGAATGAAGAAATTCATTGTTGCCAAATTCTTGGACTTTAAGATGGTAGACAACAAAGCTGTAGTTACCCAAGTCCAAGAGTTGCAAGTCATAATCCATGATTTTCTTGCAGAAGGTATAAATTTAGATAATACCTTTATTGAACATATTAAGTTTGTTCTTAATATTCACCTAATCTTTGATGTGGGTTTGGTGGTGAATGATGTTTTTCAAGTAGCTGCGATAATCGAGAAGTTGCCATCTTTGTGGAAGGACTTCAAAAGCTACTTAAAGCATAAACTCAAGGAGATGTCTGTTGAAGATCTCATTGTGAGGTTGAGGATTGAAGAAGACAATAAGGCAGTAGAGAAGAGGTATGTGGAAAATGATCCCAACAAATCAAAGAAGAGATTAAAGCACAAGCACAACAAGGAGATCCTCCTAAGAAGAAATTCAAAGGAAATTGCTTCAATTGTGCCAAAGTTGGCCACAAGTCTGCTGATTATCGGGCTCTGAAGAAGGCAAAGAAAAAGAACCAAGCAAACATGGATGAATCCAAAGAAGAAATGGACAATCTGTGTGTTATGCTCTCGAAATGCAATTTAGTTGGAAATCCTAGAGAGTGGTGGATTGATTCAGGTGCCACCCGGCACGTGTGTGCCAACAAAGAACTATTTGCATCATATGCTCTATCTCAAGTTAATGAGAAGATATATATGGCCAACTCCGCGATGACAAAAGTTGAAGGAATATGCAAGGTTTGCTTGAAGATGACATCAGGAAAAGTAGTGACACTGAACAATATCCTTCATATTTTGGAGTTGCGAAAGAACTTGGATTCTACTCTACTTCTGACTAAGAATGGTTTCAATGTGTATTTGTTTCCGACAAAGTTGTAATTAGTAAGAATAAAGTGTATGTAGACAAAGGTTACCTCATCGAGGGCCTTTTTAAGATCAATGTAATGAATTTTGATATGAATAAAAGTTCTAGTTCTTCTTACTTACTTGAGTCAAATGATTTATGGCATGAACGTTTAGGACATGTCAATTATAAAACCTTGCGAAAACTAATTAGTTTGGAAGTTTTGCCTAACTTTAAGTGCAGTAAATCAAAGTGTCAAACATGTGTAGAATCTAAGTATGCTAAGCATCTGTATAAGTCTGTTGAAAGAAATTCTAATCCCTTAGACTTAATTCCATAGAAATTTGTGATATGAATCGACACCATCTCGTGGTGGGAAAAAGTATTTCATAACTTTTATTGACGATTACACTAGATATTGTTTTGTTTATTTACTGAATAGTAAGGATGAAGCAATAGAAGCATTTAGGCAATACAAAACTAAAGTTGAAAATCAGTTACAGAAAAAGATCAAAATGATAAGAAGTGATAGGGGTGGAAAGTATGAATCTCCTTTTGTGGAGATATATTTGGAAAATGGAATGGTCCATCAAACTACTACCCCGTGCTCACCTCAATCAAATGGAATTTTGGAAAGGAAAAACCAAACATTCAAGGAAATGATGAATGCCTAACTAATAAGTTCAGGTTTATCGTAAAACTTGTGGAGGGAAGTTATCCTTACAGTAAATTGAATACTCAATCGAGTGCCCCATATTAAGACACAATCTATTCCATATGAGAAATGGAAAGGAAGGAAACCCAACTTGAAATATATCAAAGTGTGGGGGTGTCTAGCCAAAGTCAAAGTTCCTATACCCAAAAGGGTGAAAATAGCACCAAAGACCGTGGACTGCATTTTCATTGGATATGCTACAAATAGTAAAGCATGTGAATTTTTGGTTCATAAATCCGAACATCCAGATATTCATGATAATACGGTAATTGAATCAGATAATGTTGAGTTCTTTGAACACATTTATCCGTATAATACTAGACATGAATTGTCCAGTGAAGGGTCTAAATAACCTAGGAATGAACCAAGGGAGAATATACATAATGAAGAGAATCCAAGGCATAGTAAATGTCAAAGAATGTCTACTTCCTTTGGATCAGATTTTGTAACATTTCTTCTTGAAAATGAGCCTCAAACATTCAAAGAAGTGATGTCGTCTGCGGACTCATCCTTTTGGAAAGAAGCAGTCAATAGTGAGATTGATTCAATCTTGAGCAACCGTACTTGGGAGTTGGTTGATCTTCCTCCAGGAAATAAACCTTTAGGTTCTAAATGGATCTTCAAAATGAAAATGAAAGTTGATTGTACTATTGATAAATACATGGCAAGACTTGTTGTGAAAGGATTTAGAAAAAAGAATACTTTGATTATTTTGACATATACTCACCAGTAACAAGGATAACGTCCCTTTGGATGTTGGTTGCATTAGCTTCGGTGTATGGTCTTGAAATCCATCAAATAGATGTGAAAACATCATTCTTAAATGGAAAATTGGAGGAAGAAATTTACATGGAACAACTCGAGGGTTTTGTGGTTCCTGGTAAAGAAAAAAAAGTGTGCAAACTTGTTAAGCCACTTTATAGACTAAAACAAGAACCCAAACAGTGGCATGCAAAGTTTGATCAAACCATGTGTAACACCCCGTACCTTCTTATCCCTACTTGAAGATGTTGAGCAATGCTTACTTAGGTGTCGAGAGCCATACATATGTATTTTGTAATGTTATGGATGAGATACTTGACTTTTGTCCTCGTAAATGTGATTAAACCTTCATAGGAGGTGTTTTATGATTTTTGTGGAACATTTGTGGGGTTCAAAATGAGGCTAAGAGCACCTCTAAACAAAGTATATTAAGGTTAAGGAGTAATTTAAAGAATAGGACTTGAAGTATCTAACCAAACCCGCGAAGAAAAGTCAAAAAATGGAATTTTCAAAAAATCTAAGCGTGGGGCGCGCCAGAGGGCATGCCACGCCGCTCTGGGCTAAAATTTTTAGTCCAGAGGCAGCAAGTTGGTGCACACTGGTTTTTCCACTTTTTCGAAAGTTAGAAATTTCTAAGTCCCAAGGGTATCCGGGGTCGTACCGAGCTGATTTTTGCCACGTTTCTTCTACAACCACGAGTATATACATGAAATGAATGACATATTATATTGGTATGATAAAAATTACTCGAGAACAAATTTGGAGTTAAAATGACAGTTTTGCCCTTAAGGTCAAAATAAGCCAAACGTGGCTGGAATCACTTGTTTTGGGGATTGAGGCTACGGATATGAGTAACATGAGTGGGAATATTATTGTAACACGTATAATACCACTTAAACACAAGAAATTATTGATTTTATTGGATTAAGGGATTTGGGCTCAATAAAAGCCCAAAATGGGGCAAAAGACATGGGTCACATGACCCAATCTTCTATTTACTAAGTCAAATATAGCATTAAATGCCAAGAATGGCTAAGGATGGACCCAAGGACTACATATAGACCCAAAAATCAGATTTTATTCAATTGGAACTCTCATATTTTTCTAGATATTTTCTCCAACATTCTCTCTAACCCTAAAGAACTCAAAGTCAATTTTGGAGCAAGATCATCACTTTTCAAGCTTGGGTAAGTGATTTTTATTATGGATTAATATATTATATGCATGAAAGAGTATGTAAATCATGTTGGTTGTGCTTGGGAATGTTGGACATGGTACTTTGTGTTTTTGTATAAGATTTGTGATCCATGGGATTCAAGCTTGAATTAGGACTTGTGCCTTTGATGAAAGAGCATGGCATGGATAAAATATGAACATTTATGGTGTTATTTTTGTTGTTAAACTTGTTATTGTCTATAAGTGTAAATTGTGGGATTTTGGCCGATATGTGCTATGAGGTGTATTACGGTAATTTGATGGATTATTTGTGATGTGATATGGATAAGACAGTGTAAAGGAGAAGTGTTGTGGTGAAATGTATTGATTATCATGTATTGGTCAATGTTGGGAATATTGTGGGATTTTTTGAATAATAATTTCATCATTGGTTTTGTCAAGGGGAAATGACATGTTTAAAGGCAAACACGTAACCCATTGATGTTATATACATTTGTAAAGTAGTTGATGGTTAATGTGAATCCCATTATGTATTTGTGTTGTAGAGTGACACATAAAGAAGGAGCGGGACTATTGTATGCACATCTAGGATTGTATATCCATATTGAGAGTACAAGGTATGTAAGGTTACTTTGTTCGTATCCTACTGCGGCAAATAGTATTCACATTGACATTTCACTAGTCATATCCCGAAATGTGCTAAGGTATCCTATATCCGGTTATCCATGGTCATTGTCATATATTTCCTACTCATTGATCATTGGTGAATCTCATGTCTCATATTCTTGGTTAATGTTCCAAAAGCTCAAATAAGGTTATATTCCAATGTTCCAATAGTGATTATGCTTATGTCTCTTGTTCATGGATTCTTGTCCAATGGTTCCCATGGTGTTATAGTTCTAATAATGTTATGTTGCCAAGTTATTCACATGTCTCTCACTCATTGGTTAATAATCCAAAGTTTCAAGTAAAGTTATGACTATCATTGTTTCAATCTCAAAGTAATAAACAAAGTAATGCATATGTGGTCAATGATCAAGTAAGGGTGGCAGCTTTGGGGGCAAAATTCCTAGCTCAAGCCGATCCCAAATCAGGGGGCAGTCCTAGGGGCATAAGCCTAGCTCGGACTGATCCTAACAGGGGGCAGCTCTAGGGGTAATAACCTAGCTCGAGCCAAACCTGAAATGTTGTATGGGTGGAAGCTCTAGAGGTACTAACCTAGCTCGAGCCAATCCCGATATATACATTGATTCATAGGGTGGCAGCTCTAGAGGCATAAGCCTAACTCGAGCCGATCCCAACATAACATGATGTTATGTTTAAAATTCGCTGTTCAGTCGGGGCCCGGGTATCACAAGTCACAAGCAAATACGAATAATCATGGAATTAAAGATACAAAGAAGGTAACGAAAGCAATATACATGGTTTCCAAAGTATAGAATAGTGACTCATCTACATTGTGACTTCTCTATATTGGTTATGTATTTGAACTTGAGTTCTTCGATATACTTACATATCTTATAAGTTTCATATGGCCTTACATACTCAGTACATTCTTCGTATTGACCCCTCTTGGGGAATTTACCTTACTTACTGCAGGCGCAGGTACTAGTAGGCCTCCACAGTAGGTTGCCAGTTGTTGCAGATCTTTGGTGAGCTCCAGTTAGTTCGGGGCTTCTCCGAGTCACTGTTGTACCTATGTTTTGGTGTTGTACATGTTGTATAAAGCGGGGACTTATCCCGACTTTTAGTTCATTTTGGTCAATGCATTGTTAGAGGCTTTTGTAGACGGATTTGGGTGTATAAATGTAAAAGGTATATGTGTTCTTGACTTGGTGGCCTCAACGGCCAAGTTTCGCATATGTTTATATATCATGTTCCATGAATTCCATTGTTGGTATATATAGCTATTAAGTGATTATCGGTTTCGTATGGCATGCATATGATTGAATAGAGACAAAGCTTGGTTCTCTCGGGCCTTGTCGGCTACGAGTGCCAATCCGTCCCGATGGGATTCGGGGCGTGACACCATGTTGGAAAATAGATTCAAAATAAATGAATTTGGTAAATGTGTTTACACTAAATACACTCCGAATCACAAAGTCATTGTTTGTTTGTATGTTGATGACATGTTGATAATCAGTAGAGACATTTCTAACATAAATGCTAGGAAGTGAATGCTTGAGAGAAAAATTTATATGAAAGACCTTGGAGTTGCTGATGTCATCTTAGGGATAAGAATTCATAAAACTCCACAAGGGTTGGCATTGTCACAGTCTCATTACATTGAAAAGGTACTTCACAAGTTCAAGTATTTGGACTTCAATATTGCCAAGACTCTATTAGATGTGAGCTTTGCACTTCAAAAGAATGAATGTTAAAGTGACTCACAATTGGACTATGCAAGAGTGTTGGGAAGTTTGATGTATATCATGAATTGTACTCGACCAGATATAGAATGTGTTATTAGTAAATTGAGTCAGTACATGAGTAATCCTAATCAAACTCATTAGATGGAAATAAAAAAAGTTTTGGAGTATCTAAAACATACGCAAGACTTTGCTTTGCAGTATAACAAATATCCAGCGGTAATTAAAGGATATAGTGATGCAAATTAGATCACCAGATTGAATGAAGTAAAATTCATGAGTGGCTATGTGTTTACTCTTGGTGGAGGAGCAGTCTCTTAGAAATCATTCAAACAGACATGTATTGCCCGCTCCTCTATGGAATCTAAATTTATTGCATTAGATAAAGCCAGTGAAGAAGCTGAATGGCTTCACAATGTCTAAGAAAATATTCCTTATTGACCCAAACCATTGGCACCAGTATGCATACACTGTGATAGTCAAGCGGTAATAGGTATGGCAGGGAGCATGATGTATAACGGTAAATCTTATCATATAAGATGGAGATATAATACCGTTAAAGAACTACTCTCTAGTGGAATTATCACAATTGGCTATGTGAGGTCAAAGGATAATGTGTCGGATCCACTTACAAAAGGCCTATCTAGAGAGGGAGTTGAGAGATCATTAAAGGGAATGGGTTTACGGCCTAGGAAAAGTCATCATAGTAGTAGCTCTGCCTAGCAGACTGGAGATCCCAAGAGGTAGGTTCAAGGAGATCAAACAAAGTTGTGACTGACGGTTTAACATTGTTAATTAACTCAACCTATTCTCATGATGAAGACAATGTTCAGGAAACAAGAATAAGGCTTATGGTTGAAAGCTTTTTAATGGTTTCTAAGTTTGGCAAGTTTGACCAAATTGTTTGATCTATATGATTAAATGTTTAGGAATTACCTATGTGAGAGTGAACTGGAAGCCTCTTCAAAGAGAATGATAGTAAAGGCCTATTCTCTAAGCTCTCACGAAACCAGGTTGTGTTCATGGCTGAAACGAACAAAATCGTGAGAACCCTAAAAGGTAAAATGCTGGTTCTATGACTTGTGTTGTCTAGGTGTACATTAAAGTTCGACTGTTTAAAGATATCACATCTACCGATTGACCGAGTGTATTCGATGCAAGTTCACTACGAAAAGTTCAATGAAAAACCTGCTTATCTAGAGACAATTAGTCTTTGCTTGTAGATCACACACTTGTCCATAAATTTTTTTATGAAATATCCATTTCCCATTCATATGGGGGATTGTTGGGTTCTAAGTAAAAATATGAATGAAAAATGGAGGAAAAACAAATGGAGGGAAAAAGAGAGAATTGTGGTTTCACTTTAAAGAAGAATGTTTCTGCCACATTGGTGGAAGAAGGAAACTTTCTTATACTTATTTTGAAAAGTATTCCTTCATGTGGATAGTGAGGTAAGAACAAGAAAAGCCTCACACCGTAGTCGTGGTCGCTCTCTTGGCTTCGACTTCAAATTCGGATTTGGATTTGGATTTGAATTTGAATTTGGATTTGTCAAATGATCAATCAAGAAACTATCTTTTTGGATAAAATTCATTTGAAACTTGAGAATTAGTGAAGTTTTTAATCCAAAAATCCAATACAAAAATTTTCTCCATTTACGAACGCACATGGCATGCGCGGACGTATGTCATACCTCACCTCAAAGTGACGCAACCCTTCGAAGCACTGTTTTAAAGAGGAAAGAACAACCTGCGAGCACAGATCGTCACCTGCGAACACAGATGACCTTCGCAGACGGCACTGGAAATTGTCATTTAAAGACCGGCAACCGCATGTGGCCACCTGCGGGTACAGATGGGGTCCGCAGGTTAAGTGACGTTTCGAAAAAGTGCATCTGTTCAAGAACCATTGCTTCTTTTTTGAAGCACTACCTTTTGGCTATAAATACCTGAATATTTTCTCAGGTAAAGGCACAAAATTTGTGAAAGAAAAATATCTTCTTCTTAAAAACTCAAGTGTGATCATCAAATCGTTGAGTGCGTTTGAAGTTCAGCAAATTTGAGGTACCACTATTTGCTGAAGTGAATTATTTTATCCTGGGAAGATATATTCCATTAACCTCGGGTACTTGAAGGGAATAAATTCCTTAAGAACACAGAGTGAATTCGATGGACTTGATTCTAAATTTCTGTTTTATCTCTTTACTTTATGAGTTTGCTATTTTTCAGAAAATAGTAGAAACTTCATTTTGATAGTTCATAGTTGTTGAACTTGTGCTTGAAGTTGTTTGAACTTCTTTGTTGTTCTTGAACTTTAAGGTTGAAGTTCTTGCTGTTAAATACAGATTTTGTACCCGGAAAACAACATATCTCTTATTCTTAATTCGTGGATATCTATTCTTTAGGTATTGGTATGTGATAAGAAAAAAAAAAGAGGAATATTTTAGAGCCTAAATCATGAAAATTAATTTTTGTGACCTAATTTTTTGTGGCGGTAGTTAGCCATAGGAATTCTTAGGGAAGTAATTCCTTGTTTACATTGGTTTTGTTTGTGATTGGGCAGAGAGTATACATGAGCACCATATTGTTTTAAAGTAAAAACTGACCATTTGCAATTATGTCAAGAATTGTTCTTTCCGCCATTGATTTAATTAGTTTACTGCTAATGTCTTGGTTGAAAAAGATTCCACCAGTTGAATTTGTCCATTGCTCCCCAAGTGTTAATTGAATTATTTTAATTCAAAGTTTTGGTGTTTGTGGAAAAATTCGTGAGATTCTTGACGTTGCTCCAACTATTGTTAAGGTCTGGCCAGAATGGTTAAAGTCGTTTTCTGTTTCCTTAAAGTTATAGGAGTAAGTGTATAATATTATGAGTTAAAAATTTTATGATTGATAAATGGTTACCACTAAAGTGGTTTATTTATTTGGTGTCACTTCAAATTCTTATAATTTAATAGTGTAAGATCATATCAATATATGAATTGAGAATTATGATTAATAAATAGGATCTATGAAAGTGGTCTATTTATTTGACTCATTGAATTTAGCTCAATGCATTATGTATGAATTCTCCTGAATAAGTGTACATTGTGAAGATTTATTTACCTGAAAGAAGATTTATATTTAGATACTAATAACACATAATTAATTCATGAGAAAAGATATCGAGGTTTTCACCCAAAAGGAGAAGACATAGTATCTTGAATTCTCAGGTGTGTTAATTGAGAGGACAATTTATTGTAAAAGGAGGAATTAGGTCTTACCCAAAAAGAACATAATGTATGTCTTGTACTCATGAGATAACTATAAAAGGAGAATGAAAACATAAATCAGTTTTTTTCTTAACTATGACTAAAACTGTTATGTTTTCAAATTTGGTCCTAGTTTGGAAGTGATTACTAATTTCATGATTTTCAATTGACCTAAAATTTGATGGATCCATCGAAAATGACCTGGTGAGCAATATTCACTGCTTTTTTATGAATAGTGCAGCTTTTCGTCATTTGGAGGTCATTTAGATCGGTTCTCGATAGTTTGTCGGCTTAAAAGTTGATTTAAGTATGAGAACTCTATTTCTCTATATCGGTCTTATAAATGTTAAATCTGAAATATGATTATATTATGTTAAGAATATAGATCATTTTTCCTCAAATTGCTTAAATTGGTTGCCTTTCAAATTTGGTCATAGATTTGGAGATCAGAATTTTTACGATCTCTGATTGACATGAAATTCAGTAGGTTTAGCAAAAACGACCTAGTAAGCAATACTCACTGCTATGAAGTGAATCACGTTAGCTTTTGGCTGTTCGATGGTGTTTTGGGCAAAATTTTCAGTTGCTGAAAATTAATTTTAAGAGAAAATAACTCGACTATGATCTAGTGGTGATAGAGATTTTTCTCTATGGTCTTCAAGACTAAATTCTAGTGAATTATTAAGTTCATGTGTTGTCTTAGATCTTCCTCCATATCAGATGAAATTAATACAAGTCACTAGATATAATCTTTAATTTTAATAATCTATATTAACTCTCCCTATCTGAGTAATATATGATTGAATCAATGGAATTAAGGATGATGAGATTGATATTCACTCTGTTTAATTTTACAATATACTCTTCTCCTAAGTTAGCTTTTTGTTCTATATTTATTGGAGTGAATATCTAACATCACATATGTATGTTGCATGAATAGTTGTTTCTCTAACGAAATTTGTTGTTCAAGAAGCACTTATATTTATGTGGTGTGTTTTGAATTTTAATATTCTATGATTACAAAAACATGTTGTTGTTTTTGAAAATAGCATTGAGATTATGTAAATAGATTTCAAATTTTTTTTCTTTGTTCTTGATTCATGTATATTAGTATGCTAATGATAATATGTGATAAGAATTACTGAACGAAAAAATTTTAAATCTTATTTTTACCAAACAACATTTTCAACCTAATTGATCATGGTTTTGGAATTCAAAAAAAAAAAGTAATACTCTGATTGATCTGAAATTCGGTAGATTTATCGAAACCGGCCCAGTAAGAAATATGTCTTCTTTTTTTTTTTTTTTTTTTTACGATTTGGATGGTTTAGATAGATTTTTGATCATTTTTTGTGATAGAAATTCTTCCCATAATTACCGAGATTAAATAGTAGTGAAGTATTAAGTTCATGTGTTGGCTTAGACCTTTTTTCATATCAGATGAAATTAATATAAGTCACTATGTATTTAATCGCTAGTTTTGATAATCTGTATTAACTCTCCTAAACTGAGTAATATATGATTGGATCAATGTAACTAGAATTGATTTTCACTTGACTTAAACTAACAGTAGACTCTCTATCTGAGTTAGGTTTGTAAAAGTTTATGGAGTGAATAATCAGTCATTGTATATGTGTATTACATGGGTAGTTCTCCAATAACATCGATTGGCTATTCAAGATGTATGAATACATATGTACTTAATGAGCCCTGAATTTAATTATTAAGGTTATTCGATATATTATGATCTGTTTAATATGTTATATCTCAAACTCTCTGTAGACTTTACCAACCCACTTATTACTGTTTCCCAATTTCTTTTGACAGAGAGAAGACATTAATCCAAATAATGCATTGTATATGTACCTTATGTTAGAAAGAATTTACTTTCAGTTTCTAATCAAATAAGAGATAGATATGTATTTATTTTTGTTGTAACTCTCAAGTTATTCAGTTTGATTAATATTTTATCTCTTCTTGTACATTGATGCATAGACTCTTTATTATTGCTATCTCTCATGAATTGAAAAATATTAATCTGTCTCAGCAGACAAAAATATTCTTTAGAATTGAATGAAACTTATCTGTACACTAGCATATATGTTAGTTTTATCTAGATAGGACTTTTAGGTTGGTCAATATGATGGACTTTAAAGTTCATTGAAAGTGAAGCACTACCAACTTGTGAGTCCTGTTAAGAAGAAAAAAGTGACAAAGAGACCTTTTCTCTTAAACTAATAAAGAGGTAGTGATAAGTTAGAATTAATCCATTCTGATTTGTGTAGAAAAATATACATTCAGTCAAAAGGTATTTTGAGTATTATGGAAAACTCACTAAGGATTACTCATGATATGAATATATTTATTTGATGCTTCATAAGTCTGAATGTTTTGATAAACTCAAGGTATTCAAGTTAGAAATAAAAAAGCATCAAGAAAAATACATTAAGTCATTGCGATCTGATCATAGTGGCGAATACCTTTTTGTAGAGTTCATTAATCACTTATCCGATAGATTGATTAAATTTCAATTGTCTACACCTGATACTCTATAATAGATTGATGTAAAAGATAAAAGATATAAACTCTTACAGAGATGATAAGATTAATAATTGACTTGTTCATAGTTGTTTCTTTTTCGTTTTGGGATATATCTTAAGAACTACGTATGACATTCTGAATTTAGTTCCTTCCAAGTTAGTATCTTTGACAACTATAGAATTGTAGATTTCTGACGTAAGTCTAGTCTGTGAAAGGTTCGGATATAAAATTGTCTAGCACACGTGCTGAAAGGGAGGCATGGACAAATTGAAATTAAGAATGTATGTGTTCATTGGATATCCAAAAAGAATGAAAGAAGGTTTATTTTAATGTCCTAAAGAAAATAAGGTAATTGTTAACACAAATGTTAGATTTCTAGAAAATGATCATTTAATAAACCATATTCCTAGAAGTAAACTAGTTTTATAGGAATTGATCAAAGAAATAACAAATGAGCCAGCTGAAAATTCAGACGTTCAAGAACATCTAACCAACATGTCAGAATTGACGTTCCATTACATTTAAGTAGTGGGAGAAACGTTAATAGACATAAGAAAATCTACTACCTCAAAGTAGTGGGAGTGATGTGAGCAAAGAACATTTCATAAAGAAGTCATTAGTATTTCAATATCGAAAGGTTTTGAATAAAATATTAAGATTCCTAGAACATGAAAATGTGACTATAGCAGTAGTACTTAGTCATAGTGGGAGAATCATTACAGGGATCGATTTGTTGCTTATTCTTGAGAGAGTTTCATGCTAGAACTCACACTCATGGAGTATTTCATAATAAAATACTTGAAGATATAGTACCAAACCGATTTGTTACGACGAACCACTACTGTACGAAGTTGCAGAAGAAAACAACTTGTAAGATCATTTTGATAAGTAATACAAAAGGATTATATGTGAAAGTTGTAGATGCATAGTTAAAAGTCTATGTGGGAGATTGTCAATGTGTATACTATTAATCATGTGTTAAGACATAGTATTCTATATATTGTCAAAGATGAAACATCAAAGTGGGAGATTGTTAAGGTATATACTATTAAGCATGCGTTTAGATATAGTATATTATAACAATTATGATAGTTAAAAGTTTAAGTGGGAGATTGTTAGGATATATACTACTAACCATACAGTTAGATATAATATATTATAACAATTGTGATGGTTAAAAGTCTAAGTGGGAGATTGTTGGGATATATACTATTAACCATAGTATATATACTATTGACCATGTGTTTAGATATAGTATTCAATTGTAAATCAATTTTAATAAGATTTAATAGATCATGTATTCGTTTATGTGTTTATTTACTTATACAACAGATGATTTAGTGTATAGAGTTTTAGCTTATACACAGAGGATTAAGTCATTGGTTCTTATAAGTATAAAGATTTTTGTTCACAATCTAGGATGGAAATTGGACAAGCCGTCGGTATGATTGTAGCATAAGATTAAATGTAATTTATCCTGATTATGAAAATGATGTAGTTTCGACTTCTTGTACTAGTGCATTTTGTATGTACTGAATGAGACCGAGAAGAGATAGATGTTTTAGACTGACTGACAAAAACATATTCTCTAAACTATTAAATATACTTATATTCTCAATCTTTATATAACTATTATGAGTTGTATACATTAATTATTATTTTGATTGTTTAAAAGGTGAGATCCTGAAATGGGTCAATATGCCTGGTAGATTAGATGATAATAATATATATTAGTGAAATAATAAGTTAGTTGATAGAATCCATGTCTCGGTATAGAGATTGATGATATGTATTTTTGAGAAGCTTATAAGTTTTCATTGTGTCAAATCTTGCAAGTGGATTTTATGAATCCGACACATGAAATAAGTTAAGCATTGCTCTAAAGGAAATTAATCATTAGATTGAATTTGTCAGTAATTTAATTTATTGATTAGTATCTGTAATCTTAACATGGAGAATTACATAAGTGTTTAATGGGTAATTTCACAATATAAATAGAGGAGTGCAATTACAAATTTCTAGTGGAATGATTTGAAATTTATTATGGTAAGAATAATTCAAATAAGAATTTTAAATTATTTCCATAATAGAGAGCCTCAGTAATTAATTCCTTGGTCCCTGCAGCGCCCATATTTAATTAGAACTCAGAATCCTATTTTCTAAGGAAAGAAAAGAAAAGAAGTGTTTGTTTCTTGTTAGAAGGCAAACGGGTTTTTGTTCTCCTTTTTGGACTAGGAAAAGTATCTCTATAAGTAGGGATTCTCCTAACCTAGAAAAAGAATCAGTTTTCTATTCTATACTTGCCCATCCAAGTATTGAGAGAGTTCGGCTGTTAATTTGGGATTACTACAGAAGACGGCAGAATCGGAGTCAGACTTGCTTGATGATACGCATCCACAAAGACTTGCTTGATGATACGTGTTCATGCTTCAAGAGGTATTTATCGAATTAAATTCAGCAAGTTTATGTGTTCTAGCATGATCATATACGTTAAACGTATGTGTTATCTATTATTCATGTAAGCAGTATGTTTCTGGAATGCTTCTGTTGCGCATTATGTTTTCCAACAGTTCTATCATGTCTCCAAGTATAAGAAGCGTGGTTCTCGAGTTGTAGCTCCCGATTTATTTAGCAATCTTCCTGAGAATATAATAGATGCCATTGTGATGCATTTGCCTTTACGTGATGCTGTGAAGATGAGCATCTTATCGAAGAAGTGGAGGCGTAATTGGTGTAGACTTCCAGAGTTGACACTTGATCAAGCACTTTGGGATATGACAAATAATGTAATATCCCCTACAATTAGATTAGCAAACATTATCTACCCGATGTGTCGGACCAATCTCTAAGTTTACCCTCTACATTGCTTCTCTGGAGAACTGTCCAAAAAGTGAAAACTTGATAAGTTTTGTCTCTAAGAATGGAATTCAACACCTATACGAGTTGCCTTACTCATTTTTCACATGTTCCCAAGTAAGACATCTAATTAAGTCTCCAAAATTGTTTAGACAATTTTCCACCTGCTTTCAAAGGATTTGATAAGTTAGTTAGCCTGGAACTTTGTGAAGTCACAGTTTCTTCCAAGTTTATTGGAAGTTTAATCTCTTGTTGCCCATTGCTCGAGCAGTTGGTGCTGCATTTAACTATCACAAATCACCTGCAAACTAGAGCTCCCAAGTTGAGATCCTTTGACTTCACTGGCAAGATAATGTTTGTTTCTTTAAAAGGTGTCCCTCTTTTTGAAAAACTCATTTGCAGATACCGAATATTCTGAGAAGGCAGGAAAATGTGGTATTGCCAAGTTTCTTGAGTCTTTTCCTGCACTTGAGCATCTCCCATTGGATTATTTTATTATTCTGGTAAATGTTTCCTTTATGACTTCATTGTAGTGCATTTTCCTGCTCTGAATCCTCTTGACTTTTGCATTGTCTTTTCAGTTTTCTTGCAGGTGAAGTACTGAACAAGCGCCTTTCTGCTTTTAACTCTCTTAAATGTCTTTACCTATCCGATATTTCCCTAGATGAACTAGATGTGACTTCATGTGCTCTTTTCTTGATAAAAAGCTCCCCACTTTTACAAGAAATTGAAATTGAGGTTCTACTTTCTTCTTTCTTATATATGTTCTTTCTGTATGTAATTGTTTTCTTACGTCATAATCCATTAATCCTCAAATTTAGTTCAATGGGTGGGCTTTTGGTATTTCATAGGTGTATGATGGATGGGTTGATCCTGCAGCTGGTGATGTTATCGATGAGATTCTAGAGCAAGTTGAAGGCTTATCGGATGTAACATTGAATCACCTCAGAGCTGTTAAGCTTACAGGTATAACAGGCACGGGACCTGAAATGGAACTTATCAAGCTTCTCTTAGCCAAGTCTCCGATGCTCGTAAGATTGCTAGTCAAGCCTGGGGTAGGAGATGATTCTCCTGAAGCAATACTCAAGGTACTTGCAGAGATAACACAATTTCGGCGAGCATCACCTAGAGCAGAAGTTGTTTGTAAACTTACATAGATTACTATCCATTTGTCCTTTTGCAAGACCCTATTCTTCTGAAGAGTCATGTTATATTTCTTCTTTATTCACTATTGAGGAATCTTTTAAAAAAGTAATCAACTGCATTTCAGTTCTTTGACTAATCCTTGTTGTTGCACAATATTGATGGTTAACACTACACATGTTTTTGAAAGAAAAAAAGAACATGAGATATCCAATTACAATCCCCTTTAAATACTCTGGTTGAAAAGATATGTCTTGAGCCATTGGATAAACACTTTGATATACAAATTTGATTTGACTGATTCAGTTAAGGTATTAGTGTTTGTTTTATCAACAATAAAGATCACATTTTTTAAGTGTCGCACTTTGGTCACCCTAGGCTTGAATGATCTTTATCATCAATAAAGATCTCATTCTAGCACGCGGTCACCGCACTTGAGCACTGGACGTCCTTTGGCTGCAGACAGCGAAAAAGCCTGATTTTTTCTCCAATTGTGGATCGCACTGTGAGCTGTTTGGGGTCGGGTCACAATTCAGATCCACCAAAATTTGAGACGTGCAGTAAATAGCTAATACATTAGTAGCAAAATATTAGGTAAAATTCTAATTAAAATACTAATGACGCAAATCCTTAAAGCAGTCTTTGTATATTTTTCATGTTTTTACTGTTTACATGATTTTCAGAAAGTACCTGGCCGGAAGAAACATGATTTCACACGCATGGAAAATAAACTCCCTTAATATTTTATATAAGAGTTGTGTCCAAGCAAACTTTCACGCTCTTTGACTATTCCACCATGGACATGCTACCTAGTACCAACATAAGTACCAATTAACTTTATTCACCTTGGTTCACAGATGCTAAAATAATCACTTTCAACATTTTCGTGTTTGCTGAGATTTGAACCCAAGCTAAGTTTCAAGGTTTTCATTCACTTCATTGACCGCCAGGCCACACTCTATATAACAACTATGCCGCAGTACCAAACAACTTGGGTTTATTATGAATCGTCACTTCTCCATTTAAGCACAACTCATTTCTTCTCCTTTTGGTGCGGTACAAACCATTAGCATTGGGAAAATGAACAAACAAATTAGTCACAACAGCCATCCACATACACTTGCGTTTCCAAACAGAAATTTTGTCTGGTAGATCTTTATCTTAAAGCAAGGCCAGAACACAACCATATAAATTTACAGAATCCACATTCATTTCTGTATATTCACTTTAACTTCCAAAACTATTCTTAGTCAACATGGTGTTATAAAAGACAAGTGTAGATAGACAGGACTTATGCAATTTTATAGCCAACTTCTGCTTTAGGTAATACCTGCGGAAAATTTTGTTAGCTCCGCGAGGAACTTGAGTCCTGTTTCATGAGATTCTTGCCAGAGCTCCACTACAATCCTAACGAGCATTAGAGACTTGGCTAATAGAAGCTTAATCAGCGAGTTTCAGGCTTAGTGCCTGTTATGTTTATAACCTTAAACGCTCTGAGGAGATTCGGAAGCAAGATTCTCATTAATAACAATCAGCATAACCCGCTTAACCAAGACGTAAGAGAGTCACGATTGCTGGAGTTGGAAAGTCTATAACAAAAGGTAAATTAGTCCTTTAAAAATCATCATTTTCATTGACTGATAAAAGAGCATATGGAAATGAATGTGAATTGTGACACCTAACCAAATATAATCAAAATATTCAAGTTAACTGGTATTATAATAATTCAAATAACCGCGACCTCCCTTAAATGTATTTTATGCGACACAACTGTTCAATATCTGTAGATAATTAATTCAAATAATACAAACAAATAAAACCACATTAAAATAAACAGAACGCGAAGAGCCAATTTGAAAAGTTTACAGAATATATACATGATATTCAACTGCGTTTATGCTGACTTAAATTCATCATGCACTGCTCCTAAATGAAAAGAGAACATTGCTCTTGAAGGAATTATTTGAGCTTCAATCCTAGTAGGATTTTGTGCAAGAGGTGTACCGACTAACTTCCACGAATTGACTTTTACATGAATTTGTACCAAATTGATGTACGAACACACAAACACAGAGTAACCCACAACATAATGTTGAAAGGAAAAACCACACAAATCAATTTATGTCCTAAGTTTCATGTCATTAATAAATTAATCAAGAACATGCACCAAAATCCCTTAGCATTGTAAGAACAAATTCATATAAAACAAAATGAATTAGTCACTGAAAATATACTGAAAAACAACTTCTACTTCAGGTGATGCATGCCGAAATATGTTTAGCATAACAGGGATTTTGTTTTTGATTTTTTTCAGAAGCCTGATCATAATCTTCCCAAGGGTAAGATTCGCATTTTCTTTAGCATGGGAGACTTGGCCAACAGAAACTTGATAAGCTGCATCTCAGGGTCTGAGCCTATAGCACTTCTCAGCTTAACTTTTCTTTGGTGATTAAATGTCACATTTGAGAAAGCTTCCAATTTAAGACATTGTAGTGGTGGAATATCATCATCTTCATCACCCACCTATAAAAGTTAATCAAACAACCTGACTCTCAAAGCTTAATGAAGATAAAACATATAAAAATATAAGAGAAAAGACGGAGTCAATTTTTTAAGAACCTCGATTTTCAAATATTGCAAATTGGAAACTTCTAATCAAGCAAAGAACACATGAGACCACGTCCAATTCACCAAAACAAATATCTTCTAGGCAAAAATGCTTGGGAGAGTTAAGATCAAAGGGAAGCCTTGTTGGTACTTCACCTGCTGCTGCAAACAAGAACTAGGAAGAAAATACAAAATGACTCAAAGCCCTAAACATGTTCAATCTATGGAAAAATGTTCAATGAAGCGATAAAGCACAATTACCTTGAGACTATGGCCTTTCAATTCGAGATATTCGAGATGATAGAAAGTCTCAAAACAATTTCTTGTCCCCAAATGATAATTGGTATGCCAAAGTGAAACTTTTATAAGATGAGGTACACTTTTTAAACATATAGACCCTTCCAGTCCGATGAAGTCAACGTCTCGCAGCATGGGAGCATTAATTTCAATGACATCGGAGTAAATATTATGATGCAACTCTAACTGGTCGAGCAATGGACAATTAGAGATTAAACTTTCAAGTAATTTGGAAGAAATCTCGATGCTACATAATTCCAGGCTAATTAACCTATAAAACCTTTGGAGGCTGGTGGAGCAAGCTATATTGAACAACCAATGAGAGACAGATGCATCAATTGCGAACAAGTGAAAAGTGAGGAAGGCAATTTGTGTTTGTAAGACGAAGTGAATCTAAGATCAAGATGCTGAACACTATTCTTAGAAAGGAAATACATCAACTTGTCAATCACAAGACAATCTCCAAGATAACAAATGGTGAGGATAAACTTGGAAATTGGTCCAACTTGAGAGGTCAAAAGATGATAGATAATGTTAGTAAATTTATGTATACGTATCTTGCCCTTTGTTGTTCCCCAAAGTCTATGGTCGAGTTGCAACTGAAAGATTCTGCACCATTTATATCTCCATTTCGTGGATAAGATGCTTGTCCTCACGGCATCTCGTAAAGGCAAACATATAAGGATATCATTGATTACGTTCTCAGGAAGGCTACTAAGTACATCCCGAGGTACACTTTGACAAGCATGTTTTTTTCCATTAGGAAACATTGTGAAACAAGAATACTGCAGAAAGTAAACAAGAATATTAAGATAAGAAAGATCCAAATTGAAGCTCAACTGAAAGCTGAAAAAGAAAAAAATAAGCTGCCTCCCAATAATATATCATTAATCTAGGCGACTATTTAAGATTTGCTATTTAAAAAAAAAACAAAAAATTAATTTCTTTTGCTCCTAATAAGCTTTTGAAACTCACATTTACGGCCAAGGCTGAGGAAAATGAGGGCTTCAATTGAACCCTTTTCAATGATAAATTATAGTACTATATATAGGGCAGATATGTTATTTTTGGTCATATATTGTTGTATCCCCATGACATAATTTTTTATTTTTAATTCCCTTATTTTAATTCCTGACTTTGTTTTTAATTCCCTTATTTAAATTCCTGGCACCACCACTATTTCAGCAACAAGCTTAGAGAAAAAATAAACCGAATATTTGTCATATTTCCAAATACAAGACCCGCAATACAACTTTGGTAAGATTAATAAGATTGCACAATGTTCATAACACGTAAAAGACAAATATATTTGTGTATAAATTTTGTTTCCATCTCAAAGATAGTTTCAAGACATACCTATAACGAGAGTCATAATTCAAAATCTTCAATAGTACGAAAACTATGTGCATTCGCATCGAGATTATGATATCAACTTCTTGATTAACGGAATTCGTGACCAAATTGGATCAATAATACTATGTTAAAAATTTTGATTTCTTAATAAACAAAACAATAAAGTAATTTTCTTTTCAATGATATTTTGTTCTTGATTTGGTGTAGTACTTATACACGTTCAACAAAGTAATTTTCTCATAATAAATTTGCTATGAAACTTTCCATTACTCTTTATATAACATTACCTATGAATTTTTTTCCTATTTAATTGAGGTGATAATTTATTTGACGTAGGAGGTTAATTCAAAAATTAAACTAGGAATTTTTTCATTGGAATTTCGAATCCCAAATCCCATGAATTTCATCCAACTTAGAATTCGATACGTGATGGCTGCGCAAGGTCCTTGAAAGACTTTTTTTTCTGATTCAAAATTGGATACTCGTTATTAATACTAGGGGTGGAAAAGGGATGGATTTGATCGGATTTGGATGGATTAACTATGGATTGAGCTAAAATGGATGGGATTACAATCCACCCATATAAAATATGGGTAAATATGCATTTGGTTAAATATGGTTTGGATAAAATGGTTCTAACCCTCTTTAATCGCCTAAAGCCTAAAACATTATCTAAGCTAAATTGATTAGCTAATTGTTAGTTATCAAATTAGAGAATGCATCTGTTAGCTCTTTTTAGTCAAGACCCAAGACCTGATCCAAACTAGGGACCCGACACCGACCCTGATTCGGGACCCAAGACATGACCGCAACTTGAGACCTAGGATCCAACCTTAACTCAGGACCCAAGATTCGACCCCGACTTAGGACTCGAGACCCGACCCCTAGCCCAACTCAGGACCCAAAACTCGATCTCGACTCGAGACTCGAGATCAAACCCTTATATTGGACTTGAGACTCAACCCCGACCCTAAAGCCGAGATTCGACTCTAACTCAAGGCTCGAGACCTAACCACAACTCGGGACTAAAGACCTGACCCCAACTCGAGACACAAGACTAGACGGCGACTAGGGACCCTACACACGATCGTGACTAGGGACCCGAGACATGATCGCGACTCAACAACCAAGACCCAACCGTGACTCAGGACCCGAACCCACCACAACTCGAGATTTGAGACCCCACTATGTCTCGGGACTTGAGACTCGATCTTGATCTTGACTCAGGACTTGAGAATCGATCCCAACTTGATAATGGAGAGCCGACATTGACTTGGGATACGAGAGCCAACTATGACTCTGGAGCCAAGACCTGACCAGACTTGACCCGACCTGAGACCTAACCTAGATTCGAGACCTGAAACCCAACCACAACTCGAGACTAAGACTCGACTATGACTCAAGACCCGAGCCCCACCATGACTCACGACCTGATACCCAATCTCGATTCACGAACTGAGAATTGATCCCAACCAAGGACTTAAGACCCGACCTTGCCCTGACCCCAACTCAGTACCTAAAATGATATCTCGACTCGAGATATTGGATCTGATCTCTACTTGAGACCCAATATATAATCTTGACTTAAGACCCGAGATCCAATATTGATTCGGGACCCAACATTTGACCTTGAACTTGGACTCGAGACCCAACTCCAACTCTAAAGTGAAGACCTCGCCTAGACTCAAGACTAGAGACCCGACCCTAACTTGGGGCATGAGATATGACCGTGATTAGGGACCCAAGACATGACCACAACTAGGGACTCTAGACACAACCACAACTCAGGAACCAATACCCGACCTTGACTCTAGACCCAAACCCTACCACGAGTCTAGACTCGAGATCCGACCCTGACTCGAGACCCAACAATCGACCCTAACTTTGGACCTGATATACGACCTCGAATCGAGACCCAAGAATTGATCCCAACTTAGGACCCAAAAATTTACCTCGACTCATGACCCAAGACCCAACCCTGCATCGTGAATTGAGACCCGACCAAGACTTCGGACCCAACCCCAACTCGAGACCTATTTCCTGATACCAACTGGGAACTCAAACTTGACACCCAACTTTGAGGTGTAGATATGATCAATTCTTCATAGTATAGGGTTAAATATAACCTTTTCTCATATCGAATTGGAAAAGAAATTATTTTTAGTTGGTATTTGCACTAATTGCTTTAGTTTGCAACTCTTGAAATAAAATTGTCTTGCTTGTGTAAATCAAACGCATATAAAATATTTTCCATATAGAAATAGGAGAGAATGTTTATGGTTTCAACATTCTAGTTTGGCCACTAATTGGATGGCTAACAAGCTATAAACATTAATATAGACATTTTATATATGTACATAACTTAATCATTCTAGTTCATCCATTTTGGTGACAAACAAACTATATAAGCATAATACTATATATAGAATAAAAAATAAGTAATTTTATGTATATACAAATCATAAACGTTCTAGTTTGGCTTGACCATTTAGCTTGGTATTATCAACAAGGTATGCAATTGAAAATATATTTAACACTTAAAAGCTTGACAATGTTAATTCAATGCTACTACCGATTAATCGATCTCCTCTCGATATAAGTTTTCCTTTCTATAGTCTCTCAATTAGAAATTGTGGGTATGACACTAAGGATATAAAATTTTACTAGGGTCAACTTCAAACTAGCACTACTCCTAGAATATGAAGAGTTTTCTATCTCAATACCAACAAAATTGAAGGTCTTTGAGTCTTCTTTCCAACACCACTGACTATTTTTCAATTCAATATTGGAGTAAAAAGTTATGATCATTTTACCATAAGGTGTCCATCTGCCAGAGACTAACAAATAAGTTGACGACGAAGTTGATAGTCCTTCAACTGGATGACAGTCTGTCAAGCTTATCCATTGAGCTCAAAAATGGGTCAAAATTTGATGGGTTGGATAATGGTCTGTCAGGGGACTAACAGTCCGTCACCTGGACTATCCGACGAGATTTTTTTGTATTTTAACAGAGTTTTCTGAGGGATAGTTTGGTCCTTTCCTTACCCAAATACCTCTCCCCATGACTTAAATAAACCAATAAGGGCTATTTCTTAGAAAAAAATGTCAGCAAGTTCTCTACTAAAACCTTTCCCTTCTCCAAAACTCCCATTCCCAATTTCAATTAAGAATCAAGTTAAGGCTTTTTAAGTTCAAGGATTCTCCTCAGTTCTCTTCTCAAGGTATGTTGAACAACCCTTTTTCAAGCAAAATTATAAGCTTATGATTTTGTATTACATATAGTTGCATAAAATTTGAGATCTAGGGTTGAGAATGGTTTTACGAAAAAAAGTGAAAGATTTAATCTTGTGAACCCTTTTTTATGAAGTTATTTCTATTTATTATTTGAACTTGAATTTGAAATTTTCACTTGAATTATGAATATCCAAATTATTAAATTATAAATTGGGATACGTTGGGGGGTTCAATAAATCATGCTTTTGATACATCATTTTTGATTATTCTAAACCTTTGGTGAAAGAAGAAAATTTACCCCCATCCCTTGGTCTTTTGCAAAACGATGAATTTATTATGACTCCCAAAATCATAAATAAGTTATGATGCCTTAATCTTTAAATGGATTTCAAAGAGAACTTTATATGATCCTAAAATGATCCTTTATGTTCAATCCTTCTTATGGTAGGGCTAAAGAGTTATAAATGCTTATGATGATTATAAAATAGCTTATAAAATCCTAAAATGATCCAAAAGTCGATCCCACTGCATTGCATTACATCATTTGCACTTCTATTTACATTTTTGTTATCATGCATTTAGTCTTCTCTTACATATTCGTTTGCAGTTATTCTTATATAGATAATATACTTATAGAATTGTTAGGAGATACAGTTTGAGCCACCGTTGGAAACTTTTGTATGTTCAGGTAGAAGTGCGCTCTTAGTATTTTTACTTGTTTAGTTTACTGTTTTGCTCAGTAGGTCTACGATACCTACTGTGTACAAGTGGATCATACTCACTCCTGCTTTATGTATCCTTTTGGTGCAGATCCTAGTTCGAGTATGACTCGTGAAGCGTGAGATCGTGTTGTGATCGAGGTTGAATTAGAGGATGGGTGAGCTCCTCATTCATGGCTTGATTTCGAACTTCATCTTATCTATCATGTCTTTATTTTTTGATTCAGCGACAGACTTATGTACTTTCATACTTTTTATCAATATTAGTGCTCTTTACTCATGACATCAAATTTTAGGATTGGAGTTGTATATTGTCCAGTTTTAGATATTATTGATTATTTATATTATGGCATGTCTTTCTTATAAAGTCTCGTATTAGGTTTATTTATTTCTTTTATGCATTCTTTATCTCTTCGAGTGTTCGACTTACCTACCCAGGGTTAGGCTGAGGTAGGTTCCATCATGACCTTGACTTTTAGATCACTATGGACTTTTTGGTTGGTCTACCCCCGACCTTGGGGAGGTTTGATTCCATTTGGGTGATTGTGGATAGGTTGACTAAGGGCGTGCACTTTATACCTGTTAGGGTAAGCTATAATGCAGAGAAGTTTGCCAAGATCAACATTCAAGAGATTGTTCGGTTGCATGGTGTGCCTATCTCCATTATATCTAATAGAGGTACTCAGTTTACCATAAATATTCAGAGTTCTATGCAGGGTGATTTGGGCACTCAGCTTGACATGAGCATAACTTTTCACCCTCAGACGGATGGCTAGCTTGAGCAGACCATTCAGGTGCTTGAGGACATGCTTTGAGTGTGTGTTATGGATTTTAGTGGTCATTGGGACTAGTTCTTTCCCTTAGTAGAATTTACCTAGAATAATAGTTATCATTCCAGCATTCAGATGACACCTTTTGAGGCTTTGTATGGGTAGAGGTATAGATCCCCCATTGGATGGCTTGATTCATTCGAGGCTAGGCCTTGGGGAATTGATTTGTTGAAAGACTCAATGGATCGAGTTAGATTTATTTAGTAGAGGTTTGTGGCTGCCCAGAGTAGGCGAAAGAGTTATGTCGATCTACAAGTTCATGATACAGCATTCATGCTTAGTGAATGGGTGTTGTTGAAGGTATCACCCATGGAGGGTGTGCAGAGACTTGGGAAAAAAGGGAAGCTTAGTCCGAGGTTTATTAGGCATCTTGAGATTCTTGAGAAGTTTGGAGATGTGGCATATAGGCTATCTTTGACTCCACATTTGTCAGTTGTTCATCTGGTATTCCATGTTTCTATGTTAAAGAGATACCATCAAGATGATTCACATGTGATCTGGTGGGATTCTCTTATATTAGATCATGACTTGTCCTATGAGGATAAGCCCATTGCTATCCTAGATAAACAGACTAGGAAGTTGAGGTCTAAGCAAATTGATCCTGTGAAGGTTCAGTGGAGACACCACCTTATTGAGGAGGTTATGTGGGAGTTTGAGGCCGATATGTAGAGTGGATACCCCCAGATTTTTATTGATTCAAGTACTTTATTTGCTTTTTTCGTTTGAGCACAAACTCGTGTTTTAGTGCTGGATAATGTAACAACCCTTGTTGTGATTTTAAACTTTTTCTATGTTTTGACCATTTTGCCCTTATCCGTAGTTGGTATATAACATTTATGAGTTGTGGGGATGGTTGGCAGAATCCCCAAAGCATTCGAGAGTGAATTGAGTAAGTTTGAGGTATTGAGTAGCCTTGGAAGTGATTAGTTTGACTTTGGTCAATATTTTGTGATCCAAGCGTCGGATAGTGATTCAGTCAGTTCCATTAAATCAAAAATATCGATTTTGGGTTACTAGCGTGTTTGGTTTAGATTTCAAGTCTTTATATTTAATTTTGACCTCTTAGATGAGAAACTAGTTAAACTTAGCCTAAAGGAGGTCCCGAGGTTAACTTTTTGAAAATGACCTCTTTTGATAAATTATATGGTCCATTGAGTCCGAAACATCGAAATTCGCATAGTAGCATTATTGAGTTATTTTTGTGGGCTCCAAAACAAATCCAGAGGGTCCAGTTGGAATAATTTTGGGACTTAGATCACTGCTAGTGCACATTTTCGGTGCACTAGGTATTTTCTTTGTCACTATCGCGTGGTAGGAAGTTGTGATTGCGAGGCTTTGGGTCATTGTTCATCGCGGTCATGTGGTACTTTTTCGTGATCAGGTGTTTGAGTCGGTTCACAGTCGCGGTCGTGTGGCTCTCTTTCTGCCATTGCGATGACTGTGGTAGGCAAGATCAATGTTGAGCCTTGTGATTGTAACGTACGGACCGCAATCGAGAGGTGTTGTTTACCTGGACATTATAAATTTCTCATTTTCTTGATTTTTACTATTTTTGGACTTGGAAACCTTGGGAAAGATAATTTTAAAGAGTGATTTTTATCAAAAGTGCTTGGGTTAGGTTCTAAATGTGATTTCAATCATTATTCATTGATTTTATCTTCAAAACAACTTTAAAACTTGGATTTTAGACTTGAATTTTGGGGTGCTACCCAATAAAGAGAGAAAATAATTTTCGATGATTTCAACCTAGATTTCAACTTGTTTTTAGATGAGTTTTCATAATTAGGGTCCTTGAAGTATGGGACCTTGATTCTTAAATAAATTTTCAATTTTACACTTTTTCCTTGGGGTCGAGTTCAAACTATTTTTTGATCCAAAACGAAAGTGGCTAATATAGGTATCGTTAGATTCTTTTTTTGTCATGTAGATTACGTTTTTGATAGATTTAGTTCATTCCAAAGCAATGCATAAAGGTAAGGAGCCATGTTGAAGGGTCCAGACTTGAGATTCGACTTTTTGAGGTAAGTTATGACTTAACTTTCTTCATACTCGGCTGGATAGTTAACCATTCATGTAAATATGCTATGGGTTAGAGACTTTATCGTGAGATTCATATTTTGATATAGTTTTGTTATCGTTTCATCTTTTGAGCAACTACTTATTTTGTTTTAACATGTGCATTTACTAGAAGATGAAGGACCGCTAATTGATATACCGCCGACCACCGCCAACCATCTCCGGTGACCTTTTTTCTCCGCCGATCTCTTCTCCGGTGACGTTTGTATCCACTGATCTTGTCTCCATGATCTTCTGCAAGCCGGATCTTACTTTGTCTGGTAATATTCTTTTTTTTAGATCTTGATTTTTTCGACGACCTTCTTTCTTTTTCAGATCTTGCTTTGTCTGGCGATCATCTCTCTCTCTATCTCTATCTCCTGTAAGATTTTTCATCAGCGACCACCTCTTTCTCCAATGAAGTCGATCAAAACTATCGTTGAAAACAACATTTTCATCAAGTCGACTGAAACTATCATCGAAAATAACATTTTCATCATTTATTGTTGTGCTTTCTTCTTCTTACAAGCATTATGAGATTTGGTGTCCCTCCAGCCAGCAACTAGACTGACGTGCGGTAGCCCCCGATAATAAGTTTCTGGAGACCAATTTTTTCACCAAATTATCGAAACCCAACAACTCAACCAAGATCAGGTGAACGCTGCATTCACATCGTACCAGGTGTACTCTCTCCCTCTCATCTAGCTCTTTTTATTTTGCTTAATCGTTGGTGACTGATATTTCTTAGTTCATCCATAGTGGCATCTATGTCTATTGATTCCTCATTAGTGACTGTCTAGATTATTGTTTCTATTTCTCTGTGGAGTCGTAGTAGTTAGTAGAGACACACATATCTTTTGGTGTTGCCTATTTCAAGTTTCATTATTGTTTTCATTCTAGTTTTTTGTGACTTCTATTGTAGTTTTTAGTAGGATTGGTTTCTAGTTTTGGGGTCATTTGTCGAGTTTTTAGTTAATTCCTGTCGTTGTTCCTAGTTGCATTTTTGTGTGGTCTTGATAGCATTGGTTTTACTGGATTGCATTATTTCCTAAGGTGGTTTATTATTGATATTAGCTGCGGTCTTTGGTGGTTACGTTGTGGATGATGGTGTTGGTTTAGGGTCATGTCTTTGGGCGGGGCTAGGTTCGGGGTCGGGGGATGGGTCAAGGGCGGGGGCAGAGGCATGGGGTAGGAGGGATAAGTAGTTAATAAAGCCCCTAGGTTAAGAGTAGGGTCTTGAAACATAAGGTCTTTATCGGAGAAGTCTGTAGAGCTAGTAAAAATTCTTAGGAAGAGGTGAATTAATATAACGTGTCTCCAAGAAATCAAATGGGTAGGTACTAAGGCGAGGGTAGTAGACGGTTATAAGTTGTGGTACTTAGGAAGCGTGAGGAATAGGAATGGAGTAGGTATCCTAGTAGATGACGATCTTAGGAAGCAAGTGGTAGAGGTTAGAAGGGTCAACGATAGGATGATGTCGATTAAAATAGTTATTGATGGGTCTTCTTTGAACATTATTAGTGCGTATGCGCCACATGTAGGCTTGGATGAGGAGGAGAAGAAGAGTTTTTGGGATACTTTAGATGAGTTGGTGAGGGGTGTTCCCTACAATGAGAAGCTTTTCATATGAGGGGATTTCAATGGGCACATAGGGTCTTCTTCAAGGGGTTATGACGATGTGCATGGAGGCTTTGGGTTCGGTGTAAGGAATGAAAGAGGAGTCACCCTATTTGATTTTGCTAGGGCTTTTGGGTTGTTGGTTGTTAGTTTGAATTTTCCAAAGAAGAAGGTTCACTTGGTTACCTTCCCTAGTTCGGTGGCCAAGACTGAAAAATTTATTTTTATCCTCGAATTTATTCAGTACTGTAGAACTATCTTGATTCTGTAAAACACTGACAACATCATTTTATTTTGATCAATTGGAAGTCAAAATTTATAGTTGACATGACATAGGAAAGTACTCTAGTGTGCAGAAATATGAAGCTAAAGACTAACAATTAATTTATTGTTGATGATTTACGCTAATAGAGGGGAGACAGTTTAAGATTTAATCATTTACTTCGTATGTTGGATGAATAATTATTGAAAGAAACTTCTGATATCTTTTTGGGTAGAATGGCTGGTCAATGTATGTAATTAGTTGGAATGAAAGACTAACAACTGATAAATACAAGGTTCGAGTTCCCTTTATATCATTCAGCTATTACCCATAGAAACCTCTCATGATAGATATGCTTCATTAAGGGACAGTTTGGCATATTAGGATATCTGACCATCCCTAATGTGCAATTTTACTTACTCTTCTTTTGTAGATAAATCTATCAAACTTTGACGTCGTTTGGGTCATTTACTCACAACTGGATACAGATGCTCTAATTGGTGTTGTGTGAAATAAAGAGAAAAAGTATTATTGAAATTGTGTATCTACATTATTACACCAAATCCTATTTATAGACACTGCATTACAATGTTTTTCCACGTAGGACCAAATCATTTCCTATTCTAACACTTCCCCTCCCTCAAGTTGGTGCATACAAGTCATGTGTATCGAGTCCAAAATCTCGATGGTATGTCTTCGTGCTCAGTTACACTCATGAGCATAAGATGATTCTCTTTTTTACTAGTAAATTTATACATAAGACTCTTAAAGATTAGTTGGCATTTAGAAAATAAAATGCTTTTAGGTGGGCAACACGATATTTGGGAGATTTTCTACATTACCATGTTTCTCTATTACTGTGATGTGATGAATATAAAAGGTATTGCAAGTTAAACTTCATTTCAGACTATAGTATTGACTGAGTGAATGTTAGCCTTGAACTCTCTAAGTACTAAGCTAGTCTTGCAGAGGTGACATCAGTTAGCAACTGCTTCAATTCCTCGGAATACAACATTTTTCATCAGTAAGTTTCTAATCAGCAATTTTTACCATAAAATTTACTTACTATATTAAAATTTAAACGATGGACTCATTTCTTGTATATGTAGTACATAGAGTACAAAAATAATGATAAAATGAAGGCTAATGATACCCATATTGACTATATTCAAGTCGGGTCCACAACGGGTTCAAAAAATGGGTTCGAAAATGAAAGGAGTAAAACCAAAATTTTATTTTAGAAACATATTCTCCAAGGTTATAGGAGTCTATAGTTGAAAACCCATGCAAAAATGAGTTAAAAACAAGGTCAAAATCGAAGAAAAACTATTTTTAAGCTTTACCGACAAACCCCTAAAAATCCATTTCAAAATCGAGGTTAAAAGGTATTTTCGATGATATAATCAATAGGAATTGAAAGATAAGTGAATTTAGGAGTTAACCACACGAGATTGATGAAAAAGCCCTCGAAAATCGCAAAAAAGTGAGACCTCAAAGCTTGGAAATGGAGGAATGGAATAAAAGGGGAAAATTTGGGAATATATATACCAGTGATGTCGCCTTGGCGACACTATCGTCGCCTGAGCGGCCAGACTACAACTAAGGCGATAGTCACTTGCCACGCACGGATTTTCTTAGGCTCCTTAATGCCTGCTAAGGTGATCCCGCTTAGGCGGTGGAAAGCATCGGCTATGCTTGAGAGGTAGTATGCTTCCGCTAAGGCGACCCAGGGATCCACTATGGTGGTTGCACCAGAAACAACAAAATGTTGATGGTGGCATGTTGAAATGCTTCTGAAAGAACACTCAGGATTCCTTCGAGACCGCATAGAAACAAATCATACATGATATTAGGCTATTTTCTACGTTCCAGACTCAATGGCAAAGTCAGATTTTTGGAAAAAAGATTATTTTTAATATAGTAACCCCTGTAACCCCTAAAAGCCTATTTAAACTAGTTTCCACAGCAAAGGTTGAAATGCAATATAAAAGTCCCGAACCTAAACCAACCTCGCTACCAACCTAAATTTGACATTCTTGATCCAATGAAACTGTCCAAATCGTCATCCGACACTTAGAACATCAAATATTGACTGAAGTAAAATATAAAACTTTCAAAGCCTCTAAAATCCACAAACTCTCTAAAAAGCCTCCCAAATGCATTGGGAACCATACCAACCATCCCTACACCTCAAAATCAACATGTAGCAACTATGGGGAAGGGCAAAATGGTCAAATCTCATAAAAAGAAAAATCTCACATATCAGGTCATTACAGTATCCACCACTAAGACTCTAGTTCTCCCTTGAACTAAAAAGCAAAAGAAATACATAAATTAGTAAAGAGCTGAGGGTATCTAATACGCATGTCGGAATCGACCTCCCAAGTAGCCTCTTCGATGTAGCGGTGTCTCCACTGAACCTTAACCACATGAATATCTCTAGAACGCAATCGACTAACATCCCTGGCTAAAATGGAAACTGGCTCCACAACAAAGGTCAACCTCTCATTCAACTGAACCGAGCCCCAACGTAGCACGTGAGACTCATATAAGATATAGTATCAAAGCATAAATACATGAAAGACTGAAAAGAAGTAAGACCAACTCATAAGCAACCTTCCCAACTTTCCAAAGTATCTCAAAATGTCTGATGTACCTCGGGCTAAGCTTTCCCCTCATTTCGAACCTCTTCACGCCCATTATGGGCGATATTTGAAGGAAAACCCAATCACCGATCCCAAACTTTAAGGCATGAAGCCTGCGGTCGGCATAACTCTTTTGTCTACTCTGGACTGCCTGAAGCCTATCCTGAATAACCCAAATTCTATCCAAGGACTTGTGAAGCAAGCCCATACCATGGGGTCTAACCTCGGAAGTCTTAAACCAATGAATCAAAGATCAATAATGCCTACCATACAATGCCTCGAAAGATGCCACCTCAATACTCGAATGGTAGCTATTATTATTAGCAAACTCCGCTAAGGCTAAATGTTTTCCTTACTAACCTCTGAAGTCCATAACACATATGTGGAGCATATCCTTCAAAACCTAAATAGTCAGCTCTGACTGCTCATTGGTCTGGGGGTGAATAGCTGTGCTAAGGTCAACCTGAGAACCAAAATCCTCCAGAAGCTAGAATTTAACACTGAGCCTCTATATGAAATAATAGATACAGGTACCCCATGAAGATGAACTATCTCTCGAATATAGATACGAGCCAACCTCTAAACACTGAAGAAAAGCTGAATAGGGTTTAAATGAGCCAATTTTGTTAAACGATCCACGATGACCAAGATGCTTTTACAACTAGGAGAAGTATGAGGCAACCCAGTCATGAAATCTATAGTGATCCTCTCCCACTTCAACTCAGGAATGGGTAATCTTTGAAGCAAACCACCAGGTCTCAAATGCTCGGCCTTCACATGCTGACAACCTAAGCAACGAGCTACAAAGTCTTTTACATCCTTCTTTATACCACCCCACCAGTAATGCTTTTTTAGATTATGATACATCTTGGTCACTCTTTGATATATAGAATATCTGGAACAATGTACCTCCTCCAAAATCAATCTCATCTATCCACTAACTCTCAGTACACAAACTCGGCCACCAATCCTCAACACACCATCAGAATCAAGAGACGCCGCCTTAGCCTTGCAACTCAACACCTTATCTCTAATCACCCTCAAGCTATCATCATCAAACTAATGAGCTTGAATTTACTCAATCCAAAAAGATCTAGTATCAACAAAGGTTAAAACACATTTGGGTGTCTAAATGTAAAGATTAACTATCGGGTTAGATAAAGACTGAACCTCTAAGGCTAACAGTCCTCCTGAGTCAAGATATAAGCTAAACTCCCCATACTAGTCGACTTGCGACTCAAGGCATGCACAACCATGTTAGCCTTACCCGAATTATAGAGAATAGTGAGGTCATAATCCTTAAGCAACTTAAGCCAATGCTGCTGTCTCATATTAAGATCTCACTGGGTGAAGAAATATTGAATGCTACAATAATCTGAGAAAATCTGACAACAGACTCCATACAAGTAATGCCTCCATAACTTCAACACAAACACAACCACGACAAATTCCAAATCATGGCTAGGGTAATTCTTCTTATGAGGCTTCAATTGACAAGACACATAAGCAATCACTTTACCCTCCTGCATAAACACTACACCTAAAACAATGCCAGAAGTATCATAAAACATAACCCACTCCCTCCTTGGGCAAAGTCAAGATACGAGCCGAAGTCAACAACTCCTTGAGCTTTTGAAATCTCACCTCACAAACATCTGACCACTGAAAGAGGTAACCTTCTTCTGAGTCAACTTGGTCAAAGAAGTAGTAATAGACTAGAAACCCTCTACAAAACACCGATATTAACCCGTTATACCAATGAAACTCCAAATCTTGGTGGAAGAAGTAGGTCTAGCCTAATCACGAATCGCCTCTATTTTGGCCGAATCAACCATAATACCATCATTGGTCATCACATGACCCAAGAAAGAGATAGAATCTAACAAAAACTTATATTTGGAGAACCTTTCAAATAACTTCTCATCACGCAATTTCTAAAGTACAGTCCTCAAGTGTCTCACATGATCGGCCTCACTCTTGGAATAAACCAAGATATTATCTATAAATACAATCATAAAGGAGTTGAGATACAGTCAAAATACCTGATTCATCAACTCCATGAACCCTGTTGGGGCATTGGAAAACCCAAAAGACATGACCAAGAACTCATAATGACCTTATGAAGTCTTAAAAGACGTCTTCGGGGACATCCGAAGCTCTAATCTTTGACTGGTAATACCAGGATCTTAAATCAATATTAGAAAACATGAAAGCACCCTGAAGCTGTTCAAACAAATTATCAATGCCAGGAAAAGGATACTTGTTCTTAATCGTCACTTTGTTCAACCACAGCTTCCCGTTGATTTTTTTCAACTAGTAATAATGAATAGAAATAACTATATAGTAGTTTTTTGTAAGGAAATTAAAGTGAGATGTACTAGTGGAGTCATACTAATGTGTTACAACTTTTTCTGGCAACCCACCTTAGAAAGTGTAAGGCTTTTCCAATTTTAATTAAGTACTATTCTTTTATCCATATTACTAACAAATGTTATAACTCTACATCAACAGTCAGGTGACTCATACCATAGATCCACACATATAACATGGTGTCACATAATATTAATTCAATACCTCATTGGCATAGTATAGATTTGTGGTAAAATATATATAAGTTTTAAATATACAACAATTAATTGAAAATGATTTAGAATATAGCCTACCACATATACTAATAATTTATCAATATAACTAGACTTACTATCTCTGTTAAAATATTAATAAATTATATAACTCGTATAAAATAAAACAAACAAATATATCATCACTAAAACATATTTTTCATAAATACATAAGGCATTTTTAGGAATAAAATAAAAATATATCTTTTTACCAAATTGTAATTCATATCAAATATTCTTGAACACATTCGGTGTAAATAAAATTCACAAATTTAGGCTCTTAAGCTATCAGAACCCGAGCTTAGGCCCTAGACGTAACTGACATTCCAGGCCAATGAAGACCCAAGAGAACCCCTTAGCATAACATCATGAGCATTTCATTTTGAACATGTAAGAAAACATTTCCAGTGGAATAGCCCATTAAGGAAATCCATTTAAAACATATTGAAATTTATACTAGTTTCAAATAAAACATTTATACAACATCTACGTATGTCTATGAAGCCTCTAACATACTAATGAAAAATTGAAGTCGGGACATGGCCCCATTAATACCATAAAATAGAAAGTCAAAGTCTAACATGAAGATCATATTTCCTTCCGAAAGATGGAGGGTTCAACACTTGATGAAGCTGTCTTGAGGAATCCTAATGGTGCATAAAATCACAAGAAAGTGTCTCCGAACCTACATCATGAAATTATGTAGCATCCGGGGACAGTCAGTACGACGAGTACTAGCATGAAACCCAGGGAAAGGGACAATGCAGTTTATAAAGCAAGTCATTTAACTAAAAACATAGTCATGAGAAAAGAGCATAAATGATGACTCAAAACATTTAAAGCATAAACATTTCAAAACATTACTTCTGAGCTAGGTAGTGATCACTGACATTAGGCAACCCACGGGCTATATGGGTCCGGTCGACACTCGACCGGTTGAGCCATAATCCATGTTTTCCGCATGGATTGAGATAATGTAGTTAGCCATTAACATAGACTGTAATACTACTATGTGAAGCAAGCATACAACGGTCATCCATTTTTTAGGACAGGGACCTTCCCATGTCGGGAAATGCGGTTTTGGGTGTTAGGCCCCCTTTCGAGCCTAACACTTCTCGGTGATACTACCAAACTCTCTTTGAGACTCTGTGAAACATTATTCTTTATTTATTTATCAAAGAGTCATTCATAAAGGCATATCCATTTTGGTATCGTCATACCAAGACTTGCAAGTCATCCTTATCATGCCAAAATTCATTATAATAAAACCTAATTGACTCTTTACCCCGTCTTAGAAATCATAAACATTATTGGCTCTAAATCCATCCCTTTGAAATCATAAACATAGCCATAATTGGATCTTCATAAGAGTCTTAAAACATCACATAATTTCATACTTTATATTGTTCAATAGATGGGGGATAAACATTATATTTCTCATTGAAATTCAAAGCTTTTGAAAGACTTGGCAAATCATAATTTATGTAGTTCATAGCATTTATCATTCAACTCCATATTATGAAATTTCACCATTTTTCAATTGATATTTCCAAGTCTCTAATCCTCACATAAGTTTAGAAAACAATTTGTAAAAAAGAGGATTCAATAAAAGCTTTCATGAAAAATCAATCTTTAACCCTAGTCTCAATCCATCATTTAAAAAAGATGAAGAACTTGAAATAAATATCTTGTATGAGTAGTTTTGAAGTAGGGAGTGCTCAAACATACCTTTTGACGGAGAGAAATTCAAAAAAAGCTTTGAGATTTAACCTTGAACCTTGAACCCTAGGTGTTCTTGTTTCTTGGAACTTTGGGGAGGAGAGGGATTAGGGATTTGGGGATGAATCTAATAGCTTAGGATGACTTCGACGATTTAAAACCAGTTGGGGGAGTTGCATGGGGTGAAAGGACTTGTTCGCCCCTGATTTAATAAAAGAAAAATGGAATTTTATGTCTGGGAAGGGGTGCATCGCATGGTCAATCACGTGGCACCCAGCTGTGCCTCGCATGGCCAATCGCTCGACACCCAATTGTGCCTCACGTGGCTCATCGCGTAACTTGAATAGTGTATTGATAAAATGCCCATAACTTTTTAATCCAAATTTGTATTGATGAACGATTTGTGGTATTGGAAAGAAGACTCAAAAACCTTTAATTTGATAGATAATAGGCTACCTAACTCATTATATTCTAGGATTAATGATCGTTAGAAGTTGACCCAAGTAAGAATGTCTACTAAAACTCAATTGGTAGGAAAGTCTTCAACTCAACTTTGAGCTAGGAGATTTCTATGACCTCAATTCATCTTCAAAGATGTTCCCACAATAAGGAATTGACCTTAGCACTTATATCTAAATAGAAATCATTAGGTTCGGGCCTATTCACGTATGAAGAATGGTTTAAATTCTAGCCCCAAAGTGTGAGGTGTTACAGTATCTCCCCCTTGGGATCATTCGTCCTCAAATGATGACTGGGGACTTATTGAAGTTCTATAAGGGAAACATAAGGGCTGAAACTTCACCTCAAGAATTCTCTTTTAGCTCACTTACACCAAGAGAGGCTTTATGAAAACATAAAGCAATTCGGTTAAGCACGACTACTGAGAAGTATGAAATTTAGCATAGACTAGATCTAGGACATGAGTTCTATGGAACATGATCTTAACAACGTAAGACATGAATTTTTTGGAAATCATCGGCCAAATTAAGATTGATACAATACATGAAATAAGTTTTTTTTTTTACTAGACATAAGAATAGAAGTATTCTCCACCTTAAGTGAAACGTCCAATAGCCCTTAAGTTTTAGTGATGCTTCTTAACTATGCTTTCAACTACGAATACCACACTTCATAATTTTCCAACTTAAAATTTCCTTGTGAAATACATAACCACAAGAGCCTGAGTCTAACTGCATAGTTCTTCCACTTGTTAAATCCTAACCCGAAGTGAAAATATGCTAGCCTAAGCTATGGGACTCAATACTCTACATCCCTCTAAGATTACTACTACATCTTATCACTATAATCAAATAAACTAAAGCTCAAATCAAGGAGTACTAGCCTTATAGTATCATGATCTGCATATCTATCAATCACAATATTTAAGCCTATCAATACTACACCCACTTTATTGATCTCCCCACCAAGACCAGTAACTTCGATCATTTTCATATGGATTTATCCCATATATCTCTTTTCTAACCAATGCTCATAATGAAAGTTCATCTCATCTTCCCTCTTCACCTATAACCTTAACTCGAGTTGTCACGCCACAATTTTCACAACAAAGATCATCTACTTTCTCCCAACAAAATCACTACATAATTGCTTTAAACACTACTACCATACCATAAGCAAAGTCACTAGAGGACTAAAGTAAAAATGGCCAGGAAAAAGAGGGATATTGGTTGACCATGGCTTATATTTGTCCGAGCCTTGACACCCAAAACAAGACCTGTGAGGTAAGGTACAATAGGCATGAATATTTCATATATAAAATGCATAGAGAATGGATAAATGATCGTTCTGACATAGACATAATATCATTGTCATAACCTTTATTAAAGTGCAAAAAAAAGGACCCAAACACCCTTAAAAACAATTTAAAATGAATCTCATGGATGAAACAAGGGGGTGCAGTGCACATCCCATCGCGCGACCCCTCCCCATGAGATGCACACTTCATTGAGAGGCTAGACCCCATGCGGTGCATGGCCTACTATGGAGGTGAAATAGTGGACCCTCGGGCTAGGCTGTATGATGTGAAGGCCAAGGCGTGGCCTCCATGATGCGACGTATGTCCCTATTCGTCATCCTAAACTTTCCCCAACACTACCAAACTCATCCCTAATCAATTTCTACTCATTCTAAGGGTCACATAGGCTCATTTCTATCTCTAAAAATATCAAAACATACGGGTTGTTACATTTAGTAGTAGAGTCGGTAATGTATAGAAAGGTATAGTTTCTTAGAATTGAGCATAACATGAGACATGGGTCTATAGATCATAAGCATCGTAACATAGAGATTAGGTCTCTAAATCTTGGAGAAATTTTTTTGTATCACCGAGAGACACTATTGCTTCCAGTTAAAGGGTCAGAATGTGGACATGAATGTGTGTATGTAATCTAGATCTTGGGCATAATCATAACTGGAATGCATAAGACATAGGTTGAGTGTCTTTTTAATAGAGGTACAGAGAATTCGTCAGGATAAGAAGGGATCACTATGGAACTCATCATAGATCCCTTTATGAAACTCAAGATCTGTCCTGATTCAATACCTATCATCTCCCCCTTAGCTCCAAGGTCACCATCCTAAATCTATGGACCTATTATATAGACAGAGCTACAAGCACAACACTTGGTGCGATGGGGTAAATCTATACACATGAGATATAATATATGGAAGGTACTCACTTATTTTTAGGGCCATTCCTTTTAGAGATACTACCCTTATCTATACCAATTTTGAAATCATCCCATAATTTAACTCTCATGGGGATACACGTCCACGTCCTCTAACACTTAAAAATCTATTTCCCACTTCTTAGTCTACTAGCATTAAACTTCTAATCATATATCTGCCTAGTCTGTGAAATTCAAAAACCATACCAAAAGCTCACATCGTCTACCTATAATTCCCCCAATTCAGCTCTAACGAACACCATATAATAACCACCTAGCCTCCTCCATGTGAAGAGAATCAAGAATATTACTAGGTACACATAACACTTATAAATAAAGGCTCTTATCTAGCTAATGACTTAGCCATAATTCACCATTTAAACATTGGTTCTCATATATTTTATCATGACCCGAGACTACCCCCTAGTCGTAACACAGTTCTTAGAGTCACAAGTGACCCAAAGCTAACTCATGGCCTGGCATAACGCTAAGAATAATAAAGTAAATTGATAAATACAAAGCGAAAGTTGAACTGAAACTACATAGTTATAATAAAAGCCAAAATCGATACTGAATGTCAAAACTAAGACTGTCTGACAAAATCAACATGCTAAAAATCTAGCTGTCTATCTAAAAGCCTCTAAATAAAATGAGTTGTTGCGACAAGCCCCCAACTAACTCTAATTGTATGAAATTGAAATAAGATAAAATAAAATACTGATAACTAGTCCTCGAATTATGAGGACTCACCAAACACTGTTGCTGATATGATACGAAATCGTACTAAGCATTATCTGGATGCTGAACATTAGAACGTATATTGTAGGAAAATATAGTGCAAAGGAAAGTATGTGCTAAGTACTTTCAATGTACTGAGTATATGAGATGGGAAATAAATAATATAAGATGAACATGATGTATGTGACATGCTAAACTGATACAAGACCAAGAAATAAACATGTACTGTACGATAAGCTGAACAACTAAATACAAGGTCATGCAAGTATCTGAATCTGAACTATGAACTGTAGAAGCTACTAATAACCGATATAACCCAATCTGAGCTAACTAAGGTCCAACCTGGAACCCCAACTAGAAGGGTGTTCAGTACCTTGCCAAGGGTACAAATACTGACTGATGTGGATCTACTAAATAGATGTTCGAAATGACTAAGGTATCAAGCCTTGTCTAATGGGTGACCCTTTAGAACCTAAGCTGGCGCTATAGATCTGGGACTTAGGGAATTCTACTAAAGGTCTTAGCCTAACTGACGGGTGAGCCTTCATCCCTTTGTCTGCTCGGTGCTAAGTGCTACTCCCAACTGAATGACATTGATAACTTAAATGCTCGATAATAGTAATATCTGAAGACTGAAAATAAATGCATTATATGAGAGCATTCAAAACATGTAGACTAGAGGATATAATACTCATAATTATATGTATGAAATCCTAGGCCATCGGGTGTTCATAACCCACCATCTCAGAAGAATGCAACTATTATGACAATTCCATAAACTGAGTGAATTAAGGAATTTAATAACTCAAGTTCAAAAATCATGGATTTCACAATATAATTAGGGTTTATAATTTTGAACATGTAATGGTACTGAAATTCATGTGAATACATGGGTTTATAACTCATTGAGATCAAGGAACAAGAATATTAAGAAATCTACACCATTCATGAACCCTAGGCTTTGAGAAAGGAATTAAACAGAGAAATTGAGTTAACTTTGGGACTCAATGGGTTAAAGGAGACCCATTGATGAAATCCCACATACCTAGAGATTAGAAACTTGAAGAAATATTTGAAATTAGAGACTGAAGTTTAAGAACACTAGTTTGCCCTGAAGAGAGGAAATTGCCTATTTCTTTCTTTATGATGCTAAGTGTCAAGTGTTTTCTGAGTGATGAGGGACTTAGGGTAATATCAATCTTAATAATATGATTTGGGGTGGATTAAATTAAATAGTTTTGATGTTAACAGAGTGGGAAAAAAATGCAAAGCCCCTCATAAAACGTAACTAAAATTCTGCAGAATTGGGTCATACGGACCATCCCACGATCGTGGGTCCCACCTACGATTGTGGGTGGTGCTTATGGTTAGGAGGTTGAACTAGAGGTTCTATGAACATGATCAGATGAGTGATGGTACAATTATGGGACCCACTCATGATTGTGCCTTGGTTTGTATGTCGTAGGTTCCAACCGGATCAACTTTAGAAGTCAAGATCGTACGTAAGATCGTCGTTTCTCACCATGGTTGTGGTTCCCTATCATGGTTGGAAGGTATAAATGTCAAATTTTAGGTTTTTGGGGTTATTTTGATCAGATGAGACCATGCTACAGTCGTTGTTTCTAATCACGGTCGTGGGTTTTGCTCATACCATCTCACTGCTGGACAGTGCTTCACTAAAATGACCATAACTCTTAGCTCCAACATTGGATTAAGGTGAAACTGGATGCATTGGAAAGGTAATTCAAATATATATCATTTTGTTGGTCTTGATATCAAAAATACCTCAGAATATAGGATTTATGCACGTTTGAAATTGACTATAACAAGATTTTTCACAAGAAAACCACCAGTAAGAAAGATTTAAACTTGGCTATGAGCTAGGAGTTACTTCTAGCCTTAATACATGTGTAAATCACTTATAATATTACCAAAACATGATGTTTAATTTTACATGTACTTGAAGTGTGGTTCTAATTTTAGCTTGGATTTTTGGGGTGTTACAATATCTCCCCCTTGGGGTCATTCGTCCCCGAATAAAAACTAACTAAGCTAAAAAGTTAGGGAAAGAGCAGCAATCTTAATACTGTAACTCAAAGATCTAAAAAATGACATGATACTGAGTCTATAACTGACATATGGACTGATTTGAACTTGTGAATGCATGAGATGACATGAAAATAACTGGGTGACATGAGACGAAAATAATTAATTAAGGGGAACTATTATCTTAAGCTGGAACATATTTCGAAGAGAAAAGATGAGGGTACTTGGTCATAATATCTGCCTCTACTTCCCAAGTAGCTCCCTCAATGAGCTGATTTCACCATAGAACCTTTACTGAAGCGACCTTTTTATTTCTCAACTTATGAACCTGACTATCAAGGATCTCAACTGGGACCTCCTCATAAGAAAGGCTATCTTTCACACCCACACTGTCTAAAGGCACAACCGATGCAGGATCACCAATGCATTTCTTTAACTAAGACACATAAAAAACTAGATACACTGACGCTAAGCCTGTGGGCAATTCTAACTCATAGGCTACATTGCCAAAACGACCCACAATCTTATAAGGACCAATATAGAAGGGATTGAGTTTCCCTTTCTTACCAAACCTATTCACCTCTTCCATGAGTGAAACTTTTGAGTAGACAAAATCACCAATAGCAAACTCAAGCTCTCTTCTCCTCACATCTACATAGGATTTCTGATGACTCTGAGCTATTTTCAGTCTTTCTCTAATCAACTGAACTTTGTCCATTGCCTTACGGACTAAATCAGACCCTATTAAAGTAGCTTCACCAACCTCAAACCATCTAATAGGAGATCTACACCTCTAACCATAAAGTGCTTCGAATGGGGCCAGTTGAATACTAGTATGATAATTGTTATTATAAGAAAATTCAATAAAAGGAAAATGATCATACCAACTACCTTTGAAATAGATCACACATTCCCTAAATATATCTTCTAAAGCTTGAATGGTCTGCCCTGCCTGACCATTTGTCTGTGGGTGAAAAGTTGTACTGAGGTGAACTTGGGTACCAACACCCTTCTGGAATGTCTTACAAAATTGAGAGGTAAACTGAGTACCCCTATATAAAATGATGGTCAAAAGGACTCTATATAATTTCACTAACTCCCTAAGATAGAGTCTAGTATAATCCTCAATTGAATCTGAAGTGTTAACTGGTAGAAAATAGGATGACTTAGTCATTATATCCTCGATAATCCAAATAGAGTCATGATGTCGATGAGTACTGTGATGAAGTCTATATTAACCACTTCCCACTTCCAAGTAAGAATGTTGATATCCCGAAGCATACCACCAAGTATCTGGTGCTCACCCTTAACCTACTGGCAATTCGGACATTTAGCCATAATTTTTGTGATATCCTTCTTCATGCCATTCTACCAATAGACTTCCTATATATCACAGTACAACTTTGTGTCTCCTAGGTGAATTGAATATTAAGAACTGTGAGCTTTTGTTAGAATTCGCTGTCTCAAGTCATCTACATCTGGAATAAATAATCTGCCCTGACAACAAGAACACCATCTCCCTCTTGGGAGAAAACCTCAACCTTCTGACTCTGGACTGCTTCTATCAACTTAACCAAAATTGGATCACTATCTTGGTTTTCCTTTACCTCAGCTATTAATGAAGATTCCGAACAATTCTAAACCAAAATTTACCTTCGACTGAATCAATCAACCGAACTCCTAATCTAGTAAGCTGGTGAACCTCGTGAACTATCTCTTTCCTCTCATCCTCAATGTCAACTACACTTCCCATAGACAATCTCCTAAGAGTGTCAGCCACAAGATTGGCTTTACCCAGATGGTACAAGATACTTATATCATAGTCCTTCAACAACTCTAGCCATCTCCTCGGACAAAGATTTAGATCTTTCTGACTTAACACATACTGAAGGCTCTTGTGATCAATGAACACATCAACATGAACCCCATAAAGATAATGCCTCCAAATCTTTAAGGCAAAAACAACTACTGCCAACTTAAGATCATGAGTCAGGTAATTCTTCTTATGAGGCTTGAGCTATCTAGAGGCATATGCTATAACCTTGCCATGCTGCATCAATACAGAACCAAGTACCACTCTGAAAGCATCACAATAACCAACAAAACCATATGAACCCTCTGGCAGAGTCAAAACTGGAGCGGAGGTGAGTCGAGTCTTCAACTCCTAAAAACTATTCTCGTAAAAATCAGAACACTAAAACATGACTTTCTTCTGAGTCAATTTGCACATGGGCGAAGAAATAGAGGAAAATCCTTTAGGAAACCGTCTATAGTAACCATCTAAACCCAAGAAACTCCTGATATCTGATAGAGAGATAGGTCTAGACAAATTCCTAACTGCTTCGGTCTTTTGAGGATCAACCCTAATGCCTTCATCAAAAATGATATGGCCAAGGAATACTACTGATTTCAACCATAATTCATATTTTCTAAACATATCGAATAACTGGTGATCTTTGAGAGTCTGCAAAATAATCCTCAAATGGTCTGCATGTTCATCCTTACTCTGAGAATAAATGAGGATGTTATCTATGAAGACTATAATGAACATATCTAAGTACTCCTTGAAGGCCCTATTTATCATGTCCATAAAAGCTGTAGGAGCATTCGTTAGTCCAAAAGACATAACAATAAATTTGAAGTGACCATATCGAGTTCTGAAGGTTGCGTTCAGAATGTCACGTTCTCGAACTCTTAGCTGATGATTACCAGATCTAAGGTGTATCTTAGAGAAAAAATTGGCACCCTAATCCTGGTCGAACAAATCATCAATCTTAGGAATGGGATACTTATTCTTGACTGTGACTTTGTTCAACTGGTGATAATCTATGCACATTCTTAGGAAAACATCTTTCTTGCACACGAAGAGAACTGAAGCACCCCATGGAGAGATGTTAGGCCTAATAAAACCTTTGTCTAAAAGATCTTTGAACTTCTCCTTCAATTCCTTAAGCACATCTGGATCCATTCTGTAGGGTGGAAGTGAAATAGGTTGGGTATCTGGAAGGAGATCTATTCCAAAGTTAATTTTTTATTTGGGAGGAACTCTAGGCATATATTCAGGAAACACTTTTAGGAACTCATTAACCACTGGAACTTACTCAAGAGTTGGGGTCTCGTACTTTGAATCCTTAACCAAAACAAGATGATAGATGCACCCCTTGGAGATCATTTTTCTATCCTTAAGGAAAGAGACGGACCGTCTTATAGGCACTGAGGTACTACCCTTCCACTCTATGACTAGCTCATTGGAAACTGAAACTAGACTACTCTGTTTATACAATTAATTAAGGCATAACGAGAGTAGAGCTAATCCATACGAAGAATATTATCTAAATTTTTCATGTCTAGCTTTACAAAATCGACTTAGGTGACTCTCTGGGAAACTGTGACTAGGCAATTTCCTTATACCCGTCTAGCTATGACTAAATCACACTGACTAGAGTAGAGACTGAGAAGGGTTCTGAGAGGATTTTGGGACTGATACTGAAGTCTACTACTATATAGGGAGTCACGAAGGAAAGTTTGGCTCCAGGATCTAACAATGTATAGGCATGAATATGAAAGACCTACAACATACCAATGACCACATCAGGAGAACCCTCTTGATCCTGTCTAGTTTAAAGGGCATAGAACCTGTTCTGACGTTGTCATCCAGCTGCACTAGATGAGGCACCCTGTTGAGTCAGGAGACCTGCTGGAGCTACTGAAGAATTAGACTGACTTTGCTGACAAGCATCCCTACCTATATTTAAAGACACTGGATATTCCCTCAATTTGTGGCCTGGCTTGACACATCCAAAACAAATATCACTACTAGCCATACACTAACCCTTGTAGTTCTTACAGCACTTCTTGCAAATCAAGTTAGTTCAACCACTATTCACACTACCCTGGGACTTAGAGCTTGGTGCTCTATCTCAATTATCTTGCCTGAACTTGGTAACTGGGGCACTAGCAGAAGACAGGGCTAGAACTGAAGATTTCTGGAGGAACTAGGAATAATTACCACCATCTGATCTCTATTGAGAGAAATTAAAGCTACCTCTTCTAGCCTTCTTACTCTCCATTTCCTTCTACTTGATTTTATCTTCTTTAATCTATTGAGCATGAACCATCAACCTGGAGATGTCCATCTTCTTAGCCAACATCGCAGTCCTACACTCTTTAACCATATCCTTGGAAACACATGTCACGAACTTACTCATACGAACCCTGGAATCAGCAACCATTGTTGGAGCATACTTTGAAAGTTGATTAAACTTAAGAGAATACTCTTTCACACTCCTGTTACCCTGCTTCAGATTAATGAAATCCTGAACATTGGCCTCCCTCAACTCAAGTGGGAAGAACCTGTCCAGAAAAGTAGCAACAAACTTGTCCCACTCTACCGGACCTGCATCAGCACCTCTATCCTTCTTCCATTGTTGGCACCAAAAGTGAGCCACACCTTGTAACTGATAAGTAGCCAAGTCAGAACTTTCAGTTGGAGTGACACCTATGATCTTGATGACTTTTTGAATATTTCCCAGGAACTCCTATGGATCCTCTTCAGACTTAGACCTAAAGAATACCAGAGGATTTATTCTATGAAGTCTCAGACTCTGGCTGCCCTATTCACTGCCTTGTTGGCTAGTGCCACAGCCTGCTGGTTGTTCTGGGTGGTTATGAACTTGGCTAACATTGTGAAAGTAGCCCTAAATTTGGCGTGAGATACTTGCTCATTCAAAGGGTCCACATGAACTGGTGGTGCTTGCAGGTTCCCATTTTTGATACTATTTTCGTTTCTCCTTCCATTGGCTCTTCTGGGAGGTATTTTCTGTAAATGCAAAGAGTACGAGTTAGAAGAAGATTTTAATATATTTCACACTCTATCACATGATATGAACATGAAAGAAGTGAAAATTTTCCTATATCATTTCATAGCCTCTAACTCATAAGTGTGGCATGCTCCATACCCATGAACAATACTCTACTTAACACGACTTTCAGCTACCCTAGGACAGTTTAAACCTGATGCTCTGATACAAAATTTTTCAAGACTCGAGACTACCCCTAGTCGTAACATGGTGCTTAGAGTCACAAGTGACCCCAATCTAACCCATGGCCTAGTATAACACTAAGAATAATAAAGTAAACTGATAAATACTGAGCGAAAACTGAAATAAAATGACATAATTAGAATAAAAGCCAAAATCGATATTGAATGCCAACACTAAGACTGTCTAACATAATCAACATACTGAAAATCTAGTTGTCTATCTAAAAGCCTCTAAATAAAAGTTGGGACAAGCCCCCAACTAACTCTAACTGTTTGAAACTGAAATAAGATAAAATAAACTATTGATAAATAGTCCTCAAATGATGAGGACTCTCCAAACACTACAACTAATATGATACGGAGTCGTACTAAGCGTGATCTAGCTGTAGAATGTCAAAACCTATATTATAAGACAATATAGCACAAATGAAAGCATGTGATCAGTACTAAGAATGAAACGAGTATATGAGATAGAAAATAACTAATATAAGATGAACATGATGTATGTGACATGGTAAAATGATACAAGACCAAGTAATAAACATGCACTATATGATAAGCTAAACAACTTAATACAAGGTAATGCAAGTATCTGAATCTGAACAATGAACTGTGGACTGTGGGAGCTACTGATAACCGACATACCCCAATCTAAGATAACCGGGGTCTAACCTATCACCCCAACTATAAGGGTGTTCAGTACCTTGCTAAGGGTATGAATACTTACTGATGTAGATCCACTAAACTGATGTCCAAAAGGACGAAGGTATCGAGCCTGGTCTGACGGGTGATGCTTTAGAACCTACGGTGGTGCCGTAGTTCTGGGACTTAGGTACTTCTACTAAAGGTCTTAGCCTAACTGACGGGTGAACCTTTATCCCTGCATCTGCTCGGTGCTAAGTGCTACTCCCAACTGAATGACACTGATAACTAAAATGTTCAATAATAATAATATTCTGAAGACTAAAAATAAATGCATTATCTGAGAGCATTGAAAACATGTAAACTAGATGATATAATACTCATATGTATATACATGAAATCCTAGGTCATCGGGTGCTCATAACGCACCATCTCAGAATAATGCAACTATTATGATAATTCCATAAACTGAGTGAATTAAGGAATATAATAACTCAAGTCCAAAAATCATTGATTTCACAATATACTTAGGGTTTATAATTTTGAACATGTAATGGTAATAAAATTCATGTGAAAACTTGGTTTTATAACTCATTGAGATCAAGGAACTGGGATATCAAGAAATTCACAACATTCATGAACCCTAAGCTCTGATGAAGGAATTAAACTGAGAAATTGAGTTAACATTGGAAATGAATGGGTGAAAGGAGATCCATTGATTAAATCCCTCATTCTTGGAGATGAGAACCTTGAAGAAATCTTTGAAATTAAAGACTGAAGTTGAAGAACCCTAGTTTTCCCTGAAGAGAGGAAATTGCCTCTTTCTTTCTCTGTGATGCTAAGTGTCGAGTGTTTTCTAAGTAATTAGGGACTTAAGGTAAGATTAATCTTAATAATAATAATTGGGGTGGATTAAATTATTTAGTTTTGATTTTAAAAGAGTGGGAAAAGAATGTAAAGCTCCTCCTAAAACATAACTGAAAATCTACAGAATTGGGTCGTATGGTCCATCCCACGATCGTGGGTCCCACCTACTATCGTGGGTGGTACTCATGGTTGGGAAGTTGAACTGGAGGTTCTATGAACATGATCAGATGAGACATGGTATGATTGTGGGATCCACTCATGATCGTGGCTTGGTTCGTCGATCATAGGTTCCAACCGGATCAACTTTAGAAGTCAAGATCGTACCTAAGATCGTTATTTGTATCCATGGTCGTGGTTCCCTATCATGGATGGAATGTATACATGTCAACTTGCAAGTTTTTGGGGTTGTTTCGATCATACGAGACCATGGTACGGTCATGGTTTCTAACCATGGTCGTGGGTTCTACTTGTACCATCTTACTGATGGACAGGGCTTCACTAAAATGGCCATAACTCTTAGCTCCGACATCGGATTAAGGATAAACTGGATGCGTTAAAAAGGTAATTCAAATATATACCATTTTGTGGGTCTTGATATAAAAAATAACTTAGAATCTAGGAGTTATTCTTGTTTGAAGTTGACTATAACAAGATTCTTCACAAGAAAACTACTGGTAAGAAAGATTTCAACTTGGCTATGAGTTAGTAGTTACTTGTGGCCTTATTACATGTCGAAATCACTTCTCATACTACCAAAACATGATGTTTGATTTTACATGTACTTGAAGTATGGTTCTAATCTTAGCTTGGACGTTCGAGATTTACATATATATATATAAATCACAACTATACACTCAAACTTTCCATAAGTTATCAACTTAATCTCTTGCACACACCATATCAAGCCTACTAATCCTTTTCCCAGAAATCTTGCATCACTATCCTCGAGCTACCATTCTTTTCACCACAGTCAGCATCTAAAATTCCAACTTACTTCCAGTACCAATCATGGACTGCCGATTAAATATCACACATATTATACTAGTCTATAAAAATATGCGATAAATTAATCAACCTTAATTTCTTATTCCGCTAAATGCGTCTTACTAGTACATTCTTCTCCACAACGTTACTACTACACCTTAATATTTATTACATGTCTTCTCACATACTAGACTAGCTTACACTTGCTAGGTAAAAATCCCAATAAACACTGGGTCTACTACAACATCAGATCAAAGTGGTCAATCTTAATCCTATAATCCATCTAATAATAGTCTATTGACACATTCTCCTTTCACACATCACAACTACTTATCCAAACATACCTTTAACCTATCTTTATAGTTCTATAAACATCAAAGAGTCTCCTTCTCCAAGAACCACAAATTGGAGCTTAAGCCTATAAATTATTAATCATCTATTCTTCGGTAAATAACCGAAAATTGTTCTATACTACCATAATAACAAGTCATCACGAGCTCCTTCCCTAATTCAAATATATTTTAACTCATCATAACTAATAACTTCCTCTACTAACTACCATAACATCTACAAATCTTGCTACAACCTTAGCCAATCACCATAAAAGCATACCATCCCAACACTCACTTAATGGGTAGACTTTAGCTACATTCATTAATCAATCACTAGCCCCACTCTATGGCTTCTAAATTTACATCTCCATATTTCTAACTCTGGGATCATCTTACTGCTCATAGCTAATTATAACACCCTAATTTACACTATCTCTTGGGTGGAAACATTACCCCAACGTTAAGCTACATACCTTCCCTCTTAAGCAAGTCATCTGTAATAAGGTTCTTGAAAAGGTCTAAAGACACGTCACACCTTGACTCAACTGCACGATTCATGAAGATAGGGGCATGCACATAAAATCAATAGACTTGAATGTACTAATGGACTCCTCTTAAGTCATTGGGCAGTTTTGTAACTTTTTTGATAACTCAACTGAAAGGATCACATTCTTAGAAATTTGAGCTTTTGTAATTCTATCACTTTGAAAATTAGGCATATCCAGTGGAATTAGAGTAAGGCAGGAAATTTGGATAGCTTTCTTAGGAGAAACACTATTGTACGATCTAGATTATGAAAGAATGAGAAACATTTCCTAAATGCCATATAGCCTTGTGATATAAGTGTGGTCCTCCACAACATACCCATAAGCAAGACTCTACCAGACATGACTTTGTAAACACCTTAGGACACTTGAATTGTGCTCTGATACCAAGTTTGTCATGGCCCGAGCCTAGGCCAGGCCAAGGAAGACCGGAGAGAACCCCTTAGCATAACATCATGAGCATTTTATTTTGAACGTGTAATAAAACATTTGCGTAAGAATAGCCCATTAAGGAAATCTATTTAAAATATATTGAAATTTATACAAGTTTGAAATAAGACATTTAGACAACATCTATGTAAGTATATGAAGTCTCTATCAAATGAATGAAAAACTAAAGTTGGGACATGGCCCCAAAATATAATAAAACAGAAATTCTAAGTCTAACATCAAGATCATATTGCCTTATGAAAGATGGAGGGTTCAACATTTGATAAAGCTGTCCCAAAGAATCCTAATGCTGTATAAAATCACAAAAAAAGTGTCTCCAAACCTATATCATGAAAAGATGTGGCATTTGGGGATGGTCAGTACGACAAGTACTGGTATACAACCCAGGAGATGGGACAAAGCAATTTATAAAGCAAGTCATTTAAGGAAAAACATAGTCATGAAAATAGAACATAAATGATGACTCTAAACATTTAAAGCATAAACATTTTAAAACATTACTTCTGAGCTAGGTAGTGATCACTGGCATTAGGCAACCCACGGGCTATATGAGTCTGATCGGCACTAGACCGACTGAGACCCAATCCATGTTTGCCGCATGGATTGAGATAACATAGTTGGCCAATCATAACATTAGTATAGACTGTAGTACTACTGTGCAAAGCAATCACAGATCGATCATCCATTTTTCAGGACAGGGACTTTCCCCCGTCGGCAAATGTATTTTTGAGTGTTAGGTCCCCTTTCGATCCTAACCCTTCTCGGTGCTACTACCAAACTCTCTTTGAGCCCCATTAAAATGTTGTTCTTTATTTATTTATCAAAGAGTCATTCATAAAGGCATATCCATTTCTGTATCGTCATACCAAAACTTGTAAGTAATCCATATCATATCGAAAATCATTATCATAAAACCTTATTAAAAATCATTATCATAAAACCTTATTGACTCTTTACCCGGTCTTAGAAATCATAAACATTATTGACTCTAAATCCATACCTTTGAAATCATAAACATAGCCATAATTGGATCTTCATAAGAGTCTTAAAACATCACATAATTTCATATTGTACATTGTTCAATAGACGGGGGATAAACTTGAAATAAATACCTTATGTGAGTAGTTTTGAAGTAGGGAGTATTCAAACATACCTTTTGACACAGAGAAATCCAAGAAAAGCTTTGAGATTTACCCTTGAACCCGAGGTGTTCTTGTTTCTTGGAACTTTAGGGAGCAGAGGGATCAGGGATTTGGGAATAAATCTAATAGCTTTGGATAAATTGTGGTATTTAAAACGAGTTGAGAAAGTTTCATTGGGTGAAAGGACTTGTTTGCCCCTGATTTAATAACAGAACAATGGAATTTTATGTTTAGGAAGAGGTGTTTGTTGCATGGTCAATCACATGGAACCCAGCTCTGCCTTGCATGGCTAATCGCACGCCACCCAGTTGTGCCTCGCATGGCCCATCGTGCAACTTGGACAGTGTCTCGCTAAAATTCCCATAACGTTTTACTCCAAACTTTGATTGATGAACGGTTGGTGGCATTGGATAGCAAACTCAAAAACCTTTAATTTTGTAGATAGTAGACCATATAACTCATTATATTCTAGGATTAATGATCATTGGAAGCTGACCCAACTAAGAACGTCTACTAAAACTCAATTGGTAGGAAAGTCCTCAACTCAAATTTGAGCTAGGAGATTTATATGACCTCAATTAATCTTTAAAGATGTTCTCTTACTAAGAAATTGATCTTAGCACTTATATCTAAATATAAATCATTAGGTTCGGGCCTATTCACATATGAAGAATGGTTCAAATTCTAGCCCAAAAGTGTGGGGTATTACATAAGCCCTCAACAAGGGAAAAAGAATAACTATAAACACCTAGGGTGTTACATATCAAATAGTGGAACCATTCAGAGAATGTGTCATAGGGACCCTATAAGAAGGTTTCATCCCATAAGAAAATCATAACTCCTCTTTGGATCCTATTTCTCTTCTTTATTTCTTTCCTACTTTTCTCCTTCATTTCATCTCCTCATTTCTTTTCTTTTTTTACACCTCTATTTCTCCTCATTATTTATTTCTTATTTGTTCCATTATTTTATCTCATTATTTCTTTTCTATTTTGCTCCTCTATTTCTCCCCCGTATTTCATTCCTTATTTTTACCTATATTTTTCCTCTTTATTTTCTTTCCTTCTCTGCTCCAATTTTCCATATTTGTAAAAGTTGTTTTTGTATAAAAGTACTGAAAAAATTTCACTATGTCATTTATCAAAACTACAAACATGTTCTCTTTTTTCCCAACAAATGACTTACTTGCGATTTTAGAATAAAATTCTCAAATCGTTAAAGAAATGGATAATCCAATGGCAGGTCCTTTTATGGTATGATAGAAGTAGTTCGTAAGATGCTAGTACATCATGATAAAGAGTTTATTGCTGAGATGATTGATTTTCCAGAGTTATATGAATATAAAGGTGACATCTCTAAGAATATTATATAGATCATATAACAGTTATATATGTAAAGTCAATTTTAAGGAAATCACAAAAAAAAATAGTTTTCTTCAAATAATTCATATGAATTCCTTTTAAACGAGATCTTGAGTTAACTAAAATTATTGTGATTTCTGTAAAAATGACTTTCCTTGTTTAAGAGTTATAAGTTCTATATAATATATTTAGAGGTGTCAACTATTATTCATAAGCCTCTTGCAAATATACTGCAATGACCTTCCCGGTCATTTTCCTCGTTTTCGTGTGTTCTCAGCATTTAGAGCTTTTCTATAACTACCCCAAGTTATTTATGACTTGCTAGGACTGATAGTTTGGTTCCCGGGCAGTTCGTTTGAGAATATTATTTAGACCGAGCACGTTGTAAAATATTAAATTAAATTAAAATTTGGTAAAATGACATAGTTAATTACCTTTCAAAAATATTTATGATATTTATAAAATTCTTTAGTTATCAGATATCTATATTACTTTAATACTAGTTTTATAATTTATTAATATTTTAAGCGGAGATGGTAAATCTAAATATGTTAAAATAATATTTTTATTTTATAGAGGTTTTGTTAGAAATAATTTTCTATTAATTATGGTATATTTAAAATATTGTATTTATTTTACCACGAACCTATGCAATACCCGAATATATATATATATGGGGATAAAATTGTACCGGTGTGCCACCTCCACCACCACGTGGAAAGGGAGGAGGTGCACACCACAACATTTACTAAGAGGAAGTGGCTGCCACCTATCAATATGTGCAATATAATAAAGAAGTAGAAAAATTGCATGAATAGGTTGGACATAATGAACAAATACATGAATGTTACACTTCTTCGCCACTGCCATTTCATTCTTTCATCATCTTTGATCATTTAAGCTCCACTTTGAGCATTTCTAGTGAGATTCAAGGTTAGGGGTTTATATATTTGAGTCTGTGGACTCGTTCTCGTCATTTCTACGGTACGTTTTCTTATTTTTACGGTAATTTTCGTTTACGATGGTATATTTTGGGATTGGTGTTGAGGTTTGAGCTATATTTTGAGCTCAAATAGAAAGGTGCTAGTTATGACTATTGGTCACTGAGTTGTTTGGGACGCTATGACGCTTTCAGTTTTGTGATTTCGTAAGTGGGCCCCACGTGGACTGTTCGGACATTTTTTCGAACTAATGCAATATAGGTATCAATAGTCATGTTTTGACATGTAGTTTATTATTTTGGTAGCTTGGCAAAGGTCAGAGGCCTCTCGAAAGGGGAAGACTCCTATTTAGCTTGCTTTAGCAGGCGGTCGACGGCGTCTAGGTAGGCTAGGTTTACCTTCCTTTACACTTAGATTGAGCTTATGTGTGATATATGTGTGCTGTTGTGCTGGTATTGTGGGCTGGTACTATAGACTTGGTGGTGGTGGTTTGCTGTGATTTAGGCCTTCTGGGCCGGATAGAGCTATTCGGATATATTCCAGGCCCATTATCCTCGTGGTACACCACAAATGACCTATTTGGGGTTGGATAGTATTGTTGTTGTTGTTGTTGATAGATGGGGAATGTTATTGTTGGACCTTAGTCCAGGCTTAGACAGACTTAGCCCAGACATAGATAGGTATAACCAGACTTGTTTTCCGGGACTCGATAGTGGGCCCCGTTACCCTTTTTGTTGACTTGTCAGAACTTTGACATCTTTGGGATTAGTTAAGCCCTATGACCTGTTAGGCTTGTGACGGGATTTAGTCACTCCGATTATACTCAGTTGGCCTGTTTATCCTTTTGGTCCCTAATAGCACCGCACTTGATCGGGATTGCTGGCCTTGGCTTAGAATTGGGACCCACCTTGCCATGAGCTACTCTAAATACCCAGACTAACTTAGAAATTGCATGATAGTAGACTATGGACCTAGGAGGATCCAGGGATATACCTTGTAGACTTTGATTTCGGCCTAGGACTAGCATGTTTTCCTCGTTTATTTGTTATGATGTGACATTTGGCTCTGTTCTGGTTACTGGCTATGATGAGTTACAGTTCTAGTCCGGCTACTTATTCAGGTATGATGATTTTGGTTATTGACTATTGGGTGTTCCAGTTCATCCGGCCCCGAATTGTGATACACTATGAGTTCCGGTTCGAGTTCGGCCACTGATTATTATGAGTTCCGATTCGAGTTCGGCATCTGGTTATGATATGATTGGAGAGTTTTGGTATTGGGTACCGTGATTATGATACTGTTGTTCTATGAGTTCCGATTCGAGTCCAGCAGATATGATATATATGTGGCTTCTTGTTATTACCCACTGCTTCCGGTTCGACTCCGACGTCTGGGTACCGTGATTATTATACTGTTGTTCTATGAGTTACGGTTTGAGTCCGATTGATATAATATATATGTGGCCTCTTGTTATTACCCACTGCTTCCGGTTCGACTCAGGCATCTAGCCTCTTGTTATTACCCATTGGTGTCGGTTCAAGCCCGGTGCACTCCTATTTGTTATTGTGGTTACTGGATATTGATACAGCTTTGAGACACTGGTGACTATACATTTACTATTTTTGTATGTCCCACCGATTTATGGGGGCCAGGCTGGGTTATTATTTTCTTCTGTGTGCCTATCGAGTTTATGGGGGCCCAGAGAGGTTATGTTTGACTTGTGTGTTTACATACGCATTTATTTACTCAATTATTCAGTATCACATTTATTTATTTCCTAAGCATATCTACACGCCTCGACAGTCACTTATGTATTTGTTACATATACCCCGAACTTAGCATGCACCCTCGCATTTTTGCTTGCTTATATTACTTTGAGCTCAGTCGGCCGATGATGCCTACTGAGTACCCTTTCCCCAGTATTCATACTGCACTTCTGCATCTTTTTCCCCGATGCAGATCCAGGCACTAGTCGACGGTATTGACGTGACTCTTTTCTCAGCAGGGTGAGCTTACTGACGTCTGAGGCAGATCCTACTCCATCTTCTACTATATAGTCTTTTGCTCTCAAGACTGTTGTACTTGTTATACATATTTGGTTTCTATCTTGTATTTTGGGTATTTAGTAGTGGCTCCTGTACTGACCCTACCAGGTCTTGGGAGGGGTTCTTGACTTTATATACATTGTTCTCTTCTTTCTCAGTCTTAGCATATATACACATTCTGATTCTGTCTTTAGCGTTATAGTATGTTTAGAAATGTGGTTACTTCTACTTCTTCTCTGTTTTATGAGATTCCACCCGTTAGCCCTTCGCTTGTAGCTCCGAGCTAGGGTTTGGCTTGCCTATCAGTGGGTTACATTAGGCGTCATCATGACTCAAATATTGGGTAGTGACATCTTGGTATCAGAGCCAGGTTGTACGGGTAGTGTCGGTACATGAGCCAGCGTGTAGTAGAGTCTTCCGGATCGGTACGGGGATGCCTGTTTCCTATCCTCAGGAGGCTACGGAGCATTCTTAGGGGAGTCTCTCATTTTCTTGACTCATGTCCGTGCGTTAAGTCTATGATGGTTTCTGATTTTAATTTGGTTTACTCTTTACATAGATGGTTAGGACGCATCGTGCCAAAGCTGAGGGTTGGGACCCCGAGCCTGCAGCGAGGGCTCCTATTAGGGGCCGAGGTCGACCCAGAGGTCGGGGGCAGGGTAGAGCAGCAGCCCCAGGCCAAGATCATGTTGGGGATCAGTTACCCGATCCCGTTATAGCTCCAGATGTTTCGCCTCCACAGCAGCCGGTGGGCTAGAGAGCAGCCCAGGCTCCACCTGGATTTATAGATGCTTCTTTGCTCTGAGGTACATTACTTCAGTTGTTGGGAATAGTTGGAGGTCCTTCAGCCAAGGGAGCCCAACCAGCAGTACAAGGAGTTGATGTTGGGGCGCAGCCTGCAGCTGCAGCACCCAGAGTTGAGATTCCGCCAGCGTCGGTAGCTCCACTGCCAGTTATAGATCAGCCTGCTATGTCTGTCGATGAGCAGAAGGTGTTGGGGAGTTTCTTGAGGTTGACTCCACCAAGATTTGCTGGTACTCCGAGTGAGGATGCATATGAGTTCTTGTCCAGCTGCGAGGATAGACTGAGGAATTTGGAATTGGTACAGTCTTGTGGTGTTGATTTCATGGCATATCAGTTTGATACTGCAGCAAGGAGATGGTGGAGGGGATATCTTCATTCCAGGCCAGCAGGATTTCTACCGGTTACCTGGACTGAGATCTTCTTGGGAAAGTATATGCCTCGTACTATGCAGGAGCGACTCAGGGATGAGTTCTCCAGATTGACTCAGGGTTCATTATCTGTCACCGAGTATGAGGCGAGGTTTCATGATCTTGCTAGGCATGCTACTTCTATTTTGCCTGATGAGTCTGACAGAGTTAGATGTTTTGTCAGGGGACTGAGATTGCCACTCCGCAGGGCTACCCAGAGTTTAGTGACTTCAGGGAAGTCATTCGCAGAGATTATTGAGAATTTATACTCTATTGAGGAGATGGATCGCGAGGCCCAAGGGGGCAGCGATAAGAGACCTCGTGTTCAGGGTAGTTTCAGTGGGAGCCATAGTGGTTCACAGTTCAGAGGTCGTGGTTTCCAGTTTTAGGGTAGGTACCCTCAGCAGCAGCAACAGTCTTTTCAGCGACAAGGTCAGCCCAGTAGGCCCGTACAGTCAGCTTTGCAAATATCTGATAGAGGTCAGCCCTCCTATAGTGGTTCTGTTAGACAGCCTCAGAGACGTGGTCAGTCCAGTTCATCGACCAGAGGGGGTCATACCGGATCAGCCGGACCTTCTAGGCAGAGCAGGGAGCCAGGAGCATGTTATACTTGTGGGGTTGTCGGTCATTTCGCGCGTGAGTGTCCTTAGTGCATGGCGATTGAGCCTTCAGTTCAAACAGCACAACCCCTCAGATCTATACCTCCAGCAGGTAGAGGTGGTGCACAGGGTCGTCGGGGTAGTCCCCAGGGTTCTCGAGGTAGAGCGCAGGGAGGTCGGACTGGTGGTTAGGGCGGTGCTCAGACTAGTTGTAGCCAGCGTCAGTTGTATGTCGTGCCGGCTAGGCCAGAGGCTGAGGCTTCAGATGCGGTGATTACAGGTATGATTTTCGTATACCATCAGCCAGCTTCTGCATTATTTGATCCTGGATCCATATTTTCTTATGTATCTACTTATTATGCACCACGGTTGGATTTATGTTCTGAGTTATTATCTGTACCCTTACGTGTATTTACCCCCGTTGGTGATTCATTAGTAGTGGATTGGGTATATAGATCATGTCTGGTGACTATTCAGGAGTTTGAGACTCAGGTTAATTTTATTGTATTGGCCATGGTAGACTTTGATGTGATTATGGGCATGGACTTGTTGTCTTTTCATCATGTAGTCTTGGATTGCTTTGCCAAGACCGTGACCTTAGCCATGCCTGGCATACCCCCGGTGGTGTGGCAGGGTTCTATTAGCCCGCACACCGACAGGGATTATTTCATATGTTTGGGCTCGTAGATTGATGTCGAGAGGATGTGATTCATTCCTTGCTTATGTTCGGGATGCTAGTATTGAGATTCCATCACTTGACTCCGTCCCTGTTGTTCATGAGTTTTCTGATGTATTCCCGACTGACCTACCTGGCTTTCCTCCTGAGCGTGATATAGAGTTTATTATTGACCTTGAGCCGGGCACCCGACCTATTTCTATGGCTCCTGATGAGTTGAGAGAGTTGAGAACTCAGCTCTAGGACCTTCTGGAGAAGGGTTTTATCAGGCTGAGTATGTCTCCGTGGGGTGCTCCAGTTCTGTTTGTAAAGAAGAAGGATGGATCTATACGTATGTGTATTGATTACAGGTAGTTGAATAAGGTAACTATGAAGAATAAGTATCCTATGCCTCTTATCGATGATTTGTTTGATCAACTTCAGGGTGCAGCGGTATTCTCAAGATTTGAGATATGGATACCATCAGTTGAGAGTTAGGGCTGAGGACATCCCAAAGACAGCCTTCAGGACTCGATATGGCCATTATGAGTTCCTGGAGATGTCTTTTGGGTTGACTAAATCCCCAGCAGCTTTCATGGATCTGATGAATCGTGTATTCAGGCCATACTTGGACTCCTTTGTGATTGTGTTTATTGATGACATCTTGGTTTATTCGAGGAGTAACGAGGAACACGAGCAGCATTTGAGGATTTTGCTCCACACTTTGAGAGATCATCGGCTTTATGCCAAGTTCTCAAAATATGAGTTCTGGCTTAAGTCTGTAGCTTTCTTAGGGCATGTTGTGTCAAGATACGGTATCATGGTAGACCCAGCGAAGATTGAGGCTATTCGAGATTGGGCTAGGCCCACATCGCCTACTGAAGTTTGCAGTTTCGTTGGGTTGGCAGGGTACTACAGGCGATTTATTGAGGGATTCTCATCTATTTCATCCCCTATGACCAGACTGACCAGGAAAGAGGTTCCATTTCAGTGGTCTGAGGATTGTGAGGCGAGCTTTCTGAAGCTTAAGGATCGACTTACTTCTGCCCCTGTGTTGACTCTTCCAGTTGAGGGCGAGGATTTTACCGTGTATTGTGATGCGTCTGGTATTGGTTTGGGATGTGTTCTGATGCAGCAGGGTCGTGTTATTGCTTATGCATTGAGGCAGCTAAAGGTGCACGAGCGTAACTATCCCACTCATGATTTGGAGTTAGCAGTAGCTGTGTTTGCATTGTGAATTTGGAGACATTATCTCTATGGTGTTCATTGTGAGATCTTTACAGACCATCGCAGTCTTCAACATATTATGACTCAGAGGGATCTTAATTCGAGGCAGCGTATGTGGATTGAGTTGCTGAAGGACTATGATATCTCTATTCTCTATCATCCGGGCAAGGCGAATGTGGTAGCAGACGCCTTGAGTCAGAAGACAGTGAGTATGGGTAGCTGAGCCTTTATTCCAGTCTCTCAGCGACCGTTGGCTTTGGACATTCAGTCCTTAGCTAACTCGATGGTGCATTTGGATATTTCTAACCCCAAAAGGGTTATCGCCTGTGTTGGTGCAAGATCTACTTTGCTAGAGCAGATTCAGAGTCGTCAGTTTGAGGATAGCGGTCTCCGTGGCATTCGAGATCAGGTATTGAAGGGTAAGTATGAGAGAGATACCTTGGGATCTGATGATGTTTTGAGGTTTGACGACCGTATTTGTGTTTCGAGGGTTGAAGATTTGATTCAGTTGATTTTGCATGAGGCGCACAGCTCCAGGTATTCTATTCACCCTGGGACAGCTAAGATGTATCGAGATCTAAGGCAACACTATTGGTGGAGTGGTATGCGGAGAGATATAGCAGGGTTTGTAGCTCGATGCCTTTGTTGTCAGCAGGTAAAGGTCGAACATCAGAGACCCGGTGGTTTACTTCAGCAATTACCCATCCCCGAGTGGAAGTGGGAACGAGTCACTATGGATTTCATTGTTGGATTGCCTCGCGCCTTTCGTGGTTTTGATAGTATTTGGGTTTTTGTAGATCGGTTGACTAAGTCTGCACATTTTATCCCTTTTCGAGTTTCCTACAGTGCTAAGAGATTAGCTCGTGTATATATTCAGGAGGTGGTTCGCCTACATGGAGTGCCAATATCTATTATCTCTGACCGAGGGTCTCAGTTTACCTTCAGTTTCTGGTAGACTTTCCAGGAAGAGTTGGGTACCCAGGTGGACCTCAGCACTGCATTTCACCCTCAAACTGACGGGCAGTTGGAGAGGACGATTCAGGTATTGTAGGATATGCTCCGCGCTTGTGTGTTAGACTTTGGGGGTCAATGGAATCAATTCTTTCCTTTAGCAGAGTTCGCATATAATAATAGCTTTCATTTCAGTATTCAAATGGCTATGTTTGAGGCTTTATATGGCAGACGGTGTCGATCTCCAGTTGGCTGGTTTAAAACTTCAGAAGTCAGTCCACGTGGCACAGGTTTGCTCCAAAAATCTTTGGACCGAGTTCGAGTGATTCAAGATAGGCTGCGGACATCTCTGAGTAGATAGTGGAGTTATGCTGACCGTAGACGTCGTCTGTTGAAATTCAAGGTGGGTGATAGGGTCTTCTTAGGAGTATCGCCCATGAAGGGTGTGATGCGGTTTGGTAGGAAGGGTAAGCTTAGCCCCAGATATATTGGACCCTTTGAGATTTTGCGAACAATTGGAGAGGTGGCTTATGTATTAGCTTTACCTCCGGCATTTTTAGCTATCCACCCAGTGTTTCATGTTTCTATTCTGCGACAATACATTTCGGATGAGTCGCATGTGCTTCAATGGGACTCGGTTCAGTTAGACGAGAAACTAGCATTTGTGGAGGAGCCTATGTCCATTTTAGCCAGGGATGTCAGACGGTTACGCTTCCAGGACATTCCAATGGTTAAGGTACAATGGCGTCATCGTCCGGTTGAGGAGGCAACTTGGGAGCTTGAACGTGACATGCGAGCCCAGTATCCCTACTTGTTCACGTCTTCAGGTATGTGCTTATTCTTGACTTTCGCGGACGAAAGTCCTTTTAGTACTGGATATTGTAATGACCTTCCCGGTCATTTCCCTCGTTTTCGTGTGTTCTCAGCGTTTAGAGCTTTTCTATAACTGCCCCAAGTTATTTATGACTTGCTGGGACTGACAGTTCGGTTCCCGGGCAGTTCGTTTGAGAGTATTATTTAGACCGAGCACGTTGTAAAATATTAAATTAAATTAAAATTTGGTAAAATGACATAGTTAATTACCTTTCGAAAATATTTATGATATTTATAAAATTCTTTAGTTATGAGATATCTATATTACTTTAATACTAGTTTTATAATTTATTAATATTTTAAGTGGAGATGGTAAATCTAAATATGTTAAAATAATATTTTTATTTTATAGAGGTTTTGTTAGAAATAATTTTCTATTAATTATGGTATATTTAAAATATTGTATTTATTTTACCACGAACCTATGCAATACCCGAATATATATATATATGGGGATAAAATTGTACCGGTGTGCCACCTCCACCACCACGTGGAAAGGGAGGAGGTGCACACCACAACATTTACTAAGAGGAAGTGGCTGCCACCTATCAATATATATGCAATATAATAAAGAAGTAGAAAAATTGCATGAATAGGTTGGACATAATGAACAAATACATGAATGTTACACATCTTCGCCACTGCCATTTCATTCTTTCATCATCTTTGATCATTTAAGCTCCACTTTGAGCATTTCTAGTGAGATTCAAGGTTAGGGGTTTATATATTTGAGTCCGTGGACTCGTTCTCGTCATTTCTACGGTACGCTTTCTTATTTTTACGGTAATTTTCGTTTACGGTGGTATATTTTGGGATTGGTGTTGAGGTTTGAGCTATATTTTGAGCACAAATAGAAAGGTGCTAGTTATGACTATTGGTCACTGAGTTGTTTGGGACGCTGAGACGGTTTCAGTTTTGTGATTCTGCAAGTATGCCCCACGTGAACTGTTCGGACATTTTTTTGAACTAATGCAATATAGGTATCAATAGTCATGTTTTGACATGTAGTTTATTATTTTGGTAGCTTGGCAGCGGTCAGAGGCCTCTCGGAAGGGGAAGACTCCTATTTAGCTGGCTTTAGCAGGCGTTTGACGGCGTCCAGGTAGGCTAGGTTTACCTTCCTTTACACTTAGATTGAGCTTATGTGTGATATATGTGTGCTGTTGTACTGGTATTATGGTCTGGTACTATAGACTTGGTGGTGGTGGTTTGCTGTGATTTAGGCCTTCTGGGCTGGATAGGGCTATTCGGATATATTCTAGGCCCATTATCCTCGTGGTACACCACATATGACCTATTTGGGGTTGGATAGTATTGTTGTTGTTGTTGTTGATAGATGGAGAATGTTATTGTTGGACCTTAGTCCAGGCTTAGACAGACTTAGCCCAGACATAGATAGGTATAACCAGACTTGTTTTCCGGGACTCGATAGTGGGCCCCGTTACCCTTTTTGTTGACTTGTTAGAACTTTGACATCTTTGGGATTAGTTAAGCCCTATGACCTGTTAGGCTTGTGACGGGATTTAGTCACTCCGATTATACTCAGTTGGCCTGTTTATCCTTTTGGTCCCTGATAGCACCGCACTTGATCGGGATTGCTGGCCTTGGCTTAGAATTGGGACCCACCTTACCATGAGCTACTCTAAATACCCAGACTAACTTGGACATTGCATGATAGTAGACTATGGACCTAGGAGGATCCAGGGATATACCTTGTAGACTTCGGTTTTGGCCTAGGACTAGCATGTTTTCCTCGTTTATTGGTTATGATGTGATATTTGGCTCTGTTCTGGTTACTGGCTATGATGAGTTCTAGTTCTAGTCCGGCTACTTATTCAGGTATGATGATTTTGGTTATTGACTATTGGGTGTTCCAGTTCATCCGGCCCCGGATTGTGATACACTATGAGTTCCGGTTCTAGTCCGGCCACTGATTATTATGAGTTCCGATTCGAGTCCGGCATCTGGTTATGATATGATTGGAGAGTTTTGGTATTGGGTACCGTGATTATGATACTGTTGTTCTATGAGTTTCGATTCGAGTCCAGCAGATATGATATATATGTGGCTTCTTGTTCTTACCCACTGCTTTCGGTTCGACTCCGACGTCTGGGTACCGTGATTATGATACTGTTGTTCTATGAGTTTCGGTTTGAGTCCGACAGATATGATATATATGTGGCCTCTTGTTATTACCCACTGCTTCCGGTTCGACTACGACGTTTGGCCTCTTGTTATTACCCATTGGTGTTGGTTCAAGCCCGGTGCACTCCTGTTGGTTATTGTGGTTACTGGATACTGATATAGCTTTGAGACATTGGTGACTATGCATTTACTATTTTTGTATGTCCCACCAATTTATGGGGGCCAGGCTGGGTTATTATTTTCTTTCGTGTGCCTATCGGGTTTATGGGGGCCCAGAGAGGTTATGTTTGACTTGTGTGTTTACATACGCATTTATTTACTCAATTATTCGGTATCACATTTATTTATTTCCTAAGCATATCTACACGCCTCGATAGTTACTTATGTATTTGTTACTTATACCCCGGACTTAGCATGCACCCTCGCATTTTAGCTTGCTTATATTACTTTGAGCTCAGTCGGCCGATGATGCCTACCGAGCACCCTTGCCCCGGTATTCATACTGCACTTCTGCATCTTTTTCCCCGATTCAGATCCAGGCACTAGTCGACGGTATTGACATGACTCTTTTCTCAGCATTAACTCCGGAGCAGGGTGAGCTTACTGACGTCCGAGGCAGATCCTACTCGATCTTCTACTATATAGTCTTTTGCTCTCAAGACTGTTGTATACATATTTGGTTTCTTTCTTGTATTTTGGGTATTTAGTAGTGGCTCCTGTACTGACCCCACCAGTTCTTGGGAGGGGTTCTTGACTTTATATACATTGTTCTCTTTCTTCTCAATCTTAGCATATATACACATTCTGATTCTGTATTTAGCGTTATAGTATGTTTATAAATGTGGTTACTTCTACTTCTTCTCTGTTTTATGAGATTTCGCTCGTTAGCCCGTCGCTTGTCGCTCCGGGCTAGGGTTTGGCTTGCCTATCGATGGGTTACGGTAGGCGCTATGATGACTCAAATATTGGGTAGTGACATATACTATCTTAGTAACAAAATATTTGTCATTATCTACCAACATCACATGAACTTCTTTTATCTTACCATAAAAGGGCGCTGCCATTGAATGATCTATTCCTTCAGCAATTTGAGAATTTTCTTGATTTGTTATATTAAAAGGTTTAATTTATCTGAGAAATACTTAACTCTTTATAGATTTGTTAATTGAATCTTTAATGAGAGTTCACTCTACTTGCTGATGAACATGTTTAGTGTTGACCACCATTACAATGTTTAGTGCTAGCGATAATTTTTTTTGATCTTTTAAATTGTTTCTTTCTTTCCTTGTTTCTGTCAAGAAAATGGTAGACTTTTGTCTTTTTTTCCTTTTATTTTTAGTTTAGTATGGAGGCAATCCTTTCTTCATAGTGATCTAGGGTGTATAAATATGCCCTATTTCCATCTTCGACCCATGTTTACCTTAGTTTTGAGAGCTATAAGTGCGTATTTTGTATTGTTTTGATGGAATATTTGATATTGTGCTAATAAATATGATTAGACCCTTGTAGGTGGAATTTGGGATAAATTGGAGCATTTTTTGGAGTGGAAATAGAGGCTTGAATGATTTACGAGCAAAGCATCTTAAAGAAAAGAGACTAGCCAATAATTTGGAATTGAAGAATCCACCCGAATCCACGAAGAAAGGAAGAAAATTGGAGTTTAAGTGTTGGGCACACCAACTGAAGTGCCGGGCCTTTTTGGACCAATATTTTGTTTGGATGGATAGCAGAGGGGTGCACCAAGGGGCATTCCGGGGCGCTATTGCCCAAATTTTCGGAGGCAGAAATTTGACTAAGCATCAGGTGTGTTAGATAGCGTGTCGGGCCGCTTTTTTGCAATTGTTGACTCTGAATTCTAGTCTATAAATAGGGCTCTTGGGTTATGTATCAAAAATCCATCTTGGTTGGACTACTTTCTTGGTGATTTGGAACATCCAATTTTGGGTTAATTATTCTTTTCATCTTTTATTTATTTTTATGAATTTTTATCAAAGTAGGATGTTAATTCAAGTTATGAGTGGCTAAAATCCTTCATTCTTGGGGTTGAGTCTATGAACATGAATCTCATAAGTTGAATATTATTGATTTTTGCTGAATACACTGGGTATGTTGTTGTTGTTGTTGTTGTTGCTGGAGTTTATCAATTTATGGTTATTATTATATTCTTGTTTATACTATTTTAATGCTTGATCACCATTAGAATAAATCACTTGTCTTGAGGTGAGCTCGAGAGAAAAACTGAGAGATAGAATGGGAAATATAAGGAGCACGATCTTTACTCGAGGAAGAGATTCCAAGAGATTGATATGTGGTTAGGACCGAGAGGTACCTAATTAGCCACGCTTGTTCAAATACGGGAAGACAGCTTAATGGCGTTAGAGTTGGTTAAATCTTTTCTCGCTCAATGATGTAGTTAGGTTTCCAATTTCTAATAGAAGGTTATAGTTTGGAGACGAATATAATCATAATATTAACCTTGTGATCAATAACCAAGATAAACGACTCAAATTGCTTAAACCACTAATATTCATGTTCCAGAGATGATGTTCTGAGTGCCTTGACCCTGGAAATTTACTTTTTATTGACTTTTATATCATGTTTGTGAAAACTGAAGTTACAGTAGCAAAGATAGTAGTTTATATTCTGCAACCATTTAATTTTTAGTAACAAATCCCTTGTACTTTTCGCCACACAAGTTGTTAATTATTGTTTGACGTCTAAAATTGACTTCTGTTGACGAAAGTACCTTGGGTTCTATATCCAGCTCTTTTAAAGGAGACATTATATTACTTGAAAGATCACGTGAACGTGCATGTATAGCTGGGTCATAACAAGTTTTTGGCGCCATTACTGGGGACTTTCAAATAAATAGATTTCAATTATTGACGTTTTACTTTAATTTTTAGCGAAGTGTTGACAACTTGATCTTAGCTGTTCTCTTTTGCAGGTTTGCTTCATCTGAACTCTTCCAAGGAACAAAGATTTGGTAACCCCACAGTCTTAACCGGAGAGATACTTTCATAGATTAAGGAGACAGGCTGCAGATTACCCAATCCCGTAGTTTGAACTGGCTGACGAAGGCATACGGGGTGATCCCATAAGTATTGAGGATCGAGAGGAATACCTAAGGAATCCAGCAAATCCAGTTGATCATGTGGATCCAGTGGAAAATAGACGTGAGCTGGTAGTTATGGCAGCTAGGACAGTTCGCGACGTGAATCCCACTCGCTACTAATGTTACCTCCAGTACTCAAAAACCAGTAGTGGGAGGTAGATTTGAGCTTAAACAGAACATGGTGCAACTCTTGCACTCAAGTGGACAGTTTACAAGTCTTGCTCATAAGGACTGGCAGAGGCATATCCAAAATTTTTTGGAGATCAATGACACATGTATTCCTGCGGGTGTGTCTTCGGATTATGTGAGACTAACTTTGTTCCCCTTTTCTTTTTTGGGGGAAGAAAGGAGGTAGTTAGGAGTGAAATATTGAGACTAACATGGGATGATCTTGCTCATAAATTCTTTATAAGGTTCTTTCCGTCTGAAAGGCAGCAAAGCTTAGGAGTGAAATATTGAGTTTCAGACAGAGAGATAATGAAAATTTGTACCAAGCTTGGAACAGATTAAAATCCATGTTGAGGGATTGTCGTCATCACCACCAAGCAAATGAAGTGTTGGTGCATACTTTTATTGAGGCTCTCGACCCCAACACTAAAATTCTACTTGATTCAGCTGCAGGAGGAGAAGCTTTAGAGAATACTTATGATGAATTGTATGCTTTGTTGAATCATATTTCGCAGGGAAATCCAAATTGGCATGGTGATAATTTTAGAATTTCCACAAAAAAGGTTGCTGGAAAACTAGAGGTGGATGCAGTCTTGACATTATTTGCCCAAATTTTAGCCATGCAAAACATGATGAACAATCACTTCAGCAGTTTAAATTTGGGGCAACAACAAGCTCCCATAAATGCAGTACAACAACATGGATCTGTGGGGTGTGATGTATGTGGGAACGGGGACCATACCAGTGAGTTGTATAGTGCAAATTCAAATTTTGTGAACTTTGTGGGTAATGCCCAAAGAGGAGATGGAGCACAAAATTATGGAAATACTTACAATGCTGGGTGAAAAATCACCCAAACTTATCTTGGGGAAGTAATCAAAATCAGTATACGCCTCAAGGATATGCACCACAATACAACCAACAGTAGGGTCAAGGTAATCAAATGGGTGCTAAGCCCGATAATATGAGCATGGAAGATATGTTGAAGCATATTATGGCAGAGCAAGCTAAGCTGGCAGCAGATGGGAGGAACAATCAGTTGACTACTCAAAATTTGGAGAAGAAAATTGGTCAGTTAGTAAATGCACAGAATACAAGGCCTCAAGGAGGTCTTCCAAGTGATACTAATCCTAACCCAAAGTAGGTGAGTGCTATTGTTACTCGTAGTGGTAAGTAGTTAGAGGATACAGTTCCACCAGTAAAAGAATTGGAGCCGAAAGAAGTTGTGGTTGAAAATGAACAAGTTGAGTCTGACAAAAGCTCCAAAGATGAGAAAGTGGTCTAAAGTGTAAAGTTGCCACCTCCTTTTCCCCAGAAGTTCAAGAAGAAGAATTAGGACGAATGCTTTGGTAAGTTCATTGAATTACTTAAACAACTGCACATTAATTTGCCACTTGTGGATATCTTGTAGGGTATTCCAAAGTATGCTAAGTTTGTGAAGGATATTGTGGCAAACAAGAGTAGATTGACTGAGTATGCCACAATTTCACTTACTTAGGAGTACATCTCTCGCATTTAAAACCACTTACCCATCAAGCTGAAGGATCCCGGAAGCTTCACCGTAAAAATTACTCTGGGAGATCATGTTTGTGCTAGTGGGTTGTGCGATTTAGGGGTGCATATTAATCTGATGCCCACTTCGATTTTTAAGGAGTTGGGTTTGGGTCTTCCTAAACCTACTACTATCATTTTGTAGCTTGCAGACTGATCTGTGATTAGACCAGATGGTATTGTTGAGTATGTTATGGTTCAAGTGGGTTCGTTGATCTTTTCGGTTGATTTTGTGGTACTTAATTTTGAGCCTGACCCGGAAGTCCCATTTATTTTGGGGCGTCCGTTTCAGGCCACAGGGGGTGCGATCATTGATGTAGCAGCAAGGAAATTGACTATGCGAGCTCATGATAAGGTTGAGGTCTTTGATGTATATAGGACTTTGAAGCTACCAGATATTTATAAGAACTTGTCAGCTATTACGGCTATAGATTTGGTGGCTGAAAGCATCCACACTTTTCGACAGAACCCTTGGAAAGAGTTTTGATGGGGTAAGATATATTTGGTGATGCGGAAGCTAATAAAATGGTGCAGTTTCTTGATCTTATGGGCATCTATGCCAAAGGGGGTGGATGGGAACCTTTAAATCGTCCACTCGGACCTCCATCCAAGCCATCAATTGAGGAGGCCCCAAAGCTTGAATTGAAAGAACTTCCATCTCATCTTCAATATGCTTTCTTAGGTGACAATGAGACCCTTCCCATTATTCTTGCAGCAAATTTATCAAGGGACCAAGTTGATACAACATTGGTGATACTCAAACGAAGGAAGAAGGCTATTGGATGGCAAATGTATGACATCCATGGTATTAATTCGGGTTTGTGTATGCATAAAATTTACATGGAGGAGGGCATAAGCCACGTTTACAACGCCAACAATGCTTGAATCCAATAATGAAAGAAGTGGTAAGGAAATAGGTAATTAAGTGGTTAGATTCGATGGTAATTAAGGAAGAGGGTGCTGCACCTTTAGCAGGATGTGGCCCGAAGGATGATGACTTCCTCGATTGACCAGGGAGTTCCTTACACCCTACTCTTGACTTGTTTAATTTATGTAGCATTGCGGACAATGCTAATCTTTTAAGTGTGGGGTGGGGTGTTATGGGATTCCCTTTATATGTGTATATATGTGTTTTTAGTTATTTTATTTTGGGTTCCTTAGCCTTTTTTTTCGGTTATTTTACTAAGGATAGTCCCTTTGATCCGTAGAAAAGAACAAAAAGATTTCTTTTTTTTTAGATTGAGTCTTTTAGTCATAGTATTAGGAGCTATGCTCTATGATGGATGGATGACTATCGTCTTAAGAGTAAATTAGTCATGTTATTGTTGGGTGATCTTGCTTGCTATGTAATTATGCATACACATTCGGTATAATTGTGGAACATGCTAAGTGATACAATAGCAAGTGTTGAGACATCTAATGCTCACTTAGTCGACTTGATAAGTTTCTTAATGTTGAACTCGTGCACGACTTTGTATAAATTTTATGGTGAGCCTGCTTGACTTAAAACATGTGCCATGTTTGTGTGAGATTTTTGTGATATTCCATGTTCATATTGATGTCTAGAACTTGCCCAATGTATTTGCAAAGCGAAATAAAGAGTTTTGAGTTTAGGAGATGATATAGGCATCTCTTTGATAGCCATGTTCTATACCTACTTTATCTACCCTTTTTGCATGATCTTAGTTATCCCCGTTATGCCTTTAGCCTATTCTTTGGTAGCCTTATATGTAGCTTAATCCTTTTCTTTCATTTAACCATAATTTGATCCAAAACTCCTAAGTGCTTTAGTTGAGGAATTAAGATGTTAAGGAGTGTAAAAATTGAAGAAGGAAAAAGTTAAGTTGAAGCTCCAAGTAAATAGCTTTTGGTGTGTGAAAAAGTTTATGTGTTGTTGGTAGGGAGTAATGTAATGAAAATAAATATTGACCAAAAGAAGTGAATCATATGCTAATAGCAAATACTCCCTGCCTAATACGTGTAAGCTAGCTTAAATTGATGGGGCAAAACAAAAGAGAATTGGGAACACAAAATTGGTGTAAAATAGGTGGGTTGGAGGTGATTTTAAAGTGAATTGTAGTGTATTAAAGCGCTTATGGAAGATAGTCACTATTCTTAACAAAATAATTCCTACCCGTCCTTTTGCCTACATTACAACCCTTAAAGTCCTACTTGATCTTGAGTTTTGGCATTCTAATAATAGTGGAGTACTACACTAAGGGCAAGCTTATGGTTCATCTTGTGTTGAATGTGAATTCTTTTCAAGAGTGAGAGGACTTTTATTCATGCACCCATTCAATCATTACTTTGAATGAATTGAGTGAGATGTTGGGTGATTCTCTTGTGGTGAGGGCGCATGTTTAGCAATGTGTGGTGATCCATTGATAAAGTGTCATGCATAAATTCGCAACTAGCAGAGTTGTTTTGTAAGGATAGGTCGTTTCAATTACCTATTCACTTGTTGGTGATATTAGCATGTTAGTTGCAGAAATTGATGAAGATAGTTGTGTAGCTATGCTTGAATGCCTATTGTTTGTTGGTTGTCTAAAGTCGCCTTGGGTGATTGTGGCTATTGTTCGAGGACAAAAAAAGGTCTAAGTGTGGGGTGGTGATCTAGGGCGTATTTATACGCCGTATTGCCATCTTCAACCCATGTTTACCTTAGTTTTAAGAGCAATAAGTTCATATTTTGTATTATTTTGATGGAATAATTGATATTGTGCTAATAAATATGATTAGACCCTTGTAGGTTGAATTTGTGATAAATTGGAGCATTTTTTGGAGTGGAAATTGAGGCTTGAAGGATTTACGAGCCAAAATTTGGACTTGAAGAATCCACCCTAATCCACAAAGAAAGGAAGAAAATCGGAGTTTAAGTGTTGGGCGCGCCAATTGGCATGCCGGGCTGCTTTGGACCAATATTTTGTTTGGATGGACAGCAAAGGGGCGCGCCAAGGGGCGTGTCAGGCCGCTATTGCCCAAATTTTCAGAGGCAGAAATTTGGCTAAGTGTCTAACGCGTTAGCTAGCATACCGGGCCGCTTTTTGGCAATTGTTGACTCCGAATTCTAGTCTATAAATAGGGCTCTTGGGTTATTGTATCAAGAATCCATCTTGGTTGGACTACTTTCTTGGCGATTTGGAACATCCAATTTAGGGTTAATTCTTCTTTTCATCTTTTATTTATTTTTATGAATTTTGATCAAAGTAGGATGCTAATTCAAGTTATGAGTGGCTAAAAGCTTTCATTCTTGGGGTTGAGGCTACGAATATGAATCTCGTGAGTTGAATATTATTGGTTTTTACTGAAGTTTATCAATTAATGGTTATTCTTATATTCTTGTTTATACTATTTTAATGCTTGATCACCAATCAATCACTTGTCTTGAGGTGAGCTCGAGAGAGAAACTGAGAGATAGAATGGGAAATATAAGGAGTGCGATCTTTACTCGAGGAAGAGATTCCAAGATATTGATATGTGGTTAGGACCGAGAGGTACCTAATTAGTCGCGCTTGTTCAAATGCGGGAAGACAGCTTAATGGCGTTAGAGTTGGTTAAATCTATCTCCGCTCAATGATGTAGTTAGGTTTTCAATTTCTAATAGAAGGTTATAGTTTGGAGACGAATATAATCATAATATTAACCTCGTGATCAATAACCAAGATAAACGACTCAAATTGCTTAAACCAGTAATATTCATGTTCTAGAGATGATATTCTGAGTGCCTTGACCCTGGAAATTTACTTTTTATTAACTTTTATATCATATTTGCGAAAACTGAAGTTACGGTAGCAAAGATAGTAGTTTATATTCCGCAATCATTTAATTTTTAGTAACAAATCCCTTGTCCTTTCGCTACACTAGTTTTTAGTTATTGTTTGACGTCTAAAATTGACTTCTATTGATGAAAGTCCCTTGGGTTCGATATCCGACTCTTTTAAAGGAGCCATTATATTACTTGAACGATCACGTGCACTTGCGTGTATAGCTGGGTCGCAACACATAACCTCATTTTCATTGTTTAGTAATTTAAACCTATTTTTCATGAAAAATGATACAGTCTTGAGAAAAAAATGACTTTTCCCACTTATGGGATCTGAGTGATTACTCATTTTCACATATAGAAATTCCTAGTTATGTTCTTGCTTTATGTCAATTGCTTCAACCAATACTTATATATTATTATGAAAAAATCAGCATTTAAACGAGTCATAACACCATTATCTCCCGATCATATGTTCCACATTATCCTATTTCTATACTTTTAAAACGATGTAGAAAATAATTTTTTTCAAGATAAAATATTTTTTAGATTCTCTTGAACACAATGATGCTTGGTGGAATGACCATATATTCAAGGTCACTTTACTTATGAAGATGTTATGATATATGTTTTCCTTGATTCAGTTTAATTTAAGATAGATGATGCGTTTTTGGGTTTCGAGTATCAAAAATATCAATACAGGCTCGAAAAATCGACATTTACATGAAGAGAAGCAAATAGAAGTAAAAATCGCAAAATAAATTCCTATATCGCAAAATAGATACCAGCTGGTAGACACCAAAATTCACAATTGCGAACTCGATGTTTGGAAAAGCGAACTCAATGGTAGAGTTCTGTGAAAGAATAGGATTTAACTTAATTCTTGTTCCTACCTCTATATAAGGTGACCTACCTTCTTAGAGAACAAACTTTTGCATATTTTGAGAAAATCTTAAATGTTCTAGGGTTTAGGACACGAGATTGGTGAAAAACACAAGTCTCAAAGAATGGATTCTACACAACCATAAAAATTAATTGTTATCTTTCTTTCTATGATGTTTTCAAATTAATCATCTTCAGTATTGATTTGGTCTTCTCAACTTGAATCTTGTCTATGAGTTTTCTTATTTTGATTACAACTCTTGTTATACTTATGCTTCCATGGTTATTATTTATTATTGAGTTCATTCTTGATATTTTCAAGTTAATATCATTCTTGAATTTTTTCAAGGAGAGTATCTAATCCCAGGAGTAACCTGTCTACTGTAGGTTAAGCTCAGGAGAGACAACTTGTGGTTGAGGAGTTTCATTCATAAGAATTTTTGGCACTAATCCTCATATATTAATTTTGTCTTTGTAATATGAATTTAATTGGAATAATGAATGGCTCTTATGTGTATAACGCGCGCGTGCTCTCTCTCTCTCTCTCTCTCTCTCTCTCTCACACACACACACACACACACACACACATATATATGGATAAATTATAAAATCCATACACTATAAATCAAATTGCAATTGACACGAAAAAAAAGGATACTAAATTATTTTTTAAATTTTTGGTTCATTGTATATTCTTAGCATATGTGGTAGCGTGCTGAGTTAACTTCTATTTTATCTCTCTAAATCTAATTACTGCAGTATAGAAAGAAAACATATGATTTGCATAAAAATCTAATCCTTAGCCTCACAACTTCTCATACACTATACTAACTTACTACCACTGGATAGAAATCAGGAAACACTAGTCCACTCCAAATATTATGAAAATAATCAACCTTAACCACCTTCTCTATCTAACTTTAGTCTACAAGCATACTCTTTTTCCTGACCTTACTACTTTTTCTTACTATCCCACTATACAATTCTTACCTAAACTAGGTTCATTACCTTTCAAGAATCATGGGCCCTCTCTTCAACTCATAAGGTATTGTCTAAATCTATAAATTTCTTAACCACTCTATCTTTTTGGTCACTTCCCAGGCTTGATCCTTACTAAAGAATTGACATAATCTAAGTCATCTTAACCAGTAACTCTATGTCAATGTGTTATCACAAAGTCTGCACAACTCATTATTGTCTTAATGAATACATTACTCCATCTACTAACTCCAATTAAACGCTATCCCCACTTTAAGCTACTACACTTCTAGATTCATACTTCAAACTCGGGTGTCATTCTACTACTATGGCTCTTAACATATCAAATCATAATAACTCCATGGAAAACACTACCCGATACTTTGATCTAGATACAAACTTCTTCCCCCGTAAGGATCATCTACTACAAGGTTCTAAGAAGGGATCTGAGAGCACATCTGTCTTTGGCTCAACGTATGATTCGTATGAATAAGAGTGAATTGTTTTGAACCACTTGAATTAAAAGAACTAGTGGGATCCCTTCAAGACCTTATGCAGTCTCATAAATGTATGTAGGCTCTATTTGATAAAACTTAATCAGTAGGAATTTAAGCATGACTATTTCTATTACCTCAAAAATAAGGCGTAGTTAGCAGAAATGGAGCAATGCTCGGATCTACATATATTTTGTAGAGAGTAGCTAGTAGCTCTACTACATTATCTAGAGTATAAAAGAAAGGAAACATTTTTTAAATGCCCTGTAGTCTCTCAAAGAAAAATATTGATGCCTTTGTACTATTCTGCAAGACTCTACTAGACATGGCGTCATAGACAACCTAGGACACTTTAACTCTATGCTATGATACCACATTTATCACGATCAAAGTCTACACCCTAACCGTAATATGATTCTTAAAACCACAAGTGGCCCCAAGTTAGCCCTTGATAATGGCATAACTAATAACCAGCTAAACAGAAACACATAAACTAAAAAGTAGGTATTGAAAGCACTATGCAGAAGCAAAATTATGGTATAACATATTCAAAAAATCACTGGTCAAAAATTTTACAACAACTGTATTACAAAAAAAAAAAAAAAAGAATACAACAATTTTGACTGACTGTCTATAAAGCCTCTACTAATACAGAGTGCGGTTAGTTGTGACACGACCTATAGCTATCTCTACTCAATATATGAGCTGAAATAGACTGCTATGACTACTAACTGACTGGAGTTACCGAATAAGTAGAACTTATAACCTGCTGACTGGAGGCTGTGAACTGCCTGACCATGATCCTACATACTAGCACTGATACCTACATTATAAAATAATGTAGTGCGAAGAAAGTAAACAGTCAGTACTTTGAATGTACTGTGCATGTGAGATATCCAATAATCATGAACAACACTTAAACCATGCTTTTAAAACTGAGGACATAAACCATTTACTGTAGTATGAATTATATCGTGTCTGTAATGAAAAGTTGTGAAACATAAAGCAATTTTTGAATCATGAGCTAAAATATTTTTGAAAAATTTGAAAGTTGTAGAAGCATAAATATTTTTTATGATTTAAAACTAATGATGAACATGTTGTAAAACTATATTGAACGCAAACTGAATGGAAAGAGATGAACTGTTGTATAATGACCCCTTATGGAATATATAAATACTGATATGCAATGAAAATCTGAAAAGTCATAATCTAAAAGAAAGTTAAACTGAACTGAGAGTTATGTACAATCACTGAGTTTGAAACTATGGAAAAGCCAGTTAACTGACATTGGAGCTAAACATGGAGTCCAATGCATACGCCCCATCAACAGGACCCAATATACCTTGCCATGGTATAAAACCATGGTTAGTGTGATCACTAAATTGCTGCCCAACTTAGAGGGCTAAGTAAACCTATGGTGGCACGTAGTTTTGGGATATGAGAGAATTGAACCCTAATCCAACTTAGTACTAAGTACTACTCCCAAACTGATTTATACTAGTAGCTCATTTAAACTAAGGTTGTGCATCTGGGGTCAGAACCTATTTTAAAACATAAAATATTCTGATGGTTTGTCTATTGATACTGATAATGTTTATTTATGCTAATATATATACTGAAAGTACTCTAGGATCATGTGTTCATAACATACCATGTTATGCTAAAATAGACTTAAATCGGTCAAATCATGCAACTCCATTCTAAAATAAATTGAAGTCTGTAAAACATGCATAATTCTTAAAGTACTAAAATAACTTAGTTAAAGCAATGAAACTCATACATAATAACTTTGAATGGGGACCATAATCATAAAATATTATAAGGAAACTAAAATTCAAATATTTGGCATAATTAGATGTGAACCCTAGATCATGAGTTAATAATAATCATACTGAAAATCATAATTAAAAACTAGGTTTTGGGAATAATGGTGAAAGGAATCCCTTCGTGAATACCCACATACCTGATTACTGGTGATTTTTGAATTAGAACATGGAGGGCCTAAACTTGGAGAAGAAAACTCTAGGGTTTAAACCGTGAGAGAGACTTGAGAGCTTTTGATTCCTACTTTGGAGTGATAACCGTGAGAATGAGGGAATAGGTTGACTATTTACCCTTTTATCTCCCTCTAAGGAAGCTAAAACAACATAGGTTTGAGGTTAAGGGGTTAGGAAAAGACCAAAATACCCCTGAAGAACCATTCTGAAAAATTGTTGAATTTTATGGTTCATGGGTCATGGTTTGAACCTATAGTTCATATTAGAAATCCACGGTTCATGGATTTAGTTTGTGGTTACTAATAGCTTGACAGTGCTTCAATAAAATGCCCATAACTTTTACCTTCAGAATCTGATCGTGGAACGGTCAATGGCATTGGAAAGAAGATTCAAAGATCATTAATTTAGTAGGTATTAGGATGCAACTATTCATATTCTGGGAGGAATGATAATGTGAAGTTGACCCAAGTAAAATATTATACTAAAACTTAGCCGGTAGAGGAGTTTTCAACTCAACTAGGTGTTAGGGACGTCTTATGACCTTAACTCACATCTAATACTCTTATCAAACTTATATTTATGGTTTTGCTAGTTGGAAAATCAATGCAATTTGGAAAATTCTATTTTAAATGACTTTTGAAATATCAGGAAAATGGACTATATGATTCATACTACAATTCAAGCTTCTAAACCGCATATTGTGATATGTGCTCGTGGTTTCTGTACACTACTTGAGGGGCCTCTGGTCTGACAATCATAGATGATTTCCATGGCTCGTGGTTTCAAATAATGGCTCGTGGTTTGGACCCATGACTTCTGAAAGAAAAATGTAAACTCTCAGGTCTCGTACAATACAATCCCAATGTACATCCCATTACAATCAACCTACGACTCATGGATTGGGTCGTCCTGAGGCAAATTTGGAGTTCTTGACTGCTTTTTCTGAGTTAAGTCTGAAATTAATCTTGAAAAACTTTTGGGGTGTTATAATAAGCCATCGCATGGAAACACAGTAGCAGAGAGTTATGTAAGACATCAATAATATTAATCCAATCCCCCACTTAGTCATTATAATAATAATAAAGAAAAAATAAAGCTCAAATAAGACCAATACTAGCCCTGACACGGGCATCTCAATGATATTAATCTCTCTAGTCAATAATAGTGCTCACATAAGCCCCACATGAGCAACATAATAAAATAATAATATCTAAACTTGAATGTCAAGATAAAATCCCTATCCCATAGCATACTTTACATGAATGGTTAACTACCTAGCCCGGTCTGAAGAAAGTTAAGTCATAACCTACCTCAAAAGTGAAAGATAAGCCTGGACACTTCAACAAGGAGTTTTACCTTCTAGTGTGGTCTTAGAATAATCCAATCTATCAAAAACACAATCTAAACATCAATAGGAGTCTAATGATACCCATATTAGCCACTTTTTTTCGGGGTCTAAAACACTTCAAAAATCTACCCTAATATAAAAGGGGTAAAATTGAAAATTTTAAGAAAGATTCTTGTTACCCATATTTTAAGGGTTCTAAGTAATAAAACCCATAAAAAAATAAGTTGAAATCAAGCTTGAAATCATTGTAAAACCATTTTCTCACTTTACCGGGTGAAACCACAAAATTCCAAATTTAAAATCCAAGTTTTGATGTTGTTTTTGAGATCAAATCAATGGGCGATTATAGAAATAAGGTTTAGAAGTTTACCCAAACAAGTTTGAAGAAAATCCCTCTTGAAATCATCCAAAATTGAGGTCTTAAGCTCCAATAATGGTGAAAAATGGAGAAAATAGTAAAAAGGAGGTTTAAATATTGTTTAGGTTAACAGTAACTTCATCACAGATGTGGTCTGTCCATCGCGTTCATGAAAGTTAATGACTCGGACCTACCACTAAGGAGGTGGCTCAGTCAAAAATATGATGATCAAGAAAACCAGACCCCACCGTAATTACTCTTCGCAAATGCGGCCACCACCTCACGTTTTTAATGCCTAAGAGAATCTTCCTCCTCGAACATGAAGGGACCCCCGCGAATGCGAAGAAAGAATATGCCTGCACCAGATATCAGCATTAAGAGAAATAATAAAAAAAATCCTCCAAACCAACCCTTAGGATTCATTCGAGACCCCAAAGAAATAAACCAATAATGCTACTAGGATGATTTCAACATTTTGGAATCAATGGAATCATCAGATTTATCAAAAGAGACGTTACGAACAAGTTAACCCTGAAATCTGCTTTAGGCTAAAATAACTAGTTTCTCATCTAAATGCTCAAAACTCAAGATAAAGACTCAGTATCCAAACTAACCATGCTGCTAACCTAAAAATGACATTCCAGATCTAATGAAACTGACAAAATCACCATCTGACGCTCTAATCACAAAATGTTGACTGGAGTTAATTATAAAACTTTAATGGCTACTCAAACATTAAATTCATATAAATTGCTCCTGAATGCTTTGAGGACCATGCCAATCATCTATGCAACTAAAAAATGATATACAGCAACTACGAGGAAGGGCAAAATAGTCAAAATATAAAAAAAAACTAAAAATGACAATGATGGTTGTTACATTATCCATAACTAAAGTACACATCCATCCTCAAACAAAATAGCAAATAAAGTACTTGAATTGGTAAAAAGCTTGGGATATCTACTCAACATATCGGACTCAACTTCCCATTTAGCCTCATCAATTGGGTGATGTCTCCACTAAACTTTCACAAAATAAATATGCTTGTATTCCAACTTTTAAGTTTGCGTATCCAAAATAGAAATAGTCTCATTCTTAAAGGACAAATAATGATCTAATGTAACCGAATTCCAGCAGATCACATATGAATCATTGGGACGCTATCGCCTAAACACCGAGACATGGAATACCAAATGAATTGATGATAGGTTCGGAGGTAGAGCCAATATATAGGCCATATCTCTAAGCTTCACAAGAATCTCCAAAGGTCCAATAAATCTAAAACTAAGCTTCCTTTTCTTCTTAAAGATCATCGCACCCTTCATGGGTTATACCTTCAACAAAACCTATTCATCAAGAATGAATGTCACATCAGAAACTCATTGATCAGCGTAACTCTTCTTCCTACTCTAGGCATCCACAAGCCTCTTCTGAATCAATTTGTTGGGTTCTAGCCTTGTTCTTATTACGCTCATATTTTGATGATTGAAAAAATTCATCACTGATTTATGTTTTGGTGATTTCCTAACTTAGTGGAAGGACCAGTTACGGTAATTGGTGTCCCAGTTTGCAGTTTTACATTTGCACACATTTGTGTTATGTACCAGCTGCCCAGTATTCTTTGGACAGTGTCAATACATTAGTGGAACAAATATTTCAGTGGTCCTTTCTAACATCCACTAATAAGGAAGCTTCTATCACAATGCTCATTACATATATTCATAATTCTTGAAGAGAGAAGTAAAAGTTTTGCAAAAATCCAAAAAGAAAATCTTCTCAAGAAAAAGCCTCATTTGATACTACAGAGATTCAGCAACTTAGAAACCTTTTTCACATAGTGAAATATGTTACTATTTCTAGGTTGAATAAGTTTTTGTATACTTACAATTGTAAACTCACGTCGCATCTTGGAGATTTCTAAGAGTAGTTTTGTGTTTGAGTTTGTATTGTGTTGTATTTCTAGCTAGAGTTAGCTAGTGGAGTTCTCAGAGTAGAGTTATTGTGAGTGCGTGTAGCAATAAAACTATTGCTAGTGAGTAAAAATTAAGAGTTTAATTCCTAGCTTACATAAGGGTTGTAATTAGTTTGCTTGCTTGGTGATTAGTGGAGAGATTGGTGTAATCTTACTAGGGTAGGTCGTGGTTTTATTCCCTTGAGCAAAGAATTTTCCACATAAACATCGCTTTTTATTTACCCTCCTACAATTTTTCTTTGTGTTCTTGTTGTTCTTTAGTATTATTATAAAGGGACCAAGTACCGAATCAGGTCTTGATTATAGTGTGGACTCTCAAAAATCATCAATTGGTATCAGAGCAGTTTTTCCTATAAGGTTAACATGTAAGAAGAATCATGTTTAAGATGGCACTCCACCCAGACTCAAGGAAGGACAATCAACTACTCTACCCCCAAGGTTTAATGGGCAATTCTACTATTGGTATAAGACTAGAATGCATGCTTTCATCATGGCAAAGGATAGTGAGTTGTGGGATGTGATTTTTTACGGTACTCATGTGCCCATGGAAGTTGTAAAGAAGGGGAAATCTCTCTATCTTTTCCCAAATCTAGGAAGGACTATAATAAAGTGGAAGAAAGAATATTGAGAAAAATTACAAGGCTAAAAAGAAGCTTGTATATAGGATGGGACCTGATGAGTACAATCGGGTCTCTACTTGGGAATCTACTTAGGAAATATGGGAAACTTTGCAGAATGATCATCAGGGAAAAATTAAAGTAAAGTAATAAAAAATTGATATGATTACTACTCAGTATGAACTATTCAAGAAGAGCAAAGGAGAATCCATTCAAGACATTCATACTCGATTTATATCTATTATGAATGAGCTCAAGTGTCTTGGAGAAAACATCAAGATGTTTAAGCTGGTTAGGAAGATCTTAAGTATCTTGCCTCCCTCATAGGAAAGCAAAGTGAATTCCATGTTGGAGGCAAAGGATCTACAAACTATGATGATGGATGAGCTTATTGGAAATTTAAAGACACATGAGCTTAAATGTCAATAGGATTCTGAATGAATTGAACCCGGAAGGAAATATGGTTCTGAAGGAAAGCAAAAATGATTCAAGTGTAGATGAACACAACATGGCCTATCTCCTCTTCACAAACTGGACTATAAGGATTTCACCAAGCAAAACTCAGAAAGGACCCAAAAATGCACCTGGTCTTCGATAGTGTCAGAAGAAGGAAAGCAACTGACAAGATAGTTAAGCAAGATCTAGCAGCTTGGGGAAACTACTCAAGTGATTCAAATGAACAAATGGATGGTGATAATATATCCATGTTCATGATTGAAGATGAGCCACAAAAATCTAAATCCTTTCTAGTTTTTATGTCCAAATCTGATGATAAAGTAGTTGATGAGGTAACCTTGTTTGGTGTTCAAAAAAACTCGAGAAACTACTCTAAGAAAGAATTAATATCTTTAGCTAGTGTCCTAATTGATAGTTTTCACAATCATGCTATTGAAAAAGACTCTCTAGCTAATGAACTGAACTAAATTGAAATAGAGAAGACTTTCTTATCCTTAAAGAATTCAGAGCTTGAAGTAGAAGTTTATAAGATTAAAAATAAAAACTAAATGTTGAGTGAAAACTCAAAAGGATATCTGGGAATTCGAAGGCAACTGAGATATTCACAAGTCTAGAAGAGAAGTTAAAAAAGGCCAGTTTAGACCTAGCTAGCACACTTGAACAAAATAGAGAGCTAGAAAAGAATTTGAATGCACTCAAAATGAGTTAGAGAAATCCCTCAATGGACCTCAATGGACCGCTTTATTAGAGATTCTTACTAAGCTAAGTAGCATAAGGTCTAGTGTTGGAAAAGGTCTTATATTTGGAAAAGTCACTGCTCCATACAATCCTTATAGCAAGTATATTTCTGTTTCAGATAATTGGATATGTACTCACTGTGGGAAGAATGGTCATTACAAAGAAAAATTTCAAGCTCTTCTCAAATCAAAGAGAGAAAATCTGAATTTTGCTCAAACCATCAAGGGAACTGGTCCCAAGGAGAGAAAACCTACCTTAAAGGCATGGGCAAGAAGAAATCTTATCTATCCTTTTACTTATTTAAAGGGACCCAATCTCATGTGGGTTTCCAAGTCTAACAAATGACTATGTATGCAGGTAGAAGTGAAAGGAGGCAATTAACAAATTCAAAAATGGTTCATGGATAGTGGCTGTTCAAGGTATTTGACTAGTAAAACTGAGAATTTTCTCTCACTCAAAGCATTTAATGGAGGCAGTGTGTCATTTAAGGAAGGAAAGAAAAGACATATTCTTGGTATTAGTTAGATTGGTAAGTCTCTTGCTTATGCTATTAAAGGTGTTTACTATGTGAATGGTTTGAATTATAATCTGCTGAGTATATCTCAAATATGTGACAAATGAAATAAGGTGAAGTTATGTCTAATTTATGTACAGTCTAATTTATGTACAATCACAAATTCCAAGACTGCTGAAGTGATTTTTGTTGCCAAAAGATGCAAAAATATGTATGTGGCAGATCTTAATTCTATCTATGGTGGAGATTTAAATTTTTTAAGTGTTGTTGGAAATGATGATAAGTTTTGACATAAAAGGTTAGGGCATGTGATTTTTTCATTGCTCAACAAGATAATGTCAAATAAACTGGTGAGTGGACTACCGAATAAGAAATTTATTGACCTATGAGGAATCTAAATCGAGGAGGAAAGAAATATATCTTCGTAATTATGGATGAATACTCAAGGTATACTTAGAGTTTGTTCCTAAGGAGTAAGGATGAGACACTTTAGATGTTCATTATCTTTTCTAAACAAGTTCAAGTCATGATGGGTAGCAAGATAGTAAGCATCTAATCAGATCAAGGGACTGAATTTGGGAATGCCAACTTTGATGAGTTCTGCACTGAAAATGGTATCAACCATAAATTCTCAGCTCCTCAAACTCCTTAGCAAAATGGAGTTATTGAAAGAAAGAATATGACTGTTGGAGATATTGTAAAGACTATGCTGATTGGGAGTGGTTTATGCAAAAGATTTTGGGTAGAAGCAATGAACACAGCGTGCTATGTGACGAACAGGTACTTGATCAGGTCTTTTCTAAATAAAACCCTATATGAATTGATGTTTGGAAGAAAACAAATGGTATCTCATCTTAGGGTCTTTGGATGAAAGTGCTTTTACCTAAAAAATAGCTAGGACAACCTGGGAATATTTCATCCTAGATGTGATGAGGGAGTGTTCCTTGGCTACTCATCTCAAAGAAAAGCTTACAGAGTCTTTAACAAATGGAATCAATGTGTTAAAGAAAATATGCATGTGATATTAGATGAGATGATTAAGCTAGGTAAAATTAAAGCCCAGATAAAGAAGACATAGAAAAACTCCTGCAAAGTCTCAGAGAATCATTTAATCTATCAAATTCAACAAATATAAACTCATCCACAAGTGAACAAGGTAAAATTGAATCAATTGAGGACATATCTTCATCAACTCAGGTTCCAGATGTTCCAAAACCTGATACCTCTAAAAAAAATCTCGGTGATTCTTCACCTACTGTTAAAGGAGGTAAAGAATAACCAGTGGATAAACTAGGCTCCAGAAAATAACATACTGAATTATAGTTATCAAATTGGAGGCACTTGAAGTCTCATCCATTGGAAAATATGGTCTCCCCACTTGATTCAGGAATGCACACTCGATCTAAAATAAGAAATATGGTTGCTTTCTCAGTATTCTTATCTCAAATTGAGCCCAAAAATATCAAGGAAGCCTTGAAACATGAAGGCTGGATAACTGCAGTGCAGGAGGAGCTTAATCAGTTTGAAAGAAACAAGGTATGACATTTGGTTCCTAAACTCTCTGAAAGAACTATTGTAGGGACTAGATAGGTGTAGGGAAACAAGCTAGATGAGTTTGGAATCACAGTAAGGAACAAGGCCAGGGTGGTGGTGTAGGGCTACAATCAAGAAGAAGGTATAGATCATGATGAAATATTTGCTCCACTTGCTAAGATGGAAGTTATTCGAATTCTCATTGCTTTTGCATCCTCCATGGAGTTCAAACTGTTTCAAATGGATGTAAAAAGTACATTCTTAAATGGATACCTAAAGTAAGAAGTATATGTGAAGAAGCCTTTAGGCTTTGAAAGTCATGAGTTTCCAGATCATGTGTTCAAGCTTGACAAAGCTCTCTTTTGTTTAAAATAGGCACCAAGAGCATGGTATGAAAGGTTATCCAAGTTCTTGTAGGAGAATGGTTTCAAAAGATGGAAGATTGAAAACACTCTCTTTTTAAGATCCAGAGAAAAGAATCTACTCATTGTGTAGGTCTATATGGATGATATCAGTTTTGTATCAACTCTAAATTCTATGTGTGAATACTTTGCCAAGCTCATGAGAAGTGAGTTTGAAATGAGCATGTTGGGTGATCTTAAGATCTTTTTTGGGCTACAAGTGAGTTTGAAAGTAGCATGATGGGTGAGCTTAAGTTATTTTTTGGGCTACAAGTGAATCAAACATCTGATGGAGTTCTAATTAGGCAACAAAAGTACATCCTTGAGTTGTTGAAAAAAATGCAACATGAAGGATGCTAAGCCAAAAAGCAATCAAATTGGTACTTCCACTAAATTGGACAAGGAGAAAATTGGTCCCTCTATGAATGAGACCATGTATTGAGGTATTATATGTTATCTCTTATATCTAAATTCTAGTAGGCTGGACATTGTGTTTAGTATTGGCATGTGTGAAAGATTCCAAGCATGTCCAAAGGAGTCTCACTTGAAGGAAACCAAATAAATTTTGAGATACCTTCCTCTTTTCTATCCATCTGGAGATACCTTTGATCAGGTATGTTGATGCATATTAAGATGGATTTCTTGCTGATAGGAAAAGAACAAATGGAATGGCTAAATTTCTTGGGTCCTCACTAATTTCATGGGGGATCAGTAAATAGAACTCAGTTGCCCTTTCTACAACTGAAACTGAATTGGTAGTTGCAGCTTCATGTTGTGCTCAACTTTTATAGATCAAGCAACAACTTGAGGACTTTGGAGTGATTACTAAGAGTGTGATATCATTCTGTGACAACACCAGTGCTTTTAATATGGCAAATAATCCTTTCCAACATAAGAGGATAAAACATTTTGATATTCAGCATCACTTTCTAAGAGACAATGTTGTAGAATGGAGGATCAAGTTGCTGTTATTTTCATCAAAGCTCTTGGAAAGGAAAACTTTGAGAGGATTCTAGATAGGCTTTATCTGAACAAATTTAACTAATTCATCTCCAATATCATGGCTATGAAAAATGGGCAGCTATAATATGATGCAAGGATTCTTTCTTTTTTATGGCTTTAACTTTTTAATGATGCCAAAAGGGGGAAGATTTGGTATAGTTTGAAGGGTGGTATAGTTTAATGAGGAATTAAACAAATGTTGGCTTGATTAGATGATGCTGGTGATAGGGGGAACTGATGAGCTGATGAGCAATGATGCTGGTGACAGAGGGAACTAATGACCTGATGTGGATGGTTGCTCTGAGAAGTCTGGGTTTGTCATCATCAAAAAGGGTTAAAATATTGGGTTCCAGCCTTGTTCTTATTATACTCATTTTTTGATGATTAGCAAACTTCGTCACTGAGTTATATTTTGGTGATTGCCTAACCTAGTGGAAGGACCAGTTACAGTAACTAGTGTCCCAGTGGATAGTTTTGCAGCTACACACATTTGTCTTATGTGCCAGCTGTCCAGTACTCTCTGGACAGTGTCTCTATATTAGTGGGATGAATATTTTAGTGGTCCTTTATAACATCCACCAATAAGGAAGCTTCTCTCGCAATTCTCATTACATCTATTCATAATTTTTAAAGAGATAAGTTGATGTTTTTGACAAAATTCAAAAAGAAAATCTTTTCAAGAAAAAACCTCATATGATACTACTAAGATTCAACAACTTAGAAACCTTTTTCTCATAGTGAAATATGGTATTGTTTCTAGGTTGATTGAGTTTTTGTATTGATCTTACAACTGTAAACTCACGTCTCACCGTGGACATTCACGTGAGTAGTTTTGTGTTTGAGTTTGTGTTGAGTTGTGTTTCTAGCTAGAGTTAGCTAGAGGAGTTCTCATAGTAGAGTTATTGTGAGTGTTTGTAGCAATAAATCTATTGGTACAGAGTGGGAATCAAGAGTTTAATTTCTAGATTACATAAGGGTTGTAGTCAGTTTGTTTGCTTCGTGATTAGTGGAGAGATTGGTAAAATCCTACTGGGGTAGGTCGTCGTATTACTCCCTTGAGCAAGGGCGTTTCCACGTAAACATCTCTTCTCATTTCCTTTCCAGCAAATTTTCTTTTTGTTCTTATTTTTCTTCAGTATTATTATAAACGGAACTGGAACCTTATTAGGTCTTGGTTATAGTGTGGACTCTCACAAGCCAACACAATATCACTCGATCCATTGAGTATCTCAACAAATAAATTCCCCAAGGTCTAACCTTGAAAGAATCAAACCATCACATGGGGCATCTACACCTTCGCCTACTAAAAGCCTCAAAAAACTCCATTTGAATGCTGGAATGGTTACTGTTGTTGTAGGTAAACTCTGCTAAGAGAAAGAGCTGGTCCTAATAACAACCAAAATCCATAACACACCCTCAAAGCATGTCCTTTAAAACCTAGTCCAACTCTAGAGGAATTACAATAGACTACAAAACCAAGTCCAACTCTAGAGGAATTACAATAGACTACAAAACCATCTAAACCCTCTAGCAGAGTCAAAACTGGAGCAGAGGTAAGTTGAGTCTTCAACTCCTAAAACTCTTCTCGCAAGAATCAGAACGCTAAAACTTGACTTTCTTTTGAGTCAATCTGGACATTGGAGAAGCAATAGAGGAAAATCCTTTAACAAACCATTTGTAATAACTAGCTAAGCCCAAGAAACTCCTGATATCTGAAGGAGAGATTGGTCTAGGCCAATTACTAACTGTTTCGGTCTTTCGAGGATCAACCCAAATACCTTCACCAAAAATGATATGACCAAGGAATGCTCCTGATTTCAACCAAAATTCACACCTGTTGAACTTAGCGAATAATCGGTGATCTTCGAGAGTCTGTAAAACAATACTCAAATGATCTGTATGTTCATCCTCACTCTGAGAATAAATGAGGATGTCATCAATGAAGACTATGATGAACATATCCAAGTATTGCTTGAACACCTTGTTCATCAAGTCCATACAAGTTGTAGGAGCATTCTTTAGTCCAAAAAACATAAAAACAAATTTAAAGTGACCATACTGAGTTCTGAAGGTTGTGTTTAAAATATCATATTCTCTGACTCTGAGTTGATCATAGCCGAATCTGAGGTCTATCTTAGAGAATCAATTACCACCCTAAAGCTGGTCAAACAAGTCATCAATCCTAGTAATGGGATACTTATTTTTGACTGTGACTTTGTTCAATTGACGATAGTCAATGCACATTTTGAGAGAATCATCTTTCTTGCGCACGAAGAAAATTGGAGCACCCCATGGACAGATGTTAGGCCTGATAAATTTTTTATCTAAACAATCTTTCAACTTCTCCTTTAATTCCTTAAGATCGGTTTGAGCCATTCTCTAGGGTGGAAGTGAAATAGGTTGGGTATCTGGAAGTAGATCTGTTTCGAATTTAATTTCCCATTTAGGAGGAACTCCGGGCAGATCTTCGGGAAACACTTCTGGGAACTCATTAACTATTGGAACTGGCTCAAGAGTTGGGTTCTAAGACTTTGAATCCTTAACCCAAACAAGATGATAGATGCATCCTTCGAAAATCATTTTTCTAGCCTTAACGTAAGAGACAAACCGAGCTATAGGCACTATGGTATTACCCTTCCACTCTATGACTAGATCATTTGGAAACTGAAACTGGACTACTCTATTTCTACAATCAATAGAGGCATAGCAAGAGTGGAACCAATCTATGCGGAAAATGACATCAAAATCTGCCATGTATAACTCTAAAAGATCAACTGAGGTGACTTTTTAAGAAACTGCGACTGGGCAATTTTTGTATACCCGTCTAGCTATGACTGAATCACCAACTAGAGTAGAGACGAAGAAAGGTTCTAAGAGGGTTTCGGCACTGACACTAAAGTCTACTACTATATAAGGAGTTACAAAAGAGATAGAAGCATCGGGATCTAATAATGCATAGATATTAATATGAAAGACTTATAATGTACCAGTGACTACATCAAGAAAACCCTCCTGATCCTATCGAGTCTAAGTGCATAGAAGCTACCATGAAGTTATCTGCCACCTGCACTAGATGAGGCACCCTGCTGAGTCGGGCAACCTACTGGAGATACGGATGGGTTCGAATGATTTTATTGACGAGTATTTTTGCCTATTTGTGAAGCCACTGGACATTTCCTCAGTCTATGGCCTAGCTTTCCACACCCAAAACAAGCATCACCACCAGCCATACACTCACTCTTGTTTTTCTTACCACACTTTTTGCAAAATAGGTTAGTACAACCATTATTAACGTTACCTTGGGACTTAGAGCCTGCTGCCCTATCCCAATTTTCCTTTCTAAACTTGGGCACTGGAGAACTAGCATAAGATGGGGCTAGAACTGATGATTTCTAGAGGAATTGAGAGCTATTACTACCATTTGACCTCTATTGAGAGAAATTAAAGCTACCTATTTTGGCCCACTTGTTCTCCATTTCCTTCTCTTTGATCTTTTCCTCCTCAATCTAATGAGCATGAACCATCAACCTGGAGATGAAAATATCCTTAACCAATATCACAGTCCTACACTCTTTAGCCACACCCTCAGAAACACCTATCATAAACTTACTCATAGCAAGTATGGCTAGGGCCAACTTTTCCTAATGGGTGAACTTAAGAGAATACTCCTTCACACTCATATTGCCCTGCTTCAAATTGATGAATTCTTGTAACTTGGCCTCCCTTAGCTCAAGTGGGAAAAACTAATCTAAACAAGCAGTAACAAACTCGTCCCACTCTGTTGGACCTGCATTAGCACCTCTATCCTTCTTTCATTATGGGTACTAAATGTGAGACACTCCTTGCAACTAATAAGCAACTAAGTCAGCACTTTTAGTTGGAGTGATACCCATGATCTCAGTGAATTTCTGAATATTATCTAGGAACTCCTGTGGATCCTCTTCAGACTTAGACCCAAAGAATACTAGAGGATTCATATCAGTGATGTCTCGAACTATGGCTGCTATTGTATTCATTAGCGGGTTGACTAGTGCAACTGCCTACTGGTTATTTTGAGTGGTTATGGACTGGTCTAATGCTGTGAAAGTATCCCTATATTCGGCATAGGAAACTTGTTCATTCATAAGGTTTTCTAGAGCTGGTGGTGCTTGCTGATTTCTATTTCGGTTGCCATTATCATTCCTCCTTCCGTTAGCTATCTTGGGAGGCATATTCTATAAACATGTAGAGCACGAGTTAGAAGAGGGTTTTAATAGAGTTCATACTCTATCACACATTATGAACATGAAAGAAGTGAAACTTTTCCTAAAATATTTTATAGCCTCTCACTAATAAATGTGGTGCGCTTCACACCCATGAACAAGACTCTACTTAATATGGCTTTCAGATACCCTAGTATACTTTAAACCTGATGCTTTGATACCAAGTTTGTCACGACCCGAGACTACCCCTAGTCGTAACATGGTGCTTAGAGTCACAAGTGACCCCAAGCTAACCCATGGCCTTGCATGACACTAAGAATAATAAAGTAAATTGATAAATACTGAGTGAAAGCTGAACTGAAATGACATAATTATAATAAAAGCCAAAAATCAATAGTGAATGTCAAAACTAAGACTGTCTGACATAATCAACATGCTAAAAATCTAATAGTCTGTCTGAAAGCCTCTAAATCATATGAGTTATTGGGAAAAGCCCCCAACTAACTATAATGGTCTAAAACTGAAATAAGATAAAATGAAATACTGATAACTAGTCCTCAAATAATGAGAACTTACCAAATAGTACTGCTGATATAGTGCAAAATCGTACTAAGCACGATCAGGATGCTGAATGTCAGAACCTATATTATAAGATAATATAGCACAAAAAAAAATATGTGATTAGTACTTTAAATGTACTTAGTATATGAGATAGGAAATAACTGATATAAGCTGAACATGATATGTGCGACATAGTAAACTGATGCAAGACCAAGTAATAAACATGTACTGTATGATAAGCTGAACAACTAAATACAAGGTCATAAAAGTATCTGGATCTGAACTATGAAATATGGACTGTGGGAGCTACAGATAACCGACATACCCTAATTTGAGCTAACTAGGGTACAACCTATAACCCTAGATGGAATGGTGCTCAGTATATTGCTAAGGGTACGAACACTGACTGACGTGAATCCACTAAACTAATGTCCAAAAAGACTAAGGTGTCAAGCCTGGTCTGATGGGTGACCCTTTAGAACCTATGGTGTTGTCATAGTTCTAGGACTTAATGACTTCTACTAAAGGTCTCAGCCTATCTGATGGATTTGCCTTCATTCTTGCTTCCACTCGGGGCTAAGTATTACTCCCAACTGAATGATACTGATAACTGAAATGCTCAATAATAGTAATATTCCGAAGACTAAAAATAAAATGCATCATCTAAGAGCATTCAAAATATGTAAACTGGAGGATATAATACTCATAAGTATATGCATGAAATCCTAAGTCATCGTGTGTTCATAACCCATCATGTCTAAAGAATACAACTATTATCACAATTCCATGAACTGAGTGAATTAAGAAATTTAATAACTCAAGTCCAAAAATCATAGATTTCACAATATAATTTGGGTTTATAATTTTAAACATGTAATGGTACTGAAATTCATGTTAAAAGATGGATTTATAACTCATTGAGATCAAGAAACTGGAATATCACGAAATTCATGTGATTTATAACTCATTGAGATCAATAAACTGGACTATCAAGAAATTCACATCATTCATGAACCCTATGTTTTGAGGAACTAATTAAACTGTGAAATTGAGTTAACTTTGGGACTCAAAGGGTGAAAGGATACCCATTGTTGAAATCCCACATACCTGAATATGATAACCCTAAAAAATCCTTGAAATTGGAAACTTGAAATTGTAAAACCTTAACTCTGCCTTGGGGAACGAAAATAGCCTCTTCCTTTGTGTTAAAGCTAAGTGTTGATTGTTTTTAGGTAATGTGGGATTAGGGTAATATTAATCTACATAATCAGCCCTGGGGTGGCTTAAACGACATAGATTTAATGTTAAAAGAGTGGGTAAAGACTGGAATACCCCTTATAAAAGTAACTGAAAAAGTTGCAGAATGTGTCGTACGGGCCATCATGCGATTATGGGTCCTACCTATGGTCGTGGATGGTGCTCATGGTTGGGAGGATGAACTAGAGGTTCTCTGAATATGATCAGATGAGCCATGGTATGATTATGGGACCCACTTTTGATTGTGCCTTAGTTCATAGGTCTTAGGTTCCAATCGGATCAACTTTAGAAGTCAAGATCGTGTTTCTAACCATGGTCGTGGTTCCCTATCTTGGTTGGAAGGTATACTTGTCAACTTTCAGGTTTTTGGGGTTGTTTCATGCAGACGAGACCATTGTACGATCATACAATGTAACCACGGTCGTACAATGTAAGCACTCATTGCTTCAATATCGGATTAAGGCTAACCTGGATGAGTTGGAAAGATAATTCAAATATCTATCATTTGGTGGGTCTTGAGCTCAAAAATACCTCATAATCTAGTATTTATGCTCGTTTGAAGTAGACTACAACAAGATTTTTCACAAGAAAACCACCGGTAAGGAAGGTTTTAACTGGGCTATGAGCTAGGAGTTACTTGTGGCCTTAATATATGTCTAAATAACTTCTCATACTACCAAAACATGATGTTTGATTTTACATGTACTTGGAGGATGGACCTAATCTTAGCTTGGATTTTTGGGGTGATACAAACTCACTCAGCATAGAGCTCCAAAATTTGAGGTAAACTAAGTACCTGTATCAAAAATAATGGAGATAGATAAACCATGCAACCAAACAATCTCTTAGATGTAGATATTGGCCAACTTCTCCATATTATAATTTACCTTTATAGGTACAAAGTGCGCTTATTTAGTCAACCTTTCCATAATCACCCAAATGGAACCAAACTTCTCCAAAGTCGGGGTAGGCCAACCACAAAGTCCATAGTGATCTATTACCTCTTCCACTTTGGAATAGGCATCCTCTGCACCGTACCACTCGGTCACTAATGCTCATACTTAACTTATTCATAATTCAATCACTTGGACACAAACTCTACAATATCTTTCTTCATCCCACACCATCAATAGTGTTGCTTCAAGTCATGGTACATTTTAGCCGCTCTTGGATGAATAGGATACCTCAAACAATGAGTCTCCTTAGAGATCATTACAATCCAACCACTAACTCTTAACACACAAATACAACCACTAATTCTTAAAACACTCTCGAGATCAAGAGATGTAATCTTTGCCTCACCACTCAACACTCTATCATGAAGCACCCTTAACTTGTTATCATCAAATTGATGAGCTTGAATTTTCCCCATCAATGAGGATCTAGCCTCAACATACACAAAAACAATTCCAGGTGCTAAAATATCAATTCAAACTAATTGGTTAGTTAAGGATCGAATGTCTAAAACTAAAAGTTGTTCCTCTGCCAAAAGATACGTCAAACTCCTAATATTCGCCACCTTCCAACTCAAGGCATCCGCTACCACATTAGCATTGCTTGAATTGTAAGAATAGTGAGATCATAATCCTTAAGTAACTCTAACCATCTATGTTGTCTCATATTAAGATCTCACTGAGTGAAGAAGTATTGAAGGCTACGATGATTAGAGAATATATTACAATGAACCACATACAAGTAGTGATGCCATAATTTCAACATAAACACAACCGCGGCTAACTCCATATCATGAGTAGGGTAGTACTTCTCATGGACCTCCAATGCCTAAACTACCCCAAATCCCTCATTCCCCAAACATTAAAGTGATACTTAGAGAACACAGAGAAAAAAGGCAATTTTTCTCTCCAAGGCAATAACTAGGGTTAATCTTCTTTAGACTTTAAATTCAAAGATTTAACTAAGGGTTTTGCCTCAGGTATGTGAGATTTCATCAATGGGTTTCCTTTCACCCATTGAGTCCCTAAGTTAATTCAATTCCTCAGTTTAATGCATCTTTCTAAGCCTAAGGTTTTATGAAAAGTATGAATTCCTTTATATTTTAGTTCTTCTTCAGAATGATCCTCGTATCTATGTTTCCCTTGATAATTCAGCACCTTTACATGTTTATAATTCATGATTCCTCAGTATATTGAATATTTCATGATTTTGGACTTGTGTTGAGTAATTTCACATTCTCTTCAGATTATAGAATTGTCATAAGTAGTTGCATTCTTCAGAGATGGAGGGTTTGAACACCCGATGACTTAGGATTTGATGCATTGTTAGCTGAACACTCAGTCCTTTATGTTTACATAATTTAGAATACTTTTAGATAAAACACTTACCTTTCAGTCTCAGAACATGAGTATTATTGAGCTATTCAGTATATCATTTTATATTCAGTTAGAATTAGTACTTAGCACCGAGTGGACACAAGGATGAAGGCTCACCCATCAGTTAGGCTGGGACCTTTAGTAAAAGTCCCTAATTCCCAAAACTACGACACCACCGTAGGTTCTAAGGGGTCACCCATCAGATTAGGCTTGATACCTTAGTCCTTTGGAAAAATAGTTTAGTGGATCCACATCAGCCAGTGTTTGTACCCTTGGAAAGTATAGAGCACCCTCCTAGCTAGGGTACAGGTTGGACTTCATTTAGCTTAGATGGAATATGTCGGCTAACAGTAGCTACCACATTTTAGACTCAGATATTGTATGACCTTGTATTCAATTTATTTAGCATATTATTGTTCGGTTATATTTTTACTTACTTGGTCATTTCATTTGTTTACATGCCTCAATCTCATGTTCAGTTTTATCCTCTCATGTTCAGCATATATAGAATAATGCATATCTCATAGGCTTAGTACATTCAAAGTACTGACCATATACTTTTTTTTGTGCTATATTATTTTATAATATAGGTTCATACGCTCAACATCCAGCTCATGGTTAGCATGATCTCCTATAATCTCAGCAACAGAGTTTGGTGAGTCCTCATATTTCGAGGACAAGACTTATGTTTACTTTCTTTATACAGCTAGGACACATCCCTATAACAGTTATTGAATTAAGGTCTAACTAAATAAATGGAAGAAAGAACTAAAGGATTTCCAAGCCTCCCAAATAATTGGAGTTCTCACCAATTCGTTGGATGGCAGGTGCTACTGAACATCTAGCAGCAAACCTTAAACTCAAGTACCAAAATCTATATCACATGAAAAACATAGTGTAAGACACAAGAACCACAATAGATCACTAGTACGGAGAACCTACAGAGTTATGAAATCATGAGGAATACGATCCTAATCTCTCACCATTATTGATTGTAACTTAAATCAATTCAACAATTGTTACTTAGTTACATATTATCTTCAAAAACTACTTCCAAAATCCCCCCTCTTTTAGAAATAATTGATTAATAGATTAAATAACTGCATCAACCGAGCTCCTATCTATATTCCCAATGGGATTGACCCTAATCTTGGTTGGGTTCTATATTTGTTTCAAAAATTGTTTTATATCTCATTACAAGGTGTAATTTGGGCGATTTGCAATTTTAGTGCCATTATCAGGGAATAAGGTTTTAGATTAGATTGATTGTGTTTGTTTTATTGTTAGTCCTTATTTCCTAGTTTACTTTATCTGTTGTTTTTAGGGTGGACAACAGTGCATTCCCAACATAAGGAGCCAAGGCAATTTTCTAATTTCACTTGATCTTGAAATTGAAAGAACATTGAGAAACTTGAGGATCATGGACTATCAAGGCGTTCATGAGACTCTGGACTAATCTATGGACCAGATGCTAGCCAAAGAACAAAAAAGATAAGAAGAAGTAGCTCGACAGGTGGTTGCAGATGAGCAAGCTCAGTAGGAAGAAGCAGTCTTTCTAGCTACAGCTGAGGAATAAGCTAGGCAAAAAAGAAAGAGGGGCTATGAGCATCCTCGTTGTTATTCCCACCAATTTTATAATAAAGATGATGATGATGACCTGGATGATGCAGGTGAAACAGGAGATATTGTTCCACCCCCATTGCCAGCTGAGACTAAGTTTGATATCACTAGCGCAATGATACAATTATTGTACTTGAAAAGAGTATTCGCTAGCCACGAGACTTTATAGGGATTTACAAATCCTATAAGATACTTGGTGTGAAATAAGATGCTATCAAACTATGGTAGTTTCTTTTCTTATTGTCTTGTGAAGCTACTCTATGGCTGACAGAGTTACCAATTGGATCAATAACTACCTGGCAGGAGTTGAAGACGGCCTACTTGGAATGATTTTTCCCACCATCCTAAATATTGCAGCTAAAAGATGAGATCTATAACTTTAGGCAACTACATATGGAGGTGTTGCATGAGACATGGTTGAGATTCAAGAAAAAACTGCAACAAGTCCCAAATCACATAATATCTAAAAATAGTTTTCTTAAAATCTTCTACAAGTCATTGAATGCTAACAACAAGGCGGTAGCTAACATTGTAATAGGTAGTGCATTCATGAGTCTAACATAGGAGCAGGCTTAAGCAATACTAGATAGAATTACCAAAACCAATAGGGGTTGGTACGCACGGGACTCTAAAATTCCTGCTGACACTTATGTGATGGGAGCATCAGTAGAGCAGTGGAAGATAGATGACGGGCTCTTGAAAGAAGTAGCTTGGATGAGAACTAAATTAAGCTTGATTGCAAAACAATTCATAAAAATAAGGCAATGATCCCAATATTTGATATCGCCGAAATTACATTTCACAATGAGATATAAAACGGTCTTTGAATCAACTACAGAACACAACCTGGTTATGTACTTCAGACCCTACTTCATTATTCCATCATGGTTCCTACAAACCTGGTTATGAGGTTTAGCTACTCATAATTGCAAGAACATGACAATAATTTTTTTTAAAAAAACATAACCATGAACTTACAAGAAGAATAGAATAAAACCAAGATTCTAAACTATGATTAATCTCTGAAATAAGTTTAACAACTCTCAAGAACAAGTCTATGCTCTCAAAAGAAGTAATAGTATGTAATCTCAAACATAAAATGTAAGGGAAGTATTTATATATAAAAACAAAATCTTATCCTAAACTATGTAAAAAAATAGAGTCAGAGTGACCACGAGTCGTCAGTCTGGCTTTGACTCATAGTGTGATAGTGAAGGCTTGTCATTTGGTTTCCTGTTGCCTACTGACGCTTCTAGTAACAACTCATCGTGAGTCCTAATAATTCATTATGTCAATCATTGCCACTGAAGCTCACTTTGTCATCTTTCATAGCTTCTTCTAGCGGTTACTCAGAATAGATTCCAAGGGACCCATCACATCTCCTTAAGATTCAAAGAGAAAGTCATTGCTCCTGGAGTGCATGTTTCATCCTTTAGATCTTTTGGCAATTACTGTTAAGCATGAGTCAAGTAATGACTCATCCCTACTCATGATGACTCGTTAGGAGAGTCATTGCTAGTGCCCTAGATTGCAACTCTTTAGGATTTCTCATTCTTACTCAGTAAGGGTTATGTCACGCCTTACAGTCTGACCCAATGAGTCGTGACCAGGCACTAGAAGCCTGTACTTATCCAATTTCGGATTTTTTTCATCTGTTCACTACCAAGACCTAGTTTTTGTCAAAACACCTAAACAAACATATCATATCCACAAATACACCAAGTTCTAGCATATTTTCTTTGTTTTAAGCATCAAAAGTGTCGTGAAACCATGACACATCAAGGTGCAATCAATACAATAGGATGTTTAGTAACTAAGTATATACATATATATAATATAAGCAAAAGAACTGAACCTGAAAGAATATTAGATAGTATCTTCAATACTTTAAAACATAAGGAGTGAAATCATGAGTGATAAAGAATGCATAAAGTAGTTAATAAGTGTTTATAAGTAGTAGTTCTTAAATCATTCAATTTAGGGAGTTTCTCATAATCGACAAATACCATGTGATCTTATAATGCCCAGTATCTTACACCCATACTGGAAAAGTTATTGTAACCATCCAAAGTTAGAATCATGTGCATAACAATCTTGTAATTATGCTTCAAAGGGGACAAAACCTACATTGACAATGTAGTTATGGAACTTGGGTTATCTGAATCCTTGTTCTCTCAGTGTTAAAAAATCCTCCCAAAATATTCTAGTGCTCTATATCATATCATGTGACATATTTACATGTTAAAACTATTCATAAATCATACTAGACATATCTAGATGTCATAATGTTCATAATCTTACTATTGTGAGCATAAGCTCCATATCATGTCATAAATCATATGCTAAAAATCTTGTATCTGAAAGCATGTCTCTTAAATATAGAGTTCATTATTCATAAAGGAACCTTAAAGCATTAATCTTGATGCATAAACCATAATTTGGATGGAAATCATAAGTTTATGCAAAAACCTTGTTCATAGAAATCAATTAAAGAAAGTAAAGAATCAATCTTTAATAAATTGGGCATACACTCTAGTTTTGAATCATAATATCATATATCTTGAAAGTAATTGAACGTGAGAATGAAGGGAATCAATCACTAAACCTTGTGTACCTTAGTAAAGACAAATAATTAATGAATGAACCTAAAGAACTTGCTTGATTTGGAACCCTAGCTTGATTGATCTTGTTTATACTTATTTAAAGACTTGTTCTAGACGTAATATTAAGAGTTTAAAATGATAATAGGCTTTAGGATCTCATATATATAGGTTTTGGTGACCAAAACATCATGGGAAAGGATTAAAAGATAAGGAAAGATAAATTTACCCTTAATGAGACGTATAAATTTTCTAGTGCAGGGTTCCATGACTCAACCTACAAGTTGTGGTCCTACATACGATCTGTACCTGCACTCATGGAAACTGGGAGATTTTCCAAGTCTCTAGATTGATCAGCAAGTGTCATAACTACGACCCCTACTTTAAAAGTACAACCTATACACACAACCGTGGTTTCGATGGACTTGTTAAGCTTTTGGAATTACTCAGTATGAGTTGATGTAAGACGCATACATTAACCAATGAGTCTTTCCTTATGTCATGGTAAACTAGAAACTTTGGGGTATCATACCATGAGTTATTGTATGACTCATGGTCCATTGTACGACTAGTACAATGAGTCGTATTGGTTTGGGACTTCAAATCTTAAACATTTGGTTTTCATACTTAATGTTGAGTATTTTTGTGTCTAGTATCCAAGGAGTTACATAAGTATCCGATACAATATGATCACTATGATCCATTTATTATTACACAAAATGTTAAAGTAGGTGTATTACGCATCATATCTGTTGCATAGAAGTAAGGCTAATTGGTGGGTGGTTATAAAGACTAAACCTGTGGGTAGGATTAAAATTAAAAATGTTTTGGATGTGTCATATCTAAATAATATGGTAGCTGTTAATCTAACAGTGGATGTTGAGTTGGAAAATAGTCTACAATATCCTCCAACCATATTAGAAAAGGTTTTTGATAATGAGAAAATTGTCTTTGAAAATATTGCGGAAGAATTAGATGAGGAAAATGAATCAATTAAGGAGGAAGAATGGATAAGGTTTATAAAACAACTTAGGAGAAGGAGGAATGAGAGAACGATGGAAATGAAACAAGCAAGGAGAAAGAATGTGAGAATATAGACTAGCAAATTGGTTTATTTTATTACTATGAATTTTATTTAATACTTATGAATTTCTTTATATATATATATATATATATATGTAAACTTTTAGATGTCATTGGTGATGGTGACCGAGGTCATAGTAGCAAGAGTATAAAAAATGAGTAAGAGTAAAGAAAGAAGTTACGAGGCCTATAGAACCTAGAAATGTTCCAGGTCACTTTTCATATTTCCCATAGATACACTCTTTTTCACCAGTGTCTTATTTTCCTTATGGCACTGGGTATCCCACACATTTTCATAGTACATTCCATCGGATGTAATTTTCTCCTGCACCTTCAATGCCTTTATTCACTACTTATTATACTTTCATGCCTACACTAGTTATGAAATCACCATAGGGAAAAACAACATCCATATCATGGGGTACTTCATCCCTATGTGGTTCAACCCCTACCTATCTGACTTGTGACTTAGAGATAGCAACTCTAAGTCATGCACACAGGCATTCACTCCTCTCTTAACTTACTACTTCCACCATTGCCATCTGTATCATCACATGAACCTCCACCATATCCTACACTGGAATATGATGGAGCCGATTAAGCACCTAGAGATCTAGATACTCTTGGTAGAATGATGATCAAGCATAGCTGGGTAAGTGTATTTTGTAAATTGATTTAAGTTTATTTTTTGTTTTCATCTTAATTAGTTATTTCTGAATGGAAATGTTTATTTTATTTTTTACAGGTTCAATCTAGAAAAAGAGGCTGGACGTGGTCTAAAGTAGAGCATGAGGAGGCTTATCATCATGCTTGGTCATTCTGGTCTGAGATTCCACATAAGATATAATGCAGGACATGTTTGATGAGTTTGAGGTATACAATTTAATTATTATTGAGTAAAATTTTGTATTAACTTTTCATAATATATCATCTAACCCTAGACACTTGATTTTTAAGACATTGTGTACTTGGAATTCAAAGTACAACATGATTATTTTAATAACTTCTAAAAAGAAGGGCAATTTCAGGATATCCTGATAGTTTATGTATGCCTGAGAAAATAAATAGAAGTTTGATTGGCTTCTACCTAAAAATAAGTTTGATTGGCTTCTACTTCATCTTTATGAGAAACTTCACAAACTTATTAGAGGATGCCAGAATTTTATGCTAAGTGTGAACAAGAAAAGAAGGCTAGGAATAAAGGAAAAGGTGGTTCACTGCACACTGGGGATGCAAAGAACTAAGGGACGATATCTAGGAAATTGGTAAGTAATAACATCTAATAACCCTTGTTGTGATTTTTAGTTTTTGTTGTGTTTTGACCATTTTTTCCATTCCCATAGTTGCTATATGCTATTTATGAGTTGTAGGATTGGTTGGCACGGTTATTGAAGTGTTCGGGAGTGACTTGAATGAGTTTGAGATTTTGTGTAGCCTTGAAGATCGAGGGTTCATTCGGAGTCATTTTTAGTTGCTGATTTTGGCTGAAGTTTATTTCTGGTTCAACCACCTAAGCATCCATTTGGTTTCCTTAGAGGTAGCTCCTAGTGTAACCAGCACTAGCGCCTTAGTGGTCACCTGTATGGCAAGTGACTATTGCCTTAGCGGTCACCTGTGTGGAAAGTGACTATCACCTCATTGGTAGTCTAGATGCTTAGGAAACATAGCTTAGATGACCATTTTACCGCCTAGGCAATATCGCTGGTATAGAATTCTTTTTTCTTCCCTTTTATTCCCTTCTTCCATTTTCAAACTTTGGGTTCTCAATTTTGGCGATTGCAAAGATGATTTTTCATCAAATTGTACTTGGGTGAGCTTCTAAACATGATTTATATCCTTTTACATTGTATATTTCACTACAAAATCTTCAAAACTTGGATTTTAAACTTGGATTTTTTAGGATTTCATCCGGTAAAGAGATAAAATAGTTTTTCTTGAATTTCAACCTTGATTTCAACTTGGTTTTCAATGGGTTTTCATATTTAGAACCCTTGGAGTATGGGAAACTTGATTCTTTAATAAAATTATTGTTTTACCCTTTTTCCTTTGGGGTCAATGTTCAAACTATTTTTGGACCCAGAATAAAAGTATCTAATATGGGAATCATTAGACTTCTTTTGATGAGTAGATTACTTTTTTGATAGATTTGGTTCATTCTGAGGCTGCTCGAAAAGGAAAGGCTCTTGAAGGGTCTTGGCTCCTATTTTTGGCTTTTGAGGTAGGTTATGACTTAACTTCCTTCAGATCGGGTTGGCTAGTTAACCATTCATGTAAAGTAAGTTATGGGTTGAAGATTTTATTGTGAGATTCATCTTTTGAGATTATTATCTTATTGTGTTGCCTGTGTAGGGGATTATATGAATGTTATTATTGAATTGAGAGATCATCAAAGATGCCCGAGAGAGGGGCTTGAATTTATATTATTGATGTCTTACATGACTCTTTATTCCAGTAGTTCCATGAGATAACTTATATCATGATCTATTGACATTTGAGGAGATTTAAGCTCATCCATAGCATTATTGAGTCTATTCAGTAAATGACTATTTATTTGGTTGTGAGCATGCATCCTCATTTCATTTATCCATATTCATGTAAATTGGTACCACTAACAAATATTGATTTTGAAAGAAAATGAAATACTTTATAAAACCCTTGAACAAGGGATGTGCCAACAAGGCTCATTAAGATATAAAATTTTGATAGTATATGGGTTGTGAATCCCCATGGGTCCTGTTCTGGAAGTTTTACCTTAGAGGTGTATACAAGGTCACATTTTATGGATTACACATTATCATCCCATTACATTGCATTGCATCACTTGCATATCTTTTATATGTTTGATATCATGTATTTAGTCTTCCTTTATATATTCATGTGTTGTTATTAATATATTGTTATTATACTTGTAGTATTTGTGTTGTTAGGAGATATGGTTTGAGCCATAATGAGGAAATTTTCTGTATACAAGTGGAAGCTTGCTTAAAGTATTCTTTAAATGTTTTTTTTTCTATTTTTCTCGGTCAGCCTATGATGCCTACTGAGTACACGTAGATCATACTCACTCTTACTTTCTGAACCCTTTTGGTGCAAATCCTAGTTTGAGTGTGACTCACGGAGCTTGAGTTCATGCTTGTTGAGGCAGCTTTGAGGTACTGGTGAGCTCCCCGATCGGAGCCTCTTTCCAGACTTCTTCTTATCTATCATGTCTTTACTTTATTATTCAGAGGTAGAGTTGTGTATTTTCACACTCTTTATCAGTACTAGTGCTCTTTACTTATGACACTAGATTTTAGGTTGGAGTGTATTTTGTTCAGTTTTAGACTTGGTTTACATATATTTGGCCTGGCTTTATCTTAAAGTCTCGTATCTGATTTTATTTATTTCTTTTCAACATCTTAATCCCTTTGGTGTTGGGCATACCTACTAGGGTTGGGATAGGGTAGGTGCCATCATGACCTTATCTTATTGGTTATACAAATTAGTATTAGAGCGCTAGGTTTACCGAACTTATAAGTAAAAGAGCAGGATGTGTAATAGAGTCTTGCAGATCGATAAGTTGATGTTCGCATCTGTCTTCGGGAGGCTATAATACATTTTTAGGAAAACTTCTCTAATTTGATTCCTTATCGTGCGTGTTGTTCATGCTCAATAGTCTAAACTTGTATCCAGGTCTTTTCAGCACAGATGGTGAGGACTAGATCCAGAGTTGTTGAGGATGTTGAGCCAGCACCCGCTATTAGAGCCCTAGTCATAGGGCGTGGTAGGGGTTGCGGCATGGATAGAGGCAGAGGTCAGGCATAGGTAGTGGCTTCGACTAGAGGATGAGCTAGAGCATCCTCTCCTAAACCTGAGATTGAGCATTATGAGGAGGCTTATCAGCCAGACGATACAGGACCTGCTCAGGCCTCTCAGGGTTTTATTTTTCTCCAGCTTTGTAGGATTTTCTAATTTTTCTTTAGTGTTGTTTGGATAACACTCCCTAGACAGGTATTCTATTAGGTACACCAAATGGTTTTTAGACTACAGGAGGTGCTCAGCCTCCAGTACATGCTCCTACTAATGGTTTTCAAACTCTAGGGATAAAACCAGTTGCTGTTATAGCCCAATGTGTTGATACATTGCCTACTTGACTTGTTGTTCCTTTTATTGCTCATGGTCCTGTGATGTCTATTGATAAGCATAAAAGATTCAACAGATTTATTCAATTGGCTCCTCCCGAGTTCAGTAGTTCTATTGGTAAGGGATTTTATGAGTTTTTGATTGATTTCTAGAAGGGGTTGCATAACCTTGGTTTGCTTGAGTCCCACAATTGTCAACAATACTTTTTTGAGTACAACCAGACTCAACAAGCCCTAGGTCACCCAACCCATCCTCTATTAGATGTTGATACCAAAATTTAGACCGAGCATATGGCGGGGGTAGACAAAAGGGGAAAGTCTATGGTCTAGGCTCTAGGAAGTCACTGTAACCCATCTAGTCGGGATCGAAAAGTATAGGCATTTCACACTAGGCCGAGGTGGTTAATGGTGTTCAGATCACTGCTATGTCATAGCAGATCAAACAACTTACACGTACCTTGACAAATGCCGAGTCAAGATGAATTACTCAAAATAGAAACATATGCAGTACTGTTGAGTCACTCTAGGCACAGGTGAATAGCCTGATTGGTAGTCACCCGCATGGTGTGTCCCTTTATTCTCACTCCTCAGTTGATGAAGAGAGTTCTAGTAGTGATGGGGAGTATGTGAACATTACCCCTTAGGTGTTGATTTTTGTTATTGAGCACTTAAGACAAATTTGAAACTTTGTATATAATTTAAAGTTTTTTAGCTTTGGAAAACTTTGTAGATCCTTTTGCTGGATTTCTTATATTGAATTTGATGTTTTGAATCGATAATTAGCTTGTTGTTTGTAACACCCCGTACATTTCTGAACCTCTGTGATTGCCGTAATATTTATGAAATTATTTAAACATGAGAAGGTTGGTGTGTTACACATTAAGTTTAGTGGGTTGAATTAACATGTGCTCATGGGCTCAATTTGAGGCCCAAAAAAATTACAAGAAAGACATGGCCCAAATGGAGAAATGATCCATTCTACCATTGACCAAGTAAACATAACATTTATGACTAAGTGTTTGGCTAAGGATGACCTTGAGGCACTATATAAAGGCACAAAAATCAGATTTTTATTCATTACAACACACATGCCATTTCTAGAATTTTCCACAATATTCTCTCTTCTCCCACAAACCCTAAGCAACTATCTCTTTGGACAAGACCACTCTTTTGCAAGCTTTGGTAAGTATTTACTATCATGTTTTAGTATATTATATGCATAATATGGTGTGTAAATCATGTTGGTTATGTTGACATAGTGTTGAGCAGTTCACTATGTATGAAACAGTCTACTTTTGCTTGATCGGTAAAGGGTTTTGTCTTGTAAACTTAAAAGGAGACTTGTAGTCTTAAAGGAAGTGAATTTTATGGAGTAAATATCAACATGTATTGTAACACCCCGTATATTCCTAACCCTACTTTATGATGTGAGCAATGCTTACTTAGGTGTCGATACCCCGTATCTTCCTAACCCTACTTGACGATGTGAGCAATGCTTACTTAGGTGTCGAGAGCTATATATACGTATTTTGTAATGCTATGGATGAGATAATTGATTTTAGGCCTCGTAAATGTGATTAAACCTTCAAAGGAGGTGTTTTATGATTTTTGTGGAACATTTGTGAGGTTCAAAACGAGGCTAGGAAGACCTCTAAACAAAGTATATTAAGGTTGAGAAGTAAGTTAAAGAATAGGACTTGAAGTATCTAACCAAACCCGTGAAGAGAAGTCGAAAAATAGAATTTTTGAAAAATATAAGAGTTGAGTGTGTTGAGGACCGTGCCACGCCACTCTGGACTAAAATTTTTAGTCCAGAGGCAGCTGGGCGCGCCACCTTGGTTTTTCCACTTTTTCGAAAGTTGGAAATTTCTAAGTCCCAAGGGTATCCGGGGTCGTACCGAGCCGATTTTTGCCACGTTTCTTCTACAAACACAAGTATATAAATGAAATGAATGACATATTATATTGGTATGATAAAATTACTCGAGAACGAATTTGGGGTCAAAATGACAATTTTGCCCTTAAGGTCAAAATAAGCCAAACATGGCTAGAATCACTTGTTTTTGGGATTGAGGCTACGGATATGAATATAATGAGTGGGAATATTATTGTAATATGTATAAGACCATAAATTAGTGATTTTATTGGGTTAAGTGATTTGGACTCAATAAAAGCCCAAAATGGGACAAAAGACATGGGTCACATGACCCAATCTTCTATTGACTTAGTCAAATATGGCATTAAATGCCAAGAATGGATAAGGATGACTCAAGGACTATAAATAGGCCCAAAAAAAATCAGATTTTCTTCATTGTGGAATTCCCATGCCTTTTAAGATATTTTCTCAACATTTCTCTTGTTCCAAAACCCTAAAGCAAATAGTTCCTTTGGACTCTTTGGTAAAGATCATCCTATTATAAGCCTTGGTAAGTATTTATTCTCATGGATTAACATATTATATGCATGGGAGATTATGTATATTATGATAGTTATGTTGGCAAGGTAGTGAATAGTGTATTTTTGCTTTTGATGGAAAATGTGCTATCTTGGTGATTTGAACTTGAATTATGGCTTGTGCCTTTGATGAAAGATCATGGTATGGATAAAATATGAACGTGTATGGTGTTATTTTGTTATTAAACTTGTTATTTTTCTATAAGTGCAAATTGTGGGATTTTGGCCGATTTGTGCTATGAAGTGTATTAAGGTGAATTGATGGATTGTTTGTGATGTGGTGTGGATAAGAAAGTGTAAAGGCGAAGTGTTGTGGTGGAATGTATTGATTATCATGTATTGTTAAATGTTGGTAATATTGGAGGATTTTTGGAATAATGACTCTATTAATGGTTTTGTCAAGGGGAAATGACATGTTTCAAGTCAAACATGTACCCCATTGATGTTATATGCATTTGTAAAGTAGTTGTTGGTTAATGTGAATTCCGTTATGTATTTGTGTTATAGAGTGACACATAAAGAAGGAGCGGGACTATTGTATGCACATCTAGGATTGTATATCCGTATTGAGAGTACAAGGTATGTAAGGTTACTATGTCCGTATCTTTCTACGACAAATAGTATCCACATTACTATTTCACTAGTCCTATCCCGAAAAGTACTAAGGTATCCTATATCTGTTTATCAATAGTCATTGCCATATATTTCCTACTCATGGATCATTTGTGAGTCTCATGTCTCATAATCATGGTTAATGTTCCAAAAGCTCAAACAAGGTTATGTTCCAATGTTCTAATAGTGATTATACTTATGTCTCTTGTTCATAGATTATTGTCCAATATTTCCCATGGTGTTATGATTCTAATAATGTTATGTTGCCAAGTTATTCACATGTCTCTCACTCATTGGTTAATGATTCAAGTTTCCAACAATGTTATGTTCCAAAGTTCAAAGTGATGTTATGACTATCCTAGTATCAATCTCAAAGTAATGAATAAAGTAATGCAAATGTGGTCAATGATCAAGTATGGGTGGCAAGTCTAGGGGCATAAGCCTAGCTCGACTCGATCCCGATGTATTGATTTATGGGTGGCAAGTCTAGGGGCATAAGCCTAGCTCGACTCGATCCTGATGTATTGATTTATGGGTGGCAAGTCTAGGGGTATAAGCCTAGCTCAACTCGATCCCGATGTATTGATTTATGGGTGGCAAGTCTAGAGGCGCAAGCCTAGCTCGACTCGATCCCGATGCATTGATTTATGGGTGTCATGTCTAGGGACATAAGCCTAGCTCGACCCGATTCCAACATGATAATATATTATGTAAAGACCCACTGATCAGTAGGGGCCTGGGTACATTGTGACACATGTATTGACAAGTAAGCATTGAGATAAAGAAAGCAAAAAAAGCAATGAAAGCAATCCACATGGTTTCCCAAAATGCGAAATGGTGACTTATTCCCATTGAATATTCATATGTTTTGAGTTCATTGAAATATTCATGTATTGTACAGTTTCATCTGAGCCTTGCATACCCAGTACTTATTTCGTACTGACCCCTCTCGGGGAATTTACCTTACTTGCTGCAGGTGCAGGTACCAGTAGGCCGCCCCAGTAGATTGCCAGTGTTAGCGGTTCTTTGGTGAGCTCCAGCTAATTTGGGGCTTCTCCGATTCAGAATGTATATATGTTTTAGTGATATATATATGTTGTATAAAACGGGTACTTGTCCCGACTTTTGGTTTGTATTGGTCAATGCATCTGTTAGAGGCTTTTGTAGACGTACGTGGGTATATGTATATAAGGTAACTCATGAAGTCTTGTTTTGATGGCCTCCACGGCCAAGTTTCTCAAATGTATATATATATATATGCAATGATTCCCAATATCCATGATTTCCAATACTAATGGTTCATGTTCTTATGTGATAGTGGTGCTTCCTATGGCATGCATATGAATGTACAGAAGCATAGCTTGGTTCTCTCGGGCCTTATCGGCTTCGGGTGCCAATCATGCCTCATTGGGATTCGGGGCGTGACAAAAGTGGTATCAGAGCAGGTCGTTCTAAGGGTGTCTACAAAGCCGTGTCTGAGTAGAGTCTTACTTATCAATGTGTTGTGCACCACATTGATAAGTAGGAGGCTACAGGACATTTAGGTTGTTGTTTTTTTTTCTTCATTCTAGATCGTGTAATAGAGCTAATGTTGTAAGTTAAATCGTGTCTGACCATAGTAATTGTTTCTCTTTGATATAGTAACAATGCCGAACACTAGAAGAGGAAGGGGTAAAGGGAAGCATGTTGATGTGCCTGCTGGAGAAGGAATGAGAAGATTAGCACCTGACCAAGCTAGTCAAGGTGGAGCGAATGCTGAAATATCATCGCGGTCTTCATCTACCTTCCCAGTGCCGGAAGAGCCAATTGGTAGAGAAGTACCCGCAGAACCACCAATGAATGCCACAGATCAAGATCTTAGGAATTCTGTACATATGTTGACCCAGTTAGTGGTAGCACAAAGCCAGGGACGAGCTGGTGCAATGACACATGATGATGATGCGGCTAGAATGGTAAGTCGCAGGACACAGGATTTCTTAAAACTTGACCCTCCTATTTTTCACTGGGTCTCCTATATTATGGTACGAGGATTGGAAGAAATCCCGTGATATTGGTGAAAATCCACCTACAGAGGAAGAGTTTAAAGTGGCTTTCCTCGATCATTATCTTCCTTATGAGATCCGAGAGGCATGAGCAGATCAATTCCTAAATCTACATCAGGGAAATTTGAGTGTCAGAGAATATAGTTTGCAATTTAATTCCTTGGCTCGATATGCGCCAAATGTGGTGGCTACGATGACAGACAGGGTCCATAGATATGTGGGTAGACTAGAGCCATATTTGGTACGGGATTGCACTATTGCTGCCTTGAACAAAGACATGGATATAGCGAGAATTCAGGCCTTCACTCAGAAAATGGAAGACCAAAGACAGAGGAGAAGAGTGCATGAGTTTGACAGGGGACAGTCCAAAAGGGCTAGACCTATGGGACCACCTATGATGTCCCAAGAAGGATCTAGGCCTCGTATATTCTCTAGACCACCTAGACCATCGTTTTCTCATTCAATGGCAGGAGCTTATTCTTAGTTCTGAGGGTCTAGGGGTGGTCCATCGGGGCAGAGTAGTGGAGTTCATGGGTCACAGGCAGCAGGTTTTCCTCATCAGCAGTGTCAGCACTGCGGGCGTATGCATACAGGTACATGTCGGTCAGGGACGAATGTCTGCTTTTGGTGTGGTATGTCGGGGCATATAGCGAGGGACTGTCCACAGCGGAGCATGGGTGGTATAACATGATCAGTTGGGTCGGCTGTTGCATCATCAGCATCGGTTCCTTCACTAGTCCAAGGTGTACAACCTATTTTCCATGGTAGGGGTGCCAGAGGAGCAGCCAGTACTAGCGGGGTCCAGAATCGTACTTATGCTTTAGTGGACCGCCAGAATTCAGAGGCTTCCCCTGATGTTGTCACAGGTACATTATCCATATTCTCATATAATGTATATGCACTAATTGACCCAGGTTCTACATTTTCCTATGTTACCCCATTGGTTACTGCGAAATTTGCAAAGGCACCAGAATTATTAATTAAATCAATTAAAGTGTCTATACCAGTTGGTGAATATATTGTTGCAAAGAGAGTATATCGTAACTGTGTGGTAACTATGTGTGGTCATGATACATTGGCCGATCTCATTGAACTAGACATGGTGGATTTTGATGTGATCATGGGAATGGATTGGTTGGCCTCTTGTTATGCTACGGTAGATTGTCGGGCCAAGAAGGTACAATTTTGTTTTCCGCAAGAAAATATTCTTGAATGGCAGGGTAATGTAGGGGCACCACGAGGGAGATTTATTTCCTATTTAAAAGCCAGAAAAATGATTGCTAAAGGTTATATATGTCATCTAGTATGGGTGAAAGATACCGAAGCGGAACCACTAACTCCACAGTCGGTTCCAGTAGTCAATGAATTTCTTGATGTATTTCCAGAGGATCTTCCAAGCTTACCACCAGTACGGGTAGTGGAATTTGGCATTGATGTGATTTCAGGCACTCAGCCTATTTTTATTCCTCCGTATAGGATGGCTCCAGCAGAACTGCGTGAATTGAAGGAGCAGTTGAAAGATTTACTGGACAAGGGCTTCATTAGGCCTAGTATGTCCCCGTGGGGTGCACCGGTATTATTTGTGCGAAAGAAAGATGGAACCTTGAGAATGTGCATTGACTATCGGCAATTGAATAAGGTAACGATCAAGAACAAATATCCCCTCCCTCGCATTGATGATTTGTTTGATCAGTTACAGGGTGACCGGTGTTTTTCAAAGATTGACTTGAGGTCGGGTTACCATCAAGTCAAAGTTAGAGAAGAAGATGTACCCAAGACAGCTTTTCGAACACGGTATGGACATTATGAATTTTTAGTTATGTCATTTGGATTAACAAATGCTCCAGTTGTGTTCATGGATTTGATGAATAGGGTGTTTAAGCCATTTTTGGACGTGTTCATCACGGTATTTATAGATGACATCCTAGTTTATTCAAGATCACCAGAGAACCATGCTAATCACTTATGACAAGTGTTATGGATTCTCCGTGAACGTAAGTTGTATGCAAAGTTCTCCAAATGTGAGTTTTGGTTGAAATCAGTCGCGTTCTTGGGTCACATTGTATCAGATGAAGGCATACAGGTTGATACACAAAAGATTGAAGCAGTGAAAAATTGTCCAAGACCTACGACACCCACAAAAATTCGTAGTTTTCTTGGACTGGTAGGGTATTACAGAAGGTTTGTGGAAGGTTTTTCCTCTATTGCAGCACCGTTAACAAAGCTTACACATAATGAGGTAAAATTTCAGTGGAATGACGCATGTGAGAAAAGCTTCCAAAAGCTGAAAGATAAATTAACCTCCACACCAGTTTTAGTGCTTCCCGAAGGTATCGAAGGTTATGTAGTGTATTGTGATGCTTCCGGCGTTGGCCTCGGATGTGTATTAATGCAACACGGTAATTTCATAGCCTATGCCTCACGACAGTTGTGGCCACACGAGAAAAACTATCCCACACATGATCTTGAATTGGCAGCGGTAGTTTTTGCTTTAAGGATATGGTGTCATTATTTATATGGGGTTCATGTTGGCATCTATACGGATCACAAAAGCTTGCAATATCTTTTTAAGCAGAAGGAACTCAATTTGAGGCAACGAAGGTGGTTGGAGCTTTTAAAAGATTATGACATTGATATTCTCTATCACCCAGGCAAGGCAAATGTAGTGGCTGATGCATTGAGCCGCAAGGCAGTAGAAAGCACTAGTGGTCAGTTGAATGAAAAGCGTGAGATAATCAAACATTTGAATCAATTAGCCAGCTTGGGAGTTTGCCTTATTGAATCCTCAGATGATAGAGTTATTATGCAGAATGCAGCAGAATCCTCCTTAATAACTGAAGTAAAAGAGAAGCAGTTTGCAGATTCTATGTTATTGCAGCTAAAGGAAAATGTACAGCAGAATTTAACAAAGGCATTTGATCTTACACAGGAAGGGGTACTTCAATGTCAAGGGAGATTATGTGTACGGGATGTAGATGAGCTGAGGACACGAATTATGACAGAGGCACATCATTCACGCTATTCTATTCATCCAGGTGCTACTAAAATGTACCATGAATTGAAAGAAGTGTATTGGTGGGAAATATGAAGAAGAACATTGCAGAGTTTGTGGCTCAATGCCCGAATTATCAACAAGTGAAAGTAGAGCATCACAAACCAGGAGGTTACATGCAATGTATCAATCTTCCAGTCTGGAAATGGGATATGATTAATATGGATTTCATTATGGGTTTGCCTCGTACATTACGGAAGTTTGATTTTATATGGGTTATAGTGGACAGGCTTACCAAGTCAGCGCATTTTCTACCGGTCAAGACGATCTATACAGCTGAGGATTATGCGAAGTTGTATGTGAAAGAGATAGTACGATTGCATGGTATTCCACTTTCCATTATATTAGACAGAGGAGCACAGATCACAGCGCACTTTTGGAGGTCTTTCCAGCAGAGTTTGGGTACACGGGTGAATTTGAGTACGGCTTTCCATCCTCAGACTGATGGGCAAGCAGAACATACTATTTAGACACTTGAAGATATGCTACGAGCTTGTACGTTAGATTTCCAAGGCAGTTGGGATGACCATTTGCCTCTTATTGAATTTGCGTATAACAATAGCTATCATTCAAGTATTAAAATGGCACCTTATGAAGCTTTGTACGGAAGGAAATGTAGATCACCAATAGGATGGTTTGAAGCAGGTGAAACTGCTTTACTTGGGCCAGATATCGTTCATCAGGCTATGGAAAAGGTTAAGGTGATCCAACATTGGTTACAAACGGCTCAAAGTCGTCATAAGTCATATGCCGATGTTAGGAGAAGAGGTCTTGAATTTGCTATAGGTGATTGGGTGTTTTTAAAGGTGTCACCGATGAAAGAGGTAATGCGGTTTAGAAAGAAAGGGAAATTGAGTCCACGCTACATAGGCTCATATGAAATTATTAGAAGATTTGGGCAAGTTGCGTATGAATTAGCCCTACCTCAAGAACTTTCCTCAGTCCATCCGGTATTTAATGTTTCGATGCTTCAAAAATGCATAGGAGATCCATCTCGTATTGTTCCCATTGAATATGTTCAAGTTATAGATGATCTTACTTATGAAGAGGTACCCATTGCTATCCTAGACCGACAAGTGAAAAGATTGAGGAATAAAGACATAGCTTCCGTGAAAGTCCTTTGGCGAAATCAACAAGTAGAGGAGATCACATGGGAAGCGGAAGAGATGATACAATCCAAGTATCCCCATCTATTTCAGATGGACCAAAACGTTCAAAGTGCGGAAGTGGAGCAATAACAAGTAAGTCTCCCTGATCCTTAAGTGTTTATGTATATGTATGCTAATGTAAAGATGCATTTGTTGTAAGTGAAACGATATTGTTAACATTCGAGGACGAATGTTCCTAAGGGGGGAAGAATGCAACACCCCGTATCTTCCTAACCCTACTTGACGATGTGAGCAATGCTTACTTAGGTGTCGAGACCCCGTATCTTCCTAACCCTACTTGACGATGTGAGCAATGCTTACTTAGGTGTCGAGAGCTATACATACGTATTTTGTAATGCTATGGATGAGATAATTGATTTTAGGCCTTGTAAATGTGATTAAACCTTCAAAGGAGGTGTTTTATGATTTTTGTGGAACATTTGTGAGGTTCAAAACGAGTCTAATAAGACCTCTAAACAAAGTATATTAAGGTTGAGAAGTAAGTTAAAGAATAGGACTTGAAGTATCTAACCAAACCCGTAAAGAGAAGTCAAAAAATGGAATTTTCAAAAAATCTAAGAGTTGGAAAAGTTGAGGGCCGTGCCACGCCGCTCTGGACTAAAAATTTTAATCCAGAGGAAGCAAGTCGGGCGTGCCACCTTGGTTTTTCCACTTTTTCGAAAGTTGGAAATTTCTAAGTCCCAAGGGTATCCGGGGTCGTACCGAGCCGATTTTTGCAACATTTATTATACAACCACGAGTATATAAATTAAATGAATGAAATATTATATTGGTATTATAAAATTACTCGAGAACGAATTTGGGGTCAAAATGATAGTTTTGCCCTCTAGGTCAAAATAAGCCAAACATGGCTAGAATCACTTATTTTTGGGATTGAGGCTACGGATATGAATAGAATAAGTGGGAATATTATTGTAATACGTATAAGACGAGAAATTATTAATTTTAATGGGTTAAGTGATTTGGGCTCAATAAAAGCCCAAAATGGGACAAAAGAAATGGGCCACATGACCCAATCTTCTATTGACTTAGTCAAATATGGCATTAAATGCCAAGAATGGATAAGGATGACTCAAGGACTATAAATAGGCCCAAAAAAAATCAGATTTTCTTCATTGTGGAATTCCCATGCCTTTTAAGATATTTTCTCAACATTTCTCTTATTCCAAAACCCTAAAGCAAATAGTTCCTTTGGACTCTTTGGTAAAGATTATCCTATTCTAAGCCTTGGTAAGTATTTATTCTCATGGATTAACATATTATATGCATGGGAGATTATGTATATTATGATAGTTATGTTGGCAAGGTAGTGAATAGTGTATTTTTGCTTTTGATGGAAGATGTGCTATCTTGGTGATTTGAACTTGAATTATGGCTTGTGCCTTTGATGAAAGATTATGGTACGGATAAAATATGAACGTGTATAGTGTTATTTTGTTATTAAACTTGTTATTTTTCTATAAGTGCAAATTGTGGGATTTTGGCCGATTTATGCTACGAAGTGTATTAAGGTGAATTGATGGATTGTTTGTGATGTGGTGTGGATAAGAAAGTGTAAAGGGGAAGTGTTGTGGTGGAATGTATTGATTATCATGTATTGGTCAATGTTGGGAATATTGGAGGATTTTTGGAATAATTATTCTATCAATGGTTTTGTCAAGGGGAAATGACATGTTTCAAGGCAAACATGTACCCCATTGATGTTATATGCATTTGTAAAGTAGTTGTTGGTTAATGTGAATTCCGTTATGTATTTGTGTTGTAGAGTGACACATAAAGAAGGAGCGGGACTATTGTATGCACATCTAGGATTGTATATCCGTATTGAGAGTACAAGGTATGTAAGGTTACTATGTCCGTATCTTTCTGCGGCAAATAGTATCCACATTGCTATTTCACTAGTCCTATCCAGAAAAGTACTAAGGTATCCTATATCCGTTTATCAATAGTCATTGCCATATATTTCCTACTCATGGATCATTTGTGAGTCTCATGTCTCATAATCATGGTTAATGTTCCAAAAGCTCAAACAAGGTTATGTTCCAATAGTGATTATACTTATGTATCTTGTTCATAGATTATTGTCCAATAGTTCCCATGGTGTTATGATTCTAATAATGTTATGTTTCCAAGTTATTCACATGTCTCTCACTCATTGGTTAATGATTCAAAGTTTCCAACAATGTTATGTTCCAAAGTTCAAAGTGATGTTATGACTATCCTAGTATCAATCTCAAAGTAATGAATAAAGTAATGCAAATGTGGTCAATGATTAAGTATGGGTGGCAAGTCTAGGGGCATAAGCCTAGCTCGACTAGATCTCGATGTTTTTATTTACGGGTGGCAAGTCTAGGGGCATAAGCCTAGCTTGACTCGATCCTGATGTATTGATTTATAGGTGGCAAGTCTAGGGGCATAAGCCTAGCTCGACTCGATCCCAATGTATTGATTTATGGGTGGCAAGTCTAGGGGCGCAAGCCTAGCTCGACTCGATCCCGATGCATTGATTTATGGGTGGCAGGTCTAGGGGCATAAGCCTAGCTTGACCCGATCCCAACATGACGATATGTTATGTAAAGACCCACTGATCAGTAGGGGGCCGGGTACATTATGACACATGTATTGACAAGTAAGCATTGAGATAAAGAAAGCAAAAAAAGTAATGAAAGCAATCCACATGGTTTCCCAAAATGCGAAATGGTGACTTATTCCCATTGAATATTCATATTTTTTGAGTTCATTGAAATATTCATGTATTGTACAGTTTTATCTGATCCTTGCATACCCAGTACTTATTTCGTACTGACCCCTCTCGGGGAATTTACCTTACTTGCTGCAGGCACAGGTACCAGTAGGCCTCCCTAGTAGATTGCCAGTGTTAGCGGTTCTTTGGTGAGCTCCAGCTAATTTGGGGCTTCTCCGATTCAGAATGTATATATGTTTTAGTGATATATATATGTTGTATAAAACGGGTACTTGTCCCGACTTTTGGTTTGTATTGGTCAATGCATCTGTTAGAGGCTTTTGTAGACGTACGTGGGTATATGTATATAAGGTAACTCATGAAGTCTTGTTTTGATGGCCTCCACGGCCAAATTTCTCAAATGTATATATATGTATGCAATGATTCCCAATATCCATGATTTCCAATACTAATGGTTCATGTTCTTATGTGATAGTGGTGCTTCCTATGGCATGCATATGAATGTACAGAAGCATAGCTTGGTTCTCTCGGGCCTTATCGGGTTCGGGTGCCAATCATGACTCATTGGGATTCGGGGCGTGAAATGTATGATGTTGTTATGTCTCTAACTTGCTTTCTCTTTGTGTATAACATTTGGAATTATTGTTGTGAAATTGTGCATGGAATTGGTGACGTATTGAAAGGTAAAGGTAGTTTTGGTGATGTTCATGTGTGTTTTGAAACCATGACTGTTCGTTGTCATCAATTTGACCTAAAATATGAAAAGAGAATCTCACATATGACCATGGACCATTCATTATGAAAAAGGACCCGAAAATGACCCCTAGAGGCTGAAACGGGCATCTGCCTTCGCGGATGGGGAACTTGCGGACGTAGATGCCAATGCAGGTGGCCCTGGACCTGGACAATGGTAATATGCGGCCATACCTCATCCACCAACAGGTGTATGTGGCTTCGTAGGTCATTCCAGAACTCCATTTTGATTGTTTTTGCATCTCTTTGACTCCCCAAGGCCCCTATACCCTTCTTGGATGCAATTATCAACTTATGGTACCTTTAGAATGACTTTAAAGGAGTATCCCGGAGGTATTTTGAATGGTATAAATTATTTATTGTCTTCAATATGTTGTTGTGAAAGGTGTTTAAGTGACGTAGTGAGGTAAATGTGACATTGTATTGAAGGGGGAGTGTAAAGTATAAACTTGGTGTGAAATGATATTCGTTTATGATGTCTTGGTTAATGTGTGGAATGTTTTGGTGTTTTTGGTATGGTAATGCAGTGAGATGTATTGTAGAAGAATCAAATGACGCTATATGGCAGTCACGTAGCTCATTGTCGTCTTATGCACTAGTAATGTAGTTAGTTGTTAACGTGAGTTTCGTTATGTACCTGTGTTGTAAAGTAAAATGTAAGGAAGGATCTGGATTATTGTAATCACATATAGTATTGTGTATTCATATTGGGAATATAAGGTATGTAAGGTTACTCTTTTCCGTATCTTTTGGCAGCATCTCTTGTTCTCATTGTTACCGTACTTGTTCCATTCCGAAATGTTCTAAAGTATCTCATTTCAGGTTGTCATATATTGTTATTCACATGTTCTTATTCATTGACCAATTTTTATTCACATGTTCTTATTCATTGACCAATTGTGATTCACATGTCTCTTATTCATTGACTAATGTTTCAAAGCTCTAATAATAATGTTATAACCACCAATGTATCAATCTCACAAAAGTAAAGGAATAAAGTAAAGCATATACGGTTTATTGTTTCAGAATAGGGATGGTCCAAAGGGGCACATAAGTCTTGCTCTAACCAATCTCGAGATTATTGGATCAAGGGACAGCATCAAAGGGGCACATAAGCCTAGCTCGAGCTGATCCTAATGTTATGTTATAACCCACCGATAAGGTGGATGACTATGTTATGACCCACGATAAGGTGGATGATTATGTTATGACCCACCGATATGGTGGATGATTATGTTATGACCCACCGATAAGGTGGATGACTATGCTATGACCCACTGATCAGTGGATGACTGATGATAATGATGAACTAAAAGTAAAGAAAGTAAAGAATGTAATGTACATGGTTCCACACATACAGAACGGTGGTTATGCAATTGATTATTCACTTGTATTTGATTCCATTGAAGTTCTTATTTTTCATGCAGTTTCTCATAGTCTTACATACTCAGTACATTCATTCATACTGACGTCCCTTGGGGAACTTACCTTACTTGCTATAGGCACAGGTGCTAGTAGACCTTCACAGTAGGTTGTCGGTCATCTACGGATTATTAGTGAGCTCCAGTTGGTTCGGGGCTTTTCGCGTCACATGTGTACACTTGTTTTGGTATTATGTAAATGTTGTGTAAAGCGGGGACTTATCCCGACTTTAGGTTGGTTATGTCTATGTATTTGTAGAGGCTTTGTAGATGTTGTGGGAAAAATGAAGGAATGTAAGGAATGTATTCCTTTGACGTGGAGGCCCTAACGGCCGAGTTTCGTACTTGCTTATGGATGTGTTACGCACCACATTTATAAGTAGGAGGCTACGGGACATTTAGGAGTTGTTTCTTTTCATCATTTCTTAGATCGTGCACTAGAGCCAATGTTGTAGGTGGAATCATATCTGACCATTGAAATTGGTTTTCTTCTGTATAGTAAAATACCGATTACAAGATGAGGTAGGGGCAAAGGTAAGGAGGTAGATATGCTTGCCGGAGAAGGAATTAGTAAATCACCACCTGACCAAGCTAGTCAGGGTGGGGCTGAAACTGAATTTGCATCGCGGGCTTCTTCTACTTTTCCAGCTCCAGAAGAGCTGAGAAGGATAGAAGTACCCCCAGAACCACCTGTTAATTCTACTGAGCAGCATATAAGGAATGTGGTGCACCTTTTGACTCAGATAGTCGCTGCACAAAATCAAGGACCCGTTGGTCTAGCTTTTTCACGAAAGATAAGGCAAAGGAGAAGGGTGCAAGAATTTGAAAAAGGGCCGTCAAAGAGGGCTAGGCCTATGGGATAGTTCATGGCATCCCAAGGAGAATTTAGGCCTCGGGTTTTTAATAGACCACCGAGATCATCATTTTCTTACCCTACAGTCGGTACTCCATCCCAATTTTGAGGGGTTGAGGTCGCCCCGTGTGGCAGAGTAGTGGAATTCAGGGTTCACAGACAGCGGGATCTTTTCGTCAGTCGTGTCAACACTGCGGAAGGTTTCATTTATGTGAATGCCAGGTTAGAACAAATGTTTGCTATTGGTGTGGTATATCGGGGTATATGATAAGAGAGTGCCCACAGAGGGGCACGGGTAGTATGACACAACCTACGGGATCAGCCGTTACGTTATCATCGTCAGGTGTACAACCTGCTGGTCATGGCAGAGGTGTTCAATTAGTTCTAGTGGAGTTCAGAACCGTACCTATGCTCTAGCGGATCGGCAAAATTTGGAGGCTTCTCCTGATGTAGTTACAGGTACATTATCCGTTTGTTTTTCACATAATGTATATGCAATGATTGATCCGGGCTCTACCCTATTATATGTTACTCCATTGATTTCTGAAAAATTCGAAAGAACACCAGAATTATTAGTTAAGCCATTTGAAGTATCTACACCAGTTGGTGAATCTATTGTAGCTAAAAGAGTGTATCGTAATTATATAGTAGTTGTTTGTGATCATGATACATTGGCTGATCTTATTGAGTTGTAAATGGTGGATTTTGATGTTATAAGGGGCATGGATTGGTTGGCTTTTTGTTATGCCACGGTAGATTGCCGAGCTAAGAAGGTACATTTCCATTTTCCATAAAAGACCGTCCTTGAATGGGGGGTAATGTTGGAGCACCGAGAGGCAAGTTTATTTCCTATCTTAAGGTAAGGAAAATTATATCCAAGGGGTACATATGCCATCTAGTAAGAGTGCTGGACACCGATGTAAAGCCACCAACTCTTCAATCGGTTTCGGTGGTAAACAAATTCCTTGATGTATTTCCTGAAATGGGAAGTAGAGTTTGGTATTGATGTGATTCCAGGTACTCAGACTATCTCTATTCCTTCATATAGAATGGCCCCAGCAGGGTTGTGGGAATTGAAGGAGCAACTAAAGGACTTGCTGGAAAAGGGATTCATAAGGCCTAGCATGTCCCCGTGGGGTGCACCAGTGTTATTTGTACGACAGAGAGATGGTACACTGAGAACATGTATTGATTAGCAGCAACTGAATAAGGTGACAATCAAGGATAAATATTCCCTCCCCAGAATTGATGATTTGTTTGACCAATTACAGGGTGCCAAATGTTTCTCAAAGATTGGCCTGAGATCGGGATATCATCATATAAGGGTTAGAGAAAAAAAATATACCCAAGACAACTCTCCGAACACGGTATGGTCATTATAAATTTTTAGTTATGTCATTTGGGCTAACAAATGCACCTGCACTTTTTATGGATTTGATGAATAGGGAGTTCAAGCTATTTTTAGATGTATTCGTGACCGTGTTTATAGATGATCACAAAAGGACCATGCTAATCACTTACGACAGGTGTTACAGATTCTTCGTGACTGTAAGTTATACGCAAAGTTCTCTAAGTGTGAATTTTGCTTAAAATCTGTAGCATTCTTGGGTCAGATTGTGTCAGATGAAGGAACAAGGGTTGATACACAAAAGATAGAAGTGGTGAAGAATTGGCCAAGACCTACGACGCCTACAGAGATTCCTAGTTTTCTTGGATTGGCAGGTTATTATAGAAGATTTGTGTAAGGGTTTTCTTCCATTGCAGCGCCTTTAACAAAGCTAACACACAAGGAAACCAAGTTTCAGTGGAATGATGCATGTGAGAAGAGTTTCCAAGAGCTGAAGGATAAATTGACGTCTACACCAGTATTGGTACTGTCGGAAGGCACAGAAGGGTATGCAATATATTGTGATTCTTCAAGAGTCGGCTTAGGATGGGTGTTGATGCAGCACGACAATGTGATAGCTAAAGCTCAAGATAATTGCGTCCACATGAGAGAAATTATCCCACATATGATTTTGAGTTAGCAGTCATGATATTTGCTTTAAGTATATGGCGCCACTATTTGTATGGGGTTTACGTGGATATATATATATATATATATACTGATCATGAAAGTTTACAGTATATTTTTAAGCAAAAAGACCTAAATCGGAGACAGCGAAGGTGGATGGAATTACTAAAAGATTATGATAGTGATATCTTATATCATCCAGGGAACGCAAATGTGGTAGCTGATGCATTAAGCCACAAAGCAATAGGAAGCAATAATAGCCGATTGACAGAAAAGCAAGATATAATTAAAGACCTACATCAACTATCCAGCTTGGGAGCTCGTCTTCCTGAATCTCCAGACGAAAGGGTTATTGTGCAAAATGCAGAAGAATCTTCACTTGTAGCTGAGGTAAAGCAAAAGCAATATGCGAATCCTATTTTATTGCAGCTGAAAAAGAATGTACAGCAAGGTTCGACAAAGGTATTTGACCTTACGCCAGGGGGAGTGCATCATAATAGATTGTGTGTACCTGATGTGGATAAGCTAAGAAGACGGATTATGACGGATACATATCATTCAAGATATTTTATTCATCCGGAAGCAACCAAAATGTACTATGATTTGAAAGAAATGTAGTAGTGGGGTTACATGAAAAGAACATTGAAGAATTTGTAGCTCATTGTCCGAATTGTCAATAAGTAAAAGTAGAGCATCAGAAATCTAGAGGTTATATGCAATGTATAAATCTTCTAGTCTGAAAGTGGGACATGATTAACATGGATTTCATCACAGGTTATATGCAAGACCACTTATACAGCTGAAGATTATGCACGGTTGTATGTTAAAAAGATAGTGCGACTACACAGGATTCCAATCTCTATTATATCAGACAAGGGAGCTTAATTTACAGCATATTTTTGTAAGTCTTTTCAGAAGAGTTTGGGTACACAAGTGAATTTGAGTATGGATTTTCATCCTCAAACAGATGGACAAGCAGAACGTACCCTCCAAACACTTGAAAATATGCTACGAGCTTGCACTTTGGACTTTAAAGGTAGTTGGGATGATCATCTACCTCTTATTGAATTTTCCTACAACAATAGCTATCATTCAAGTATCAAAATGGAACCTCACGAAGCTTTATATGGAAGGAAGTGTAGATCACTAATTGGATGGTTTGAAGCGGGTGAAATTGCTCTAATTGGGCCAGATCTTGTTCATCAAACTATGGAGAAACTTAAGGTGATACAACAAAGGCTACAAACGGCCCAAAGTCGACACAAGTCATATGCCGATGTTAGAAGAAGGGAATTAGAATTTGCCATAAGTGATTGGGTATTCTTGAAAGTGTCACCAATGAAAGGGGTAATCAGATTTGGAAAGAAAGGAAAGTTGGCCCTATATAACGTGCCATATAAGATTGTTCAAAGCTTTGGTCAAGTCGCGTATGCATTTGAATTTCCCCATGAACACTTCACAGTTCATCCAGTATTTCATGTTTCGATGCTTCAAAAGTGCATAGGAGACTCATCTTGTATATTCTCCAATTGAAGAGGTTAAGGAATAAAGAAGTAGCTTCCGTAAAGGTACTTTGGAGGAATCAACAAGTAGAAGAAATCACATGGGAAGCCAAGGAAATGATGAAGTCTAAGTACCCGTATTTGTTTCAAATGGAAGAAAAAGTTCAAGGTACGGAATCGGAGCAATAGCAAGTAAGTATTTACAAGCATTATGTTTATATGATAACATGAAGAATGATCCTCGACTTGAATTTGCTTAAATTTGATAATGTCACTAACATTCGAGGATGAATGTTTCTAAGGGGGAGAGGATGTAACACCCCATACATTTCCAAACCTATGTGATTACCGTAACATTTGTGAAATTATTTAAACATGAGAAGGTTGGTGTGTTACACATTAAGTTTAGTAGGCTGAATTAACATGGGCTCATGGGCTCAATTTGAGGCCCAAAAAAATTACAAGAAAGACATGGCCCAAATAGAGAAATGATCCATTCTACCATTGACCAAGTAAACATAAAATTTATGACTAAGTGTTTGGATAAGGATGACCTTGAGCCCCTATATAAAGGCACAAAAATCATATTTCTATTCATTACAACACACATGCCATTTCTAGAATTTTCCACAATATTCTCTCTTCTCCCACAAACCCTAAGCAACTATCTCTTTGGACAAGATCACTCTTTTGAAAGCTTTGGTAAGTATTTAATATCATGGATTAGTAAATTATATGCATAATATGGTGTGTAAATCATGTTGGTTATGTTGACAAAGTGTTGAGTAGTTCACTATGTATGAAATAGTCTACTTTTGCTTAATCGGTAAAGGGTTTTGCCTTGTAAACTTGAAAGGAGACTTGTAGTCTTGAAGGAAGTGATTTGATGGAGTAAATATCAACATTTATGATGTTTTTATGTCCCTAACTTTCTTTCTCTTTGTGTATAACATTTGGAATTATTATTGTGAAATTGTGCATGGAATTGATGACGTATTAAAAGGAAAAGGTAGTTTTGGTGATGTTCATGTGTGTTGTGAAACCATGATTTTTACTTGGCATCAATTTGACCTATAATATGAAAAGAGAATCTCACTTATGACCATGGACCATTCATTACAAAAAAGGACCCGAAAATGACCCCTGGAGGCTGAAACGGGCATCCGCCTTCGCGGATGGGGCACCTGCGGGCGTAGATGCCAAGGAAGGTGAGCCTGTACCAGGCCAATGGTCATATTAGGCTTCACATCATCCACCTACGGGCACAGGTGGCTTCGTAGGACAGTCCAGAACTTCATTTTGATTGTTTTTGCATCTCTTTGACCCCCCAAGGCCCCTATACCCTTCTTGGATGCAATGTTCAACTTATGGTACCTTTAGAATGACTTTAAAGGAGTAGCCCGGAGGTATTTTGAATGGTATCAATTATTTATTGTCTTTAATATGTTGTTATGAAAGGTGTTTACGTGACGTAGTGAGGTAAATATGACATTATATTGAAGGGGGAGTGCAAAGTATAAACTTGGTGTGAAATGATATTGGCTTATGATGTCTTGGTTAATGTGTGGAATGTTGTGGTATTGTTCGTATGGTAATGCAGTGAGATGTATTGTACAAGAATGAAATGACGCTATATGGCAGTCACGTAGCATTGTCGTCTTATGCACTGGTAATGTAGTTAGTTGTTAATGTGAGTTTCGTTATGTACCTGTGTTGTAGAGTAAAACGTAAAGAAGTAGCTGGATTATTGTAATCACATATAGGACTGTGGATTCATATTGGGAAGATAAGGTATGTAAGGTTACTCTTTTCCGTATCCTTTGGCAGCATCTCTTGTTCTCATTGTTACCGTACTTGTTCCATTCCGAAATGTTCTAAAGTATCTCATTTCAGGTTGTCATATATTGTTATTCACATGTTCTTATTCATTGACCAATTGTTATTCACATGTTCTTATTCATTGACCAATTGTGATTCACATGTCTCTTATTCATTGACTAATGTTTCAAAGCTCCAATAATAAAGTTATAACCACCAATGTATCAATCTCACAAAAGTAAAGGAATAAAGTAATGCATATACGGTTTATTGTTTCAGAACCGGGATGGCTCAAAGGGGCACATAAGTCTAGCTAGAACCAATCCTGAGATTATTGGATTAAGGGACAACATCAAAGGGGCACATATGCCTAGCTCGAGCTGATCCTAATGTTATGTTATAACCCACCGATAAGGTGGATGACTATGTTATGACCCACCAATAAGGTGGATGATTATGTTATGACCCACCGATATGGTGGATGATTATGTTATGACCCACCGATAAGGTGGATGACTATGCTATGACCCACTGATCAGTGGATGACTAATGATAATGATGAACTAAAAGTAAAGAATGTAATGTACATGGTTCCACACATACAGAACGGTGGTTATCCATATTGATTATTCACTTGTATTTGATTCCATTGAAGTTCTTATTTTTCATGCAGTTGCTCAAAGCCTTACATACTCAGTACATTCATTCGTAATGACATCCATTAGGGGACTTACCTTACTTTCTGCAGGCACAGGTGCTAGTATACCTCCACATTAGGTTGTGGGTCATCTACGGAATATTGGTGTGCTCTAGTTGGTTCGGGGATTTTCGTGTCACATGTGTACACTTGTTTTGGTATTATGTAAACGTTGTATAAAGTAGGGACTTGTCCCGACTTTAGGTTGGTTATTTCTATGTATCTGTAGAGGCTTTATAGACGTTGTGGGATAAATGAAGGAATGTATGCCTTTGACGTGGTGGCCCTAACGGCCAAGTTTCGTATCTATTGAATGTTTTTCCATGACTTCTGCCATTGGTATCTTGTATCTATGTGTGATAGATTATTGTTCATTTAGTGACATGCATATGAGTGTACATGAATGAAGATTGGTTCTTTCGGGCATTAACGACTTCGGGTGTCAGTCCGCCCCGTTGGAATTCGAGGCGTGACATTGTTGATGTTATAGTTGATTGAGAATTAATTTGGCAACAATTAATGTTGGATTGTCGCTAAAATTAATTGATTTTTATTTGGAATGTATGGGATGTAGAAATTACAGGCTTGTGTATCTGAGTTTTTTTTCTAGAAAATTGACGGACAGGGTCGGTTAATTCATTGGTTTTTACAAAAAAAAAAAAAAAAAAAGCAGAAACTCAAAAAACCGATTCTATCTATCGTTTTCTTCTTCAATATGAAGAAAAATTGACAAACAAGGTCGGTATTCTAGGTTTTTTAAAAATATAAAATTAATTAATTTACCATCCTATTTCGTTATTTTAATTTTTTTTATGTCAGAAAAATAATTATAAAACTGTCAAAATGGATTTAAAGGAAATCGATGAACATCTGTTAGTTTCAAGTGATGCTCTCTTTCATATTGCTAAAGCAACAAATCAAGATATGATGAATGCGACTACATCAATTTTCATTTGATTTTGACCAAAAAATACATGAAGTCTGTCGGTTTTGGCCCTCATTTTTGAATAGTTTTTAATAGTGTCTTCATTAGAACTTTCATATTCACAATCTTTGTTCTTGAGTTTGAAACTTCTAACTTAAAGAGAGGCTTACAATCTCCCTAGTTTAAATATGAAAACCATAATTATTTTAATATTTTATTTTATACAGTGAATAATATATATATATTATAAAATATTTGAGTATGGTTGTTATAGAGGAGTACTTTTATAAAGAGTGTGCTGTTATTATGAATATCAATGTTATAGGTAGAATATTTTCATGGAGAATTAAAATAGTATATGAAAAATCGATTATGGGGAAAATCAAATTGTTATAGTGAAATGATGTTGTAACGAAGAGCCATTATACAGAGGTCTGACTGTACATGAAATAGAACTGTATTTGTATCAAATTTTTACCAAACTTATTTCATGTTGTTATGGTCAGTAGGAGGGAAAAATGAATTGACAAGATTGAAAAAATTAAGGACGAATTATTCAAAAAATAAAAAAATAAAAAAAAGATTTCCTCCTAATTATTCTCCTCTAATATTTTTGTGCCTGAATATCAGCCTATTTTTTCCTTTGCATATTAGATAGATTAGAGAGAAAAAATAAAATTTACAATTTACAATTTACAAGGAGAGTATTGGAGAGATTAAAGAGCTAAAAATCCTAAACTCTTAAAAAAAAGTCAAATTATTTCCAAAAGAAAGGTGGGCCTTCTTTCTTTATCTCAATCACGGGACATATTCTTTATTTTTATTTTTTTTGTTTGTTGTAAATTTCAATTACCAAGCCCTTTCACTTTTCTTGTTCCTAGATTATTGACATATATTCTTTTTATTACTTTTTTTTTTGTAACTAGTAAACCTTCATTATTTACAAAGTCAACATTACAAACTCAAACAGACTAACACGAGTTGTTGTATATAGTCTCAAAACAAAGATCATACCACCTCACCAGGAGTAACATACTTCCTGGTGACTCAAGTCCTAAATACTGTATAGGAACTGAAATTGTTGGAAGTGCTGGGCAAGTCCTATATCAGCTCTAACACATACAACTTCTCTAGTCAGTGTTTCCCATGTTATCTCCTTCTTCGTAAATAACCTAGAGTTTCTCTCCATATAGATGGAGTGAATAAATTTTGTATACACCATCTTCATGCTCTTGGATTGCTTGGATTGTTCCTTGCAATATTTAAAAATCAGATCCAAAGTTTGATCCTATTTGAAATTATTAGGCCACTACATCTGCATCCAGCTTGTGAGTTGCTTCCACATCTTCCTAGGAAATTCACATTCATTAAAGAGATGATCTCGTGTCTCATTATCACACTTGCACATTATGCACTTCTTCTCAACGAGAAGTCTCTATTTATTCAGCATGTCTACTGTTAGTTACCTGTTTTGAATATGCAACCACATGATAAAGATAGCTTTTGATCAGGCTGGCTTTTGTTTCATCAGATCTCTCCATGCTACTTTAGGAAAGTCACCTAGTTGTTGTAGGTATAACTGTCTGATTAAACTCTTCTTACCCTGGTAGTGTTATTGTATAGTCCCCGTAGATCCTTTGAATTTAGGATCTTTCTCACTATCCAGCTATCCTTATGAGGAGGAGAAGTAGCTTTAAACTGTTGTTGCTTCACATAGTATGAGTGTGTCCATCTTATTCCATACACTATCTTTTTTCTTGTTAAGTCCCAACATGTTTTAGTAATTGCTTCCTTATTCCAAAGTTTCTAATATGTGATGTTAAGATATCCTAGTCTTTAAGGAAGATATATCCTACTCCAAGAAACTAATCTCCGATAATATGCTTCTATTGCCTTCAACAGTTTAGCTGGCAAGATGAACATTTGTGCCCAGTAGAATTGGATCCCAAATAGAACAGTTTTCACTAGTTGCAATCTTTATGCATAAGATGATTTCTTGACAATCCACAAGAAACCTTTTCCACAATCTTGACAATGAGTGGTTGTCTGTAACAACCTTGAATGTGAAAATTACCATTTTATGTGTTTTGATCATTTTGTCTTTTATCGTACTTATTAGATGTTGGTTATGAGGTGTGGGGATGGTTGGCACGGTCCCTGATGCATTCGAGAATGATTTGTGAGAGTTTGAGACTCTTAGAGGCTTTAAAATTCATTAGTTTTACTTAGGTCAATATTTTGTGTTTCGAGCACCGGATGGTGATTTAGAAAGTTCCATTAGATCCAAAATGTCTAGTATTGTATTGGAAAATGTCAAGAATAGAACTAACCCCAGGAAGTAAAATATTTACAGCAAGATGTAAAAATCTATACATATTAACAACACAACATACGGTAAAAGCAGTTAGTAAAATAGATAAAATAAAAATAGAAACACCCTTTGATAATATAGTAACAGCAATTGACAATAATGATTATAGTTATGAAGAATTAGATATAAACAACGAATTAGAAATAGTAAATGAGATAATAGGAAAAGCAAAAAGAATGATAGATACCCCAACAACATCATCCAGAATGAGTACATCTAGAAGACTAGAATTTGACATACCTATGGAAATACAACCATACCATTATTACATAACAGGAATACTAGGCCAAAGAAAATATCTAATATTAATAGATACATGAGAACAAGAAAATTACATTACTAGAGAATTAATAATAGAAAATGACATTAAAATACAAGAACAAGAATGTCTAGATTTACCTAAAGAACTTAGACAAACAAAAGAAACAACAACCCAAGAACTAATTATAGGAGGAATACCTATTATTATACCCTTTACAATAACAAAAATGAATACAAATATTATTTTAGGATTAAATTGGTTAGAACAAGTTAAACCCTATAAAATAGAAGATAAACAATTGATAATTCATTATGACAGGAAACCTATCATAATTTCAAGAACTATAGTAGATATATGACAAAAGTATATATACTAGCAAAAATAATAGTAGAAGGATATAATAGTAGATATTATACACCAATGATAGACACAGGATCAGAAGCTAACCTATGTAGATATAATTGTTTACCAGAAGCAAAATGGGAAAAAATAAAAAAAACCACTGTATTTACAGGATTTAATAACGAAGGAAGCATGATAACAAATATAGCACAAAATATACAAATTCAAATATGGGATAAAATATTAACCATAAAAACAATGTATCATTATGAATTTACAACAAGAGATATGATATTAGGAATGCCTTTTATAGACAATTTATACCCTCATATATTAACTAGAACACATTGTTGGTTTACAACACCTTGTAATCACAAAGTAGCTGCTAAAAGAGTACAAAATAAACCGAGAAAATCAACCCCATGGATTAAAGGAAATAAAAATATAATACAAAAACTAGAAAATAATCCTAATACAGAAACCCAAATAGAAATAATAACTTTTTCTATAAATACATTACAACCAATACAACAACAATTAGAATTACTATATAGTAACAACCCCCTTAAAGGATGGGACAAACATAAAACCACAGTTACTATCGAATTAATTGACCAAAATAGTATAATCACACAAAAACCATTAAAATACAATTTTGATGATTTAAAAGAATTTACACTTCATGTTGATGAATTACTCACAAATAACTATATCCAAGAAAGTAACAGCAAACATACTAGTCCAGCCTTTATAGTCAATAAACATAGTGAACAAAAAAGAGGAAAAAGTAGAATGGTTATTGATTATCGCAATTTAAATGCAAAAACTAAAACCTATAACTACCCAATACCAAACAAGATATTAAAAATAAGACAAATTCAAGGATATAATTATTTTAGTAAATTTGATTGTAAATCAGGATTTTACCACCTCAAATTAGAAAATGAATCTAAAAAATTAACAGCATTTACAGTACCACAAGGATTTTATGAATGGAATGTACTACCTTTTGGATATAAAAATGCACCAGGAAGATATCAACACTTTATGGATACATACTTTACACAATTAGAAAATTGTATAGTAGATATAGACGATATACTATTATACTCTAGGACAGAAGATGAACATATACAATTATTAAACAAATTTATAAATATTATAGACACTGCAGGAATAAGTCTAAGCAAAAGTAAAGCAGAAATAATGAAAAACCAAATAGAATTTTTAGGAATACAAATAGATAGAGATGGAATAAAAATGCAAACGCATATAGTACAAAAAATAAATGAATCAGAAGAACTCTTAGATACGAAAAAGAAATTACAATCTTTTTTAGGATTAGTAAATCAAGTACGAGAATATATACCAAAACTAGCAGAACATTTGAAACCCTTACAGAAGAAATTAAAAAAGGATATTGAATATCATTTTGATGATACAGATAAAAATCATATTCAACGAATAAAGGAACTATGTAAAAATTTACCTAAGCTATATTTCCCAGATACAACAAAACAATTTGTATATATAGTAGAAACAGACTCAAGTGACCATAGTTATGGAGGCGTATTAAAATATAAGTATTTAAATGAAACTATCGAACATCACTGTAGATATTATTCAGGATCTTATACGGAACCACAAATTAAATGGGAAATAAATAGAAAAGAATTATTTGCTTTATATAAATGCTTGTTATCATTTGAACCATATATTGTATATAACAAATTTATTGTTAGAACAGATAACACTCAAGTAAAATGGTGGCTAACCAGAAAAATACAAGATTCAGTTACTACAAAAGAAATACGGAGACTTGTATTAAATATACAGAATTTTACTTTTACAATTGAAGTAGTTAGCACTAACAAAAATACTGTTGCAGACTACTTATCAAGACAAGTCAACCCAGACCGAACCAGAAAAAGATAGTACAATGGAAGCTATGCTAAAAGCCATTACTACACTTTGTTCCAAAGTGGACAGTATTGAGATAGAAATGAACAAGCTAAAGCTTAATGAAGTTAATCTGAAAGCTAAAGCTACAAGCAGTCAGCCGCATGACTTAAAAGATGCTGAACTACGTCCACAGGCAGACGGTAAACAGCCAGAACTAGAAGGAGACGTTGAGAAACTCCATAAAACTCATAACAAGTTTGTTAATGCAGTTACAGGCAAAGCAACTACAGGAGCAAGCAGCTCAAGTTCAACCAGCCACCCTACCAAAAAACAAAATACCAACTTAAACAGCCAATTCTCAAAGCCATTTATCCAAAAATTCCAATCTACAAATAATCCCAGTCCACAAACATCAAGCTATGCATCTAGCTTAAGCCATAATAAAGAAATGTATAATCACCTTTCTCGGACATATATCCGCAACATCCACAAAATCCAAACACATTTAAATTTAAATCCAAGGTCAACCACAACTACTGACCCAGAAAAAGATTATATAACCCAAAAATTACAAGGTTACAATAAACTTGTAGCCCAACCAGATACAAGTGCAAACCTAGTTAAGACATGTTATGACTACGGACTATTAGCTACCGTATACACTAAGGACGGACATGAAGTACAGAAGATACCAGAAATATACAACGCATTTTCTACCTATAAACGAATTACCGGAGGAACATTCTTTTATATCAGATTTTATACTGCACCAGCGGAGATACTATTCGATGAGATAAAACCAAACATACAAGTAGTCAAAATAGGACTGACTAAAGATATGATTTTACCAGAAGAAATAGCACCACAGCAAGAAATACCTGAAGAAGAAATACCACAATTTTATGCAAATAAAAGACTTATTGGTTTACAAGTTATTTTACAAAAACTAGCAAACAATTACACAAATGGACATGCTATATGGAGCTACTATTGCAGAAACCAAGTAATGATTTATGCCAACTCAAGAGAACTAAGACAAGCAGACATGAAAGAAGTCCGACAATGTTTTCTTTTAGAAAGTCGTAAAGCATACAGTAGTACTGTACCTTTACGCGTTTTTGTAAATTATTGAGGCTGAATAGCAGACCTCTCCTATGTATATAAATAGAGGAAGATGCAGATGAGAGGAGGTATCGAGCATTCGAAACCTAAAACTTCTCATGTGCTGAGAACTCACTAAATAAAATATCTTTCAGTAATCTACTTATTTTCAATTAAGCTATGGAGGATTCCAACATACAATCTTCAATCTCATATACAACAGAGGAAATAACAACTACGGTACACCCTTATTTAATTATGTGTAACTAAATCTTATATTCCTAATAATCTCTAGATTATTATTAAATGTTTATCATATAGCAGTTCGATTATGTTATATTATTCGAGTAAGTTTGCTATGGTTAGGTAAGCTAAGAGTTAGGTAAGCCCAGACTAAGCCATCCTAGAGGTCGAAATCGGAAAAGGCTAGGAATGCCGTGAATAGGGTAGTAGACCAGAGTTGAGGCATTGTTAGGGTAACTGATCAAGGCTGAAACCCATAGTAGTGACACAAAGAATAATTAAACATACTGAATTGCTTAGTGATAAATATAATAATAGGATTAGAGGTTAAAGGGAATATGATTTGAACACACATAAATGACAAATATGGCCACATCTAGTAAAAACACCTCACCTGATATAGAAAATGACCAAGAAAAAACACCTAAATACTTACTCAATGAGGATAATAATTATAAAATATTACTACTATATGTACTAAGGACATTAGATAAAGATTCAATACAAAAAATATATAACTTACTATTTACCCATGAACTTATAGACTTAATGAAAGAAGCATTATTAAATAGTTTATTAATAGTAGACACTGATGAAGATACAGATTATAAAACTAATGATATATACGATGACATAGATTCAGAAGGATATTTAGATTTTAACTAAAAGAATGAACCAAGAACATTTAGAAAATTGGCAAAAAACTATAAAAGAATTAAGAGAAAGAGAAACTTTAATACAATATAACCTAGATAAATATATACAAACCCAAGAAGAAGCTTATCTAGATTTAATAGTACAAGATATTAACCAAATCTTAAGACTAATTAGACAAAGAGATATTTATTATAATTCCGCATTTTTAACATGACCAAAGACATTAACATAACCAAAGACATAAGGGACCCCCCATCATTGGGGTCCCAGAGGATAATTAGTTATAAACGACCTCTTTTGGAAAATCTCACATTGCCATTGAGTCCGGAACATGAAAATATCCTAGTAGCATATATGGTTTAGTTTTGTGGGATCTTGAATGAATCTAGAGGGTCAGTTCAGAGAATTTAGAAAGTTCCATTTCAGCTGAATTATTGTATCTGGTGTAAGGCAAAAGCCTTCTTCGAGTTCGCGAGACCCAGGTCACAATTGCAAAGAAGGAAAACACACATCATCATGAACACGATGGTGGGATCACATTTGTAAAGGGTTGACTTCTCATTTATCACGTTCGCGACCCCTTGCCCGCATTTGCGATGACCATTTAATTTTCCGTCAATCATTGACCCACGCGATCGCAAGGTACTGTTCATAGAACAGTATAAATTCTCCATTTTCACCATTTTTGGTCCTTGGAGCTTAGGTAAAGGTCAATTCTTAGGGTTTTCTTCACCATTTAAGCTTGGGTAAGCTCTTAACTCTCATTCCCATTAATTTCCATTGATTTTATCTTTAAAATAGCTTCAAAACCTTGAATTCGATTGAGTTTTTAGGGGTTTTGTCAGTAAAGCTTTAAAGTGGGTTTTATTCGATTCAAGCCTCATTTTTAATTCATTTTCGTATGGGTTTTAAACTATAGACTCCTATAATCTTGGGAAACAAGTTTCTAAAATAAAATTATGATTTTACCCTTTCTTTTTCAAAACCATTTTTTTAACTAATTTTTGGCTCATTTCAAATATAGCTAATATTGGTATCATTGGCTTCCTTTTAAAACATAGATTGTATATTTGATAGTTTTATCTCATTTCGATCATTTGAAAAGGAAAGTCTCCGTGTTGAAGGTTCTAGGCTCGAACTTCAACTCTTTGAGGTAGGTTATGACTTAACTTCCTTCAGACTAGATTGAGTAGTTAACGTATATGCAAAGCATGCTATGGGATAGGGAATTAGCCATGGGAAGTCATATTTCAAGATTATTATTATTGTTGTGTGCCTATATGGGCGCTTATATACATATTGTTGTTGACTTGAGATATCACATATTGCGTGATGCCCGTGTGGGGGCTTTATTTGACATCATAGGCATTATTTGTGCATTAAATGCAATAATTATTGTTGTGATACCCGTGTGAGGGCTTGAATAGATATTATAGGCCTAATCTTAGCACTATTTGCCTCTATCATGATTTATGTACCCAAGTAAGGGGTTCGAAATGTTATTATTGATGTCTTACATGACTATTCTTTCTAGTGATGCCGACCGAGTGTTGATATCATGAATTATTAACATATTGAGTTGATTTTGAGCTCATTTATACCTATATTGAATTTATTATTATCTTCATACTGGTTGGTTGTGAGCATGACATCCTCATTTCATTTATACATATTTATGAGATTGGTACTACTAAGAAATACTTATTTTGATAGAAAATTAGACATTTTATAAACCACCTATACCGAGGGATGTGCCGGTAAGGTTGGATAAGAAATACTATTTTTTTAAGAAAATAAGATACTTTATGAAACATCTATACTGATGGATGTGCCGGTAAGGTTGATTGAGACACGAGATTGAGATTATGATACATATATGGGTTGCAAACCCCCCATGGGTCCTATCCTGAAGCGCTAAGGCTTGGAAGGCGTATATGTAAGTCCCACTATCATTACATAAATGCATTTCATTGTATTGTATTTGCATCTTCTGTGATTCCTTTTACATACCCTTAATGTGTACTAGTTTCCTTATATAGTAAATGTGTAGATGTTCCTTTTATCTTATATTATAGAACTTTAGTGGAGACGGTGTAAGCTACTATTTGATAACTTTTCTATTTACAGGTGATATGCTCTTAGTATCTTTTACGTGTATGTATTTTCTACTTTTCTCAGTCGACTTATGATACCTACTGGTACAAGTGGACTGTACTCACCCCTACTGTGCCCTTTTGATGCAGATCCTAGATTGTGTACGAGACGTAGTAGCTGATTTTGTGCTATTAGAGTTGATATTTGAGGTACTGGCATGGTCTATATTCCAGAGCTAAATCTGGACCTCCTTTTGTCCTTATCTTGTCTTTACTTATGTTTAGAGATGGATTATTTATTCAGATATTCGGTCATGTTTAGATGCCCTTATAATTATGATACCAGATTCTAGGGGGTTTATGTATTTTGTTCAGAGTTTTACTAAGTTTTACATTATGGCCTGACTTTTTTATAGAAGTCTCGTATTTGAAATGTTAAATTTAATATTTCTGTGTTTCCATGTTCTTTTGGGTTTTGGCTTACTTAGCAAAGTTCGGCTGAGGTCGGTGCCATCATGACCTTGACTTTTGGGTCATGAAAAATTAGTAATAAAGCACTAGGCACACTGGTTCCATAAGTGTAAGAATAGGATGTCTAATAAAGTCTGGCGGATTGATACGCTGACTTTTGTATCTATCTTCGAGAGGCTATAGGATATCGTTAGGAAAAACGTCTCTGATTTGACTCCTTATCGTGCAGGTTGTTCATACCCAACATTCTAAACTTGTATTCCATTTTTTCCTGTGCAGATAATGAGGACTAGGTACAGAGATACTAGGGATGCTGAGCCAGCACCCGCTGTTGGAACCCCAATTAGGCGGCGAGGTAGGGATAATGGCCGACCCAAAGGTAGAAGATGGGCATAAGGAGCTTCCATAGTCAGAGAATGTGCTAGGGAGGCCTCACCCAAATTAGAGGTTGAGTATGCAAAGGATGATTATCAGACAGAGAGTGTGGGGCTAGCTTAGGTCCTACAAGGTTTAGTGGTCACCCCAGTGCTACAGGATCTATTGATTCATCTCTTGAGTCATCTAGATAGTGTTCCCCAGGCTGGTGTTCCCTTGAGTATACTAGATTTTCCTCAGACTTCAGAAGGTTTTCAGCTTCCAGGATCGGCTTCTACTTATGGTATTCTGAATTCAGGGGTACAACCATCTTCTGTGGTACCCCCACATGTTGATTCACTGCCTACCAAGCTTACTATTCCTCCAGTTATTTCATGTCATATGATGTCTTTTGATGATCAGAAGAGGTTCGAGAGGTTTATTCGCTTTGCTTCTCCCAAGTTTAGTTGTGCCATTGGAGAGGACGCCTATGAATTTTTGCTTGACTATGGGAGAGGTTGCATAACCTTGGATCCCTTGAGACCCACAGTGTTTCTTATACGACTTATCAGTTGACTGATATGGCCAGATAGTGATAGAGGTCTCTTTATAATTGTAGACTATTGGGTTTGCCTGCTATTATATGGACTCAATTTTCTAAGGCTTTTCTAGAGAGATTTGTGCCTTATAGTTCGAGGGATCAGATGAGAGATGAGTTTGATCACTTGGAGCAGGGCTCCATGTCCATTGCTGTGTATGAGGCACATTTTTATGCACTATCTAAATTTTCTACCGCCAGTATATCCATTAAGTGAGAAAGGATTAGGAAGTTTGTCAAGGGATTGGAGGGCTTTTATCAGTTGGCTATAGCTCAAATAATAGTATTAAGGGCTTTTTTCTAGAGTATAGTTGAGCATACCAACATGCTTGAGTCAATTCATCAGGGTACCCAGGGAGGTGGCAGTGCCAAGAAAAGTTGTTATTAGGGTCGGTCCAGTGGACATATAACCCAAGGTAGGGCTTTTACTGTTAGAGGTGCTAACGGTTATCATGGTAGACCAATACAGGTAGCCTTATACGATTTAAGGGGTAGTTCTTCGATTTCTTTAGCTCCAGGTAGTCAGGATTCAGATAATGCGAGTAGAGGCTTCAGTTTTGGTTCTTCAGGGTAGGGAGGTCATTCTAGCTTTTTTAGGTTTTATCAGTATGAGTCGGGTAGCAGAGGATGCTTAAGGATTTCCCTCATCATGCATTGGGTCCTGCCCAGTAGGTTTTTTAGCTTCAGATTTACCCTAATCCTATATCTGCAGTTAGACGTGGTTCACAGAGTGGTAGGGGTGGTGCTAGAGGTGCTTGAGGATGAGTTCGATGAGGTCGTGGGGGTGGATGTAGGGTTGCTTAGTCCAAGAGCGAATGTGGATAGTGTTATGCAATACCTGGGAGACCTAAAATAAAGGCCTTTGATGTAGTTATTACAGGTATCATCCAAGTTTGCTACTAATCTACTTCCATGTTATTTGACTCCAGGTCTACATTCTCCTATGTGTCTATATATTTTTCTACTAGTTTTGATCCTGCATATAAGTCCCTTCTTGTGTTTCTTCGTGTTTCTACCCCCGTAGGAGATTCTTTAATGATGGATCGGGTGTACTGATCCTGTGTGGTGACCTTTGTGGGGTGTGAGACCTAGGTAGACTTGATTATCCTAGATATTGTTGATTTTGACGTTATCTTAGGTATGGATTGGTTAGCTCCCTATCATGCTATTTTGGATTGGTATGCCAAGACCGTGACTTTAGTTACTCTAGGTGTTCTAAGGTTAGCTTGGAAGGGTACTTTTAGTTTGGGTCCAAAGGGAATTATATCTTTTCTACGTCCTCGTCGCATGGTAGAAAAAGGGTGTTTGTCTTATTTGGAATATGTTCACGATACTAGTGTTGCCTCACCGCCCTCTTAGGATTTCGTTCAGGTTTTTCGCGATTTCAGGGATGTATTCTTATGGATTTCCCTGGTATGCCTCTAGACCATGATATTGATTTTTCTATTGATGTTGAGCCGAGTACCAAGCCCATTTTCATTCGCCTGACTGAGTTGGAGGAATTGAAGAAGCAGTTGCATGATATGTTGTGTAAGGGGCTCATTAGACCTAGTATATCCCCTTGGGGTGGTCCTGTCTTGTTTGTGAATAAGAAGGACGAGTCTATATGCATGTGTATTGACTATTGGTAATTGAACAAGGTAACGGTCAAGAATAAGTATCTTCTTCCTCGCATTTATGATCTATTTGACCAGCTTTAGGGTGTTTCGGTCTTTTTCAAGATTGACTTAAAGTCCGAGGATCACCAGTTAAAGATTAGAGTTTCGTACATTTCGAAGACAACTTTTTAGACTCGATGCGGTCATTATGATTTTTTTGTCATGTAATTTGGACTGACCAATTCCCCAACAGTATTTATGGAGTTGATGAACAGGGTATTTCGACCGTATCTCAACTCTTTTGTGATTGTATTTATAGATGACATCTAGGTTTATTCCAAAAATGAGGCCGACCATGTGAGACACTTGAGGACTATACTTCAGAGATTGCGAGATGAGAAGTTATAAGCGAAGTTCTCCTAGTGCGAGTTTTGGTTAGATTTTATTTCCTTCTTGGGTCATATGGTGACCAAGGATGGCATTATGGCTGATTCCAAGATAACGACAATACGTGATTGGGCTAGACCTATTTCTCCTACCAAGATTTAGAGTTTCATTTAGTTTAGCAGGTTATTATCGATGTCTTGTTGAGGGTTTCTCTTTTATTGTGTCTCCTTAGACCAACTTGACTCAGAAGAAGATTGTTTTCCACTGGTTGGATTCTTGAGAGGTGAGCTTTCAAAACTTAAGGAGTTGTTGACTTTGGCTCTTATCTTGACTTCTCCCAAGGAGAACATGGGATTTACCATATTTTATGATGTTTTCAGAGTTGGATTGGGTGTTGTGTTGATGCAGGAGGGTAAGGTGATTGCTTATGCTTCTCATCGGTTGAAGCATCATGAGAATAATTACCCTACCCATGACTTAGAGTTGGCAGCAGTCATTTTTGTGTTGAAATTATGGCGGTGATGAGTCAGAAAATTACAACTCATTTGACCTAAAATGGTAAGAAATCATGTCCTTAATACTAATTTGAATGCATTTTAATGTTAATTTTGTTTAATTTCAGGGTTAAGGCCAAGAAGTGGTTGAAACAGCAAAATGATGAAAGATTAGAGAAAATATGCATAAAATCATCGCAAGTGTCATTTGTCTCACCGCCAAACCTTTCAGTACATTTCCAAAGAGATAGTTCCATTGCGATTCCAACACTATGGACCAGTTCAACTCCTGACAAAATGGTGACGAGAGACATGATTCGGCACATCATCGAACCGATCGAAGAAGCCAAAGTCCGTCTCCAAAATTGATAGGTGCTTACCATTGGGGATAAAGTTTGAGGACAAATCAGTGAACCGAGGGCAATTTGACGCATCGCCGATTCATTCGGCGATAGAATAATGCTCAGTCATGTCACGCCCCGACTTCCAACGAGGCGTGATTGGCACCCGAATCCGATATGGCCCGAGACAACCAATCTTTGCTCATGAATCTTCGTATGTATATCCTCGTATGAGTCTTATTAAACCTTATACAATTATGCGTAAAACATACACATGAAAACATATGTTATATTTAGATTTAGGAAATGTGGCCGTTGGGGCCATCACGTCAAAACGGACGTTTATCTCTTACATTCATAACCCACACATGTCTATAAAAGCCTCTAAAAGATGCATTTACAAGACCAACTAGCAGTCGGGGCAAGTCCCCGCTTTAAACAATATTTACAACATCAAAACAACTATACAACTGTGACTCGGAAAGTCCCAAAGCAACTGGGGCTCACCAAAGATCCTCAATTAACTGTCAGTCTACTGTAGAGGTCTACTAGTACCTGCACCTGCAACATGTAAGGTAAGTTCCCCGAGGGGGTCAGTACGAGAATGTACTGAGTATGTAAGGCTAAGAGCAACTGTATAAAAGATATGAATTTCAATGTACTCAAGATAAGAGAATAATCAATGTGGATAAACAGTCGTCCTGTACGTTTAAAATCATGAATTTTACTTTGGTTATCGTTCTGTCTATATGTGGGGAACTAGGTTCATTTCTCCCATTATCTGCATTACTTGTTCATTCACTCTTACCATCATCAATCTTAATGTGGAAACATATAGATCACTTATGTTACTGTTATTCTAGATCACTCCTTTATAGCCTTACTATCTTTCAAACACATCTTCATTCAAGGGAGATTTCCTTCACTTAAGAGATTCTTTCATTCCTCTAAGCTCATCACCCTTGCTATTCATCCACTTGGTTAGTAGGTTATAAAATCATAATATTGGACTTTGATCATGACATGATTGGAAAATGCTAATCACAATAAATAGATTCTCTTACACATTACTTTACTTACTTTGTCACTCATTTGTCGTATCCGGGCCCAACTGATCAGTGGGAAAAATAGTATCATCATGCAGGTGTTCTTTCACCCCATGGATAGCATCATACAGGCGTGTATATCACCCCATGGATACATCCCATGATATTAAGAATAGACATCATGCAGGTGTTCATTGCACCCCATGGATACGTCATGCAGGTATTCTTTTTACCCTATGGATATGTCATGCAGGTATTCTTTTTACCCCATGGATAAGATCATATCGTCATGCGGGTGTCCTTTTCACCCCATGGATAAATTAACTTCATCATGCGGGTATTTGTACCCTATGGATAACATTCCTGAACACAATCAATGTGCATTACTTTATTCTTACTTCATTTCTTTACTTTTGAGATTGATATCTTTACTTGTGAGAGATTGATACTTTTGCTTATGAGAGATCGATACAATCACTTGTGAGAGATTGATACGTTGCTAATACTTTTGATAATCATAACTTTACTTGAAGCTTTGAATCAATAATCAATGAGTGAGATACATATGAATAACTTGGCAGTATAACATTCTTGGAAACATAACACTATTGGAATCATTGAACCATAATCAATGAACAAGAGACATGAGTATAATCACTATTGAAACTTTGGAACACAACCTTGTTGACTTTTGGTACATTAGTCCATGAACGTGAGACGTGTGATTCACATCCAATTAATAGGTAGGAAAACATATGATCGCAACCATTGGAAATCGAAAATAAGATACCTTAACACATTTTGGAACAGAACTAGTGTAATGTCAATGTGGATACTATTTGCCGCAGAAAGATACGGACAGAGTAACCTTACATACCTTGTACTCTCAATACGGATATACAGTCCTAGAGGTGCATACAATAGTCCCGCTCCTTCTTTATGTGTCACTCTACATCACAAATATATAACGGGATTCACATTAACCATCAACTACTTTACAAATGCATAGAACATCAATGAGTTACATGTTTGCCTTTAAACATGTCATTTCCCCTTGACAAAACCATTGATGAAATTATTATTCCAAAAAATTCCCCAATATTCCATACATTGACCAATACATGAAAATAAATACATTTCACCACAACACTTCTGCTTTACACTTTCTTATCCATATCACACCACAAATAATCCATTAAATTACCTTAATACACCTCATAACACATATCGGCCAAAATCCCACAATTTACACTTTTAGAAAAATAACAAGTTTAATAACAAAATCACACCATACATGTTCATATTTTATCCATACTATGCTCTTTCATCAAAGTCACAAGTCATAAGTCAAGCTTGAATCTCATGGATCACAAATCTTATATAAAAACACAAAGTACCATGTCCAACACTTCCAAGCATAACCAACATGATTTACATACTATCCCATGCATATAATATATTAATCCATAAGAATAATCACTTACTCAAGATTGGAAGATGATGGTCTTGTCCAAAGAGGCTTAGGGTTTGGGTTTGAGAGTTAAGAGAAAATATCTCTTTTTTTGGGTTCTTGGAAAAACCTAGAAATACATGTGTGTTTGAATGAATAAATTCTGATTTTTTGTGCCTTTTATAGGCCCTTAAAGTCATCCTTAGCCATTTGGGAGCAATAATTGAGTAGTCATGGCAAGAATGGGTCATTTGACCCATTTGGGCCAAGTCTTTTATTCCATTTTGGGCCTAAATTTGGGCCCAATAACACATGTCCATTTAACCCATAAACTTTCATGTACAATTCACCATATATCTCATGTTTAAATAATTTCATAATGTCACGACAATATGCTCTTACGAGATTCTCATTCGTCGTCTCAATCGCAAAAATAGGAATTCTAGTCGTCCATGGCTTCCTTGAACATTTTTTATAATTACTTGTGTTTCATGTTTTGATCATGTAGAAGTATGTAGGAGTGTATTGAGGTATTTGAAGCTTTAACAACACTCAAAGAACTCCAAATAACCAAAAGAAACCATCCATGAATCGTCGTAGAATTGCGTTACAAAACGAGCCCGGAAAGGCAAAACCTTTGTGCCTTGCGCCACTGCTGCAAAGAAAGGCAGTGGCGCAAGATTTCCTTTCCCTCTGAATCATGGGCTTGCGCCACACCCCCTGAAACAGGGAGTGGCGCAAGTTTCCATGCCTTGCTGAATTTTTTGGCAATTTTTCCACCACTTGCCTATCATCCAATATCTTATCAAAACACTACAAAATACTTACTTAGTGATCTTACTCATCAAGTAAACATGACTCCAAGTCACCAAATGAGGTTGGAATGTGTATGGGGCATTCCACAAATGCTCCCCGAAATCACCAAACACTTCCTATGAAAGGCTAGTCACATGTACAAGGCCAAATTTCAAAATTTCTCATCTTTAACATTACCAAATGCATCCTTGTAGCTCTCGACACCTAAGGAAACATTATTCAATGTCATCAAGTAGGTTTGGGAAGGTACGGGGTGTTACAAGTCAAATTGGATACGGTGGCATTTTTTTGTAAATCTAAGGTCTATTTTTGCTGAAACTACTTAAGCCTTTTTGGCCATTTGGAACCGAACCCTATCTTTTTTCAATTTTCTGAATCTTAAGTATTTAATCAAACCCTAGTTGTTAGATTAACTACTTTGTTCTTAGAATTTGGATTTTTCTGGTAAAACATTTGGATTCTATGGTGAATATGGAAGAAAAATTTGGTACATTTCCTTTTTCTTGTCCTATGAGTAGCTAATTTCCCAAACTTGGGGTTATGCATTATTAAGTATTGATTGTTGTGTGGGTAGTGATTATTAACCTTTATATTATATTACTTGTTATGATTTTAGCTAAATCTCTATGTTTTAATTTATAGATTAAGGTTGCAAACTTAGTCTATGTTCGGATCTCTTGTCTTGATTGAAAGAGAAGACAAGAGTGATGAGATTTAGTTGACAAAACTTGAGTTACACTAATTTAGGAGGTGATGCCAGGAATAGATTACCCATTTTGAGGTCATTGGTTGTTTGGTAGTGTAGACACTTCGGTGTTTGAAAGAAGCTCATGTGAAATTTTGTGGTGGATTGGGAAATTACCACCAAGACGTATAGCCAAGACAAGCCTAGTCATAACTAGCAATCAGATTTTAGGTGCATTTTCACTTACCCATTCATATAATTATTCTCAAGAAGACATAAATCCAAGTGCTTTAGTCTATTGATTACATCCTCTAGCATTAATTTTTGACAATTCAAAGTGAGATTTGATACTCTTAACATGAAAATGATTTAACAACCCCCCCCCCCTATTTTACTTTCTTGCATGATTTTAAACATTACGTGCCAACTCATAGTCACTTATGACACTTGAGAGTGAAGCTATTGCTCTTATTCCCTGTGGATTTGACCCCGACTCCTATGTTGGGTAAAAGTAATACTAACGACCGCGCATATTCATTTCCTAGAGTGTATTTGAGCGTCATCAAAAATGTCACCGTTGCTGGGGAATGAAATGTAGCATTAATTTTTTGTAGTGTTATAGGTTACTTTTGTTATCTGTCATGTAAACTTTACTTTATTTGTTGTTTTTGTCTTGTTTAGGTGACAATCTAAGTATTCACGATACATGAGTCAAAAATGGTAGAGACAACTCTACCTTCGATGGACACCTTGAGGATGAAGATCACCTAGGGTAGGTCGGAAGGGCAAATGCAATTCACATCTCACCCACGGAGGGTAATGGAGTATTTCATATCACATGTGTGATGCTCCACTTACTCCAAATTAAGGGATTATTTGATGGTCAAGCCAATAAGGACGCTAATCTCCATTTGAAAAACTTTATAGATGTGTGTCTCCCATTCGACATTGCTCATATCTCACAAGAGTCCATACAGTTGAGACTCTTTCTATTCTCGTTGGTGAGTGATGCGATATTGTGATTGTGGGAGTTACCCATGGATTCTATAACATCGTGGGTTGAGTTGACGGAAACTTTTCTAGACCTAATCTTTCCATCATCCCACATACTACAATTGAGGGATGAATTCATAAACTTTTGACAATTGAGTGGTGAGCCAAGCATGGTTAAGGTTTGATAAAAGGTTATTGCTGTGACCAAAAAATGAGGTTCTAGACAATATGTTTTTCAAAATTTTATGTAGAGCATTTGAACAATTGAACAAGATGGGGGTGGATAAAGTGGCCAGAGGATCTATAATTAAACATACTTTCAAAGTTGCTTCAGGATTATTGGATCAAGTAACAAAGCAAAGTAGTGCATGGCACACAAGAGATACCAAGGTTGTCGTGGGGTCTCCCTCCACATCTTTTGTGATTCAAGAATAAAGTAAGAAGGATGAGTAGAGAGACGAACACATAACCAAAGTGATGACAAAATTGGATCTCCTCGCAAAACACATGATGGGTTCAACTCCAAAGGCGGTCAATGTCATAACTTCAAAGAGAACTAAAGTGTATGATGATGATGAGGCAGAGTCACTTGATGAAGAAATTTGGTTCATCGCGAACCAAATTGGGGGTTCCCGACCTACCTATCAAAAGCAAGGTTGGAATCAAGGTTGGAAGGAAAGGGACCGTGATTGAAAAGATTATGATTGGAAGGATCAAAATCGAGATAAAAATTAGAGGGATAAATAAATAGATAGGGATCTCAATTGGAGAGACAAATATTGTGACCATGACAGATACATTCCTTCATATGATCGGCCAAAGGTAAAGAAGCGACCTCCATTGATCCGAAGAATTATAAGAAAGAAGACGTATTTACTCGTATCCTTATGGGAGTTGAAAGAAGTGATAAGATGCTAAGGAAAATGAAGAGAAAATTCTCACAACTCAATCAAATGGTCACTTCACACTCGGCCTCCATCAAACAACTGGAAAACCAATTGGGTCAAATCTTTTCGCATTTTAATGCAAGGATAAAAGGAGCCCTTCCTAGTGACATGGTAGCAAACCCAAAAAATGATGCTCATATCATGACAATTGTGACTAGGAGTGGTAGGACTCTTGGTAATAATGTTGTGAATCTTGATGAAGACCCTAATAAGAGGGGTGTTGACGAACAAGTGAGCAAGAAGAGAAAGCGACTTTATAAGTCAAATAAAGATGTCACTATTCCAAATGAGCCAAGTGTTAAGAAGCCAAGAGTAGTGGAATAGAAGGTTGAAGGAGAAAAAATATGACAAGCGGTTGATGGTAGTGTTTTAAAATCGAAGGAGAGTCTGGTTGTCTCAAAGCCACAAATTAAAATTCCTCCATTATTCCTACAAAGGCTCAAGAAGAAGGAGAACGACACAAAATTCAAGAAGCTCTTTTTAAAGTTTAGCAATCTATTTGTCACTATCCCATATGTGGAAGCTTTGCTAGAAATACCAGGGTACGCTAAATTTATGAAGGATTTGGTAATCAAGTAAAGGACTATGGATTTTGAAATAGTAGAGGTCTCGCATAGTTATAGTGTCATAATGTCAAGCAATATTGTTGTTAAAAAAAAAGATCCCGGTGCATTCACCATCCCGTGCACCATCAGGGTATACCAATTTGGCAAAGCATTATGTGATCTAGGGGCAAGTATGAATTTTATGCCTCTAGATATTTTAAAATTGTTGGGATTGGGATCACCAAAACCAACAATAATGAGGCTATTGATGGCGGACCGGTCCATTAAATTATCAGTGGGGATTATTTATGATGTCCTTGTTTGGGTTGATAAGTTTATATTCCCGGCCGGTTGTGTAATCCTAGATTGTGAGATAGATTATGAATTCCCAATCATACTCGGGAGACCATTTCTTGCTATCGGTAGAGATTTGGTTGATTTAGAATATGGCAAGATGAAATTTAGGGTGAACAATAAGGAGGTGGCATTTAATGTGTGCAAGTTCATGAAGCAACCAAAGGACTTGCAAGTGATCTCCGTGATTGACATGATTGATGATGTGGTAGCCGATGCTACAGAGGTGAAATTCATTGTTGAGTTGTAGAACTATGAAAGTGATGACAATGAAGAATATGATGAGGTTGTGGACTCCTTTAAAAGTTTGGGTTCTTTCACAAATAATCCATGCAAGCTTGATCTTGATTTGAAGAATCGGGAGAGTCCTTCCGCTAAACCCTCAATCATAGATCCACCATAACTTAAGCTTAAACCTCTACCACCGTACCTACATTTTGTATTCTTGAGGGAAGGTAACACCTTTCCCATCATCATTGGAGGATATTTGATGCCTTGGCAAGTGGAAGCATTGAAATTGGTTGTGAGAAAATATATTTGGGTAATTGGTTAGACCATAGCAGATATTATCAGGATTGCACCCGGTATTTGCACTTACAAGATAATGTTGGAACCCGACTATAGACCAAGTGTTGTGCATCAATGGAGGTTAAAACCTCCTATGCAAGTGGTTATGAAAAAAGAGATAATCAAGTGGTTAGATGCTGGCATGGTGCATCCGATCTTGGATAGCACGTGGGTAAGCCCAATTCAATGCGTCCCAAAAAAGGAGGCATCATGGTGGTCCCAAATAAAAACAATGATCGTATACCCATCCGTCCAGTTATGGGTTGGAGAGTGTGTATTGATTATCGAAAGCTAAATTCATAGACGGAGAAAGATCACTTCCCTATGCCATTCATGGATCAAATGCTTGATAGACTAGCGAGAAGAGGTTGGTATTATTTTTTTGATGGATACTCGGGCTACAATCAATTTTCAATAGCACTCGAAAACCAAGAAAAAACCATGTGCACATGTCCCTATAGAAAATTTGCCTTCAAGCGCATGCCCTTTGGGCTATGTGATGCACCCGCTACTTTTCAATAGTGTATGCTTTGTATCTTTTGGACATGGTGAAGGACTCAATAGAGGTATTTATAGATTATTTCTTGGTTGTTGGTGATACGTTTGAGGGGTGCCTTGAATATTTGGAGAAGGTGCTTGAAAGGTGTGTGGTAAATAACCTTGTTTTGAATTGGGAGAAATGTCACTTTATGGTTAAGGAAGGGAATGTTGTCAGTTATAAAATATCGGGCCAAGGAATCCAAGTTGATCAAGCAAAAGTGGAGGTCATTTCCAAGCTACCCCCTCCGATATCTATCAAGGGTGTGAGAAGTTTTCTTGGCCATGCGGGTTTTATAGGAGGTTCATTTAAGACTTCTGTAAGATTGCTCACACCAAGTGTAAGCTTCTTGAGAAGGAAGAAAAATTTGAGGTTGATGGGGAGAGTGTGAGGGCATTCAATTGCCTCAAAGAAAAGCTTGTCTCGGCTCCCATTATTGTGGCTCCTAATTAGTCACAATCTTTTGAGCTTATGTATGATGCAAGTGGGTGTACACTAGGTGCTGTGTTAGGGCAGCGGAAGGATAAACTCTTCCATCAAATCTATTATGATAGCAAGTCGTTAAATGAGGCACAACTAAACTACACGATTATAGAGCAAGAATTATTCACCGTAGTTTATGAGTTTGAGAAATTTTGTGCCTATTTCTTGGGCACAAAAGTCATTGTGCACACCGATCATGCCCCCTTCAATATTTGATGGCCAAGTAAGAAGCCAAACCTAGTTTGATTAGGTGGATCTTATTGCTCAAAGAATTTGATTTTAAAGTTAAGGATCGAAAGGGATGTGAAAATCAAGTGGTGGATCACCTATCAGGCCTCAAGTCAAATGAAGAAAAGTGGGGTGAGATTGATATTGACGATACATTTCCCAATGAGCTTTTCGTGGCCCTAAAGGGGAGTATGCCACCATGGTATGCTGATTTTTTCAAATTATGTAGTGAGTGGGATTCTCCCCGATGACTTGAACAATTACCAAAGGAAAAGGTTCATCCACGATGTAAAAAAGTGTTATTTAGATGTATTCGATCTCTTTAGGGAGGTGCGGATGGAATGATACGTCATTGTGTTATATAGGAAGAGATGAAACATATAATTAAGGTATGCCACTCATCACCAGTTGGTAGCCATCATGGTGGTATGCATACAGTAGCAAAGATCCTTCAATGTGGATTCTATTGGCTGACTTTATATCGCGATTCTCATGAGTTAGTGTAGGTGTATGAGCAATGCCAAAGGCAAGGTGGGAGCTCAAGAAGGCATGAGATGCCTTTATAACCAAGTGTGGATGTTGAGTTGTTTGATTTATGGGGGTTGGATTTCATGGGACCCTTCATGAGCTTGTATGGGAATCACTACATGTTGGTGGCAGTTAATTATGTTTCTAAATGGGTCGAGGCTATTGCATTTCCAAACAATGAAACTAAGAGTGTAACTTAATTCTTGAAGAGGTATATTTTTACCCAGTTTAGGACACGTCGTCCTATCATAAGCTATGGGGGATCTCCTTTTTGTAACCAATCATTTAGGTATTTGCTTGCCAAATATAGAGTGAAGCATAAAGTGGCTTCTTCATACCACCCTCAAGCCAATAGGTTGCGAAAGTGTCCAACCGAGAGATAAAAGAGATTTTGGAGAAGGCCATGAATGCAAGTAGAATGGATTGGGCTCAAAAACTTGATGATGCTTTGTGGGCCTATAGGACCGCATTTAAAACACCCATTGGCAAGTCACCATATCAATTGATGTTTAGTAAAGCTTGGCATCTCCCCGTCGAGTTAGAACACAAGGCGTTGTGGGCCTTGCAGAAGTTGAATATGAATTGAGAGGAAGCCTCCAAGTCAAGAGTAGACAAATATCAAGAGATCAATGAATTTTTCTTGAGAAGATTATGAGAGTTATATCCTTTACAAGGAGCGTATGAAGAGATGGCATATTGCCAAAATTCTAAAAATGGATTTCAAGGTTGTTGATGATGTCCTCTTGTTTAACTCAAGATATAAGTTTTTTTCGGGTAAGCTCAAAACAAGATGGTTGCGTCCCTTCAAGATGGTGCAATATTTCCCTAGTGGAGCGGTTGAATTGGAGAATGACATGGGATCAAACTTTACCATGAATGGGCAATGATTTAAACATCATCATCAGTTGTTGCCAAAGGTGGATTTCTTAGAGGTTCTCTACCTCAACGATGCATGATTGATGGAGAATAACGTCGTGCCACGATGATAACTAAGGCGCTTCTTGGGAGGCAACCTAAGTTTATTTTTGTTGTTTTGAATAACGTTTGTTGCTTTGTGTAGGTATATGATGGAGTCGGGAAGTGGTAAATATGACATAACAAAAGTTAGGGAGAAAACATTTTGGAGTTCACGTACAAAGATCTAGAGAGAAGGTTTTGATGATGTGCAGAGCAACTTGGTGCTTCATCAAAGACCCTCGTTGAATAAGATCTCCCAAACTCAAATGAACTATCCGATTCTGTGATGGTAAGTGCAAATCGGTGAATCGCCGTCAAGTTCGGCGATAGTCAATCCTTCGCCAAACTGCTTCGCTAAAAAGAGAGCCCTACGCTTTGAAAATTATTACATTCAATTGCATAGCTCCAATTCAGTGCATCACCAATGAATTCCACGATGGAATGGAAAAGCCTAAATGCTCAGGCTTAAGAGATGACAGTTTGACTCTTGACCCTTGAGCTTTCATTTTCTTTTAACCTTTAGTCTTATTCAAACTTTCCCATTTCCTATTTCCCTCTCTCTTCTCACTCTCTCAAATTAACTCTCTTGTACTCACACACCCACACACTAATATTTTCCTCACTTTTCCCCACCACCACCACACGTGCACAGTGTCATCGGAGTTTCATAAATCTCTCATCTTCTTCGTCGAGTCATACTACAAGCTTTGAAGGTTAGAAATTGAATTTCACTTTGAATTGATTTTTGTTTTAATGATTATGTGTTTTGTATTGATAAAATATGTTATCTTGCATGATTTGTTAAGGTGGGTTTGATATTGATGAGTTGTTATTGCCTTGACAATCAAAATCTTATTCGTATAGGGTTATGTTGTGAAAACTTGGTCCATAAATGTTGAATAATTGAACATGCTTTCACTGTGGGTGATTTGTTTATGCCTTGGGAATCAAAAATAGTTGAATTTTTTGTTGGTTAAGCTTGAAATTGACTACTTTCCCCTATGATAGATTGGGTGACGTCGTTCTTAAGGGCAAAATCATTGTAGTATTATTTAGATAATGAAACCTGGGGAAGTCTGAGTATCGATGGCCAAATGAATCAAAAATCACCATTAAAATAGCTTGGAAATTGTAATTAAGTTGGGGAAGAAGACCATCGGTGATGGGTTGAGAACTTCGGTAGTGCAATGAACTATGTGGCACATCGTTGAAGTGCTCCCCATATGGCCGAAAGTCATAAAAGGTTAGGCTAGTTGAGGTGAGATTCGGTGATGCCTTGGTGATTCAAAGTATCACCGTATTCACACTTTTCTTCTCCAACTGACCCAATTATTTTTTGTGCAATTTGGCGATAGTACTTTGCATAGCCGATCTGATTGGTGATTCCCTGATTTGTTTGGTGACACTTTTCTGGAAAAAAATTTGTGTTTTTTTTTTGCTAACGTTGGTCGAGCCCATTGCTACTCTTATGTGCAGATATAACTTGCCAAAACCACATGTCCAAGAAATAATCCAAATATCCTCCTTCTATGTTGAACCTTGCAAAAGGAATAATAATTAAGTAAGAAGAGAGGCCAGAAAGGGTGTACAAACGTAAGGGGTTTGAAGAGGGCAAGTCCAAAGCCTCAATAAGTGAGGAAGAGATCTCATCACATAGGTTGAACTCAGAGAGTTATAACTTTGGTTCCTCAAAGAAATGTAACTCGACCCCGATCCATGAACCATTAAAGACTTCTGAGGTTGCACCTTCAAATAAAAAGAGGGTAGAACAATCCTAGACTAATAAATAAAAGCCTCCACCCTATCTTCACAAGGTCTATCATGTTTTAAATTGCTATAAGGTGCGGGATAAGCGCACAATTATGGAGGAGCAAAGGCTAAGTTTGAATGGATTGGAAGGCAAGCACCTGAGGTTCCTAGATACAATGTTGTTTCATGACTTTAAGGTATTCCTTGAACCCTTGAAACCTTCTATTAAGAATTGGGTGAGGTATTTTTATGAGGCATACGGAAAACCTTTGCTGGCTAAGAAAGCAAAGTAGGAAGAAATAAGAAACTAGGGATGTTGGTAGGGTCCATGGAGTAGACATGCATTGTGATGTGTCATTTATTAAAGAGATATAAGGAAGTCAAATGATGAATACTCACTACTTTTCCATGAGACTTAAAGTCCCAGTTGACCAAGTGAGAGCTTGGTTAGTTCCATTGTTTAGTGATGGCACTCCTATGTGGCTTGCACTAGAGGATCAGATTCAAAAAGTGAATATCCATTTGGAAGCTCGATATAGGTTGAGCTTCGTGTGTAGTAATTTGTTGCCATCACAGAATCAATCCATCCTTGTTAGCCCTCAGAAAGTGCTTTTTGGCATAATCATTTATAAAGAGAGGTTCAATAAGGCTTTTATCATCGACCTAGACATTATTTGTCAGGCACAACAAAAGCTAACCTCTCTAGCTTTCCCATGTTTGATCATCGAGTTATGTCGTGGAGCAAAGGTCACCTTCAATAAGAAAAATAATTTTGAGTACACTTTTGTTTCCACTGTTGACATTACAAGAATTGAGATTGTTCAAGAAGTGAAGAAGAAAAAAGCCCAGGTGGATAATTCCCCGGCAGTTGAGTTTGGTTCTTTTGATATTAGTGCTAGTCAGCCTACTCCTGATGCTGCTATAGTTCTTACCCTTCCTGGGTTAGTCACTGCTCCTCCTTCTCTAGTTCCTCCTCAAGTACATCATCACAGCTACCTCTACCTAGTTCCCTCGGTCCTCAGCCCTCTACTATTTCAGACCCTTTTAGAATCCTCGTTGACTTAGGCTGATGTTGTCTGGATGGAGCAATTAACCTATACAAGAGATATGAGGTCAGCTAAATTAGAGAGGGAAATACCTGGGATGATTTTTGTTGTAGAGAAAGCCACAATAGATTCGGTATATGAGGAGCTATATGGTATTTGTGAGACCCTGAATTATTTTGGTAGGAGGTTAGATGAGTTGAGTGATCTTCAGCAACCCGCTATACTCCAAACAGTGACCAAGATACAGTATGAGCTAGCTTCCCTTCAGAAGCATGTGAATGAGCTCTGATTCCCTGATATGACATATTTATGGGGAGCTCCATCTGAGACACCCGCTCCAGGTTGATTTATAAGACAACACAGATCGAGACATCTGGTTCAATTATTGCCTTGGAGACCTAGGACCCTGTACTAGATCCTCCCCCAGAGACTACTACTAGAGATGAGCCAGACATTGATGCCCAGACGGAGGTTGTTTCTATTAACTTGTCATCACCATAAGTTTAGCCTTGTTCAGGGGGACCCTTACTTTCATACTCCTTTATTTCTCTTAGTCCTATTGCAATGAGGACAATGCATACTTTAGAGTTAGGGGTTGGGTGTTTCATTTTTATTAGGATTTGTAATATTTTGGTCATGATACGCTACTTTACTTTGGTGTGTGGATTTGAAATTTGGATATTTTTCATTTTTCATTTCGGTTGTAATATTTTTAAAGTTGGTGTTTTGGATTTCATGGAGTGTATGGTGTGTGATTTATGATTTCTATTTACTTATTCTTCTTTCTAGTTTAGTAGTTCATAGTTAGTTGCAAATAAAATTTCTTTTTAGCATGCATACTTAAGAGAAAGAGTGTACTGCAATAAAATACCTAGACTCAAATAGTACTCTTTGGGAGATGTTCACATGCTTGACTCTTTAAAATGATGAATCATCATGCATTGCTCCATTTTAAAAAATGTGCCCCTAATCAAAAAATTTCTTTGCCTTAGTTTAACTAGTTAGGCGTTTATCATTTGTGAACATCCGCATCTTATTTTGACTACTTCAGTAACTTTATCGATATGTGTGATAAATGTGGTACATCAATTGAGAAAGGGTGCCTCGAGTATGTGATTGAGTGTCATGTGTGGGTGAGAATTCATCTTAATCTTGCTCATTGAGTCCACCTAGAATTTGTACGGATTCTCTAATTGTAATGTTAAGACTGTGTGATGCTGGAGAAGTGATCTTAGGCCATTAATCGAGAGTGAACCTCCAATTTAACCAATATAGCTACCCCATTGTGAGTTGCGTCATCAATTTTGTCCCAAATTCGAGCCTTGGATCCCTTTTTCTTGGATAACTTCATTACAAACCAAAACCCATTTTTTGAAACCTCCTCTTTTGAACCTAAACCTTTTTGAAGTGTTTAGATAAGACCAAAACAAACTTAGGCTTTTGGCCTAAGTTGGGGGTGGTAGAAATCCCAAAAAATTATAATAAGAAGTTCTTGAAGTTGACGACCAAACACTTCCTTCCCTCCTAGTTATCCTAGAATTCTTTATGAATAGTAAAAAAAAAAGCTTAAAAAATATTTGAAAAAGAGTGTAAATTGTGTTAGTGTGTTAATAAGAAGTTATTGTGTTGAGAGTATGGGGGGAGAAGATAGCTTGAAAAAAACTTTGAGAATTGGTCCTTGGAATCAATTGAGATCTAAGCTTTAGGAAATAAGTGTGATTGAGGTCTCCTTATATGCTTCAAGAAGGTAGAGTCGCTATAACCTTAACCTTCCATACCTTGCCTAATGCCTACGTTACAAGCCGAAGCAAGACCTTAGTGATCTACAAAGTAGCATGCTTATATATGGTGAAGTGGAGCTTATGGGAAAGCCTATGGTGTGGTTCTCATGTGCATGATCATCTTTTGGAGTGTTAGTAATTCATGATAGTCCTTTGTTCTAATGTTGATTTTCCCTTGAGAGAAAGGACTTATTTGTATGAGGGCTCTTAATTGTAATATTTGAGTACTTTTTGATCTTGGTTGCAGTATATGAGCATGTGTGAGGGATGGTAACATTTAGTCAATATTTGAGGCTCGTTTTTCACAATATGAGTGTCTGATAGGTGAAACTTGTGCCATTGTTTTCAAAATCAAGAGGGAAAAATGTTTTCACAAAAGAACCATCTGTCTAAGCTCCCAAGTAGTACTATTTGTAGGCATTGATGATTTTGTTCTGTGTGCATTGATTTACTTGAGGAAGAGCAAAGATTTAAGTTGGGGGTGTTAATGAGTCAGAAAATTGTGACTCATTTGGCCTAAAAATGATAAGAAATCATGTCCACAATGCTAATTTGAATGCGTTTTAATGTTAGTTTAGTTTAATTTTAGAGTTAAGGTCAAGAATTGGTTGAAATAGCAAAAAAAAAAAGTAAAAAGATGGAAGATCATAACAAAAAGTGCACAAAAGCATCATAAGTGGTGGATCGCCAAACCTTTTAGCACATTGCTTGCGATTTCTAATAGTTCGGACCAGTTCAACTTTTGACAAAACAGTGACGAGAGAGATGATTCGGCGCATCTCCAATCCAATCGGCGAAGCCAAAGTCCGTCGCTAAAAGTGATAGATGCCAACCACTGGGGCTCAAGTTTGAGGACAAATCGATGAGCCTAGGGAAAATCAGCGCATCTTTAATTCGTTCAGTGATAGAACAATGCTCAGCCAAATTGGACGCGGTGGCATTTTTATAAATCTGAGGCGCATTTTTGCTAAAACTATTTGAGCCTTTTTGGACTTTTGGAACCCTATCTTTTGTCAATTTTCAGAATCTTAAGCTTGTAATCAAACCCCAGTTGTGAGATTAACTACTATGTGCTTGGAATTTGGATTTTTCTGGTAAAACATTTGGATTCTATGGCAAATATAGAAGAAGAATTTGGTATATTTCTTTTTTCTTGTCCTATGAGTAGATAATTTTCCAAATTTGCGGTTATGCATTATTTAAGTATTGATTGTTGTATGGGAATGATTATTTACCTTTGTATTAGATTGCATGTTGTGATTTTAGCTAAATCTTTATCTTTTAATTAATAGATTAAGGTTTCAAACTTAGTCTATAATCAGATCTCTTGTCTTGCTTGAAAGAGAAGACATGAGTATGAGATTAAGTTGATAAAACTTGAGTTACACCTATTCAAGAGGTGATGTTAGGAATAAATTACCCATTTTGAGGTCATTGGTTGTTTAGTAGTGTAGACACTTGGGTGTTCGAAAGAAGCTCATGTGAAATTTGGTGGTGGATTGAGAAATTACAACCAATACCTAAAGCGAAGCCTAGTCATAACTAGCAATCAAATTTTAGGTGCATTTTTACTTACCCATACATATAATTATTCTCAAGAACGCATAACCCCAAGTGCTTTAATCTATTGATTACATCCTCTAGCATTCAGTTTTGACAATTCAAAGTGAGATTTGATACTCGTAACACGAAAATGATTTAATAAAACACCCCATTTTACTTTCTTGTTTAAGTATTACATGCTAACTCATAGTCACTTGACACTTGAGAATGAAGCTATTGCTCTCATTCCCTGTGGATTTGACCCTGACTCCTAAGTTGGGTAAAAGTGTTTTTAACGACCACATACATTCATTTCTTATAGTGTATTTGAGCATTATCAGGCGGCATTACTTGTATGGGGTCAATTGTGAGTTTCTAGGATCATCATAGCCTTTAGTACTTTTTTCTTCAGCGAGATCTTAATATGAGACAACGACATTGGCTTGAGTTGCTTAAGAACTATGATCTCACTATTCTTTATCATCCGGCAAGGCAAATGTGGTTGCGGATGCCTTAAGCCGAAAGGTGACTAGTATGGGGAGTTTAGCTCATCTCTTGACTTAGGAGCAACCCTTGGCTTTAGAAGTTCAGACTTTATCTAACCAATTGGTTAGGGTTGACATTTCAATGCATGTACATGTGTTAGCCTTTATGTAGGCTAGATCTTCCTTGATGGAGCAGATTCTAGATCATCAGTTTATTGATAATAAATTACGGGTGATTCGTGATAGAGTATTGAGTGGCGAGGCCAAGGTGGCCTCTCTTCATTTTGATGGTTTTTTGAGGATTAGTGAACGAGTTTGTGTGCCGAGGGTTGGTGGATGGGTTAGATTGATATTGGAAGAGGCTCATTGTTCTAGATAGTCCATTCACCCAGGAGCGGCTAAGATGTATCATGACCTAAAGCAACATTATTGGTGGGCTAGTATGAAGAAGGATATTGTAGAGTTTGTAGCTAAGTGTTTGAATTACCAACAGGGGAAGTGTGAGCATCAGCAACAGGGTGGTACGATACAGAGGATGCCCATTCTCGTGTGGAAGTATAAGTGAATCACTGTGGATTTCATAGTTTGTCTAACCCCGACCTTGGGGAAGTTTGACTCCATTTGGGTGTTTGTGGATCTATTCACCAAATTAGCACATTTCATTCCTTTGAAGGCAAATTATGCATGAAGTTGGCCAAGATCTACATTAGAGAGATTGTTTGATTGCATGGTGTCCCTGTTTCCATTGTATCTGAAAGAGGTACTCTATTTAGCTCGGGCTTCAGGAGCACTATTCAGAGTGAGTTGGGTACTCAGCTTGATTAAGCACAGCTTTTCATCCTTAGACAGATGGTCAATCTAAAAAAGACTATTTAGGTGCTGGAGGACCTGCTTCAAAAACGTGTCATGGACTTTAGAGGTAATTGGGACCAGTTCTTACCCCTAGTGGAGTTCACCTATAAGAATAGTTACCATTCCAGTATTCAGATAGGGACTTTTGAGGCTTTGTATGGGCAAAGATGTAGATCCCCCATGGGATGGTTCGACTCATTTAAGGTGAGACCTTAGGGTACAGATTTGTTGAGGGATTTAATGGATAATGTAAGACTGATTCAGTAGAGGCTATTAGCTTCCCAGAGTAGGCAGAAGAGTTATGCCAACTTTCGAGCCCGCGATGTAACATTCATGATTGGATATCGAGTTCTGTTGAAAGTTTCACCCATGAAGGGTGTGATGAGGTTCGGGAAGAAAGGAAAGCTTAGGCTGAGGTTCATTAGCCCTTTCAAGATTCTTGAGAAGTATGGTGATATGGCGTATTGGATAGCTTTGCCTCCATATTTATTGGTTGTTCATCCTGTATTTCATGTATATATGTTGAAGAGGTACCATCTAGATGATGCCCATATGATTCGATGGGATTCTATTGTGTTACACCCTGATTTATCTTTTGAGGAGGAGCCTATTGCTACCCTAGAAAGGCAGACTAGGAAGTTAAGGTCTAAGAGTATTGATTCACTGAAGGTCCAGTGGAGACATCACCCTATTGAGAAGACTACTTAGGAGGTCGAGTCTGACATACCTCGTAGATAACCCCAGATGTTTACCGCTTTAGGTACTTTATTTGCTTTTTAGTTTGAGGATAAAGTAGTGTTTTCATTTTACTCTTCTCCATAGTTGTTACATGTTGATTATGAGGTGTGGATATGGTTGGCGTGTGGGGATGGTTGGCACGCTACCCAATGCATTCAGGAAAAATTTGAGAGAGTTTGAGACTCTTAGAGGCTTTAAAAGCCATTAGTTTGACTTTGGTCAACATTTCATGTTTCGAGTGTCAGATGGCAATTTGGATAGTTTTATTAGATCTGAAATGTCGATTTTAGGCTAGTAGCACTGGTAGTTTGGGCCCATGTCCTTTATTTTGCATTTCGATCCTTATTTCAAAAAAACTAGTTAAAATAAGCTTTTAAGAGTCCCGAGGGATAATTTATTGTAAACAACCTCTTTTCAAAAACTAGACATTACCATTGAGTCTGGAACGTCAAAAATAGTCTAGTAGCATATATGGTTTAGTTCTGTGGGGTCTTGAACGAATCACAAGGGTATGTTCGGAGAATTTGGAAACTTGCATTTTAGCTGAATTGTTGTATCTGGTGCAAGGCAAAAGCCTTCTTCACGTTTACGAGCCCCAGGTCACGATCACAGAGAAGGAAAACACTCTTCATCGTGAACCCGATAGTGGGACCGCATTCGCGAAGGGTTGACTTCTCCTTCATCGTGTTCGCGACCCTTTGCCTACATTTGCAATGACCATTTAAATTTTTGGTCAATCGTTGATCCTCACGATAACGAGGTGTTGACCACGATCATAAGGTACTATTTACAGAATAGTATATACTCTATTTTCGTGATTTTTCACTATTTTTTGACCTTGGAGCTTCTGGAAAGGGCGATTCTTAGAGATTTCTTCACCATTTGAACTTGAGTAAGCTCCAAACTCTTACTCCCATTAATTTCCATCGATTTTATCTTTAAAATAGCTTCAAACTTTAATTTAAAATTGGATTTTTAGGGGTTTTGCTGGTAAAGCTTTAAAGTGGATTTTCTTCGATTTGAGCCTCATTCTTAACTCGTTTTCATATGGGTTTTCAACTGTAGAATCCTATAATCTTGAGTAACATGTTTCAAAAATAAAATTTTTATTTTACCTCTTTTCTTTTCAAAACCATTTTTTGAACTAATTTTAGACCCGTTTCAAATATAGCTAATATGGGTATAATCGGCTTCCTTTTGACACATAGATTGTCTATTTGATAGTTTTAGCTCCTTTTTAGAATGATCGATAAGGAAAGACTCCATATTGAAGGTTCTAGGCTCAAATTTCGGCACTTCAAGGTAGGTTATGGCTTAACTTCCTTCATACTAGGCTGGGTAGTTAAAGTATATGTAAAGCATGCTATGGTTTGGGAAATTAGCCATGAGAAATCATATTTTGAGATTATTATTATTGTGTGTCTATGTGGGGCTTATATGCATATAGTTGTTAACTTGAGATATCATATATTGTGTGTTCCCCATGTGGGGGATTTATTTGATATCGTAGGCCTTATTTGTCCATTAAATGTCATAGTTGTTATTGTGATGCTCATACGGGGGCTTTTGAATAGACATTATAGGCCTTATTTGAGCATTATTTGCCTCTATCATGATTTATATACCCGAGTGAGGGGTTTGAAATGATATTATTGATGTCTTACATGACTATTCTCTCTAGTGGTGCCGAGCGAGGGATGATATCATAAATTATTGACATATTGAGTTGATTCAGAGCTCATTTATACCTGTATCTAATTGATTTATATTTTTATATTGATTGGTTGTGAGTATTACATCCTCATTTCATTTATACATATTCATGAGATTGGTACCACTGAGAAATACTTATTTTTACAGAAAATGAGATATTTTAAAAACCACCTATACCGAGGGATGTGTCGGTAAGGTTGGATAAGAAGTATTGATTTTGTAAGAAAATGAGACACTTTATGATAAGTATATAGGTTGTGGATCCCCCATGGGTCTTGTCCTGGAGCGCTGAGGCTTGGAAGGTGTATACGTAAGTCCCGCTATCATTACGTCAATACGTTGCATTTGCATCTTCTATGTTTCCTATTACATAACCTTGATATATACTAGTTTCCTTATATAGTTCGTGTGTAGATGTTCCTTTTATCTTATATTATAGAACTATTAGTGGAGACGGTGTGAGCTACTATTTGAAACTTTTCTGTTTGCAGGTGACATGCTCATAGTATCTTTTACTTGTATTTGTTTTCTACTTTGCACAGTCGGTCTATGATATCTATTGAGTACAAGTCGACTGTACTCACCCCTATTGTGCCCTTTTGATGCATATCCTTACTCTAATATGAGACGCGGCAGCTGATTTCGTGCTATCAGAGTTGATATTCGAGGTACTGGCATACTCCAGACTCCAGAGTTAATTCTGGACATCCTCTTGTCTTTACTTATGTTCAAAGACGGATTATGTATTCAGATATTCGGTTATGTTTAGATGCTCTTATACTTATGATACCAGATTCTGGGGGTTTATGTATTTTGTTCAGATTTTTGCTAAGATTTATATTCTGGCCTGACTTCATTCTAGAAGTCTCGATTTGCACTGTTAAATTTTATATTTTTGTCTTTCCTTTTTCTTTTGGGTTTCAGCTTACTTACCAAAGCTGGGACGACGTAGGTACCATCATGACCTCGACTTTTGGGTCGTGATATTATCATTCTAGAATATTCAACTTCCTGGTTGCTAATGGCACTCCCAAATAAGTGAAAGGCAATTCACCTTTACAGTACCTAGCCTAGGATGTTCTATATAGCTAGTTCTTCGCCATCACGTATCCCTCCATAATAAATTACACTTTTAGCTAAATTTAGTTGTAAACTTGATTCAACTTAAAAGGCAAAGAATTTCTCATGTAATCGACTCACTGATATTGTATCTCTCCTTGCAAACAATAGTAAATCATCTGCTAAACATAGATGAGTAATGGTAAGTTTAGAACACTTGGGGTGATGTTTAACCTCCTTGAGATCATTCAGGAGTCTACTCAAGTACTCCCTAACAAGGCAAATAGAAAAAGGGACACGAGATCCCCTTGTCTCAAACCCCTTGCTATATGAAATAGTGGTGTGGATTCTCCATTTATAGCTATGGAGTAATTGATTGTGGTAACACACTCCATCACCCAATTTAAGAACTTCTGTGGGAACCCCAATCCCTCTATAACATGTTGCAAGTATCTCCAATCCACAGTATCATAGGCTTTCTGTATGTTCACTTCGATCATGAACCTAGGTGAGATATGCTTCCTTGTGTAATCCTTGATGAACACATGTGCCAAGATGAAATTATCACCAACTTTTCTACCTGAGATGAACCCTGCCTGAGTTTCTGTGATGATTGTACCAATAAATTGTTGGATCCTACCTTCCAATATCATGCTTATGATCTTGTACATAATTATACAACATGCTATAAGTTTGTACTCTTTAGTAGTTGCAGGATTTGCCACCTTTGGAATAAGGGTAACTATTGTACAATAACTTCTTTATATATCTTCCTGTCTCAAGGAATTGTTGCACTGCTTCCACCCCTTCTTCTATGATAAAACTCCATGTCCTTTTATAAAAAATGGCATTATACCCATATAATCCAGGTGCTTTATCGTCTCCAATAGAAGACATGGGCATATGAAAATTCCTTGTCTGTGATGGGGATACATAGTAAAATCTGTTGATCTTGTGTAAGTTGTGGACCTCTTCTCATAACTGCCAAATTCACTGCAGTTACAGCTGGCAAGGCAGTCCCATATGAGATTTATAGAATTTTATGACTTTTATTTTTATATCATCACCATGTAGTAGTCTGCCTCTTTCTTGTGCAGCAAGTTCCCTAAGTTGTTTCCTGTGATTCCTCACCTTCATCACAGCTGAAAAGTAACTAGTATTAGAATCACCCAGCTTTATCCAATTGGCGCTGGACTTCTACTGCATAATACTCTCTTCAATGAGTACCCATTTTTCAAGCTATTGCAAAGCCTTTTGTTCCTGCATAACAAAATCATCAGAATGCTGGCTACTTATGTTAGTTTGAATGGTTATCAAATCATCTCTAAGTTGTGCTATTCTTGTTGCAACCACTTTAAACTCCACTTCATTCAGATTCTTCAATCCAGAGTCTTCAATTTTAGCCAAATATCCTTCATTCTATCATGATGTTGTCTATGTTTCCAGCAGTCCTCTACTAGTGGTAGGAAATCTTTATGAGTAATCCATATGTTAAAGAACTCTAAGTTGCTACTATAGTGCCATCTATTACAATGGTGAGGTGCATAGGTGAATAATATGAAAAATAATACAGTACATTATAAGTGATCACATGACCATACTGCATCAGCCAGTCTGAGTTGCCTAGCACTCTATCAATCCTACTCCACACTCCGTCTCCTCTTTGCTTCTTGTTTGAGCAGGTATAGAACTCACCTTTCCATGATATTTCATTGAGCATATAAGATCCTGTACACAGGTAGCAAAATCTCTAGTTTCCATACTTGTACAGAAGCTCCATCAAGCCTGTCTTGTGGACTCAAAATAGCGTTAAAATCTCCCCATAAAAGCCAAGGCTTAGTACATGTTTGACTTACTCTCAATTGTTCCCACAACATTTTCCTCTACTCTACAGTGTTATAGCCATAGACAACAGTCATCTCATAGTCTAGTTTCAGCTGTCTATTGATCAAATTCTAATGTATAAATCACTACAAGAAAACATGAAATTAGCTACGGAATTTGTCAGCAATCCCTAGCTAATCTATCGCCGAAATGCTTCTAGCTAATTGAATTTTCTTATAATTATTTGCTAATCCATCGCTAAATGAAATTAGCATGGGATTCAACAAAATATTGTTCGTTGCTAATTCCTTATTTTCTAGCAGTGAATTGAGCCTTCTGATCTAGCATATGCACCTCATAAGAATTGTTATCTCATAATATCCACACACTACCATTTTCTGCCTTGGGAGTAATATGCTTATAGAGCTTATTCAAACACATGACATTTCAAGCCAACCAACTCATTAAAAATCTATGGGAAAGCCTCCTCCTGAGCTAGAAGGAAGGAAAGTAGCCAATACAACATTACTCATTCTAGGACTGCCTCTGGGGATTTGCATGTGACTGGTATCAATTCTATTAGTTGGCAAGTCTGGTACCTGAGTTTCTTTTCCCTTGAGCAACTGCTTATCTACTTCCAGAGGGGCTGTCTCATGTAGAATTTGTTCCTCCTGATGATTTTTCTTCACAGTTTCTTGACAAGTTTGTTGAACACCAACATCTTTACTAGAAGGTTTAGCAAACCAAGTAGGAACCAGCTTGTTTTCCTCTTAGGCTGTGGTTGCCCTTTTCGTTTCTGAACATCACAATTATGCCCTATCTTCATGCAAGTCTCACAGTAAACTGGCTTTCATTCAAATTCTACCTTCTGTTGGAAAGTTCTCCCTGAAGAGTCCATCACTATCACTTCATCAGGTAAGAGTTTGGTGATATTAACCTCTCTCAGCATTCGTGCATAGGAAATTCTAGCTTGCGTAGCAGTGCACTTATCAGTATATTTTGGCAACCCTGTAGAACTAGCAATATGGCACAATGAAACAGACCCCAACAACTCATAGGAAGTTTAGGGAATTTGACCCATAGAGGAATGTCTGTTAGGAATTCTTATTCAAAAACAATCTGGGGTCCATTGCTTCAAAAGCAGGGGTCTATTATTCGTGGTATATGGGCCAGCATACAGAATATCACGGAGATCATCAATATTGAAGAATTTAATCCGTATCGTTGTTTTTATTACTGTAGAAGATAGTCTAACAGAAATGGTACGATTACAAAAAGAAAATAGTGAAATAGATCAAAAATTAGAAGTTGAAAAAATACGTATGGAAGCAAAAAAGGAAATAGAACAATTAAAACTTAAACAAGTAAAAGAGGAAACACAACAAGAACTACCTCAAGAAATAACTCCGAGTATTTCACAAATAGATTTTGAACCATCTACAAAGATAAAAGAATTAGAAAAAGAATTAGCCTTACTTAAACAAATATATGCAAAGAAAGTTAGAGAACGAGAAGAACGCCAAAAAATATATAATGAAAAAGAAAAAGAAAAACAACTAGCAGAAGAATTAGAAAAAATTAAGAAAAAAATACAAATTGAAGAAACTAACCCAGACTTAGCAAGTGAATTTACAACCTTAAGTATAGACAATATAAATATTATAGAAAATGATGAACAATCCGAAGAAGAAGAAAACCAAGAAATTAGTGAAACTTACACAGAAATTATGGACCAAATTGCAAACACAGAATTAAACATAAATACAACAAATACTCAACCAAATATAAACACTATAAAAAATGAAGCTAGTACCAGTAGAACATCACATGACAAGAGAAGATATAATAATCCAAGAACAACAGGACCAACTTATTTCACAGTAACAAATGATAATAGATATGAAGCAATATGGAATAGTAGACTAAATACAAAATGGACACCTAATAAAGTACCCGAACAATCCCAATTTCTAGATTTAGATTGTGTAATAGATACTAATAAAACTATACAGTTATGGATAGGACACATTGCAAAACAATTAGTTGATAATAAAATATCCGTAGCAGATACACCAGGATATATAGAAAGAACATTAGTAGGAACAGTAAAATTATGGCTACATAATATAACAGAAGAAAGTAGAGCAACTCTAAGAAATAATAAAGACAAAGATGGCACAATTACAACATCAAATATAGCAATCTTAGACAAATATGAATTTGGAATAAGAAATGAATTTGGAAGTATGACCACTGAATTAGCAGAACAAGAAAAGGATAAAAATCTAAATAGACAATTAATGAATAAATTATCTATATGTAATATGTGTTACGCGGACCAATATACATGTGCTTTTAAAGATTATTACTACAAAGGAATATATACTCATGAGGAAGCAATAGAAGTTAGAAAATCATATTTTACAAAATTACCTGAACCATTTAGTACGAAAATAATAGTTGATTGGGAAGCAGCAAGTTTAACAGATACCCTAGGAGCAAGAATAAAATATTTACAAACATGGTTTATAGGACAATGCGATGCTTATAAAGATAAACGTAAATTAGATAAAGTATTAGATAAAAATATGAAAGCATGTTGTACACAAAAAACAGCACCACAATTTGGATGTAAACAACCTAACAAATATAGATATAAAAAACGATTTAAGAAATATAAGAGTTTTAAATCTAAATATAAATATAAACAACCAAGGAAAAGATATTATGTAAAAAACTATAAAAAGAAAAGACCATACAAACCAAAGAAAAAATTATCTGAATGTACATGTTATAATTGTGGAAAGTTAGGACATTTAGCTAAAGATTGTAAAATACCTAAAGACATAAAGAAAAAACAAATAACAGAAATACAGATAAAAGATGATAAGTACACAGAATTACCATATATAGATTATGATATGGAAAGTGAAGATAGTATATATGAATTAGATGAATTAGACAACATAACAGATCTTGAAGAAGATATAAGTGATTTAGACAATAAAGATACAGATATAGAAGAAGATAACTATGACTGAAACTGGAATAATAGACAAAGAAAAACATCTAGATGAAGAAACCTCAAGCCAGAAAGTAATATTTGATGCAAATATATTTAATCAAATAACAAAACAAGAAATATCACTAAAAATAGATAATGTTTTAGATGTACCTATTGTAAAAAATTGGTTTAGAAAACCCAGAGAAGAATATTATGTTATAAGTCAAAAAGAACATACAGAAGATTGTAAATATGCAAAAGGAAGAGCAATGGTACCCATAATTAATAAAAAAGAACTAAATAAAGAAATACAAGCCTTAAAAACTAAAAATGAAATAACCCACGTACATTTAGGAGCAATAGAAATATTGATACGAGCATGTTTTAGAGAAGGAATAAACACACCTATAGAACTTTACTTAGCAGATGATAGAATAAAATTTCCTATAGAGAAAAGTATAATCAGTGCAGTTAAAGGAAACTTAATATATCAAAAATTTAAATTTATAGTAAACCCAAACTATTCAGTAGCAATAAAAGATAAAAATATTGACAAATCGTTAGTGTTATATTGGAAATTATCAGGAATAGAACTAACACCAGGAAGTAAAATATTTACAGCAAGATGTAAAAATCTATATATTCTAACAACAAAACATATGGTAAAAGCAGTTAGCAAAATCGATAAAATAAAAATAGAAACACCATTTGACAACATAGTAACAGCAATTGATAATAATGAGTATAGTTATGATGAACTAGATATAGATCAAGAGTTAGAAATTGTAAATGAACGAATAGGAACATCAAAAAGACTAATGGATACCCCAACAACATCATCCAGGATGAGTACATCAAGAAAATTAGAATATGAAAGACCTATGGAAATACAACCATACCATTATTATATAACAGGAGTACTAGGACAAAGAAAATATTTAATACTTATAAATACAGGAGAACAAGACAATTACATCACCAGAGAATTAATATTAGAAAATAATATCACAATACAAGAACAAGGATGCTTAGATTTACCTAAAGAATTAAGGCAAACAAAAGAAATAACAAAACAAGAATTCATTATAGGAGGAATACCTATCAGTATACAATTTATTAACACAAATAAATACAAATATTATTTTAGGATATGGAGCAAACCAACAAACCAACTCAGGTATATATATTCATAACCATGAATAGCTAAACTTTTATATTCCTTATAATCTCTTAAATATCATTGTTATTTATCATGTTATAGTACCATTATATTGAATATCTTAAGAAAGTTTGCCATGAAAATAGGCTGAGAGTAGTTAAGCCCAGACTATGCCATCCTAAAGTGGAAACCGATAGGCAAGGAGGCCGTTTAGGGGAGTACACAGAGTTGAGGCGCTGTTAGGGTAAATGATTGAAGCCGAAATGCATGGTAGTGACTAGAAAAGATTGTTCAGAATAATATATTAGAACATGATAAGGATAATGATACATAAAGAGGTTAGAAGGGAATATGTTTAACAGCAACAATATGGATAAACAAACAGACACCCCTAGCACTAGTACAAACATAAATAATAACGAATCTAGAACTGAAACAGATACTTATAGATTAAGTTCTTACACATACATAATAGATGAAGATGATAATTATAAAATAACTTTACTATATGCATTAAGACAACTAGATAATGATACACGAAAAATAATTTATGACCTATTAAAAACTTATGAGATAATGAAATTAATGCAAGATAGTTGGTTAGACTTTGACATTTCATATTATGATGATGATAGTAATGATTATTTAGATTGGTATTATTATTCAGATTAAGATGATTAATTACGAAGCACTTCAAAATTGGACTATCTTCTAATCTAACTGTTTCTTTTTCTAACATTAGGTATAAGGTGTTACCTATTTTTTTATATCTTCTGCCTAAATTTGAAAAGATTATTGATATTTGTAGTCCATCTGGGTTTGTATATGTTTTTTCATCTACTGCATATTCTTCTTTATTCATTATAATCCGTGTTCGTATTTATATTCTAAATGAAACAATTGTATTTCTAAGTCAAATATAATTTTTCTTTGTGCTTTTATAGAGTTTGTATTTACTCCGGCAAATATATTGTAGTGTAATCTTTCCTGCCTTTCTTTTAATTCTTGTACTATCTTGTTCTGTCTGTGTAGCTTTGTCTTGATAAGTGGTCTGCAATGACATTCTTATCAGATCTAATAATTTCAATTGTAAAAGTAAAATTTTGTATATTTAATACAAGTCTTCGTATTTCCTTCGTTGTGACTGAGTCCTGTATTTTTCTTGTAAGCCACCATTTTACTTGGGTATTAGCTGTTCTTACAATGAATTTGTTATATACAATATATGGTTCAAATGCTAATAAACATTTATATAGCGCAAATAATTCTTTTCTATTTATCTCCCATTTCAATTGTGGTTCGGTATAAGTTCCTGAATAATATCTACAATGATGCTCAATTTTTTCATTATCATATTTATATTTAAGTATTCCTCCGTAACTATGATCACTAGAGTCTGTTTCTACTATATATACGAATTTTCTATTTTCATCAGGAAAATATAATTTGGGTAAGTTTTTGCACATGTGTTTAATTTTTTGTATATGTATTTGATCAGTTTTATCAAAATGGTATTCAGTATCTTTCTTTAATTTTTTATGTAATGGTTTTAGGTATTCTGCTAATTTAGGTACATAATCTCTTACTTGGTTGACTAATCCTAAAAATGACTGTAATTTCTTTTTTGTATCTATTGTTTCGTCTGTATCAATTATTTTTTGTACTATGTGAGTTTGCATTTTTATTCCATGTTTATCTATTTGTATTCCTAGAAATTCTATCTGATTTTTCATTAATTCTGCTTTTGTCTTACTTAAGCTGATTCCTGAAAGTTCAATCAAATGTATAAATTTTTCTAATAATTGAATATGTTCATCTTGTGTTCTTGAATATAAAAGTATATCATCTATATATACTATACAATTTTCTAGTTGGTTGAAATATTTGTCCATAAAATTTTGGTATCTACCTGGTGCATTTTTATATCCAAAGGGTAATACATTCCATTCGTAAAATCCTTGTGGTACTGTGAATGCTGTTAAATTTTTAGATTCATCTGTTAGCTTTAGGTGGTAAAATCCTGATTTACAATCAAATTTACTGAAATAATTATAACCTTGTATTTGTCTAATTTTTAATATCTTATTTAGTATAGGGTAATTGTATGTTTTTGTTTTTGCATTTAGGTTCCTGTAATCTATAACCATTCTACTTTTTCCTCGTTTTTGTTCACTATGTTTAGAAACTATAAAAGCGGGACTTGAATGTTTACTATTACTAATTTGTATGAATTTGTGTTTGAGTAATTCAGTTATGTGTAGATCGAATTCTTTTAAGTCATCAAAATTATATTTTAAGGGTTTCTGGGTTATTATACTATTTTCGTCTATTAATTCGATTTGTACTGTTGTTTTATGTTTTTCCCATCCGTGTAAGGGGTTTTCGTTATATAAAAGTTCTAACTTTTCTTGAATTGGTTTTACTTTGTTTATGGAGAATATAATTAATTCTATTTTTTGAATGTTATTTTCAGATTCTAATTTTTGTGTAATTTTTTCACTTCCTTTTATCCATGGTGTTATTTTTCTTATCTTATTGGTTACTCTCTTAGCTCCTATTTTTTGTTTACATGGTGTTGTAAACCACCAGTGTGTTTTTGTTAATACGTGTGGGTATAAATCATCTATGAATGGTATTCCTAATAACATATCGCGTTGTGAAAATTCAAAACTATATATTTCTTTGATAGTTAATATCTTATCCCATAGTTGGATTTTTATATTTTTTGCTTTATAAGTTATCATACTTCCTTCATCGTTAAATCCACTTATTATTACTGGGGGTTTTAATTTTTCCCATTTATCATCTGGTAGACAATTGTGTTTACATAAGTTTGCTTCTGCTCCTGTATCGATCATAGGTGTGTAATATCTATTATGATATCCTTCTACTATTATTTTTGCAAGTATGTATATTTTGGGCATTATATTAATTAGGTTTCATGTTATTGTTCGTTTAATTATTATAGTTTTGTTTTTATAAGTTATGGTTAACTGTTTATCTTCCAATTTATATGGTTTAAGGTTTTCTAACCAATTTATTCCTAGTGTGATATTATTGCCTGTTTGACATATCTTAAATTGTATTGTTATCGGTATGCCTCCGATTATTAATTCTTTTTCTACTATGTTTTCCATGTTTGCTAGTATTTTTGGTAATCCGGTTAATTGAGTATTTGTAATAATCTCATTTTCCAGTACTAATTCTTTTGCAATATAGTTTTCTTCCTGTCCTGTGTTTATTAAGATTAAGTATATTTGTTGATCCATGAGTCCTGTTATATAATAATGGTATGTTTTAGGATTATCAGTAATATAATTAATTGAGTCTTGTGATACATAATTTAGTTTTTTGGTGCTTGCTTTGGATGATGTAGGTGTATCAGTAATCATTCTTTTTGAGGTACTAAGTCTATCTCTTACTATATCTAGATCTGCTTCCATATCTAATTCATGGTAATTATAATCATTATTATCTATGACTGTGACAATTTGTTCAAAGGGATTTTCTATCTTAATTCTATTGATTTTGTTTTTTGCTTTTACTTCATGGCTGGTAGTATATATATATAAATTTTTACATCTTGCGGTAAATATTTTACTTCCTGGTGCTAACTCAATTCCTGACATTTTCCAGTATAAGACTAAGGATTTATCTATGTTTGTATCTGTTACTGCTACTGAATAATTGGCACTTATTATGAATTTGAATTTTTGATATATTAAATTTCCTTTTATTGCACTAATAACACTTTTCTCAATAGGGTGTATGATTCTATCATCTGCTAAGTATATTTCAATTGGGGTATCTATTCCTTCTCTAAAGCATGCCTTAATTAATATTTCTGTTGCTCCTAAGTGTACATATTTTATTGGAATTTTTGATTTTATTTTTTGTATTTCTTTATTTACTAATTTTTTATTTAATATAGGAATCTTTGCTTTTCCTTTTATGTATTTACAATCTATAATATGTTCCTTTTGACTTATTACATAATATTCTTCTTTTGGTGGTTTGAACCATTGTTTAATTATAGGTACATCTAAAATCTTAGTGATGCTTAAGTCTAATTCTTTCTTTTTAATTTGATCAAATATATGGTTATCAAATAGTAATTTTTGTTCTGATGATTCTGCATCCTGATATTCTTCTTTGTCAAGTAATCTAATATCTTCTTCAGTCATATTCTGTTTCTGATTCATTATCTTCATTTATACTATTATCTGAAAATTCATAAATACTATCATTGCTTTCTAAATCATAATCTACATAGTCAATTTGTGTATATTCATCATCGTTTACTACTATTTCCGATATTTGTTTTTTCTTTGGGTCTGTAGGTATTTTGCAATCTTTTGCTAAATGTCCTAACTTTCCACAGTTATAGCATGTACATTCTGCTAATGATTTCTTTTTCTTATATGGTCGTTTTGTATTAGAGTTTTTTACATAATATCGTCTTCTTGGGTTTTTATATTTATATCGTGTTTTGTTCGGTTTATATGTATATCTCTTTCTTCTCTTTCTATAAAAGTTTTTATTTTTATCTATACATCCAAATTGTGGTGCTGTTTTATTTCTACAACAAGATAAATTTTTTACTATTGTTTTATCTAGGGTAATATTTTCTTTGTATTTTTCACATAGATCTATGAACCAATGTTGTAAATATTTTATTCTAGCTCCTAGGGTATCTGTTAATCCTGCATCAGCCCAATCTTTTGTTATTTTTGATCCAAAAGGTTCTGGTAATTTTGTAAAATATAATTTCCTTATGTCACTACTTTCTGCTGTTGTATACATCCCTCTGTAATAATAATCCTTAAAGGCGCAAGTATATTCTTCTATATAGCACATGTTACATATAGCTAATTTTTGCATTAAATTTCTATGTATTACTTTTTCTTTATTTTGTTCTTCTACTTCGGTAGTCATACTACTAAATTCATCTCGGATAGCTAGTTCATATTTGGTTAATATTTCTGTATTAGTTGTAGCTGTTGTTCCTTCACTATTTCTATTATTCCTTAATACTGCTAAGCTTGCTGTACTTGAGTTTTGTAGCCATAATTTAACTGTTCCTATTAATGTTCTTTCTATATAAGCTGGTGTTTCTGCTATTGATATTTTATTATCTACTAATTGTTTAGCAATATATCCTATCCATAATTGAATTGCTTTATTTGTGTCAGTGACACAGTCTAAGTCTAAAAAGTTATGTTGTTCAGCTGTTTGTTTTGGTTGCCACTTTGTGTTTAATCTTTTTTCCCATAATGTTCTAGCTCTTTCTCCTGTTTCATATGTATATTTAGTATAACTAGGTGTTGGTTTATTTGTTCTGGAGGTGCTTGGTTTATTATCTATTGTTCCTGCATTAACCTCTATTTGTGTATTATTTATTTGGTCTAATAGTTCTGTGTAGGTTTCACTAATTTCAGAATGAGTATCGTTGTTATCGTTGTTAAGTGTATCACTATTATTATCAGTATTTATAGTATCTATCCTAATAGTTGGTAATTCTGGTTCAGTGTTACTTTGTTCTGCTTCTTCCATTTGCATTTTATTTTTAAATTGTTCTATTTCTTGTGTTAATTTTAATTCTTGTTCATGTTCACGTTTCTTTTCCTTTTCTTTTTGTTTGTCAGCATATAATTTTTTCAACATCTCTAATTCTTTTTCGAGTTTTAATATTTTAGTATTTTTTGTTTCTTCTATTTGTTGTATTTCGCCCTTAGCTTGTTTTTTGATTTTATCAATTTCATATTTTCGGTCAATTTCTTCATTTTCTTTAGTAATTCTGACCATAGCGGTTAAACTATCTTCTAATCTAACTGTTTCTTTTTCTAACATTAGGTATAAGGTGTTACCTATTTTTTTATATCTTCTGCCTAAATTTGAAAAGATTATTGATATTTGTAGTCCATCTGGGTTTGTATATGTTTTTTCATCTACTGCATATTCTTCTTTATTCATTATAATCCGTGTTCGTATTTATATTCTAAATGAAACAATTGTATTTCTAAGTCAAATATAATTTTTCTTTGTGCTTTTATAGAGTTTGTATTTACTCCGGCAAATATATTGTAGTGTAATCTTTCCTGCCTTTCTTTTAATTCTTGTCTTGTTTTTGTGATCTGTTCTAGTAATTGTTGTTTGTATTTTATATCTGTGTTCATAGCTTGTTCTTTAGTTGTTGGATTAATTTGTACTCTGTTTTTGATATTTTATCTATTAGGTAAGATAGTCTATTATTGTCCTGTTTAATAGTATGTAAAGTTTTATATTCTGGATATAATAGTTTTAACTTCTTTCTGGTTTTTCGTAGCTTCTTATTTTCCTTTCGCTGTTGTTTATTTACTTTTTGTACATTAATTTTTTCCTTTGTTTGTTCCTCAGTATCTGTATTGTAGAGTATATCATTTATGTAAGCATGTTGGTTGTTAATATGTTGTTCCAAGGTAATTCCATATTCTTGATAATCTTGTACTAGTTTATCCATTAATATGTTTTATCTAATGTTTATAAGTATATGTATATACATAGCTTTGATACCAATAGGGGGGTGCGGATCAAGGATCATCTTATGAACTAAATGCTTCATTATAATATTGTTTTTCTAGTGTAATCAGGCGGTTTAGTTCTTTCATGATTTCTGTCATTTGTTCTATGTATTGGTGATTACGGGTTTGGTGGTATTTTAGGATGGTAGATATTAATAAATTTTGTGTTGTTTTTCTTTCTTGCCTAGTTTGTGTCCAATTTTGAAGTGCTTCGTAATTAATCATCTTAATCTGAATAATAATACCAATCTAAATAATCATTACTATCATCATCATAATATGAAATGTCAAAGTCTAACCAACTATCTTGCATTAATTTCATTATCTCATAAGTTTTTAATAGGTCATAAATTATTTTTCGTGTATCATTATCTAGTTGTCTTAATGCATATAGTAAAGTTATTTTATAATTATCATCTTCATCTATTATGTATGTGTAAGAACTTAATCTATAAGTATCTGTTTCAGTTCTAGATTCGTTATTATTTATGTTTGTACTAGTGCTAGGGGTGTCTGTTTGTTTATCCATATTGTTGCTTTTAAACATATTCCCTTCTAACCTCTTTATGTATCATTATCCTTATCATGTTCTAATATATTATTCTGAACAATCTTTTCTAGTCACTACCATGCATTTCGGCTTCAATCATTTACCCTAACAGCGCCTCAACTCTGTGTACTCCCCTAAACGGCCTCCTTGCCTATCGGTTTTCACTTTAGGATGGCATAGTCTGGGCTTAACTACTCTCAGCCTATTTTCATGGCAAACTTTCTTAAGATATTCAATATAATGGTACTATAACATGATAAATAACAATGATATTTAAGAGATTATAAGGAATATAAAAGTTTAGCTATTCATGGTTATGAATATATATACCTGAGTTGGTTTGTTGGTTTGCTCCATATCTTGAAAGGTTTTAATAACTTTTGTTTGTAAGTTGGAAGAGAGAATTTTTATTTATGAAGGTTATTGCTCAACACATGAGACTTACTTACATTCATTTACAATCTGCCTATTTATAAAGAAAAGAAGTGCCTACAAACGGCTCTTCAAAAACTGAAAGAATAAAAGTAAAATTACTGTGCGACTCTTACTATTTGCACAGTTATGACTCTTACTGTACACTTTACGATTTTTCTAAGAAGACACTATTCACATGTCACATTCTACTTTACTTTATATATAAAACAAAAGACTTTTTTAAAGAAGAAAAGAAAAGTAAGGACATATGTTTTTCCTTGTCTGCCATCATCTACTTATCTTCTTTTGCTCTATCTTTTGCTTTATCTGCTTGATTGATTATTCCATCTTATCTGCTTGATTGCTTATTCCAGCTGGACGGTTGGCATATCAATACTATCTCCTCCATTGCATTGGGTACATTTGTGGTCTGGGTATTTGCTAACTAATTTACAATATCTGGTCAATATATGTTGGGAAATAAAATTATTTTTTAAGACTCTTGTTAATGGTTGCTCTTCTGGTTTAAGTAAGGATAGTATCCATCTCTGGACTTCATCCATATCTTCTTGGCGTATTTCCCTTGAATTAGAATAAATCATAACTTGATTTCTAATGGTATAAGCCCATATAGCATTTCCATTTAAGTAGTTGTTGGCTAATTCCTGGATAATTGTGGCTATGCTAATAGCTCTTTTGTTTGCATAGAAGCTTGGTATATCATTGACTGGTATTTCTGGTTGTTGTTCTATCTCGTTTGGGATAATCATATCTCTGGTCATTCCAATTTTTATCACTTGTATGACTGGTTTTATCTCATTGTACAATATCTCCGCTGCTGCTGTATAAAACTTGATGTAATATAGATCTCCTTTTGTAATTCTTTTGTATCTTGTGAATGCACTTTGTAAGTCTGGTATTCCGGATAATTCTTCTCCACTGTATGTGTATATGGTATTGATTAGTCCATATGCATAACATGATCTGATTAAATTTGCACTAGTCTTGGGTTGTGCAATTAGCTTATTGTATCCTTGTAATTTTTGGGTTATATAATCTTGGGTTGGGTCTTTAGTAGTCGTAGATCTTGGTTGTAATTTAGGTGTGTTTGTATTTCGTGGATATTTTTGATGTAATTTTGAGAGATATGGTTATAAGTTCTTTTATCACTATTTAGGCTTTCAGCATATGTGGATGTTTGTGGGGTTGTGGTATTTTGGGTAGTATGTGTTTTTGGTATAAAGGGTTTTGCAAATATGCTATTCAGGTTACTGTTTGTATATGGTTTCTTTGTAGCTGGTTCACTGGTACCTGCAATATCAACAAACTTGTTATGGGTTTTACGGAGTTTCCCAACGTCTCCTTCTACCTCTGGATGTTTAGAGTCTTTCGATCGACTTATCTCAGCAGATTTATAGTCATGCGGCTGACTTGTGCTAGCTGATTTCAATTTAGCTTCATTGATTTGTAACTTTTGTCTATGTATCTCAATATCCATACTTTCCACTTTTGTACAAAGTGTAGTAAGGGTTTTGAGTATATCTTCCATTGTTGTACTATCTTGTTCTGTCTGTGTAGCTTTGTCTTGATAAGTGGTCTGCAATGACATTCTTATCAGATCTAATAATTTCAATTGTAAAAGTAAAATTTTGTATATTTAATACAAGTCTTCGTATTTCCTTCGTTGTGACTGAGTCCTATATTTTTCTTGTAAGCCACCATTTTACTTGGGTATTATCTATTCTTACAATGAATTTGTTATATACAATATATGGTTCAAATGCTAATAAACATTTATATAGCGCAAATAATTCTTTTCTATTTATCTCCCATTTCAATTGTGGTTCGGTATAAGTTCCTGAATAATATCTACAATGATGCTCAATTTTTTCATTATCATATTTATATTTAAGTATTCCTCCGTAAAACAGGTTAAACCTTATAAAATAGAAGATAAGCAACTCATAATTAAGTATCAAAAGAAAGATGTTATAATCCCTAGAACTATAGTATAATGACAAAAGTATATGTTTTAGCAAAAATTATAGTAGAAGGATACAATAGTAGATATTATACACCAATGATAGATACAGGCTCAGAAGCTAATCTTTGTAGATATAACTGTTTACCAGAAACAAAATGGGAAAAACCAAAAGATCCAACAGTACTAACAGGATTCAATGATGAAGGAAGTATGATTACTTATATAGCAAAAAATGTAAAAATACAAATATGGGACAAAATACTAACTATACAAACAATGTATAATTATGAATTTACAACTAGAGATATGATAATAGGAATGCCTTTCATAGATAAACTATATCCTCATATATTAACTAAAAAATATTGGTGGTTTACAACACCCTGTAACCACAAAGTAGCAGCTAAAAGAGTACAAAATAAACCTAGAAAACCAACTCCATGGATTAAAGGAAATAAAAATATAGTACAAAAATTAGAAAATAGCCCCAATATAGAAAAACATGTAGAAATAATAACTTTTTCCATAAATATATTAGAACCGATACACCAAAAACTAGAATTACTATATAGTGAAAATTCCCTTAAAGGATGGGATAAACACAAAACAACAGTTACAATAGAGTTAATTAATCCAAATAGTATAATTACTCAGAAACCACTAAAATATAACTATAATGATTTAAACGAGTTTAAACTCTATATTACTGAATTACTCAATAACAACTATATACAAGAAAGTAATAGTAAACATACTAGCCCTGCATTTATTGTAAATAAACACAGTGAACAGAAAAGAGGGAAAAGTAGGATGGTCATAGATTATCGCAATTTAAATGCCAAAACGAAAACATATAACTACCCAATACCAAATAAAATATTAAAAATAAGACAAATCCAAAGATATAATTACTTTAGTAAATTTGATTGTAAATCAGGATTTTATCACCTAAAGTTAGAAGAAGAATCTAAAAAATTAACAACATTTACAGTACCACAAGGATTTTATGAATGGAACGTACTACCTTTTGGATATAAAAATGCACCAGGAAGATATCAACATTTCATGGATACATATTTTTCACAACTAGAAAATTGTGTAGTTTATATAGATGATATACTATTATACTCTAGAACAGAAGAAGATCATATACAATTATTAAACAAATTTATCAATATCATAGAAGCTACAGGAATAAGCCTAAGTAAAAGCAAAGCAGAAATAATGAAAAACCAAATAGAATTTTTAGGAATACAAATAGATAGAGATGGAATAAAGATGCAAACACATATAGTACAAAAGATAATTGAATCAGAAGAATTATTAGATACAAAAAAGAAATTACAATCTTTTTTAGGATTAATAAACCAAGTAAGAGAATATATACCAAAACTAGCCGAACATTTAAAACCATTACAAAAGAAATTAAAAAAGGATGTAGAATACCACTTTGATAATACCGATAAAACACACATACAAAAAATAAAAGAACTTTGCAAGCAATTACCTAAATTATATTTTCCAGATACAACAAAACAATTTATATATATAGTAGAAACAGACTCAAGTGACCATAGTTATGGAGGAGTATTAAAGTATAAATATTTAAATGAAACTATAGAACATCATTGTAGATATTATTCAGGATCTTACACAGAACCACAAACTAAATGGGAGATAAATCGAAAAGAACTATTTGCGTTATATAAATGTTTATTATCATTTGAACCATATATTGTGTATAACAAATTTATTGTAAGAACAGATAATACCCAAGTAAAATGGTGGTTAACAAGAAAGATACAAGACTCAGTTACGACAAAAGAAATACGAAGACTTGTATTGAATATACAGAATTTCACTTTTACAATTGAAGTAGTTAGTACTAACAAAAATATTGTTGCAGACTACCTATCAAGACAAGGCAACTCAGACCGAACCAGAAACAGATAGTACAATGGAAGCTATGCTAAAAGCCATTACTACACTTTGTTCCAAAGTGGAAAGTATTGAGCTAGAAATGAACAAGCTAAAGCTTAATGAAGTAAATCTGAAAGCTAAAGCTACCAATAGTCAGCCGCATGACTCAAAAGATGCTGAACTACGTCCACAGGCAGACGGTAAAAAGCCAGAACTAGAAGGAGACGTTGAGAAACTCCCTAAAACTCATAACAAGTTTGTTAATGCAGCTACAGGCAAAGCAAATACAGGAGCAAGCAGCTCAAGCTCAACCAGCCAACCTACCAAAAAACAAAATACCAATTTGAACAGTCAATTCTCAAAACCATTTATCCAAAAATTCCAATCTACAAATAATCCTAGTCCACAAACATCCAGCTATGCATCTAGCCTCAGTCATAATAAAGAAATATATAATCACCTCTCTCGGACATATATTCGAAATATTCACAGAATCCAGACATATCTAAATTTAAATCCACGATCAACCACAACCACCGACCTAAAAAAAGATTATATTACCCAAAAATTACAAGGATATAACAAGCTTATTGCCTAACCAGAGACAAGTGCAAATCTAATCAAGACATGTTATTATTATGGATTACTAGCTACCGTATATACCAAAGACGTACATGAAATTCAAAAAATACCAGAAATATACAATGCATTCTCAACCTACAAAAGAATTACAGGCGGAACATTCTTTTATATAAGATTTTATACTGCACCAGCTGAAATATTATTTGACAAGATAAAACCAAATATTCAAGTAATCAAAATTGGACTAACTAGAGACATGATATTACCAGAAGAGATTGAGCCACAGCCAGAAATACCTAAGGAAGAAATACCGCAATTTTATGCAAATAAAAGACTTATTGGATTACAGGTTATTCTCCAAGAACTAGCTAATAATTATACAAATGGATATGCCATATGGAGCTACTACTGCAGAAACCAAGTTATGATTTATGCCAACTCAAGAGAACTACGACAAGCAGACATGGAAGAAGTCCGACAATGGATAATTTCCTTGTTGAAACCAGAAGATACACCTACTACAAGAGCACTGAAAAAAGAATTTATTTCAACACATTTATTAACCAGATATTGTCAATACATAGGACCAAAATATGCAGACCATCAATGCTCACAATGTAATGGAGGAACTACTGTCAATATACCAGATGTTCAATTAGAGTAAAGCAAGTGAAGCAAAATGGCCATCTAGTCAAACATCATCTACCGACAACCTACCGACAAGAAGCAATTATCAAGAAGCAATTATGTATATTACTTTTGCTTTAACTTTTTCTTTCTTTGTCGTTTAGTAATAATGTAAATTACGCGTTTTCTTTAGATTCCTTTTAGGATAGACAGACATAGTACTGTACATTACTTTATTTTACGCGTTTTTGTAAGAAAGTCGTAAAGTGCACAGTAACTAGTACTGTACACGCGTTTTCTTTTGCTTTTTAATTATTGAGGCAAAGCCTCTTGATGTATATAAAAGGAGAAGGAACCAGAGAGGAGAAGGCATCGAGCAATCGAAACCTAATCCTCTCTCATGTGTTGAGATCCCCTACTACTAAATAAAAATCTTTTCAGTAATCTAATAGTTTTCAACTAGATATCGAAGAATCCAACATACAGACTTCAGTATCACATACCACAGAAGAGATAATAACTACGGTACACTCATATTTAATTTTGTGTAACTAAATCTTATATTCCTGCTAATCTCTAGAATATTATTAAAGTTTATCATGTAGTAGTTTGATTATGTTATATTATCCGAGTAAGTTTGCTATGGTTAGGTAAGCTGAGAGTTAGGTAAGCCCAGACTAAGCCATCCTAGAGGTCGAAATCGGAAAAGGCTAGGAATGCCGTCAAAAGGGTAGTAGACCATTGTTGAGGCATTGTTAGGGTAACTGATTGAAGCTGAAACCCATAGTAGTGACACAAAGGATAATTAAACATACTGGATTACTAGATGATAAGGATAATAATAGGATTAGAGGTTAAAAGGAATATGATTTGACCACACATAGAATGAAAATATGGCCTCATCTAGTAGAAACATAGAAAATTATCAAGCCAAAACACCTAGATATTTAATAAATGAAGATGAAAATTATAAAATATTACTTTTATATACACTAAGAAACTTAGATAAAGATTCGATACAAAAAATATATAACGTACTATTTACCCATGAAATTATAGACTTAATGAAAGAAGCATTTCTAGATAGTTTATTAATAGCCAACACTGATGAAGATGAAGATCATAAAAATAATGACATATACGATGACATAGTGTGACGACCCGATTTTTCGAGTCCTGATGGCGCCTACCGTAACCCACCAATAGGCAAGCTAAACCCTAGCCCGGAGCGACAAGCGACAGGCTAACGGGTGGAATCTCAGGAAACAGAGATGAAGTGGAAGTAACCATACTAATACACATGCTAGAAATACCAAAAAAAAATAAAAAATCAAAATATATATATCCATACCAAGACTGAGAAGGAAGAGAACAATATATACAACTGGGAACCCCTCCCAAGACCTGGTGAAGTCGGTACAAGAGCCACTACTAGACATGTCAAAAAAAACAAGACAGAAACCAAATATATACAACAAGTACTACAGTCTCGAGAGCAAAAGACTATACAATAGAGATGGAGTAGGATCTGCCTCGGACGTCAGTAAGCTCACCCTGCTCCGGAGTCAGTGCTGGAAAGAGAGTCACGTCAAAACCGTCGACTAGTGCCCGGATCTGCATCGGGGAAAAAGATGCAGAAGTGCAGTATGAGTACCGGGGCAACGGGTACTCAGTAGGCATCATCGGCCGACTGAGCTCAATATAATATAAGCAAGCTAAAATGCGAGGGTGCATGCTAGGTCCGGGGTATAAATAATAAGTAAATACACTACTGCCGAGGCGTGTAGATATGCTCAGGAGATAAATAAATACGATACTAAGTAAAGAGTAAATAAATGCATAAGTAAGCACTCAAGTCAAACATAACCTATCTGGCCCCCATAAACCCGATAGGCACACGAAAGAAAACAATAACCCAGCCTGGCCCCCATAAACCGGCGGGACACACAAGAATAGTAAATGCATAGTCACCAGTGTCTCGAAGCTGTATCAGTATCCAGTAACCAGAATAACCAACAAGGGTGCACCGGGCTTGAACCGGCACCAATGGGTAATAACAAGAGGCCAGACACCGGAATCGAACCGGACATAGTGGATAATAACAATAGGCCACATATATCATAACCGCCGGACTCGAACCGGAACTCAGTACCAAAACTCTCCAATCATATCATAACCAGATGCCGGACTCGAACCGGAACTCATAATAATCAGTGGCCGGACTCGAACCGGAACTCATAATAATCAGTAACCATCATGCTGAATCAGTGGCCGGACTTGAACCGGAACTCATAATAATCAGTAACCAAGTGACATAATAGTGCCAGAATCCACACAAATACAAGTAAACGGGGACATACCAGCCCCAAAATAAACTCAAAACATAAGTAAAGGAGCTAACCCACCACGTACTACAAGTCTGGGTATACATTCTAAGTCATGGCAAGGCGGGTCCGCATTCTAAATCAAACTAGCCGACCCCGGTCAAATACGGTGCTATTAGAGACTAACAAGGCTAAACAGGTCAAAAGGGCATAAATAGGGTAATTTAATACAAATGTTATCCTAAAAGATCATCTCGGGGATTAACTAAGCCTAATAAGGTTTAAAGCTAACTACACCGACTGTGAAGAGTAGCGGGGCCCACTACGGGGTCCCGGAACCAAGTCTGGGCTAAGGTTCCCCAAACCCCTACTAACAGCGGTACAACATTAACCAACCCTATAAAAGTAATATCTGGCACACCACGAGGATAGCAGGCCCAAAACACATCCGAACAAGGCCCTAACCGGCCCAAAAGGCCTAATCATAGCAAGCCAATGCCAATCTACAACTACCAGCCCAAACACTAGCATAATAATATGCAAATACTATAAACAAACTCAGTCTAGGTATATGGTAAGCCTAGCCTACCTGGACGCCGCCAAACGCCTGCCAAAGCTTGCTAAATAGGAGTCTTTCCCTTTCGAGAGACCTCCGATTGCTGCCACGCTAGCAAAATAATAAACTACATGTCAAAACATAAATTTTGATACCCATATTGCATTAGTTCAAAAAAATATCCAAACGGTCCATGTGGGGCCCACTTGTGGAATCGAAAAACCGAAACCGTCACAGCGTCCCAAATCACCCCATGACCAATAGTCACAACTAACACCGCTCAATTTGAGCTCAATATCTAGCTCAAACATCAATACCAATTCCAACAACCACCGTAACTAAAACTACCGTAAAAATAAGAAAACGTACCGTAGAAATGACGAGAACGAGTCCACGAACTCAAATATACCAACCCCTAACCTTGAATCTCTCTAGAAATGTTTAAAGTTGAGCTTAAAGTGCTAAAAAAAATGGTGGAATATAAGTAGTTTTTTTTTTCTTTAAACAAGACAAAATAAGAAAGGAATTAGTATTAGAGTATATATATATATATACACTACACGTACAAGACCAACAAAAAAGTAAGTCTTTTAGTCAAATGCCAATTAATGTTGCATGCACATGGCTTTATCCATTATTTTGCTCTCCGTATATATATATTCGGATACTGCATAGGCTCGTGGTAAAATAAATATAATATTTTAAATATACCATCATGAATAGAAAATTATTTTGAACAAAACTTCTATAAAATAAAAATATTATTTTAACATATTTAGATTTACTATCTCCGTTTAAAATATAAATAAATTATAGAACTTTTATAAAGTAGTATAGATACATCATCACTAAAGAATTTTATAAATATCATAAATATTTTTGAAAGGTAATTAACTATGTCATTTTATCAAATTCTAATTTAATTTAACATTTTACAACGTGCTCGGTCTAAATAATAGTCTCAAACGAACTGCCCGGGAACCGAACTGTCAGTCCCAGCAAGTCATAAATAACTTGGGGCAGTTATAGAAAAGCTCTAAACGCTGAGAACGCCCGAAAATGAGGAAAATGACCGGGAAGGTCATTACAATATCCACTACTAAAAGGACTTTCGTCCGCGAAAGTCAAGAATAAGCATATACCTGAAGACGTAAACAAGTAGGGATACTGGGCTCGCATGTCACGTTCAAGTTCCCAAGTATCCTCCTCAACTGGACGGTGACGCCATTGTACCTTAACCACTGGAATTTCCCGGGAGCATAACCGTCTGACATCTCTGGCTAAAATGGACACAGGCTCCTCAACAAATGCTAACTTCTCGTCTAACTGAACCGAGTCCCACTGAAGCACATGCGACTCATCTGGGATATATTATCGCAGCATAGAAACATGAAATACTGGGTGGATAGCTGAAAAGGTCGGAGGTAAGGCCAGTACATATGCTACCTCCCCGATTGTCCGAAGAATCTCAAAGGGTCCAATATACCTGGGGCTAAGCTTGCCCCTCCTACCGAATCACATCACGCCCTTCATTGGCGATACTCGTAAGAAGACCCTTTCACCAACTCTGAATCTCAACGGACGACGTCTACGGTCAGCATAACTCCTCTGTTTACTCTGCGCTGTCCGTAGCCTGTCCTGAATCACCCGAACTCGGTCCAAAGACTCTCGGAGCAAATCTGTGCCACGAGGACTGACTTCTGAAGTCTCAAACCATCCAATTGGAGACCGACACCGTCTACCATACAAAGCCTCAAACGGAGCCATCTGAATGCTGGAGTGGAAGCTATTATTATACACGAATTCCGCTAAAGGCAAGAACTGATCCCACTGACCCCCAAAGTCTAACACATAAGCACGGAGCATATCCTCTAACACCTGAATAGTCCGCTCTGATTGCCCGTCGGTCTGAGGATGAAACGCAGTACTGAGGTCCACTTGAGTACCCAAATCCTCCTGGAAAGCCTGCCAGAAACTGGAGGTAAACTGAGACCCTCGGTCTGAGATAATAGACACCGGTACTCCGTGTAGGCGAACTACCTCCTGAATATATACACGAGCTAACTTCTCAGCACTGTAGGAAGTTTGAACAGGGATAAAGTGCGCGGACTTAGTCAACCGATCTACAATAACCCAAATACTATCAAAGCCACGAGAGGTGCGAGGTAACCTACCAACGAAATCCATCGTGATCCGCTCCCACTTCCACTCAGGAATGGGTAACGGCTGAAGTAGACCACCAGGTCTCTGGTGCTCGGCCTTTACCTGCTGACAACAAAGGCATCGAGCTACAAACCCTGCTATGTCTCTCCGCATACCACTCCACCAATAGTGCTGCCTCAGATCCCGATACATCTTAGCTGTCCCAGGGTGAATAGAATATCTGGAACTGTGTGCCTCGTGCAGAATCAACTGAATCAAATCTCCAACCCTCGGGACACAAATACGACCGTCAAACCTCAGAACACCATCAGAACCCAAGGTAGCTCTCTCAGACTCACCCCTCAATACCTGATCTCGAATGCTACAGAGACCGCTATCCTCAAACTGACAACCCTGAATCTGCTCCAGCAAAGTAGATCTAGCCTCAACACAAGCAACAATCCTCCTGGGGTCAGAAATATCCAATCGAACCATCGAGTTAGCTAAGGACTGAATGTCCAAAGCTAATGGCCGCTGAGAGACTGGAATGAAGGCTAAGCTACCCATACTCACTGTCTTCCGGCTTAAGGCGTCCGCTACCACATTCGCCTTGCCCGGATGATAGAGAATAGAGATATCATAGTCCTTCAGCAACTCAATCCACCTGCGCTGCCTCGAATTAAGATCTCTCTGAGTCATAATATGCTGAAGACTGCGGTGGTCTGTAAAGATCTCACAATGCACACCGTATAGATAATGCCTCCAAATTCGCAGTGCAAATACTACCGCTGCTAATTCCAAGTCATGAGTGGGGTAATTACGTTCGTGCACCTTCAGTTGTCTCGATGCATAAGCAATAACACGACCCCGCTGCATCAGAACACACCCCAAACCGATACCAGACGCATCACAATACACGGTGAAACCCTCGCCCTCAACTGGAAGAGTCAACACAGGGGCAGAAGTAAGTCGATCCTTGAGCTTCAGGAAGCTTGCCTCACAATCCTCGGACCACTGAAACGGAACCTCCTTCCTGGTCAGTCTGGTCATAGGAGATGCAATAGACGAGACGAGAAGCCCTCAACAAACCGTCTGTAATAACCTGCCAACCCAACAAAACTGCGAACCTCAGTAGGCGACGTGGGCCTAGCCCAACCTCGAATAGCCTCAATCTTCGCTGGGTCTACCATGATACCCTGTCTGGATACAACATGCCCCAAGAAAGCTACAGACTCAAGCCAGAACTCACACTTTGAGAATTTGGCATAAAGCCGATGATCTCTCAAAGTGTGGAGCACAGTCCTCAAATGCTGCTCGTGCTCCTCGCTACTCCTCGAATAAACTAAGATGTCGTCAATAAACACAATGACAAAGGAGTCCAAGTATGGCCTGAATACCCGATTCATCAAATCCATGAAAGCTGCAGGGATATTAGTCAATCCAAAAGACATCACCAGGAACTCATAATGGCCGTACCGAGTCCTGAAGGCTGTTTTTGGGATGTCCTCAGCCCTAACTCTCAACTGATGATATCCAGATCTCAAATCTATCTTTGAGAACACCGCGGCACCCTGAAGCTGATCAAACAAATCGTCAATACGAGGCATCGGATACTTATTCTTTACTGTCACCTTATTTAGCTGCCTGTAATCAATACACATTCGCATAGACCCATCCTTCTTCTTTACAAAAAGAACTGGAGCACCCCAAGGCGACACACTCGGCCTAATAAAACCCTTCCCCAAAAGATCCTTAAGCTGAATACTCAGCTCCCTCAACTCAGCAGGAGCCATACGATACGGAGCCATAGAAATAGGTCGGGTGCCCGGCTCGAGGTCAATAATAAACTCTATATCACGCTCAGGAGGAAGGCCAGGTAGGTCAGTCGGGAATACATCAGGAAACTCACGAACAATAAGGACAGAGTCAAGTGACGGACTCTCAATGCTAGCATCTCGAACATAAGCAAGGAATGAATCACAACCCCTCACCATCAATCTACGAGCCCGAACATATGAAATAATCCCCGTCGGTGTGCGGCTAACAGAACCCTGCCACACTACCGGGGGTACACCAGGCATGGCTAAGGTCACGGTCTTGGCAAAGCAATCCAAGACTGTATGATGAAAAGACAACCAGTCCATGCCCAGAATCACATCAAAATCTACCATGGCCAATACAATAAAATCAACCTGAGTCTCAAACTCCTGAATAGTCACCAGACATGATCTATATACCCGATCCACTACTAAAGAATCACCAACGGGGGTAGATACACGTAAGGGCACAGATAATAACTCAGAATATAAACCCAACCGTGGTGCATAATAAGTAGATACATAAGAAAACATGGATCCGGGATCAAATAATGCAGAAGCTGGCTGACGGCATACGGAAATCGTACCTGTAATCACCGCATCCGAAGCCTCAGCCTCTGGCCTAGCTGGCACGGCATACAACTGACGCTGGCTACCACTAGTCTGAGTACCAACCTGACTACCAGTCCGACCTCCCTGTGCCCCACCTCGAGAACCCTGGGGACCACCCCGACGACCCTGTGCACCACCTCTGCCTGCTGGCGGTACAGATCTGATGGGCTGTGCTGTCTAAACTGAAGGCTCAATAGCCCTGCGCTGAGGACACTCACGCGCGAAATGACCGAAAACCCCACAAGTATAACATGCTCCTGGCTCCCTGCTCGGCCTAGAAGATCCAATATGACCACCTCTAGCAGATGAACTGGGTTGACCACGCCCCTGAGGCTGGCTAACAGAACCACTATAGGTGGGCTGACCCCTATCAGATATCTGCAAAGCTGACTGTACGGGCCTACTAGGCTGACCCTGTCGCTGAAAAGACTGCTGCTGATGATGAGGGTACCTACCCTGAAACTGGAAACCACGACCTCTGAACTGCGAACCACTATGGCTCCCACTGAAACTACCCTGGACACGAGGTCTCTTATCGCTGCCCCCTTGGGCCTCGCGATCCATCTCCTCAATAGAGTATACATACTCAATAATCTCTGCGAATGACTTCCCTGAAGTCACTAAACTCTGGGTAGCCCTGCGGAGTGGCAATCTCAGTCCCCTGACAAAACATCTAACTCTCTCGTACTCATCAGGCAAAATAGAAGTAGCGTGCCTAGCAAGATCATGAAATCTTGCCTCATACTCGGCGACAGATAATGAACCCTGAGTCAACCTGGAGAACTCATCCCTGAGTCGCTCCCGCATAGTACGGGGCATATACTTTCCCAAGAAAATCTCGGAGAACTGGGTCCAGGTAATCGGTGGAGATCCCACTGGCCTGGAATCAAGATATCCCCTCCACCATCTCCTCGCTGCAGTATCGAACTGATATGCCACGAAATCAACACCACGAGACTGTACCAATCCCAAATTCCTAAGTCTATCCTCACAGCTGGACAAGAACTCATATGCATCCTCACCCGGAGTACCAGCAAATCTCGATGGAGCTAATCTCAGGAAGCGACCCAACATCTTCTGCTCCTCGGCAGACATAACTGGCTGATCTATAACTGGTTGTGGAGCTACTGGTACAGGTAGAACCTCAACTCTCGGTGCCACAGCTACAGGCTGCGCCCCAGCACCAACTCCCTGTGCGGCTGGCTGTACTCCTGCAGTAGGCGGACCTCCAACTAATTCCAACAACTGAAGCAATGTACCTCGGAGCAAAGAAGCATCAATAAATCCGGGTGGAGCCTGGGCTGCCCCCTGGCCCACCGGCTGCTGTGGCGGCGGAACATCTGGAACTATAACGGGATCGGGTGATGGATCCCTAGCACGATCTGGTCCTGGGGCTGCTACTCTGCCCTGCCTTCGACCTCTAGGTCGACCTCGACCCCTAACTGGAGCCCTCGCTGCAGGCTCGGGGTCCCGACCCCCGGCTCTCGTATTATGCGTCCTAACCATCTGCGTAAAGAATGAACCAAATAAAGATTAGAAACCAACATAGACACCAACGCACTGAGGCGAATCAAAGAAATAAGATTTACCCTAAACATGCTGGGTAGCCTCCCGGAGATAGGATACGGACGTCTCAGTACCGATCCGCGAGACTCTACTAAACATCGGCTCATGCACCAACAATACCAGTGAAACCTAGGCTTTGATACCAAGCTGTCACGACCCGATTTTTCGAGTCCTGATGGCGCCTACCGTAACCCACCAATAGGCAAGCTAAACCGTAGCCCGGAGCGACAAGCGACAGGCTAACGGGTGGAATCTCAGGAAACAGAGATGAAGTGGAAGTAACCATACTAATACACATGCTAGAAATACCAAAAAAAAATAAAAAATCAAAATATATATATCCATACCAAGACTGAGAAGGAAGAGAACAATATATACAACTGGGAACCCCTCCCAAGACCTGGTGAAGTCGGTACAAGAGCCACTACTAGACATGTCAAAAAAAACAAGACAGAAACCAAATATATACAACAAGTACTACAGTCTCGAGAGCAAAAGACTATACAATAGAGATGGAGTAGGATCTGCCTCGGACGTCAGTAAGCTCACCCTGCTCCGGAGTCAGTGCTGGAAAGAGAGTCACGTCAAAACCGTCGACTAGTGCCCGGATCTGCATCGGAGAAAAAGATGCAGAAGTGCAGTATGAGTACCGGGGCAACGGGTACTCAGTAGGCATCATCAGCCGACTGAGCTCAATATAATATAAGCAAGCTAAAATGCGAGGGTGCATGCTAGGTCCGGGGTATAAATAATAAGTAAATACACTACTGCCGAGGCGTGTAGATATGCTCAGGAGATAAATAAATACGATACTAAGTAAAGAGTAAATAAATGCATAAGTAAGCACTCAAGTCAAACATAACCTATCTGGGCCCCCATAAACCCGATAGGCACACGAAAGAAAACAATAACCCAGCCTGGCCCCCATAAACCGGCGGGACACACAAGAATAGTAAATGCATAGTCACCAGTGTCTCGAAGCTGTATCAGTATCCAGTAACCAGAATAACCAACAAGGGTGCACCGGGCTTGAACCGGCACCAATGGGTAATAACAAGAGGCCAGACACCGGAATCGAACCGGACATAGTGGATAATAACAATAGGCCACATATATCATAACCGCCGGACTCGAACCGGAACTCAGTACCAAAACTCTCCAATCATATCATAACCAGATGCCGGACTCGAACCGGAACTCATAATAATCAGTGGCCGGACTCGAACCGGAACTCATAATAATCAGTAACCATCATGCTGAATCAGTGGCCGAACTTGAACCGAAACTCATAATAATCAGTAACCAAGTGACATAATAGTGCCAGAATCCACACAAATACAAGTAAACGGGGACATACCAGCCCCAAAATAAACTCAAAACATAAGTAAAGGAGCTAACCCACCACGTACTACAAGTCTGGGTATACATTCTAAGTCATGGCAAGGCGGGTCCGCATTCTAAATCAAACTAGCCGACCCCGGTCAAATACGGTGCTATTAGAGACTAACAAGGCTAAACAGGTCAAAAGGGCATAAATAGGGTAATTTAATACAAATGTTATCCTAAAAGATCATCTCGGGGATTAACTAAGCCTAATAAGGTTTAAAGCTAACTACACCGACTGTGAAGAGTAGCGGGGCCCACTACGGGGTCCCGGAACCAAGTCTGGGCTAAGGTTCCCCAAACCCCTACTAACAGCGGTACAACATTAACCAACCCTATAAAAGTAATATCTGGCACACCACGAGGATAGCAGGCCCAAAACACATCCGAACAAGGCCCTAACCGGCCCAAAAGGCCTCAGTCTAGGTATATGATAAGCCTAGCCTACCTGGACGCCGCCAAACGCCTGCCAAAGCTTGCTAAATAGGAGTCTTTCCCTTTCGAGAGACCTCCGATTGCTGCCACGCTAGCAAAATAATAAACTACATGTCAAAACATGAATTTTGATACCCATATTGCATTAGTTCAAAAAAATATCCAAACGGTCCATGTGGGGCCCACTTGTGGAATCAAAAAACCGAAACCGTCACAGCGTCCCAAATCACCCCATGACCAATAGTCACAACTAACACCGCTCAATTTGAGCTCAATATCTAACTCAAACATCAATACCAATTCCAACAACCACCGTAACTAAAACTACCGTAAAAATAAGAAAACGTACCGTAGAAATGACGAGAACGAGTCCACGAACTCAAATATACCAACCCCTAACCTTGAATCTCTCTAGAAATGTTTAAAGTTGAGCTTAAAGTGCTAAAAAAAATGGTGGAATATAAGTAGTTTTTTTTTTCTTTAAACAAGACAAAATAAGAAAGGAATTAATATTAGAGTATATATATATATATACACTACACGTACAAGACCAACAAAAAAGTAAGTCTTTTAGTCAAATGCCAATTAATGTTGCATGCACATGGCTTTATCCATTATTTTGCTCTCCGTATATATATATTCGGATACTGCATAGGCTCGTGGTAAAATAAATATAATATTTTAAATATACCATGATGAATAGAAAATTATTTTGAACAAAACTTCTATAAAATAAAAATATTATTTTAACATATTTAGATTTACTATCTCCGTTTAAAATATAAATAAATTATAGAACTTTTATAAAGTAGTATAGATACATCATCACTAAAGAATTTTATAAATATCATAAATATTTTTGAAAGGTAATTAACTATGTCATTTTATCAAATTCTAATTTAATTTAACATTTTACAACGTGCTCGGTCTAAATAATAGTCTCAAACGAACTGTCCGGGAACCGAACTGTCAGTCCCAGCAAGTCATAAATAACTTGGGGCAGTTATAGAAAAGCTCTAAACGCTGAGAACGCCCGAAAATGAGGAAAATGACCGGGAAGGTCATTACACATAGACTCAGAGGGATATTTAGATTTTAATTAAATAATGAATCAAGAACATTTAGAAAATTGGCAAAAAACTATAAATGAATTAAGAGAAAGAGAAACTTTAATACAATATAACCTAGACAAATATATACAAACCCAGAATAGCGCTTATTTAGACCTAATCGTAGAAGATATTAATCAAATATTAAGACTAATTAGACAAAGAGATAATTACTATGAATATGCATTTAGACGACAATGACTAAACAGAGACAAGAAGGGACCCCCCTCACATTGGTATCAGAGCACAGTAATAAAAACAACGATACGGACAAAATATCTAAACATAGTAATAACTCAGAGCATAGGAATAAAATAACTAAAGGACTAGAATATGGCGAAGAATTAACTTATGACGACCCTAGATATATAAGACTCAATAAACAAATAAACATAGATAATAAGATACAGAAACTCAGAAAAGAATTAAAAGAATTATATAAAGAATATGAATATACTAGAATACCGGCACTAATAGATGCAATCTCATATACAGAATATAAATATATTAGACAAATCAGAAAGCAACAAGAAAATAAATACTAAAATGACAAAACCAATAAAAATAAATCATTTGACACAAAAGATTCAGAAAGGATATAGAAGAAATGTCCAAAGAAAACAAAAGCTAAAAGAAATTACACAAATACTAAAAGATATAAGTAGGTTAAATAAAGCTATGACTAGATTAGTAGCAACACTAGACAAATTAAAAATAGCATTAAAACAAACCATAAATGGATAAACCTGAACCAAGTAACCCAGTTTATAAAAATCCCAATACACCAAGAATATTAAGGAAGGCAGAATTACTTAGAAAAATCATAGACATACGAGAAGAAATTAATCATAGGAAAGATAGATTAAACTATAATATATTCGCAGGAGTAACTAACAAATCAATAATAGCACAAAGACAAACAATAAACGAATTAGAATTACAATTAAATGTTTTAGAACATAAATACGCATATGAATAAAGAGGAATATCCAGTAGAAGAAAAAACATTTATAGGAACAGAAGGTTTACAAATAATCATAGTACATTCGAATTTAGGACGGAGATATAGAAAAATAGGAACTAAACTACATCTAATGCCAAATCAAAACTCAGCCAAATTAGAAGATAGTCTAACAGAAATGGTACGATTACAAAAAGAAAATAGTGAAATAGATCAAAAATTAGAAGTTGAAAAAATACGTATGGAAGCAAAAAAGGAAATAGAACAATTAAAACTTAAACAAGTAAAAGAGGAAACACAACATTGTTCTATTTCCTTTTTTGCTTCCATACGTATTTTTTCAACTTCTATTTTTTGATCTATTTCACTATTTTCTTTTTGTAATAGTACCATTTCTGTTAGACTATCTTCTAATTTGGCTGAGTTTTGATTTGGCATTAGATGTAGTTTAGTTCCTATTTTTCTATATCTCCGTCCTAAATTCGAATGTACTATGATTATTTGTAAACCTTCTGTTCCTATAAATGTTTTTTCTTCTACTGGATATTCCTCTTTATTCATATGCGTATTTATGTTCTAAAACATTTAATTGTAATTCTAATTCGTTTATTGTTTGTCTTTGTGCTATTATTGATTTGTTAGTTACTCCTGCGAATATATTATAGTTTAATCTATCTTTCCTATGATTAATTTCTTAGTGAAACTTACACAGAAATTATGGACCAAATTGCAAACACAGAATTAAACATAAATACAACAAATACTCAACCAAATATAAACACTATAAAAAATGAAGCTAGTACCAGTAGAACATCACATGACAAGAGAAGATATAATAATCCAAGAACAACAGGACCAACTTATTTCACAGTAACAGATGATAATAGATATGAAGCAATATGGAATAGTAGACTAAATACAAAATGGACACCTAATAAAGTACCCGAACAATCCCAATTTCTAGATTTAGATTGTGTAATAGATACTAATAAAACTATACAGTTATGGATAGGACACATTGCAAAACAATTAGTTGATAATAAAATATCCGTAGAAGATACACCAGGATATATAGAAAGAACATTAGTAGGAACAGTAAAATTATGGCTACATAATATAACAGAAGAAAGTAGAGCAACTCTAAGAAATAATAAAGACAAAGATGGCACAATTACAACATCAAATATAGCAATCTTAGACAAATATGAATTTGGAATAAGAAATGAATTTGGAAGTATGACCACTGAATTAGCAGAACAAGAAAAGGATAAAAATCCTCATGGTAAAATATCTTTGGATCTGCAATATTATTCCAAGTATGGAAAATGTATCTATACATTTGACTATATCCTTGTGTATCACCTTCAACATAGACAATTAAGGCATTCTTCCATTTTGCAATCTCCTTATTTGTCTCTACCTTATCCAATTTCAATGTGATGTTGCCCTCAATTATATCTGGAGGAATGTAATTGAGCATCATACCGTTGGTTGCAGTAAGATTATTAGTAAACAAGCTAACCAACGGAGCTTCAGACTCAGTAGGCACTGTCATTTTTTCATTCAATTTTGGTTAACAAATGACCTTTCAGTGAATATTTTGTGGGTCTCAAAAGTATGTAATTTTACACAATACTTAATAATTTTATAACTATCAATACCAAAAGAAAAAAGATCAATTGTCTAAAAATAATAAAAGGAGGCTGGCGATGCCCATGATAAAAATAAGGGAAAATTACACAAAATATCCATTGGGTTAAATTTTTACAAAAAAAATAATCCACTTTTTATTTTTTATCAAAAGTAGCCTTTCGGCCACTATTTCTTACCATATATGGCCACTTGGCCAAATGTTTTACAAACAATGGCAGTTCGGCCAATGGTCGACCACTGCTTTGACATAATATGTCGGTGGATTTTGTTTTATATATAGCAATACTTGTTAAGAGGAACTTCTTCAGTATCTAATTATAGAATTGCTCAGTACAGTGTACTAGTGAAAAGTGTGATGCCACAACTGTGATGCTTTACCCACCTCAGAGTTTTGATTTTAGATGGTTAGGCTATGATATTGATGTGTGAGGCTTCAACAAAGAGAATATAAGTTTTCATTCTTATGGTGCAAGAAAATGGAGCCCAGCCAAATTATTGTTGCTCTAAAATAAAAATTTTCTCGCTAAGAGTACCGCACTTATTCAACAGAGTAGCCATCACAACCATTTGTATCTTTCTTTTTTTTTTCTTTTTTTTTATAATCATTGTTGTAGATTATAGGAATTTTTGGCTAATAACAAAAGTTTTTAAAGTTAATTTCTAATAATGTAGATTATAGAAATTTCACGCCTCTACGGATGTCATATTGAAATTGTAGAAAAATGATAAATATCGACACACGTTTTTCAATACCATTGTAGGCCATCTAGTCAGGTGCATAGTAGTTGAGATTCTATTGAATATGGTTGTAAATTGGGTGGATGGCCATGTGGCTTGCTATGTGGAAAGCTTGTTAAGGAAGCTTATTGCCAAGCTTCCTGCAAAAGTCTGGTAGGCTTGTTAAGAAAGCTTGAATAACTATAAATTTCATTAAAAAATAATTTAGCTTTGATAAGGCATAAAAGTCGTCTAATATTTGAAGGATATTTTCTACGAACATGCATTGCAACATATGAAATTTATTTAAGTAAAAAGATATTTAGCTTTTGCAATGCCTAAAAGTTGTCTAATATTTGAATTAATATTTGAATGATACTTTCTACGAACGTCCATTTGTACGAATATTCCTTGTCAATAATTGTAGCATTATGTTAAAAATAATAAATTGTACTTGTATACGATCACCTAATGTTTAAATTTAAGATAATTAGATATTGTTAAAATCGTAGAGCATATCATATTTTATGTGTGCAAGACATAAGGTGACACAATAAATTCTCATGAACCATTAAAATATTTTTTGATAATTTTGATATATGTTTATAAACTTAAAATAATTAATCTGAGTAGAATTAATGTTCGTCTATGATTCATAATCTCTATCCAAGACTCCAATTTGTATCCTGTCAAAATCATATAAAGTCCGACTAAACTTAATGTAATTCGAATTTAATTAATACGTTTTTTTAAAGAGAGAGAGAGAGAGAGAGATCAAGAATGTGACAAGTTAATCCAACTTAATGTGATTAGATGTTCATTCATAAGCTTTTTCAAAAAGAAATAGAGAACATGGAAATTTAATCGAGTTTTCTGGAAAAAAAAAAAAAAACCGATGTACCTTTAGTTTCCAGTAGAATTTGAATAGAATTGGTTAAGCCTAAATATAAGTTAATTAAAAATTCAATATTAACATTTTTATTAAAGTTACATGCTTAAAAAAATGACTACTAAAATTGTTGGAATTGCTAATAGTAGTTGGAACTTGATTCTGCATTCTAGGGCTCTCTATTTATAAAAGTTCAAAACTTTTTTCTCCAAAAAATGAATTATCTAAGTATTGTATATTTTTATTTTATTCCATAAATTATTTATCAATCAATATTAAAATAATATGGGTTCCAAACAAACCAAAATCACACAAATAGGAATTTTAGGTTTTTCTTCTATACTCTTTTTTCCTTTTTTGGTTCATTTTTGGCCTTCTTTTTTAAGTAAGTTTTACGTATTTTACCCCCAAAAAAATTAAAAAAATCTTACGTATGGTTCCTAGAGAGTCCCAATTGCATTACAATATCAATTTGTGATCCCATAGTTTTAGGGTCAGCCATATATCATATAACACCTTAATTTTTAAAATATTTTTTTATCATATTTTAGATTTCCTTGATTGTTAATTTATATTTTTTCTAACCATATATTTTAGGATTTCTCAATTTTTAAAATTTATTTTCGATTACTATATATTTTAGAACTCCTTAATTTTAAATATTATAAATGTAATTCAATAATAATTTAAGAAACATAATAATCCAATTGAATACATGAAAAGATGAACATGGTCAAACCTTCATAGGCAAATTCCTAGTTCTGTAACTCAATTTGATTGAGTACCTTCAATCTTTTTGTTGCAATCCATTTTTTCGAGTTAGTTCATCACTACTGCACTTCTTCACTTCCAATTGTTTTATTTAAAATATTCCTACACTGCAAAGGCAAAGTGCTCAGAGCCAACTTGTTTGGAGAATTTCTGCATGCAAATTTTGTGAATTCTCAATGTGGTGTTTGCTTGCTGGAAACATTCGATTTTCAGGTTCAAGTTTACAACCAACCCAACAACTGTAACCTGTGAAAATCAATTAAAAAGTATGAACTAATTAAATAGTCAAACCCAAAAAATTAGGTAATTGTATCAAATACATGCATTTTAAATTAAAAATACTGCATGTATGCAAAATATCAATGGGTAGCAATATACTATATTCAAAAGAAATTGTCACTAAATCACGACAAGAAAATATTACATAATTGCGACATAAAAACATAGGAACACGTACACAACATAAAACTCGATATGAACAATGAAAAAAAAAGTTATTAAAGACTCATAATATTACATTGATCAAGAGAAACTTCAACCTCAAGCTCTTTATGATTTTGCTCTTCTTATTTCTTTTGTTTTGCTTGCGAGCTCTTTCTATGGTGTGCTTGCCGTGTGTTTGTGTGTACGTGTATATTGTATATTATGTATTATATATCTCCTTTTTGTGTATGCCGTGTGGGTAATATATATAGCCTATAGGTGTAGGGTATAGTTGTATTGGTTTGTTGTTTTTTACGGGTAGGAATAATATGTTGGGGTTAATTAGGGTGGTGGGTTTTGGGTAGGATTTAGTTGAAGTAAGAGTTCCTCTATTATATTATTGTTATTTCCTTCTCCAAGATGAAAACTCTTCTAATACTTTCCCTAGTTAGATAATATTTCCTAGTTCTTATAAATTTTAAGGTCTTAAATATTGTTATAAAATAATAAAAAATTTGAGGTAAAAGGTGAAAAGACTATTTTGTCTATTGCAGAGACTTTTAATGAAGGGCAAAAAGTTCAAATCACTTTTCTAAGGGTCTTCACACTTTTATTATATTATAGATTATAGATATAGATATAGATTATAGATATAGATATAGATTATAGATAAGGGTAAGGATTTAATTTTCTTAATATAATGTCGAATCTTTCTAAGCTTGAATTTGTCGCCCTGGATATATCGGGCAAAAGGTACTAATCTTTGGCACTTGATGTCAAAATCCATTTGGATGCGATGAGTTTGGCAGAACACATCAAATATAAAAGTCAGGCATCCAATCAAGACCGTGCCAAGGCTATGATATTTCTCCATCATCACCTCGATGAGGGATTAAAAATAGAATATTTCACTGTTAAGGATCCTCTTGTACTGTGGAATAATTTAAAAGATAGATATGACCACCTGAAGATGGTCGTTCTTCCACAGGCACGTTATGAATCGACCCATTTGAGATTATAAGATTTAAAGATATAACTGAATATAATTCTTCCATGTTTAGAATTATTTCACAGTTAAATTTATGTGGAGGAAATATGACAGATCATGATATGCTAGAGAAAACTTTCTCCACCTCGAGTATGCTCCTACATCAGCAATACCGAAAATGAGGTTTAAAAAGTATTCTGAATTAATTTCTCATCTTCTTGTTGTTGAACAACATAATGATCTTTTGATTAAAAACCATGAAAGTCAACTTACTGGTACTGCTCTATTCCCTAAAGTGAATGCTATAAATTTTCGCTAATCTAGGCTTGAAAAAGGTCCTGATTCCAGTCGTGGTCGTGGCCGTGGTCGAGGAAGAAATTCTAATCATGGTGATCGTCTTGCACCAAATAATAACCTTCCTCACCAGCAGTGTAAGAAGAAGGGTGAAAAAAGAAGGTTTAAAAGCCTGAAGCGGTGCAAAGAAATAATTTAGAAAATAGATGCTATCGATATGGAGAAAAAGGACACTAGTCACATACCTGTCATACGCCAAGACACCTGGTTGTTCTCTACCAAGCATCCCTGAAGAAAATGGATAATAATGTAGAAGCAAACTTTATCTCTGAAGATAATGTTGAGCCTATGCATTTAGATGTTGCAAATTTCTTTGAATTCCCCGAAGGAAGTATAGATCACCTTGTCGGTGACGGACCTGTAATCGTCTAAGTATTTTACTTTTCTATTGGTTGTATTAGTTTATGTACCTGTTAGTTGTGTTTCTCTAGTCTTGTAAATAAATAAAGTTTGTGTAATACGTTGTTTTCTAGTAATACTATAATGGAGAAAATAATTATTTTTGTCCCTGTTTTATTACCTTATGTTGGTTTTGATCCCTGTGATACCTGACTTCTTATATTTAACTTTTAATTAATCAAATTCAATCATTTTAGTCCTTATACTAACAGTGACTATCAATACAAACAGATTATAATACAAATGAATCTATTACTGCTATCAAGGATAATTGGGGTATTTAACATAATATTATAACTATAATACTAATATACACATCCAGATGAAACTGCAGAAACCCTCCATCCCATTTGATGGCCGTTGTTGAAGCCCACGAATGACAACCAAACTTTGATCAAAACCTTCTGCATTTGGGATCACCTAGATGTCTCCTTGCATCAATTATTTATATTTTCAGATATTAGAAAGAAGTTAGTGCAACCCCAAACCACAACTAAATGCTCTTGAAATTATTATCAAAGGGGAGAAAAAACAAGTACCAGGGTACTACCAACTTCTACACAAGGTTTCAATTTTTCAGCCCCAATCAACTGGGGTAAAAATCTCCGTAAATTAACTTAAGCAACTTTATCAGTGAAAAATTCAGGAAGAGGGATGGACAGAAAGTATACCTCTAACTCGAACTGAAAAAATGAAGAACAAAACCCGAAACTTGACATTAATTGAGCAAAATTCACACCAATATGTGCTTCGATACTCCATGAATTTACCCTCGAAATCTCATCTTGGTCTATTTTTGCCATTTTGGGAGAACCAAAAGTGAGATTAGAGAGAAAGAGCACTTAGATGGAAAAGTGATGTATCATTGTGAAACGTGTTCGTAAAACTGGCTGCCGGATAGGTATGTGCCGGTACCATTCCGGTCCATCCCGATATCGATACCGGTTCGAATTGATCCGGTAGGAATGGTACAGAACGGTATGGCATGTACCGAAATTTGAATCTTACCGGAACCGCAATTTCCTACCGAGAATACGGTACAGGTTCATTCCGGTTCCGATCCGATGCAATCTGGCGAATTTCATTTTTTTTATTCTATAATGGCAACTATCCATTGGGACCATTGGCAACAGCTAGTGAGTCCCCCAACGGCAAGTTTGACCCCAGCCCCCCATCAGCCCCCAGCCCCCCTACCTTTCCAAAAACTTATAAATACCCCTTCCCCATTCAAATTTTTATTCACAACTTCAACTCTCATTCTCTCTCAATTTTCTACTCTCAATATCTATAAATTCTATAATTATTGTTATTATTTTGCAATTGAAGTATAATTTGGTGACTTTTGGAGGAGCAATCTTTTTCAAGTTTCAAATTTCGGTTATATTCGTTTGCTTTTATGGCAGACGGTTGGTACATTCATTCCACTCTCTAGTCTTTTACATTATTTTTCGTGTTTATTAGTTGTGATTTTTTTGTTTTAATTTGCTACTTTCATATTTTATTTCATTATATTACGGATTCCTCTCAAAAAAAATTCGGTAAAAAAAGTATTACACAAAAAGCAAAAGGTTTTATAAAATTTGGTAATAAAAAAAATAAAGGTTCTTCTAGTTCTTCTCTCTTTCCTTGAGTTAGATTTAATACGGATGATTTTACGCATGTTAATGAAATTGATTTTGCCCATCCCTCTATCATAGAAATTAATACCAATACCAACATTCCCCATGAAGCTCTCGAGAGATTGTATAATGATTTTGAAGATGAATTAGATGAGGAAGTAGAATTACATATGGATGATGGTTTAGATGATATACCGACTAGTCTCACTCCCACCCCCCTAGTGTCAAAGCTCCAACTCAGGATAATCTTCAGGCTGGAGCTAGTCATTCCCCTATTCCTCCGTTTAGGGCTAAGTCCACGACACAACGTACTTTAAAATCAGATGTGTGAAAATTTTGTATTTGAATGATGAAAAAACCATTACTTCGTGTGGTATTTGTAAACAACAGTGGAGATATATATTTGGCGGGTCTGAAAGTTCAACTTGGGGGGGGGGGGGGGGGGTAAAAACCCATTTGATTAAGAAACATCCGAGAGAATGGAATGCATATATGGCTTCCCGTCAAGCTGTTGGTTCTGACATTGAACCCTCTATTGCAGGGTCAAACATGGTTCAAAGTTAACTAAACCCTTCAAATCCAACTGGTCCTATTACACAACGACCCTATAATAGGGAACATGATCATGAAAATTTTGCAAAATTGATTTTTGTTTGTGGTTTGCCTTTTAATTTTGGAGAAAATGAAGGTTTTATAACATATATTCGGGATACATATAAACCCAGTTTTGAAGGTTTTTCAAGAAGTATGGTAAAAGGAGATATTTTTGAATTTCAAGAAAAACATATGCAATATCTTCGTAGCTATTTTTACATAATGAATTATAGGGCTGCTATTATCACTGATATGGGTCGTAGTCCTAATGATAACGGTTATTTAACTGTTACTACACATTGGGTTGATTATAATTGGAATTTGCAAAAAAGAATTATTGCTTATAAAATTTGTGAACATAAAAAGACCGGTGTTTATATTGCTTCTACTGTAGGTCATATTTTAGAATTTTACTGTCTTTCTGATAAAGTGATTAGCATTACTTTAGATAATCCTTATGCTAATTTAAATGTTATTTCTCATCTAGAAACTAGAATTTGTCCAATTAGTAAATATACTTTTCATGTTAAATGTGCTGCACATATATTAAATTTAGTTGTGAAGGATAGTATTCAATTATTTGATAATACTTATGATAAAGTTGAAAATAGTGTGTTTTGGATTTTTCATATGCATAATAGTAGTAGAATTAGATAATATAAAGAATTTTGTCGTGGGTGTGAACTTCCGTATAAAAAATTTTCAAAACAAGTTAAAACTAGATGGAATTCTTTTTATGAAATGATAGAAGATGCTTATATATATAGACAGCCTATTACTATGATGTTTAATTCTCATAACGTTTATCCTAGTCATCAACTCAATGAAAATGATTGGGATCAAATAGAAGCACTTAAAGGTTTTTTGAATCATTTTATGATGCTACAAAAGTTCTTTCTGGATCGTATTATTCCACTATTTCTGAAATTTTAATACATATATGGTCTATTTCATCCCTTTTTACAGAGTATAAAGATAATACATTTTTTAAGAATACTATTGTAGCTATGGTTGAAAAATTTTAAAAATATTTTTTTCCTATCCCCAAAATTTATTTAATTGCAATTCTTTTTAACCCGGAATATAAAGAACATGTTGCAAAAGCTTTGGCTAAAGAAATTTATCAAAATTTAAATATTCAACGGCATGAAAGTCCGTATTTGATAACTTGTCAAAACAACATTCAAACTTGTGCTAAATAATTGTATGACAAATATTGCACATTCGATAATGTTGAAGTTTCTCAAACTTCTACGCCTCGACTAGATGCCCATGGTAGAGCACAATCATCACTTGGTCTTCATTCTTCTCATAAATGTGAATTTGTTAAATATCTTGACCAAGGTTTTGATACTATTACAAATCAAGAAGGCGTACCACAACTATTGAATTGGTGGAGGGCTCGTGGTCATTAATATCTAAAACTTAGCAAGATGGTGAAGGACGTGCTAGCTATTCAAGGATCATCCGTAGCTTCAGAGCAAACTTTCAGTGCGGCAAGATTTCAAATCGGCGATCATAAATATTCATTAGCAGAAGACAGTTTGGAGGTATCAGTGACTTTTAGAGATTGGATCAACGCCAAGCGAAGAAATAAAGGAGTTCCAAAGTTAACTAAATTACAAGAAAATTACTTAGATGCAGTCATTGGATGTAATAGTGACGATGGAATTGAAATTGAAGATCGTCAACAAGTTTTACCAAGACCGGGTTATTGCTCAAAATTTACTAGAGTTAGAACAAAAATTTATAAGATTATACAACTATTAGTTTACATTCGAGGCTTAATTGAAACAGAACCCTTCCTAGAAGGTGGCTGCATAAATTAGGCGATCTACTAATAGTTGTAAATTGTAATAAAAATTTTAAATTTTGAATAAATTGGATTGATTTTTAATTTTATCATACTTTTAGTTAATGCATTTCTTTTTTGTTTAGTTTAAGTGTTTAAATTAGCAACTTATAAAATCAAAAAAAAAAATTAAACTTACAAACTTATAACATATAAATTGAAAAACATAGAAAAACAAAAAAGAATAACAAACTAATAAACTTCAAAAAATATAAACTGACGATGGAATTGAAATTGAAGATCGTCAACAAGTTTTACCAAGACCGGGTTATTGCTCAAAATTTACTAGAGTTAGAACAAAAATTTATAAGATTATACAACTATTAGTTTACATTCGAGGCTTAATTGAAACAGAACCCTTCCTAGAAGGTGGCTGCATAAATTAGGCGATCTACTAATAGTTGTAAATTGTAATAAAAATTTTAAATTTTGAATAAATTGGATTGATTTTTAATTTTATCATACTTTTAGTTAATGCATTTCTTTTTTGTTTAGTTTAAGTGTTTAAATTAGCAACTTATAAAATCAAAAAAAAAAATTAAACTTACAAACTTATAACATATAAATTGAAAAACATAGAAAAACAAAAAAGAATAACAAACTAATAAACTTCAAAAAATATAAACTTAAAAACTTAATATAACTCATAAATTGAAAAACTTAGAATTTTTTTTTTAAACAAAGTTATATACTTTTATATATACTTCAAAATTCAAATATATAAACTTCAAAAAAAATATAAACTTAAAAACGTATAACTTATAAATTGAAAATCTTAGGAAAAAAAAACCATATTTAAACTTAATTCAAAATAATTAAAAACTAAATTTAAACTTAAACTACATAATTCAAAATATAATATTTATTCTTTAACTAATATGTAAAAATTAATTTATTTATTCAAAATATAAAAAACTATTTTTTTTAAAAAAAAATTAAAATAGCCCACACCGGTTATCTCGTTCTGGTCCATATCGATAGTATACCGGCTACTAACGGAATGAAATGGAACCACGGTTTCATATCGGTTATTCCGAACCGGTACAACCCGGTATCGGTTCCGTCCCGGTCCAGTTCATACTGGTCCGGTTCGGTACTGGTCCATTCCGGTCCAGCCATTTTATTCCGGTAGAATGCCCAGTCTTACGTGTTCATCAAGTGGATAAAGGATTTTATTAGTAGAATTATATCTAGTTAATATAACCGCGCTTCACGTGATCATGGAAGACATCTTTAAATCAACTCTTTGTTGGTCTATTGGTATTAACAACAAACGGTAAGTGGAGAAAGGGAATAATGAAGGTGGTTTAGAAGAAATTAGAAAATTCTAATAAAAATGGCAACCAAAAGATAAACCTGTTAAAGAGGTCATGATAAAATCGTGTAGACTTAGCTCCTATAGAGTTTGTAGATAGGAAAGTGTTGCATGTTGCTGATAACTGAAATGAATTTATCTTCACAATTCGACTCCTCATCTCCATATAATGGTATTAACGGATCACATATTAGGTCGAATACTAAATTAAGTCTTCCATTATGAAGAATAAAATATATCAGCAAGTACTGCACACATATTGAACCAAAAAAAAACTAAGCAAGGAATCACAACTGTTTTGATTGAAATTCTTTAAAATTTTGATTTCAACTCTCATTTTTAAACACAGAATCAGTGTAAATTTGGAACCTATTTATAAAGATTACACCAATATCTTTTGTGAACTTGTCCGCTATTCCGCTTTGCAGTTATAATCAAGTAAGAAATTTGGTAAAGCATTCCCAACAATCACGGGCCTAATAATAATGTATTGGTTTGATCTCTGAGATCAATATCAAGGTATTAATTTGATTCTGGTGCATAAAGTAATTTGTTTTCACAGAGTTTTAAAGAGACTATATATGCCTCATCCTTCCTGCATCATTTGTCATGGAAATTTTGAGAGGCAATTCAATTTATTTACAAAGAAACTCAAGTGGATCACCACCCTTACATTATCGTTTGGTTCTTTCTTCCATAAAAATCACGATCTTTCTTTTCGCTTTTTGGATAGTTGACTCAAAGCTTAACATTGTCAATCAACAACAATAACACCATATCAGCCCTACAAGCCACGTTGTCAATCAAACCTGCGATTGAAGAAAGAAAAGCATTGTAACAAACATCCAAGGTTGAAGTTCATGCGGTTTAATAATTGTGAAACAAATAAGTAATTGATCATATGTATATAAATTAAAATTTAAAAAAGAGAACAAATATTTTTGGTAAAAGTTTTTATTCAAACATTATTAGAAAAAGAATAAATATTATTTGAAACATGTATCTTTTAAAAATTTAGAATATGAAATAACTACAAATTACTTAAGTATTCAATGCATGCACTACAAAATCCACTTGTGTATTGTTACACTCCGTTGACAACATTTCATATTAAGGAGGGGTTATTTACAATCATAGCAAAGTAAGGGAAGTCAATTATGACTCATGATGAATAGAAAAAAGCACCTATATGTAGGAGTTGAAGTGTAAAATTGTAATTAAGGTCTTAAATCCCCAACTGTAAAACATGTTTACTACTACAATTTCTCCGGTCGTCATATAGTATAATTTCTCTTGTTGATTTACCAATTAAAGTACATTCACACTGTAAAAGTGTCAATATTGTTGGGTTCGAAATCGAGAGGGCGTCATGCGAAAGCTTATAGTTGCAAGCCATAGATGCGATAATTCAGATGAAAAGAAAAACATAATAAAAAAGCATATTATTGATATAATTTGGCCAATTGGCTAACATATTAAAAACTAATTTAAAAAATATATAATCTAATAGGAGAAAAATCTCCCCCTAAACAAGACTCTTAAACGACTACATTGTGGATGCTATTATGTTGTTGTATGAGAAGAGGGGCCTTCTATTTATAGAGGCCCAAAATCATTCCTCTAAGAAAGAGGTTAGCCAAATATGTAAGAGTTTTATATTTTTCTTTTAGGAAAAGTAAAATTAATTATGGTATTACTTTTATTTTCCTTCCAAGAAAGTAAAACTTAAATTTGGTAAGAAATCAGGGCAAAAACCCTAACAAATCATCCCTCTTTGACTGGATTTTATTGATAAAACTTGATCCTCCTTCTTCACATGTATGATCTTCATTCTTCACATAATCTTTACCACTGTTGCTTGACATGCTTAAAAATGAAGCTTTTTTGGGTTAAAAATATGTGAGCCCTTTTGGGTTAAAAATATTGGAGCCCTTTGCAGGGTTAAAAGTGAGCTTTATTTTTAAAAATGTAGTAGCAGGATTGTTGAAAATATGATTGACAATCGTCCCCACATGTAATTTTTTTTTTGAACACTTTTTTTTTTTGACAAAAATTTTCACTATCGTCAAGTTGATTGCAACTTTGATCTTAACTTGCCCGCAATATGAACCATTAGATCATTGAACAGTAGGTTCTGATACCACTTGTTGGGTTCGAAATCAAGAGGGCGTCATGCGGAAGCTTATAGTTGCAAACCACAGAAGCGATAATTCAGGTGAAAAGAAAAACATACTAAAAAAGCATATTATTGATATGGTTTGTCCAATTGGCCTACATATTAAAAACTAATTTAAAAAACATATAATCTAACAGGAGAAAAATCTCCCCCTAAATAAGACTCTTAAACAACTATATTGTGAATGCTATTATGTTGTTGTATGAGAAAAGGGGGCTTCTATTTATAGAGGTCCAAAACCTTTCCTCCAAGAAAGAGGTTAGTCAAATATGAAAGAGTTTTATATTTTCCTTTTAGGAAAAGTAAAAGTAATTATGGTATTACTTTTATTTTTCTTTCAAGAAAAGTAAAACTTAAATTTGGTAAGAAAATCAGGGCAAAAACTCTAACAAATATGAATTCAATGTTGTCCTATTTAATGCAGCCACAAAGATACTACTTAACTGCAAGTCACAAAAGAAAAAAACATAAGCAATTGGAAATATTGTAGTAAAGCTATATTGCGGGATAAGAAGCAGGTTCATTACAATAGAAAAGGTTAAATACACGATGAGTAAAATCAAATCAAAAAATAATAACACGGAGAACAACTCTACACAGATCATAGGTATAACAAATGCTAAAATTAAATAGCAATGGAGAAATCTATTATCTAGCAACAATAGATATATCAATATCCATTATCATCATCTTTAAAATTTCCTAAAATGTGAAAAAATAGTGACAATGGGAATATTGAATAAAAAATACTTCAATAACATAATTAATTAATGGACAATGTCTTCCTAAATTGAACCGGGAGAGGGATTCAGAAGAAAGTCGCAATCGAAAACATGTATTTGATGCACATGGAACAACAAAAGAAATCACAAGTTTCAAATATCAATGGTAGCCATGAACAATGAAATGAATTGTCCTAAAATATAAGGTAATATATTTAGTGCTCTTTTCCATGATAAAAAAATTAAGGAAGCTCATCTTCACTGACACAAGTTAGATGCGTAAGAGATTATTCTTAATAAGCCACTCATATGTGACCATCACATAAGGGATAACTTTGAGTAAGCAAACTATTTTTGCAGAATAGAAATAGCAGTTTTGAACACATCCAACTATAAATAGCCATCTAATCCCTGAGTGGTAATCAGATGCATGAAAAACAAATAATTTTTTGGATATTTTCAAAAGAACTGTACTTTTATTTGAACTCTTAAATTGTAACACGCCTGACTTGTTTTACCTCAAGAAGTTATCACGTTTCATAATATTAGTGTGTCCTTCACAACCATGAGTAATAAAAGATTGTACAAAAAAATAACTTTTTTTTAATATTTGCATTTGCAACTTACAAAACTAAAACTAAGTCGGGACTGCCAATTAGATTGAGATGCTATCTGATGCTCTGGTTTTCCATTTGCCTACTCAGTATATCATGATGGACATTGAATTCTTCTTAAAAAGCAAAAGACGATTTGTGAGGTAGAGCTGTTTGCAAATTAGACAAAATTAAGTTTACATCACTTTATATGAGTTGTTGCATTGTAGAGCCTTTAAACTTTTCTGTTTTTCCACACAGAGAAAGAAGAACCGTTTGGGTCCTTTAGCTGGACAATTACAATATGTAAAAGAACACCTCGAAGTTGGTATAAGGAAACAATAATGACGGAAGTACCAGTGGAGAATCTAACTGCCATAATAGGGCAACCATTGTTTTACCACAAGCAATGATTCTAGGCTAAAATTTCATGAAAAAAATTGTCATTTATGAACAAAATCAGTTCTTAAAACCAACATTTTACAACAAAAGTAAGGGACAACCAAATAGTGTAGGTTGACAGGTGTGCATGTAGGTTGCCAGGTGTGCATGTAGGTTGCCTTTCCGTCACCAAATAGTGCCTTAAAGAGTCGCGTCCCTTCGAGGTTCGTTGTGACATGCGTCTGCATATGCTCGGGTGTATCCACAAATGGAGAAATTTCAGATTGACTTTTTGAATCATTAACTCTCAAGTTTCAAATGAATTTTGTACAAAAAGATAGTCTCTCGCTCGATCATTTGACAAATCCAAATCCAAGTTTAAATCTAAATATAAAGCCAATGTAGAGCTGACCGAAAGACGACGACAATGACGCGAGACTTGTCTTATTCTTGCCTCACTATCCAAATGAAGGAATGCTTCTTAATTTAAGCATAATAATGTTTCTTTCTCCCACTAATGTGGGAGAAACACTCTTTTATAAAGTGAAACCATAAGTCACTCTTTTTTCCTCCATTTATTTTTCCTCAATTTTCCATTCACATTTTCACTTGGAACCCAATAATCCCCCACATGAATAGGAAATGGCTATTTCATTAAAAAAATTTATGGACAAGTGTGTGATCTACAAGCAAAGACTAATTACATCTAGATAAGTAGGTATTCCTTTGAACTTTCCACAGTGAACTTGCATCGGATGCACTCGGTCAATTGGTAGATGTGATATCTTTGAACAATCAAACTTTAGTGTACACCTAGACAACACAAGTCACACAACCAACCTTTTACCATTTATGATTCTCATGGTTTTGTTTATTTTAGCCATGAACACAACCTGGTTTCATGAGAGATTAGAGAATAGGACTTTACTATCATTATCCTCGAAGTGGCTTCCACTTCACCCTCACATATGTGATTCCTAAATGTTTTAATCCTATAGATCAAACTATTTGGTCATACCTTCCAAACTTAGAAATCATTAAAAAACTCCAATCCATAAGCCTTATCCTTTATTCCTAAACATTGTCTTCATCATGAGAATGGGTTGAGTTATTTGACTATGTTGAATTGTCAGTCACAATATTTTTTGATCTCCTTAAATCTAGCTTTTGGGATCTCCAGTCTGCTAGGTAGAGTTACCGCCGTGATAACGTGTCCAAGGCCTTAAACCCATTCCGTTCGATGATCTGTCAACTCCCTCTCTAGTTAGGCCTTTTGTAAGTGGATTTGATATATTATTCTTTGAATTCACATAGCCAATTATGATGATTCCACTAGAGAGAAGTTCTCTAACAGTATTATATCTCCATTTTATATGACGAGATTTACCATTATACATCATGCTCCCTTCCCTGCCTATCACATCTTGACTATCACATTGTATGCATACTGGTGCCAAAGGTTTGGGCCAATAAGGAACATCTTCTAAGAAATTTTGGAGCCATTCAACTGCTTCACCGACTTTATCGAATGCGATAAATTTAGATTTCATTATAGAGCATGCAATACATGTCTGTTTGGATGATTTTAAAGATACTGCTCATCCACCTAAAGTAAATATATATCCACTCATGGATTTTACTTCACTCAATCTGATGATTCAATTTGCATTACTATATCCTTTAATTACCACAGGATATTTGTTATAATGCAAAGCATAGTGTTAAGTGTGTTTTAGATACCTCAAAACTCTTTTCATTGCCATCCAAGGAGTTTGATTGGGATTACTCGTGTACCGACTCAATTTACTAATAGCGCATGCTATATCTGGTCGCGTATAATTCATAATATACATCAAACTTCCCAACACTCTTGTATAGTCCAGTTGCGAGTCACTTTCACCTTCATTCTTTTGAAGTGAAAAGCTCACGTCTAATGGAGTCTTGGCAATATTGAAATCCAAATACTTAAACTTGTCAAGTAACTTATCAATGTAATGAGACTGTGACAATGCCAACCCTTATAGAGTTCTATGAATTCTTATCCCTAAGATCACATTAGCAACTCCAAGGTCTTTCATATCAAACTTGCTCTCAAGCATTCATTTCATAGCATTTATGTCAGAAATGTCTCTACTAATGATCAACATGTCATCCACATACAAACAAGCAATGACTTTGTGATTTGGAGTGTCTTTAATGAAAACACATTTATCATGTTCATTTATCTTGAATCTGTTTGCCAACATGGTTTGGTCAAACATTGCATGCCACTGTTTGGATGCTTGTTTTAGTCCATAAAGTGACTTAACAAGTTTGTACACTTTCCTTTCTTTATCAGGAACCACAAAACCCTTGGGTTGTTCCATGTAAATTTCTTCCTCCAATTCTCCATTTAAGAATACAGTTTTCACATCCATTTGATAGATTTCAAGACAATATACCGAAGCTAATACAACCAACATCCGAATACACATTATCCTTGTTACTGGAGAGTATGTGTCAAAATAATGAAGACCTTTTATTTTGTCTAAAGCCTTTCACAACAAGTCTTGCCTTGTATTTGTCAATAGTACCATCAACTTTCACTTTTTCTTTGGAAGATCCATTTAGAACCTAAAATTTTATTTCCTGGAGGAAGATCAACTAACTCCCAAATATGGTTGCTCAAGATTGAATCAATCTCACTATTAACTTCCTCTTTCCAAAAGGATGAGTCCACAGACCACATCGCTTCTTTGAATGTTTGAGGCTCATTTTAGAGAAGAAATGTTACAAAATTTGATCCAAAGAAAGTTGACATTAGCTACGTCTTGGATTCTCTTCATTAAGTATACTCTCTCTTGGTTCATCCCTAGGTCGTTTAGACCCTTTACTAGATAACTCATGTCTAGTCTTATATGGATAAATATGTTCAAAGAACTTAGCATTATCTGATTCAATTACCATATTATCATGGATATTTGTATGTTTAGATTTATGAACCAAAAATTGACATGCTTTACTGTTTGTAGCGCATCCAATGAAAATGCAGTCAATAGTCTTTGGCCCTATTTTCACCCGTTTGCGTATAGGAACTTGAAATTTAGCTAGACCACCCCCACAGTTTGAAATATTTCAAGTTGGGTTTCCTTCCTTTTTATTTCGTATATAGAATAGATTGTGTCTTACTATGCGACGATCGATTGAGTATTCGATTTACTGTAAAGATAACTTCCCCCCACAAGTTTTGCTGTAAACCTGAACTTATAAGTAAGGCATTCGCCATTTCCTTCAATGTTTGGTTTTTCCTTCCCGTAATTCCATTTTATTGAGGTGGTCACGGGGTCGTAGTTTGATAGACAATTCTATTTTCCAAACATATCTTTGCAAAAGAAGATTCATACTCTCCACCGCTATCACTTTTTATTATTTTAATCTTTCTATCCAACTGATTTTCAACTTCAGATTTATATTTCCTAAATGCTTCTATTGCTTTATCCTTACTTTTCAGCAAATACAACAACAACAACAACAACAACAACATATCCAGTGTATTTCCACCACGAAATGGTGTTGACTTCATATCACAAATGTCTATGTGAATTAACTCTAAGGGATTGGAATTCCTTTCAATAGACTTATACAGATGCTTAGCATATTTAGATTCAACACATGTTTGACACTTTGATTTACTGCACTCAAAGTTAGGCAAAACTTCCAAACTAATCAGTTTTCACAGGGTTTTATAATTGACATGTCCTAAACGTTCATGTCATAAACCATTTGAATCAAGTAAGTAAGAAGAACCAGAACTTTTATTCATATTAATAGTCATTACATTGATCTTAAAAAGGTCCTCGATGAGGTAACCTTTGCCTACATACACTTCATTCTTCCTAATTACAACTTTGTCGGAAACAAATACACATTTGAATCCATTCTTAATCAAAAGTGAAGTATAAATCTAAGTTCTTTCGCAACTCTGGAATATAAAGAACATTGTTTAGTGTCACCACCTTGCCTGATTTCATCTTCAAGCAAACCTTGCCTGTTCCTTCAACCTTTGTGGTTATAGAGTTAGCCATATATATCTTCTCATCATCTTGACCTGGAACATATGATGCAAATAGTTCTTTATTGGCACACACATAGTAGGAGACACCTGAATCAATCCACCACTCTCTAGAATTTTCAATTAGATTGCATTCCGAAAGCATGGTACACAGATTGTCCATTTCTTCTTTGGATTCAGCCATGTTGGCTTGATCCTTTTTCTTGCCCTTCTTTGGAGCCCCACAATTAGCAGACCTGTTGCCAACTTTGCCACAATTAAAGCAATTTCCTTTGAATTTCTTCTTAGGAGGATTGCTTTGTTGTCCTTGTGCTTTCTTTCTTTTCTTTGATTTGGTGGGATCATCTGCCACAATATTTTCTCCATTTATTACAGAATTCCCATGAGACCTCTTCTCAACTGCCTTATTGTCCTCTTCAATCCTCAACCTCACAATGATATCTTTAATAAATATCTCATTGCATTTATGCTTTAAGTAGATTTTGAAGTCCTTCAACAAAGGTGGTAACTTCTCGATTATTGCGGTTACTTTAAAAGCATCATTTACCACCAAACCTTCTGTAAGAAGATCATGTATTATGACTTGTAACTCTTGGACTTGGGTAACTACAACTTTGTTGTCTACCATCTTAAAGTTCAAGAATTTGGCAACAATGAATTTCTTCATTCCGGCGTCCTACGTTTTGTACTTTTTCTCTAAAGCATCCCAGAGTTCCTTCGAGGTATTCATGTTGCTATACACATTGTACAAATTGTCTTTTAGGCCACTTAAAATGTAATTTTTACACAGAAAGTCCAACTGCTTCCAAGCTTTTGTTACAATGAAGCTATCTTTTTTCTGAGTTTCTTCCGGCAATTCAGGAATGCTTTTTGTAATGAACCTTTGAAGATTTAAAGTAGTCAAATAAAAGAACATCTTCTGCTTTCATCTTTTGAAATCAATATCAAAAAAAATTTCAGGTTTTTCGGCCGGTGCCATGGCAGGCACAACATTCGAATGGATTGACGTAGCAATGTTAGTTGTTGCAACATTCGTCGTTCCATCATTGAATTGATTTTCATTGGTCATTTTTCTGTCTCAAATACACAAACAACTTAGTATCACAAATACTAACAATGAAGTTTTAAAATTTAAACAACTTGTTTCAAGTTTAACGACAAAGTTTTTATATTCTTCAAATCGTCAACCGAATGAACTTTGACTTGTGATGAAGTTTTTATATCTTCAAATCACTATCAAATTCAAACAAAGTAGAAATCAAAAGGTTTTAATCTCTGTAAACCAAAATACAAATTGTACTAAAGTCCTTAAGATTGTTTTTTTCCGGGTATAAAATATGTATTAACAACAAGAACTTCAAACATAAGTTCAAACAACTTATGAACTATCAAAATAAAGTTTAACAATAAGAACTTCAAACAAAAGTTCAAGAACAACTTCAAGAACAACAAAGAAGTTCAAACTATTTTTTGAAAAATAGCAAAACCATAAGAAAGAGATAAAGACAGAAATGAAAGAATCAAGTCCACCGAATTCACGGTGTGTCCTTAAGTAATTTATTCCCCTCAAGTACCCGAGGTTAATGGAATATATCCTCCCAGGATAAAATGATTCACTTCGACAAATGGTGGTAACTCAAATTTGATGAACTTCGAACACACTCAACGATTTGTAAATCACACTTGAGTTTTGATGAAGAAGAAGAGTGTTTTCACTTTAAAATTTCGTATTTATACCAGAGAAAAAATTTAGGTATTTATATCCAAAAGTTGGTGCTTCAAAAAGGAAGCAATGGTTAATGAAAAATAACAGTGTTTTGGAATGTTGGGACCATCTGCGCCCACAGGTGGCCCACTTGTGCCCGCAGATTACCTTTTGGCATAAAATAGAAACTTCAGGCTTGACCTGCGTTGGCACCTACGTCCACAAGTTGCCAGGTGTGCACGCAGGTCACCTTTTTATTGCCAAACAATGTCTCGAAGGGACGCATGACATGCGTCCGCACGTGCTCGGGTACGTCCGCAAATAGAGAAATTTCAAATTGAATTTTTGGATCATTAACTCTCAAGTTTCAAATGAATTTAGTCCAAAATGATAGTCTCTTGATCTATCATTTGACAAATCCAAATCAAAATTTAAAGCCGAAGTCGAGCCGAGAGAGTGATGATGACGACGACGCGAGGCTTATCTTGTTATTGCCTCACTATCCACATGAAGGAATGCTTCTTAATATAAGCATAAGAATGTTCCTTTCTCCCACCAATGTGGGAGAAATACTCTTCTATAAAGTGAAACCACAATTGACTCCTTTTCCCTCCATTTTCCATTCATATTTTACTTAGAACCCAACAAGATCTTGGAAAGACAAAACTTTGTTTTGGTCTGGAAATTGAACATTTAGCAGACTGGGTCTTCGTCCATCAACCTGCCTATACTGAAAGAGTTTAAAATGATTTTACATGGTTAAAGCACATCCGTTAAGTACTCCAATGGTTGTTTGAGCACTTAAAGTTAGTAAAGACCTGTTCTGACCTCCAGGAGAGAATAAAGAGATTCTTGGTACTGAAGTACTATATCTCAGTTCCATTAGCGTACTTAGGTATCTTGCTAATGCTACAAGGCCTGATTTAGCATTTTCTGTTAGTTTACTAGCAAGGTATAGTTTTTACCCTGCACAAAGACACTGGAATGGAGTTAAGCATATACTACGTTATCTAAAGGGGACTATTGATATGGGTCTGTTTTATACTAACAAAAATTGTGTAGATCTTGTTTGTCATGCAGATGAAAGATACTTATCTGACCCACATAAAGCTAGATCTCAAACAGGCTATGTGTTTACATGCAAAGGTACTACTATATCATGGAAATCTACAAACCAGTCTATTATTGCTACCTCTTCAAATTATGCTGAGATAATAGCTCTTCATGAAGCAAGTAGAAAATATGCATGGTTGAAATCGGTGATTCATTTCATCAAAGAGGGATGTGGCCTGCAATGTATTAACAAAGTTCCTATAGTCCTATATGAAGACAACGCTACATGCATAGCCCAATTAAAAGGAGGTTTCATAAAAGAAGACAGAACAAATCACATTTCACTAATATTATTCTTCACACATGATCTCCAGAAGAATGGTGATATTAATATGCAACAAATCCGTTCAAGTAATAATCTAGCAAATTTATTCACTAAATCTTTACCAACCTCAACTCTTGAGAAAATGATACATAAGATTGGGATGCGAAAACTTCACTATCTAAATCGGGGTCTTCATCAGGGGGAGTAAAATACATGTTGTACTCTTTTTCCCTCACAAGGTTTTATCCCACTGGGTTTTTCTTGTAAGATTTTTAGTGAGGCAGCCAAAATACGTATTATTAGAGATATGTACTCTTTTTTCTTCACTAGATTTTTTTTCACTGGATTTTCTCTAGTAAGGTTTTAACGTAACACATTATCTATCACATGGATATCCAAGGGGGAGTGTTGTAAATTTGGTGGATGGCCATGTGGCCTACTATGTGGCAAGCTTGTTAAGGAAATTTATTGTCAAGCTTCCTATAGAAGTTTGGTGGGCTTGTTAAAGAAGCTTATTGTCAAGCTTTCTGCAGAAGTTTGGTAGCTTATATATATGCTCCTTGGCTTGTAAAGAAAAGTATGAGAAATATGAAAAATGAAAGTGAAATACTATTTCCTCTCTCTCCTTGTAATTTACTTTTATTTTAGTGTTCATTTTATGACGAATATGACTTTTTTAATGGTACATTATGTACAAAACAGTACACTGATACAACTAATTTGAAAGAACTGCCAATTATTTTGGAGATTTTACATAATATAATAGCCCAACAAAATCCAATAAGGTGGCAAAAATGTTTGATCCGACTGAAAGTCACAATTTAACTCCTATTATCCACAATACTTGGAGTTTGTATCCAACTATTTTTGGGCATTATAAAGTAGTATTATTTGACTGAATTATAGTCTTACTTTTCTATAAAGGTATCATTTATCTGTATATTTTTGTATTATTATAGTAAATTATTGTAAACAAAAACATATAGCGTAAGTCAGTAACTATTAATGGTAACAAAGCTATTAATAAGCCTAGTGTTCAACCTATTCCAATTAAGAAGCTCAGTTATGTTAACGGGATCCCTCGAGTCTTGTGGACTGAGGAGGAAGTGGATCGAATGAATCAAATTGAAGAATTGCAATACGCAGTCATTGGAAAATTCTCTTAGCAGTGGCCTAAATAAATGATTTACCTATGCAATTGCCTAAACAACTTAATATTAAGGGAGATTGTAAGATTGGTTTTTTGAGAAATCGGCATATATTAATGAGATTTGAATTAGTGGAGGATTTTGTTGATATAATGTCAAAGAATGTGTACTACACCAATGCTAAGGATGGGTATTCATATCAAATGAGGCCTCTAATCTATGATTCTAAATTCAAGCCTAATGAGGAAACAACACAAGCTATGGCTTGGATATCTTTCTCTGACCTTAAACCAACATATTTCGTGAAGGAATCATTATTTTCATTGGCTTCGTCAGTTGGGAAGCCAATTGATTTGGATTTGGCTACTATTAATAAGATGAGGCCAAGCTGTGCTAGGGTCAAGGTACAGGTGGACCTACTATCAGATTTCCCAAAATATATGGAGATGGAGATTGTTAATGCGATCACAGCGGAATCACGAATAGAAAAAGTGAAGATCATGTATGACTTTATCCCTAAATATTGCAAGAAGTGCATGTTACAAGGACATAATGAACATGAATGTAGGGTCCTACACCCTGAACTAAGACAAGTATATGAAGAGAATAAGGTGAATGAGAATAAATCACAACAGGGAGATGCAGATATTAGTCCTACTAGGGCTCAAGTATTTAGAAGATATGGTTCTAATAAAAAATGGAACCCTAAAGAAAGTTCTTTATCAACAAAGATTACATGAGTGAGAAGGTGCTAACCCCAAAGACAGGTATAAGCAATGCTAATCCATTTGCAGCATTGATAGAAGAGGAGGAGGAGCACACAGAAGTCACAAAGTCAACAATTACACCTACGAAAGCACTACAAATGCAAGAGTAGGTGATTAAAAATATTTCCACTAAGGATTGGGAATCATATCCTTTCATGGAAAAGAAATCAATGAAGCTCCAATGGTGAATAATCGAAGAAGCACTTCAACAACAAAGGAAGGAAAATTAAATACTAACAGTAATAATTCAATTGTTCAAAATATTGAGGAAGATGGTAACCTGGTGAAGACTGGTAAAGATGCATCACGTAGTACTATGTGTACTGATAAACCCACTGAAGACATGCAAATTAGTGAAAATGTTAATGTAGCTCCAATGGAAAATATTCAAGGAAACATTGAAATAATAATGGAAGGAGAATCAAATACTAACAACAGTAATTTAGCTATTCTAAATAAAGAGAATGATGGTAACTTGGTAAAGAGTAGTGAAGATACCTCATGTTGTGTTGATAGTGAGTGTACTGATAAACACAATGAAGACCTGCTAATCACTGAAGAAGATAATGTAGCTTTGAGTAATTTTGAAATCCTTTTTGAAGCTGCTCCATTATGGGGGTAGGGGAGATAATATATGATAAAGACCAACAACAGATAGCTGCAATGATAGAAACTAATAAGTTGGCAGTTATTGACATCCCATTAGCTATAGATGAAACTCTAATCTGGAGAGGTTCAACTGAATCTATCAATGAGGTATTGCACAATATTTTGACTTATAATTTGAAGGAGGTGTAGAAACCTAAACAAATTGAAAATGGTGGTAAGGAAGCAGAGGAAGAAGGGATAGAAAGAAATGTTGATTTATCACCAAGAACCATTACGTCAGTTAAATCTTCAAGGAAGGGGAGGAAGCAGGGTAATGGAGAGGCTACACAGCCTACTAGAACCCAACCAAAGAGGATTGGAGAAGCTCAAAAATCCAAGAAATAATGAAGGCTATAATCTGGAACATCAGATCAGTAAAGTCTTAGAAGGCTTTTCAGAGGGTTCAAATGATGCACAAGCTTTATAAGTTTGCTTTCATAGGTTTAGTTGAACTTTTCAGCATATCAGAACTATCAACAAATACAAGTATAAAATTCAAATGCCACTAGTGTTCCACAATTATTCAGGCCAAATTTGGTTGGTTGTCAACCATGGTTTTACTGTTGATATTCTTAGTGACACTGAACAATAAATGTCTTTTAAATTGTGTGAGTACTCTAGTAGTGCTATCTTTATAGTGAAAATTATGTATGCAAAGTATGATAGTTATCAATGATTGGAACTTTGGGAAGACATCTGTAATATTGCTATTGGGCATCATGTTCCTTGGTTGATAAGGGGTAATTTCAATGTTGTTCTTAATGGGTGTGAGAAGATTGGTGGAGTTCCAATAACCTCTCCAATAACCTATGCAGATATAGATGAGCTTAAAAATTGTATAAACTCTTATGAGTTGTTACAGGTGCAGCATAAAGGAAGTCCTTTTACTTGGTGGAATGGAAGAGGTGGGACTTATTGCATTTTTGAGAGACTTGATAGAGTTTTTACTAATTCTGTCATCCAAAACTTATTTTCACATGTAGAAGTTGAGCATTTATCCAGGGATGGATCAGATCATGCTCTACTTTTAATTACTTGTGAAAATAAATTCATCAAGTTTCAAAGGCCTTTTAAATTTCTGAAGTCTGGACTGATAATGTTGATTTTAAGAAAGTTGTTAGAAGGAACTGGGATTCTTATCACTCTAGTAATCCCTTTTTGGGCTTTAAAAGAAAGATAAAATAGGTGAAGAAGGCACTCTCTAGTTTGAGCAGACATGCTTTTGGTGATATTTTTCAAAAACTCATTATCAGGGAAGAAATTTCCAAAATAAAGGAAAAGTTGTTTGAATACAATCGTTCAAAGGAGAATAGGGTTGTGATGTAAAAGGCAAAGGCTGAATATATTAGATACCTCAAATTTGAGGAAAGTTATTGGCAACAGAAAGCTGGTTATGATTGGTTTGAAAGTGGTGATAGAAATACTAAGTTTTTTCATAGTATTGTTAAAGAAAGGAGGAACAGTCTTAAAGTATCCAGGATCCTAAATGCTCAAGGTTGCTGGATTGAAGATTATGATCAAATTGCTACTGACGCCATAAATTTTTATCAAAAGCAGTTTACCCAAGAGAGGGATGCTACTAATTTCCCACTTCTTGATGCTACTCCTGACTTAGTTTCTGAGGATGATAATTCTTTTCTAGAGGTTATTCCTGAAGATGCAAAAATTGAGAAGGTTGTATTCAGCCTGAGTGGTACTAGTACCTGTGGTCCTGATAGTTTGACTGACAAGTTTTTCAGTCTTGTTGGGACATCATCAGTGGTGATATTATTAGATTGGTCTTGGGTTTCTTTGCAGGTAATACCCTCCCAAAATCTATTACTCATACTAATTTGGTTCTCTTCCCTAAAAACGATAAGGTGCAGTCTTTTTCTGACTTGAGACCAATTAGTTTTAGTAATTTTGTGAATAAAATTCTAGATACATGATAGATTGGAAAGCATTTTACCTATATCGGTATCCCCAAATCAATCTGGTTTTGATAAGGGGAGAAATATTATTGAAAACATTTTATTAACCTAAGAACTGATTTCTGATATAGGGAAGAAGGGTAAACATTCTAATGTGGTGCTAAAATTGGATATGGCTAAAGCTTATGACAGAGTTTCTTAGTTTTTTTTATAAAGGTTCTAAGAAAAATGGGCTTTTCTGATAGGGTGGTTGATGCTATATGGAGATTGATATCTAATAATTACTACTCAGTGTTATTAAATGGTCAATCTGTTGGTTTCTTCCATTTGACAAGGGGTGTAAAGCAGGGATATCCCCTATCTCTTGCTCTTTTTATTCTATCTGCTGACGTGATGACCAGGGCTCTTGATAAGTTATTTGATGATGCCTCTTTTATGGGATATAACATGCCTAAGTGGAGTTCTAACTTGAATCATTTAGCCTATGCTGATGATACAATTATTTTCTCCACTTCTAATGTTTATTCTATGAACAAAATAATCGAGATTTTGTAGGAATATTAGCAAGAATCTGGTCAGAAGGTGAATAGTGATAAAAGTTTCTTCTACATGTATCAAAATACTAATTCTGATGTGGTGAATCAGGTTGAGCAGGTAACAGGAATGACTAAAGCTACTTTTCCTTTAAAATATCTAGGTTGCCCTTTATCATATTCTAAGAAGAAAAAAGAGCATTATGATGAATTACCGAAAAAAGTTAAAAGGAGATTGCAATCTTGGAAGGGTAGATTATTGTCATATGGGGGTAAAGATGTGCTTATTAAAAGTGTGTTACAGAGCATACCAATTTATATTCTTTTGGCAATTGTCTCTCTAAAAAGTAGTTTCAAAGAATTACAAAAGATCTTTGCAAAATTCTTGTTGAACAATAAAGAATCTGGAGAAGTAAGCATTGGGCTGGTTGAAATAAGATTTGCTTGCCTAAACAGGAAGGGGGTTTGGATTTTAGATTTCTCATGGATGTATCTCAGGCTATGAATTCTAAGTTATGGGGGAGGTTTAGAATCCAAAATAATCTGTGGACTAACTTTTTATGGAACAAGTATTGCAAGAAGCAGATTCCTACACTTGTGCAATAGAGAGGAGGATCCTAGGTTTAGAAGGCATTGTTGAATATTAGAGATAAAGTAGGACCTTTCTTATGGTGGGAGCCAAAAAATGGATCATCTATAGTATGGCTTGATAATTGGACAAATTCTAGTCCATTATTCAAGCATCATGCAGGTGTTCCAACCTGTCATCCCTTAAATGATGTAGCAGTGTTTCTGAGAGAAGAGGGATAGGATTATGAGGCTATGCCTAATGAACCTCCAAGCTATGTATTTGATCATATTAGAGATAATATAGAGTTTGTTTGTTATGAGGATGTTATGGATAAACCTTGGTAGACCAGGAATTGCACAGGGATATTCACCACCAAGAGTGCTTGGGAGCTTTTGAGACAAAGAAATGAGGAGAATGAAGATTTACAAGCAATTTGGTATAAGGTATTACCTTTAAATTTTCTTTCTTGACTTGGAGGGTATGGAAAGGGATGGTTCTAGTTGTTGTTTTAATGCATAGCTAGAATTCAGATATCACTAATAGTTGTGGTTGTTATAATATTCCTGAGAGAAACTATTAATCACCTTTTTCTTGAAGGTGATACTTCCAATAGGGTATGAAATCACTACTGTAGAGCAGTAGGTATTGTGGAGCAGAGACTTAATTTGAAGCAAAGTGTCAAGCTATGGAGAGATCAAAAGGGTAACTATAGAATGAAAGAGGTGTTTAATGCTATTCCTATGATTGTCATTTAGTTCATTTGAAAAAGAAGGAATACAATATTACATGGAGAGTCATGCCATGAGAGGAAAATAATCTGGGAAGTTAATGATGTCATTATTAAATTTATTAAAGTCAGATTCAACATGGAGATAGAAGGAAAAGAATGGATAAATATTATTGATGCACTGCAGAGATACAAGAGCTCTTATTCCTTTAAGGTGGTTAGATGGATACCCCTTGAAGCTGGATGGTTAAAGGGGAACACTGATGGTGCCTCAAAAGGTAATTCTGGTCCAAGCTCTATTGCTTTTTTCATTAGATATCAGGAAAGGGACCTAGTTGTGGCTAAAGATTCTAGAATTAAAGACACTACTAGCTTGATGGCAGAAGCCATGTCTATTAGGGAATGCCTTAACTACTGCAGATCAAATTCTATCAGGCATATTATATTAGAAAGTGATTCTTGGACTATGATGCAAATACTTAATTGGAATTGGGAGGTCCCATGGAGTGTGATATTGGTGATCAACTCAATTAGATCACTGATGTATCATAAGGGAATGTACCACTCTAACTAATTTTTTTACTAATCTGGTTTTTGGTTTTGCAGGTGAATTTGAATACAATAACATTGAAAAAGTGCCAGCAGAAGGAAGGAGCATTATCAACTTGGACAAATCAGGAACACCAAACATCAGAAGAACTAATCATGATTTGTAGCAATAAAGATAGAAGGGACAATTACAGGATGCCAAAAGTAGTGACCAACTGGCTTTCAATAACATACAACTGATATTAAAGCTAATAAACAAGTTTTGTAGAGGGATTCAGAAGGTTACCTGATTTATGTCTGGGTGAAAATCGAATCCCTCCACATCATTGAAGTTATTAGCTTCAACAAAAATCAGAACATATTGGAAGTGATTTCCTTTGAATACGAGCACCTGCATCCAGTGAGAATTTGGATGCCATTGGTTTGAGTATTCAAATAGCACCAAACACCAGATCTAGACTGGACGATCCTAGCTAGGGTTCTAATTAACCTACCACACGAACAAAGATCTCATCAGTATTGAACTGTTACCATCATGATCTTGAATCAATTTTTCAGTTTAAGTGGTGGTAGTAGCTTCTTCGGAAGCTCAACCCACTAAGCTGGAAAAAAGATTAAAGAACAACGATAGGTATGATGAGAAACAAGATTTGGAAGAATAGATTCATACCTTAGCATCGGAAGATTCAAGATTACTGAACCTTCATGATCGGTGATGACAAGAGAGAGGAGACAAAAAGGCGATGACATCGGAGAGGAGACAAGATAGGGTTTCCTTTTCTCTAAGTGTTTCTTTGTTGTCTGAACCTGATATTATTTTGTTTTTGGGTCAGGTCACTTTTTGGCCTGGCCAGATCTCTGTACATATTTTAAATTTTTTGGTTTTCTAATAAATGGGCTTTAGCCCGATCTTCGCTAAAAAAAAAACATAATATGAAAATTCATTTTCAAAATAAGCATAACTATTATGATATAATATTGTTATAGAGGATGACTGTTACATAAATGTTGTCATAAATAATTATGATTGTTTATCAATGGTAATACTTTTAGTAAATACATTACTAATAAATATGCAATCTCACCATTTGTTATATGAATAAATTTAAATAATATCTTTTTCTAAATACTAAAACTACAATTAGGTAAAGGAAACTATGTTTTGCATAGGAAAGCCAAATGAATTTAGCGTTAAATTTTATTCAATCTTTTCCAAAACTGTTTTCCAAGTGTAGGGATCGTTTATTATTTGCTTAGAGTTATGCAGTTATTAGTAATGTAGGGATTAATTTTGTTGTGGGATCTATGTATTATTTTATGTAGGTATTAGTTATGAAGAGTTAATTTATTTATCTATTAATTATTTAGGTATTAGTTATTCCACCCAATAATTGATAGATTCCCTCATAACTTGTACATATATTAGTTAAGTGGGTTTCTAAATTGCAAATCAAACATCATACTAATTTTATAAATGAATAACTCACCTCCTAATCAACTATCAAATATGATAGTATTATTTAGACATTATTTGATACATGTCTAATTCACCTCCTAATCTGTTACCAAATGCCCCCTTAAGACTAAAGGATTGAAAAAGACAACTAAAGGTAAAAAGGAAAGGAATATGATTAATGATTTAAGTATTTCAACTTTTTTTGAAATTTGAAGGACACACTTACTTGTGCAAATGCAAAGCCAACACGATTATGACAGTGAAACTTTGGGGTTTAACATAATTAAGAATATAAAGTGTATAGAAAGTTGAACCAAATAAAGATTAAAAAGGCAAATCCACCAAATAATCAGTGGACAGGCAACATTAAATCTTGGAATAAAATACGAAAAAGAGAGTCCTTATCCAATGGGGACTTCCACTTTCTAGGGTTGCGTCCATACCACTTTCTCTGCGCATGGTTCTAAATTAAAATTAATTAATTTGGATTATTATAATTAATTTACGGATGAAGATTGGAAAACCAAAAAAGGAAAGATTTAGCATGAATGAAACTACCCAACATCTAAGAATATAAGGCAATAACCTTTTTAGTAGTTGCATTTGCCTGTTGAACAAGTATGAAAACATGTATAATATTAATAGGCCTATACTAGAGTAATCATCAGTCAATGGTTGGTTGGAACAAATTATCTGATGAGAATTATTTCATATCTACATAGGTGAGACTCTAAAATTGGAATTTTAAAAAAAATCTTATTGTTAATTTTTTTAATATTTATTAGATGTCTCAAGGCAAAATAAATAAATATAGATATATATGTCAGATGAATAACAATGGTGATGGAAATAATTTTTTCTTAAAAGAAGGATTTTTATAAAACAAATTAAATCAAAAAATATCATAACGGACAATTTACTTAAATCATATTTTCTTAAATTCATAATAATTAGGTTAAATAATTATTTTTAAAAAAAATTAACATAAGAGAGGTAAGCATAACCATAAAGGATATAAGTTAAACGAAATCATACTTGAGGGGAACTTTATGTAATTATTTTTTTAGGTTTTTGGTTTTAACGACTTTTTAGATAAACTACTCTAGCAGGCTTTATTGATTACAAAACATACACTACAGTTTGATGATAGTTTAAGTTATTCACTCAATATATGAATTCATTAGAGCCAATTAATTTAGATTCACATTAGACATATCCGCTAAAAGGAATATAGCTTCAAATCCACCAAAGAACAATGCGAATATAAAACTTTAAATTTTCAATATCAAGTCTTCAACATATTTTATTTTCAAAGTAATCATCAGACTAATACTCTCACTATCTCAATTTATGTGATACACTTTCTCTTTAGTCATTCTAAAATAGAATGTCGCCTTTTTATATTTAGTATAATTTAACTTTAAACTTAGCATTTTCCCTTTATATAAAAATATCAATGTCTTATTTTACATCACAAGCTTTAAAAGGTTTATTTCTCATTCCTAAACTCTCTGCCCAATCAAATATAAATTAGGACGGATGAAATAATTATTATAAAAGGAATACGATTTTGTTTAATGTGCAGTGATCTATTTTTTTAAGTTCTTGACATTTAGTAAGTAGACTGTGATGCAACAATAACCACTACTACATTGGTAGATTGTTCATGCCATAATCTGATTGGTGGATTCTAAACAATTGCCAACTTTTTTTATCTTTGAATAGTTAATTCTTATTTTTTATAATAATATATAATATGATAACTGCCATAAGAGTTCAGTACGATGGTAATATAATAAATAAGTTTCCATTACCATTTAAAATAGTATGGTAAGTGGTGAAGTTCTCCACTTGCCATAACTTTGTCTCCAGCCCTATTTAAAGAGAAAATAAAAAATAAAATGAAACAGCAGAGCAAGAAGAGGGAGAAAGAAAAGTTGGAGTTCAAGAAGGTGAAACAAAGGAAGAAAAGCTAATTGGATTTTCTAAAATCCAATTAATTATTAGGTAAATATTGATGGAATACTGTTGATTTGATTGATTTTACTTAGTTTTAGTCTAAAGATGATTTGACATCATTATGCAAGGCTGAGCGATTCTGCTTTATCTTTCGTTGTTTTTGTTATCGTGGATAATCCACTTACATTGTAGGATAAGTATGTATGGCTTACCTTCGAGACAAATCTTTGAGAGGTGTAGCTCCTACTACGGTGTGACTAGATACAAATGTGATTTGTAGTTTTTCTTTTTTGTTCTGTATTTGCTGATGAGAGAAATTCATAAATTTCAGGTTATTAGTTTTCCACCTATTGTTCTCTTAAAAAAAAGGTTACTGATTTTGGATTTTCATCTTGGTTATTTTATGTTACTCGTGTTTTTTTTTGTTGGTGGTTTTTTTTTTTTTTTGGATTTATGATTTTTTTTGTATGGACAGCGTACACTTTATTCTCCCCAGACATCACTTTATGAGAATACATTGGGTATTTTGTTGTTGTTGTGGATTTATGGTTCTTTGGTTTATTCTAATTAGATAATGAATTCATCAAATCTAGCTTTATCACATCGGATTTGTCTATGGAAATTACTTTTATTTATCTTTTGATTTTGACTTTTAAGTTGTAAGCATTATAAGTGAAGAAGTTAATAAAGCCATGTCACTTATTTGGTAAATTTGCAGTTGATCTCTATGATATTAATAGGAAATTTATTTAAAATAATAACCGACCTATTATAACAGGTTAATCATACCATTTGTTTTTTAAAAATTACAACTTATTACCTAGCACAGAAAAGTAGCGTCTTATGACTCTCAGCCATCATGTCGCAGCCCCCTTTCTTGACATTCCAAAAAGGTATAAAAAAGGTCTACTATATCACCAATCGATTTCTTTTTGAAATTTTTTGACAAAAACAGAGTCAAGATTTAAAATTTATAAATTTTGCATTCTATTTTTTTATATTACTGGGTTCAGTAGTAATGTGTACATATTCTAAAGATTTTTATGACTCATATTATTAAGTTTTTCTTTATTTCTTTAACTTTATCACCGATCGAATGGTACCATATATATTGGTACATAGAGTAGCTAATTTTTTCAAAATGCATGAAAATGAAGAAATGCTCTATTCATCTTTTAAGTTCAATTCTTGATGCTATAAGTTGAATTCACTTTTTTTTAAAAAAAAAGAAATTGGGGTTGGTGAGAGGGGATTAGAAGATAAAAATCGAATCTTCACCAACATGGTGAAAGTTTAGGTAGACAATTAACTCAGCTACTAAGATTTTCCTTTATCTTGAATTCACATGATTTGCTATATTTTTTTTTTTTTTCTTTCAAGGGAAAGGGGTATCTCCTTATCAATCTGTGATCCATGTTGTCTATCTATTTTAGCTTTAGGTTATCAGTTTTGTTCCTTTTTCAGGCTAATTGCAGATGATTTGAGGCTCTGAAGGTCTTAAGAGGATGTTGGACTTAAGCAGAACAGAACCTGAAGAAGGAAAGCTAGACCTGGATCATCGCCGCGGAAACTATGATCTTGATGACAAATCTAATCTTAACTATGATGATTGGGTCACATTCATGAGCCCTTCATCTAAAAAAGTTAAAATCTCTCGACCCGGATCTCCGAGAGCTGAAAATTATGATGGACAACCTCAGGATGCAGATTATCCCTCACTTAACTATGAGCTCGAGAATGAGATTCTAGCCAGGTTTCCTAGGAGGGAGTATTGGAAACTTTGCCTCATAAATAATAGATGTTCGACACTTCTAAAGAGCGGCGAGATATTTGAGATTCGTAAAGGGATTGGATTCAAAGAACCTTCAGTGTTCATGTTTACAAGTGGGGAGACTAACTGGTGGACGTTTGATCCAGAGTTCAAGTCCTGGAGGAAAATCCCTGATTTACCATCAGATGTGTGCTTCATGTTTGGAGATAAGGAATCGCTTTGTGCAGGCACACATTTACTTGTTTCGGGTAGGGAAATCGATGGTCTAGTTATCTGGAGGTATGAGTTAGCAACAAATCGTTGGTACAAAGGTCCCTCTATGATTAATCCAAGGTGTTTATTTGCATCAGCTACTTGTGGTACCTCTGCTTTTGTTGCTGGTGGTGTTGGTATTATGGCGAATAGTGAGGTCTATGCCACAGCTGAGAAATACAACCCCGATAGCAGATCATGGGACTCACTACCGAGGATGAAGAGGAAGCGCAAACTCTGTTCCGGATGCTACATGGACAATAAATTCTACGTGATCGGGGGGAGAAACGAGAATGGAGCGCTAACGTGTGGCGAATTCTTTGACGAGGCTAAGAACAAATGGGAGCTGATTCCAGACATGTTGAAGGACGATCCAGTCCTAACGAGCCACTCACCTCCCCTCATTGCTGTAGTGAACAACGAGCTATACTCGCTCGAGACATCTTCAAACCAGTTGAAGGTTTACCTGAAAAAAACCAACACTTGGAAAATGTTAGGACAAGTGCCGGTTAGAGCTGATTCAAACATGGGATGGGGCATTGCTTTCAAGTCATTGGGAAATAAACTTCTTGTAATAGGAGCTGCTTCGTCGCCAGAGTCCTGCTCGGGTAATTCCATGGCAATATGTACTTGCTCTCCTGATCCTGAGGCAACTGAGTTGCAATGGAAAACTCTTGACAGTGGTGGTCGAAATCGACGTAGTAGTTTTATCTTAAACTGTTCAGTTATGGTAGCTTGAATAATTCCCTTTATCAGCAAACAACTCTTGTTTTATGATCATAATATATATGTGGCACGACCACTAGTTGTTGATATTTTTTTGCTTATATTCTCTAGTGTTTGCTTTTATTATACTCTGGATACGACATGCTGCTATGTTTGAGGTAATTTGCATTTATTGTTGCAAGATTATGATTTATATTGAAGGTATTATTCAATATTTAAGTGCGCAATAAATATTGTAACCTATCCTATTTCTATTTAGTTAAGAAATGAGGTTATGATCCACTTTTAACGTCACAAAGAGATTTTCGATCAGCAAATTCTTATTCTGGTGTATTCCCCTAGGTTTATCCAAAGAAGTTCATCAATCCTTTTATTGAGCAATATTTTCTCTCTAAAAATGATCACCCACATTATGTTTGAGGTCAAAACTTTACACGTGAAACTCTAGCTCAGTCAAAAAATTTGTAGAGGTAAATTATTATTCTTGTGTATACCCCTAGTGTTATCCAAAGAAGTTCACCGACCTTTTATTTAGCAACATGTATTCTCGCTGAAAACGATCCACCAGTGTGCTTGAGTTCAAAACTTTTATATGTGAAACTTTAGCACGTGTTGATAAATTCAAAAAATTTTTAGAGTTTAAAATGTGCCGTTCAAAATTCATGGAGATTGACCTGTCTCCCTCTTGAACTCTAGGTCAATGTCATAGAATATTTCTGGAAACCCATTTAAATTGTTCTGAAGATTTCCATGAGTTCTACTTGCAACATTTTAAAAATTTCATGGAGTTCCACTTGCATCTTCATTAGCATATGAATGAACTATGGTTCTGCTCATTCTCTATCCTGTCTATTAGTTATTTTATGGTATCAGGGCTCTGAAAACTCACACGAGTTTGATCCCAATTTTTTTCTCCAACTCTAGCTACTGCCTCATGCAAAAATGTCCCCCAACATTATTGTTGTTAATGCAGATAACATTGACATCAACACTACTATCGTTCGGTTTAACCTGTGTCTCAACTACCCATCAAACTGGCAAGCCTCCATTACTTCACTACTGGGATGGCGTCAGTGTCGATAATCATGCACGACATAACTGTAACACCCCGTACCTACCAAACCCTACTTGACAACGTTGAACAATGTTTACTTAAGTGTCGAGTGAGTTAATTGATATTTGGCCGAGTACAAGGGATTAGATCCTCGTGGGAGGTGTAACACTCCGTATGTTGCCGAATTTATACGACTACGTGTACATTGATGGAAAAATAAAAGTGTGAGAGAATTGATGAATTTTATATTGAATAATGGGCATTTAATAAGTCTTGTATTATTGGGCCCAAATATGAAGCCCAAAATGAACAAGAAGACATGGCCCAATATAATGGAAAAGATCCATTCTTGTGTTTGACCAAGAGGACATGCTTTTATTTGGATAAGTGTGACCATTAAATGCTATATAAATCAAGGAAAAATCAGATTTTATTCATATCATCACACATGTACCATTCTAGAATTTTCTACAACATTTGTTCTCTCAACTCAAACCCTAAGGCCACCTTTCTTTTGGAAAAGATCATCCTTTTTCAAGTCTTGGTAAGTACATATTATTATGGTTTAATATATTTTATGCATGTAATATGGTTTATATCATGTTGGTTATGTTGGTGAAGTATTGAGAATTCACTATGTGTGTAAGGTGACATGTTTGCTAAATCGGAGGATGGTTTGTCTTGTAAACTTGGCTATGGACTTGTGGTTTTGAAGAAAGTGAACTTGGTGGAGTAAATATTTACATGTGGGATGTGATTATGGTCTTACTTTGTTTTATTCTTGTGCATAACGTTTGGAATTGATATTGTGAAATTTGTAATGATTTTGGTGGCGGATTGGCCGTAAAGTGTCGTTTTGCTGTTGTTATGTGTGTTGGGAGACCATGGCTGGTTGTTGGAATATTAGATGATCAAAAATATGTTAAAATAAGTTTGGTTATGATCATGGACCATTCATTGCATAAAAAGACCCCAAAAAGACCATTTCGGACCAAAACGGGCACCCGCCCTCGCAGACGAAGCACCTGCGGGTGCAGGTGCCAACGCAGTTGCCTCTGGCTACTGCCAAAGGTCACCTGCGGATGCAGGTCATCCACCTGCGGGCGCAGGTGGCTTAGCGGATCGGCCCAGAACTCCGAATTGCTTGTTTTTGCATCCCTTTGCCCCCCCCGAAACCCCTATACCCTTCATGGATGTAATTATCAACTTGTGATGTCGTTTTAATGACCTTAAAGTGTCGTATGAAGGCATGTGGGACTGTGTTAAATGTGGATGGTTGTTCATATGTTGTTATGAGGCAAATTGATAAGCGTAAATGTGACGGAATGGAAATGAGAAGGCATAAAGGGTAAGTGTGATGCTAAATGCTATTGTTGTATGAAATCTTGGTCAATGAGTAGAATGTTATGGTAGTGTTGGCATGTTGATGCGATAAATGACATTGTAAGAAGGTGAAATGACGTTCTAAAGTAACTATGTGATTCATGGTCATCTTGTGCACTTGTAAGGTAGTTGGTTGCTAATACAAGCTTCGTTATGTACTTGTGATGTAGAGTGAGGCGTAAGGAAAGAGCTGGACTATTGTATTTCCATATAAGCTTGTGTATGCATAGTGAGACGCAAAGGTATGTAAGGTTATTCTTCTATGTCCTTCTGCAGCATATGGTGTTCACATTGCTATAGTACTTATTCGATCCCGAAATGTGCTAAGGTATCCTAAATCCGGTTGTCAATGGTCACTACCATATGTTTCTACTCATTGATCAATTATGAATCTCATGTCTCCTATTCATGGTTCATGTTCAAAAATCCCAATAAGATTATGTTCCAAAAGTTCCAATAGTGGTTATACTCATGTCTATTGTTCATTGATTAGTGTTCCAATGGTCCCGGTGGTGTTATGTTTCAAATGATATTGTGTTTCCAATAATGTTTATTCACATGTCTCTCACTCATTGATTATTGACCCAAAGTTTCATATAAAGTTACGCTTATCAATGTATCAATCTCACACAAGTTAAAGTATCAATCTTATGAGGTATAATGTATCACTCTCATAACTATGAAAAGGGAATAAGAATGTAAAGAAGTAATACACACGTGGTCACTTTATATTTTATTGAGTATGGATCAATTAAAAGAGTATAAGTTCAAGATGGTACAATCCCAATATTATGTTATGGTATTATTATGACATATATATGACTATGGCCCACTGATCAGCTGGATGTCCGGTTTATGTTATAGCCCACTGATCAGCTGGATGAACGATATTATATTATATGCCACCTATAAGGTGATGAACGGTATTATATTATATGCCACCTATAAGGTGATGAACTGTATTATATTATATGCCACCTATAAGGTGATGAACGGTATTATATTATATGCCACCTATTAGGTGATGAACGATATTATATTATATGCCACCTATAAGGTGATGAACGATATTATATTATGTGCCACCTATAAGGTGATGAACGGTATTATATTATATGCCACCTATAAGGTGATGAACGGTATTATATTATATGCCACCTATAAGGTGATGAACTGTATTATATTATATGCCACCTATAAGGTGATGTACGGTATTATATTATATGCCACCTATAAGGTGATGAACGGTATTATATTATATGCCACCTATAAGGTGATGTCCGATATTATATTATATGCTACCTATAAGGTGATGTCCGGTATTATATTATATGCTACCTATAAGGTGATGATCTCATATGGGTAATAAAGGAAGTAATGTGCAAGTTAGTACACCAATCTCTCAAGAGAAAGGAATTAAGTTACATATGTTGGTTGGGGGCAGAAGTACATGAAAATCATAGATGTAGGGTGGACACGATTCCAAAGTGGTATTCCGCATTCGGTAGTTGGTTAGTGTTGCTCACATGTTCCTTACTCATTGGTCAATGGTGAATCATATGACTCATGCCTATTGGTTGACTTATGATCATTGGCTAGTATGTTAAAAGTTCTATAAGGTTCTAAGGTATCACATTTCTAGTTGGTGACAGTTGAAATCCACATGTATCGTGTTTAGTGATTATTATCCTAAGATTTCAAAAGTGTTCTATTCCAAGGGGAATCTATAGTATACCAACGAAGGTTGATATATATATTGTTATTCATAGGTGTATTATTCTTAGATGAATTACGATCCACTTGTCTCTTATTTATGGGCGGAAGTTCTTAAGTTGTCATTTGTTGTAGATCCTAGGAGAATTATCCCAACAAGAGCGATGAGGTAAAGAGAGCTTGTTTAGGTGAATAGCACTGTTCCAATCATGTTAGAGTCCAAGTTCCAATAGAGTTATATACATGTAAATATACCAATCTCTCAAAAGTAATGAAAGAAGTAATGTGAAAGTTAATGTATCTATCTCTCACAAGTAAAGATACCAATCTTACAAGAGTAAAGATGTGATGTAATGTATATTTGTGTTTCAAGTTTCAAGAATGTTTCTATTGTCAAGGTACCACTCATAGTATGAAAGAAAGAGACATGAAGTAAAGAATAATGAAAGAAAAGGAAGTAATGTTATGCTATGTTGACCCTACTCATAGAAGTAGATGTATGTGATTACCCACTAAAGAGTGGATGTATGTTGTTTGACTAATAATAATAATAATGAGCGTTAAGCAAAGGAAGAATCCATTGAATGAAGGTATTATATGAAAGATACTATATGACTGATAAGAATATGGTTGAATGATCAAAAATAATAATAGCAAAAGAAAGGTATATGGTTTCACATATAGAGTTTGCTCTTATGATTATTTCCACTAAAGTTCTTATGTATTGATGCAGTTTTCTTACGGCCTTACATACTCAGTACATTCTTCGTACTGACCCCTCTTGGGGACTTACCTTACATGTTGCAGGTGCAGGCATTAGTAGACCTCCACAGTAGGCTGCAGATTTTATATAGGTCTCTGGTGAGCTCCAGTTGCTTCGGGGCTTCCCAAGTCATATGTGAACACTAGGGTTGGTATTATGTAAATATTGTATAGACATGGTCATGTATCTGTAGAGGCTTTGTAGACAGTTGTGGGAAGACAAATGTAAGAGGTGTATGTCCATGATGACTTGATGACCCTGTCGGCCAAGTTTCACATATGTATATATATTTAGCACATGTTTCATGAATTTCGTTATTAACATGATAAGTTCTTACGTGGTAATGGTATTTCTTATGGCATGCATATGAACAAATAAGCAAAGATTGGTTCTCTCGGGCCTTATTGGCTTCGGGTGCCAATCACGCCTCAATGGGAATTTGGGGTGTGACAATAACCTTTATGGTCACCTTGATGGTACAATCACTGCTCCTCAAACTACAGTTGAAAGCACTCCGAATCTGGCTTATATGAACTGGTTTCGGAAATATCAACTTGTTTAAAACGCGATCTTAGCATTGGTAAAATCTACATTTGCATCTACTATTGCAAAAACTACATCATCAAACAAAACGTAGGAATCCAGAACACTGCCTTCGCCAATAAATCACATACTAGAATTATCTTATCAGTCTCTAAGACAATTTGCTCGTATTACCAAATATTCTCGACTTTCTACTGACTATCTACGTGACATACGTTCCATTGATGATGAAATTTCAATCGGTGGAGCATCAATCACAAATGTGCAACTTTCTGTGAGAATCCTCCAAAGCCTTGGTCCTAAACATATCACTATTTTTGTGTCCATCCAATCACGTGAAACAATTATCACCTATGAAGAACTCTATAAGAAACTTCTTTATCGTGAGATCTTTCTTATGCATGAAGAAACCAAACGGACACCACCAATCACTACTACAATTGCTCAATAAAACAACCAAGAACCTTCAAGAGACAACAACATATCGAAAGCAAAAGAGATAATAACTCACAAGGAATCCAACTATGGTGTTATTAGACAGCTCGATACTCATCAAATACCCAGCAATGGCGCTCTCACCAAAATCAGCAGCCCCAAAACACTAACAATTTTCTTCACTGTCAATTCTGTGATAGTCTTGGTCATGCAGCTAAAGTGTGTGATCCTAGTAGCACAACTACTTTCAGGCTCGTGCTAATTATGCTACTCAGTTTCCGCAACAACAAGATCCATAGATTATGGACTCTAGGGATAACGATCACATCACAACTATTGCTCACAGTTTAGCCATTTGTCAATACTTCCACGGACCCGACGAGATCTCAATGGAAAATGGTAATACCATTTCAATTTCTCACACCGGTGACAATCACTTATATGCATCAAATAAAACCTTCAAACTAAATGATATCCTTTGTGCCCCAGCTATAAAAAAGAAATCTTCTCTTGGAATGTAGAGTTTTTCATGACAACAAAATATCCATTGATTTTTTTTAAAATTTTTTTGTGAAGGATCTAACTATGGGGGAGCCTCTGGTGTGCGGGCATAATATGATAACATTTAATTTTAATGAATGACTCCTTTGCAGGTTTATGGTAAAAGAAATAATCAAGGATTCTTGTCTAAAGAGCAAAAAGGAATACTTATCAAGATCGGCAGCCAAAAAACAAAAGAAATATGCCACTCCTTCAAGAATTAATTACAGCATCCTACATTAAAGGAAAAGAGTATCAAATCTTGTACCTAGTAGTAATAGCAATGCATACTTCCAAGGAAAGGGGGTTTCGGGTAGTTAAGGATTATTAGTATGATCCAATCTTATTCTTGGAAATAGGATATTTCATCCCATTTCCAAGAATCAAATCTCTTGGGTTGCCTTTTATTTTCAGATCTTCCCAAAAGCTAGTAGCCCTATCTTTAGTATTTATAGGGTGGAAGATTAAGAAAGAGAAATACACTGTCTCAGCCTTCTCTAGCTCCCTTCGCTGCTTTAATTAATCATTGTATTCTCTTGTGGTTTACTGTGTACTCTAAAAGAGAGAAAAGAAACACATAGTTGGTCAGGCTTTTGTACCAAAGAGAGAAAAGAAACAGAGTGTGAGTAAATGCCAAAAAGCTTAACTCAAATCTTATAACTTTTGATTTACAAAAGAAGAGCTGGTAGAATCCCTTACAACCTAAGAGGACTGGAGTAAGACCTATTAGAGATCCCAACTAGTATAAAATATCTGGTTTCATTCCTTTTCAGTACTTTATTTTCTGCACTTTATATTACTGCTTCAGCAGTCGACTGTCTTTCAAAGTAAGTTGACTATCTAATCGAAAAAGAGTAATTCACCCCCTCTTACTACTTTCAATTAGTATCAGAGCCTGGACTCACATCTATTTTCTTAACAGCAAAGTGAGAAAAGATCATGGCCCAAACAATTGTTGGAGCTCTATTCTAAGAAGGAACATCTCAAACTAGACCTCCTTATTTCAATGGAAAACATTTCTCTCATTGGAAGATAAGGATGGAAACCTACATTAAGTCCGATGATGTCAAGGTATGGGAGGTGATCAAGCTTGATGATCTTCCACTTGTTCCTGTAAAAAAGGATGGAATAAAGTCAGATGATGGTGAAACATCTACTGACAATATTCTAACTTTGGAGAACTACACTGATGAATAAATGGAAATCATTCAGATCAATTCAAAGGCAAAATATGTGTTATACAATACTATCATTGGTGAAGAATATGAAAATATCTCATATTGTGAAACTGCCAAAGAAATGTGTGATAAACTAGAAGTCACTTATGAAGGAACTGAGAAGGTCAAGTAAACTCTTGTAAGTTTATTGATCTATGACTATGAACTTGTCAGAAAGATGGGGAGTCCATTGAAGAAACATTTACCAAGTTTGGCAAAATTGCTGGTGAACTCAAAGATGCAGGATAAACTTATCCTATACTAGACTAGATCATCAGGATTCTCAAAAATTTGCCTTATTAATGGCTTTCTAAGGTTGTGTCTCTTGAAAGTATGAATTTAAATAAGATGACTTATGATGAAGTGAGAAGATATCTTATTTTCTTTGAAAATGCTCACTTGAATAAGAAGGACAAACTGCAAGATGAAAAGAAAAAGATTGTGACTTTTAAAGCTACAAATGAAGAAGAAGATGATGCCTTAGATGAAGATGAACTTTTCCTCATCACCAGGACAGTTGTTGATAATTATAGGAGATCTAGAAATCAAAGAAAGGGAAAACCAAATAACTCAAAAGGAAAGCAGAATACTGAGTACAACAGGAACGAAGGTAAATGTTGTAATTGTGGTAAGTATGGTCATATTGCTTATGATTGTCCAGAAGGTAGAAGAGGACCATCCAAAGGAGGTCAAAAAGCTTTCAGTTTGTTGGGGTGATGAAGACCAATATGAAAATAAAAATGAAAATGAAAACATTGGAGAGTACTGCTTCATGGCTATTGGGGAATCCAGCCAGGTGAGAACTATTTCTTGTAATGAATGCTCTAAATTATAAAATCTGTTGGATCGTACCATAGCTGATTTAAAAAAAGCTCATGATGAAAAAAAGGTCTTATTAATAGAAAAAAGAGACTGGAAAATTAAACTTGAAGTTTGTGAAATTGAAAAAGAATTTTTACAAGAAGAAATTGATGAATTAAAAGTTAAACTCAATAGTTTTGAAAAATCTTCCAGCCACAGTATTATAAGATCTAATCAGCTGACTAGCTTCTCCAAGTCATCTGACAAAAAATTTGACAGTGGTAGATCTACGAATTATAATAGATATTATATATGTAAAGGATCTCAACAGTCAACTAACTCCAGTAAATCGACCAAAGGAAGCAGTCACAATCATAATACCTAACATAATAGATATTATTGCTGTGAAGGATCTTAATGGTCAACTAACTCCAGTAAGTCGACCGAAGGAACAAGTCATAATACCTATCATACCTGTTTAACCACTGAAAGATACTCTTATTCTTCTTGCTATCACTGTGGTAAAACTGATCATATATATTATAATTACAGATTTCGTTCTAGAAATCTTGGCAAATAGATTTGGAGACCCAAAACTGAGTCTACAAATCCAAAGGTATCCAAGAATACCTGGGTACCAAGAAATAAGTGATATATCTATTTTGCAGGAACACTACTCAAAGTTTAAAGGGAAATGATATCTTGATTGTGGATGTTCAAATCACATGACAGGAAACAAAAACCTTTTTAAAACTATAGTTGATTTTGATAGAGGTGATATAAGCTTTGGAGACAACTCCAAAGGCAAAGTAATAGGTATTGGTACTATCTCCTTTAATGAGTCATGTGATATCACTAATGTTTATTTGGTTAAAAACTTGAAGTACAATATGCTGAGTATAAGTCAGCTGTGTGATACTGGCTTGGAAGTAAGATTAAAATAGGATGGGTGTATAATTGAAAGGCATGGCAAGTAACTTCTTCTTGGAAATAGACATAGGATTGTATATGTCCTAGACTCTATTCAAAGGATAGAAGGGCACATCTGTCTGGATTTTATATCTAAAGATCCTTGGGTTTGGCAAAAAAAGCTTGGTCATGCAAGCATGAGACAAATTGAAAAGCTAGTCAAACATGATCTTGCTACTGGTCTTCCAAATCTTGATTACAAGAAAACTCTTATTTGTGAAGTTTGTCAACTTGGTAAGCAAACTACAAATTATTTTCCTGCAAAAGACATAGTCTCTACTACTAAACCATTGCAACTCCTTCATAGAAGATCTGTTTAGTCCTACTAGAACTTCAAGCATTGGTGGTAAAAGGTATGCCTTTGTGATTATTGTTGATTATTCTCGATTTACTTGGGCTATGTTTCTTTCTAACAAAGATGATACTTTAAAGAATTTTGAAGTTTTCTGTGAAAAGGTTCAAAGAGACAAAGGTTACTATATCACTGCTGTTAGAAATGATTATGTATGAGAATTTGAGAACAAAGGTTTTGAAACCCTTTGTGAAAATCAAGGTTATACTCACAACTTCTCTACTCAAAGATCTAACCAACAAAATGGAGGGGTTGAACGCAAGAATAGAACTCGTCAATACATGGGACGGACCAAGATTTATGAACGTTCTTTACCTCAAAAGTTCTGGGCAGAAGCTGTAAGTACTGTATGTCATATTTTGAACAAATGCCTTATCAGACCTATTCTGAATAAAACTCTTTATGAACATTGGAACAATAAGAAACCCAATATTGGGTACTTTCACTCATTAGGATCCAAATGCTTTGTTCATAACAATGGTAAGGACAATATTGGTAAGTTTGTGTCACGACCCGATTTCGCGAGTCATGATGACACCTACATTAACCTACCAGTAGGTAAGCCAAGCTGTAGCCCGAACAAAAAGTAAAGCGCTAATTGGTGGAAAATATAAGGAATACCAATATAAAGCCTAACTCTGATATAAAAATAGATGAATGAAAGTACAAGGCACTAAATAAAGACGGAGAAAGAGAAAATGTACAAAAAGTATCCCATGACCTAGTAAGGTCGGTACAAGAGCCACTAAATACAAAATATGAGTAATGAATAGTACAAATATACAGATAGTCTTGAAAGTAAAGATTGTTCAAAAGTAGTAGAAGGAGAGAAGATCAGCTCCGGCTATGAAAGCTCATTCTATCTTCGAATCCCCAAAAGTAAGGTGGTTTTAACGTCACTGGTGGTGACTCGCACCCGGATCTGCATCAGAAAAAAATGCAGAAGTGTAGTATAAGTACCAAAGCAACGGGTATCCAGTAGACATCATCGGCCGACTGAGCTAAATCATAATAAAATGCAAGAATGTCAACTAAAGTAAAGAAAAAAAAGGCAAGCCTGAAATAACTCTCTAGCCGATAAGATGATAAATAACGAGGTAAATGAAATCAAAGAAATACAAGCTAACTACAGTCTAACTGGGCCCCTATAAGCCCAGAAGGCATAAAAAAGAGAGGATTAACCCATATGAGCCCCCATAAGCCCGATGGATACAATCAAGAGAAGAACCATTAACCATAATAAGTACAAAGTAACCGACATCCGAAACTATCTTAGTGAATCCCTTTGTACCATAAACGCCGAACTCGAACCAGGCCCTTAACATCATAAGTGAACCAAAAATGTCGGACTCTAGTATTATAAATACCAGACTTGAACTGGGAATTTAGTGTCATAAGTAAATAGTAAATACCGAATTCAAATCGATCTTTAAAGTAAATACAAGGTATCATGTCTAGTCAAGAGTTGGAAATATATCTAAATCACCCTAAGGTTCAAGAATACACGTAAGATAATGAAAGAGGGCCTCCTAGGTATACAAGGATCTAATTAGGATATTAGGCCAGAAGGAGGGCCGGTGGAGCCCGCTACTAACCCAAAAGTCCATACTAAGCCGAAAGTCCATACTAAGGCAATTTCTACCCAAAACTAGACTAAACTAAGGCAATTTCTACCCAAAAATAGACTAAGGTTTCCTAGTTCCATTACAAGGTTTTAAATAAGTCTATCGACTCTTAAGGTAATAATTTAATTCAAGGAAAGGACGAATGGGTCAATCCTACCTATAAACAACTCTCTAACCGACTAAATGTACCACTTTTACTAAGCATGCAACCAAGCGATAAATTTAAACCAAAATCTAGCATAATACTATACTAATACCATAATGAAGCTCAATCTATAGGGAGAGTAAGCCTATATTACCTGGACACCAACAAATGCCCGAGAAAGTCCACTAAATCGAAGCTTTTCCCTCTCGAGAAGCCTCCGCACGATGCCATGCTATCAAAATATTGATCTACACATTAATACGAGGGTAACAATACTCATATTGTATATAAATGCTCCGGTCCAAAATCAAGCTAAAAATCTCATATGGGGTCCGCTTGCAGAATCACAAATTTAAAAACGTCAAAACGTCCCTCTAGGCTCAAGGATCATTTACTATAAAAATAGGGTAAATTTCGAGCACAAAAAATACCAAAATCAATCCACAAAGTAAACTAGGGATTTGGGTTTAAATCGGAGAATTAATTAAGAAATTAAAGGAAACTTACGAAAATCTTTGATGAGAAAATGATCCCAATGCACTCTCCAACTCACCCCGACCTCCCAATGATCAAACTCCACTCTTTACAATCTCTCTAGGTCTTTAAGGGACTTGGTACTTGGAGTAAATGGTCAAGAATCGGGTTTGACAACATTACATTATGCCAGGGATCCTTTTATAGTGATCGCGGGGACCCAATCACGAACGCTACCCTGAACTTGGCCTACCCCTTCACAAATGCGATGGGTAATATTCATGGCCTTCGTGAACTCTGCCCTTGTCTCGCGATCATGGTAGGTTATTTCCTTGGCCTTCACGAATGCGAAGGCTATTTTTGGCCTGCACCAGCAGTGTTGGCCAAGTGCCAAAACTCCAATCGGACCTTCGAGATTCGTTCAAAATCCTATGAATGCAAACAAACTATGCTACCCTACATAATTTGACATTCTGGACTCAATGGAACTATCAAAATTTCCATCCAAGGTCATTTTGATTAAATATGGGTCCCACACCTTATGGCCATTTTAACCAAAATTCACCCAATAGTCCAAAATGAGTACGGAAGACTCGGGGCCCGAACAAAGGGTCCCCCAACATAAAATTGATGTTTTGGAGCTGATCGAATCGCCAAAATTGGCATACAAGGCCGTTTACCTAATGTTTAGGCCCGATACCCAATCCTTTATAACGAGAACTTTAAAACAGCGAATTGGCTCTAAAAACCAAACGAACTGCCAGGTAATCGAACTGTCAGCTTCAGCAAGTCATACATGACTTGGGACAGTTATGGAAAAACTCTAAACAATGAAATAGTGTAAAAATGGAAAAAATGACCATAAGGGTCATTACAATATCCACTACTATAAGGACTTTCATCCGCGAATGTAAAGGATCAAGGTATACCTGAGGACTCAAACAGGTGGGGATATTAGGCTCATATCTTACTCTTGATCTCCCGGTAGCCTCCTCAATTGGATGGTGCCTCCATCGGACCTTAACTACTAGAATCTTTCTAGAGCATAACTGTTTGATATCTCTAACTAGTATAAGGACTGGCTCGTCGACAAAGGTCAACCTCTCATCCAACTGAACTGAGTCCCATCGAAGCACGTGAGAGTCATCCGAGATGTAACGCCACAACATAGAAACTTGTAAAACTGGATGAACAACTGCAAAGTCTGGGGGCAAGGCCAACTTATAAGCTACCGCTCCAACCATCTGAAGTATCTCAAAAGGCCCAATATACCTGGGGCTAAGATTTGCCCTCCGTCTGAACTTCATCACGCCTTTAATGGGTGATACTCAAAGGAAAACTTGGTCACCATTCTCAAACTTCAACGCACGAAGCCTACGGTCAGCATAACTCTTCTGCCTACTCTGAGCTGTCCGTAGCCTTTCCTGAATCACATGCGCCGAATCCAAAGACTCCTGAAGCAAGTCAGTACCACGGGGACTAATCTCAGAAGCCTTAAACCAACCAATTGGAGATCAACAATGCCTCAAAGGGTGCCATCTCAACACTCAAATGATAGCTATTATTATAAACAAACTCTGTTAAGGCTAGGTGCTGGACCCACTGATCTCCAAAGTCAATAACACACCAACAGAGCATGTCCTCAAGAACCTAAATAGCCCGCTCTGACTGACCGTTGTTCTGAGGGTGGAATGCAGTGCTAAGATCAACATGTGTACCCAACTCCTCCAGAAAAGTCCTCCAGAAGCTGGAAGGAAACAAAGGACCCCTATCTGAAATAATAAACATGGGTACTCCATGAAGGCGAACTATCTCATGAACATAGATATGGGCTAACCTCTCAGCACTGAAAGATATTTGAATGGGGATGAAATGAGCCTATTTGGTCAACCAATCTATAATGACCCAAATACTATCGAAACCATGAGAGGTACGAGGCAAACCACTCACAAAGTCTATAATAATCCGCTCCCACTTCCACTTGGGAATGGGTAGCCTCTGAAGCAATCCACCTAGTCTCTGATCACCTGCTGAAAACACAAACACCGAGCTACAAAGTCTGCTACATCTTTTTTCATACCACTCCACCAATAATGTTGCCTCAAATCTCTATACAACTTGGTCGTTCCAGGGTGAATAGAATATCGAAAGCAATGAGCCTCCCACAATATTGGCTAAAATCAAGTCTCCAACCCTTGAAACACAAATACAACCATCAAATCTCAGAATACCCTCAAAATCTAAGGTAGCCCAAATAGACTCACCTCTCTGCACCTGATCACAAATGCCACAAAGTCTACTATCCTCAAACTGATGATCCCTAATCTACTCCAATAAAGTAGACCTAGCCACCACACCAGTAAGAGTCCTCTTGGGGTCTAAAATATCAAGTCTAATCATTAAGTTGGATAAGAACTGAATGGCCAAAGACAATGGCCGCTCCAAATCAAAATGAAGGCCAAACTACCCATATTCACTGTTTTCCGGCTCAAGGTATCCGCTACCATGTTCGCCTTGCTCGGATGGTATAGAATAGAGATATCAAAGTACTTCAGTATCTCAATCCACTTGCGCTCCCTCTGAGTCATAATGTACTGAAGACTACGATGGTTAGTGATGATCTCGTAGCAAACACCATACAAGTAGTACCTCTAAATCTTAAGCATAAAAGCTCCCGCCGCTAGCTGCAAATCATGAGTGGGGTAGTTGCACTCTTGCACCTTTAGCTTCCTTGATGCAAAAGCAATAACTCGACCCTGCTGCATCAGAACATAACCCAAGCCAAAAACAGAAATCACAATGTACAATAAATCCCTCGCCCTCTACTAAAAGAGTCAAAATAGGAGCGAAAGTGAGCAAGTCCTTGAGCTTCCAAAAGCTCGACTCGCACTCAATGGACCACTGAAATGGAAACTCTTTCCTGGTTAATCTGTTTATAGGTACCGCAATAATAGAAAAACCCTCAACAAACCATCTACAGTAACCAACCAAACCAATAAAGCTACGAACCTCAGTAGGATATGTAGGTTTGGCCCAATCACAAATAGCCTCAATCTTCGCTGAATCCAACATAATCCCATCTTTAGACACAACATGTCCTAAGAATGTCATAGACTCCAACCAAAACTCACACTTTCAGAATTTGGCAAAAAGCCTATTATCTCTCAAAGTCTGGAGCACAATACTCAAATGTTGCTCATGCTCCTTCCTACTTCTTGAGTAAATAAGGATATCATCGATGAAAGAAATCATAAAGAAGTCCAAGTAGGGTATGAAGACACGGTTCATCAAATCCATGAACACTTTTGGGGCATTGGTCAACCCAAAAGACATTGCCAAGAACTCATAGTGGCCATAGCGAGTCCTGAAGGCTGCCCTAGGGATGTCCTCAGCCCGAATCCTCAACTGATGGTAACCAAATCTCAAGTCAATCTTTGAGAATACTGTTGCACCCTAAAGCTGGTTAAATAAATCATCAATCAAAGGCATAGGATACTTATTCTTCACTGTCACCTTATTCAACTGCCTATAGTCAATACATATATGCATAGAACCATCCTTTTTCTTCAAGAACAAGACAAGAGCACCCCAAGGTGATACACTCAGCCTAATAAAACCCTTACCCAGAAAATTTTGAAGCTAAGAATTTATCTCCTTAATCTCAGTAGGAGCCATACGGTAAGGTGCCATCAAAGTTGGTCGAGTGCCCGACTCAAGATCAATAGAAAACTCAATATCACGCTCAAGAGGAAGGCCAGGAAGGTCGGTAGGGAAAATATCAAAAACTCACAAACAATAAGAACAGAGTCAAGCTTAGACTCTCGGTGCTAAGGTCACAAACATAAGCAAGGTAAGACTCAAAACCCCTAAACACCAATCTCCTTGCTCGAACATAAGAAATAATCCCAGTCGGTGCTCAGCTAAAAGAACCCTACCACAATACCGAGGGTATGCCAGGTATAGCTAAGGTAACGATTTTGGCAAAGCAATCCAAGACTACATAATAGGGGGATAACCAGTCCATGCTTAGAATCACATCAAAATCCACCATATCTAGCATAATAAGGTCGACCCGAGTATCAAACTCACGAACAGTCACAACATATGATCTATAAACTTGATCCACTGCTAAGGAATCACCCGCGGTAGTAGATACACACAATGGAACAGATAAAGGCTCCTAAGATAACTCTAACCGCGGTGCATAATAAGTAGACACATATGAATAAGTGGATCCTGGATCAAATAAAGCAACAACTAGCTGACGAAACACTAAAATTTTACCTGTAATAACAGCATCCGAAGAGGACTCAACCTTTGGCCTACTAGGTACAATATAAAATGACCCCGTCCACCTTCGAATTGAGTACTTAACCGACTACCTATCCTACCTACATATGGGCCTCCTTTAGAAACCTAGAGACCACCCCTGTGACCCTAAGAACCACCCCTAGCTGGGGGATGCACTGGCTAAATCATCCTACGTCAGGGACACTCTCTAGAGGAATGACCAACAACCCTACACTTATAACAAGCCCCGAACGCTCTGCCCTGCCTAGAAGATCCGACTAATCTGGAATAGCCATCATGATTAGAAGACCCAGAATATGCACCCCTAAAAAACTGACCGCTGCTCTGGCCATTACAATCACTATAACTGGATTGACCTCCATTGGTAATCTAAAGTGCTACCTGAATGGGTCTACTAGACTGACTCGGGTACTGATAGGACTAACGCGGAGAGTACCTACCCTTAGAACCTCTGCCCCTGAACCCTGCGTCGCTATGACTTCCACTAAAACTACCCTACTGAAGTGGCCTCTTATCGCTGCCTCTTTATGCCCCGTGATCTATCTCTTCAATAGTATGGGCATGATAAAAAATGTCAACAAAAGACCTGCCAGCAAAAACCAAACTCAGAGTATCCATACGAAGGGGAAGTCTCAGTCCCCTAATAAAGCACCAAATCTGCTCATACTCGGCAGGTAAGATAGCAGAAGCATGTCTGGCCAACTCGAGGAATCTCACCTCATACTCAACAATTGACATAAAACACTACTATAAATTGGTAAACTAATTTCCTAGGTACTCTCAAAAGATTGCGAGGCATATACTTCTTCAAGAAAGCCTCAAAGAATTGAGTCCATTTCAAAAGAGGGGATCCAGCTGTCCTGGAATCAACATAACCTCTCTACCAATGTCTAGCAACCAAATCTAACTAAAAAGTAGTCTAGTTGACCCCACGTGCCTCAACTAGGCCTAAATTACGGAGCTTATCCTTACAAACAATCCAGAACTCAAATACATCCTCACCCGAAGACCCTACAAATCTAGGTGGAGTCAATCTCACAAATCTACACAATATCTTCTACTCCTCTACAGACATAGCTGGTTGGGCGGCCGTCGGCCGAGCAACTACCAGTACTGGAAGGATCTCAACTTTGGGAGCCGTAGCTATAGGTTGCGCCTCTACATCTGTACCACTCTGATCCATGGATTGAGCACCATCAGATGGTGAACCACCAACTAATCCCAATAACTGGACCAAGGCATCTCTGAGCAATGAAGAAGAAATAAAACCCAGTGGAACTTGGGCTGTTCCCAGGCCTACCAATAGCTGATGTGGTGGAATCTTTGGCTCAGGAGCAATAACAGGATCTACTGAAGGCTCCCTATCCTGACTCCTACCTGGGGTTGTAGCTCTAGCCTGACCTCGACCCCTGGGTTAGCCACTACCTCTAGTGGGAGCTCTAGCCGCAGACTCGGGATCCTCATCTCCGGTCGTCTTAACTTGCATACTGACATCTGTAGAAGAGTGAAACAATGAGAATTTTAGAAACCAACACTAACTTGATCCATGAAATGAATGAAGAAAGTGATATTCTCCTAAGAATGCCCTATAGCTTTCTGAAGATAAGATACTGACGTCATCATTTCAATCCACGAGACTTTACTAGACATTTGCTCTTGCACCAACAATACCAGTGAACCTAGACTCTGATACCAATTTGTCACGACCCAATTTCATGAGTCATGATGGCACCTACTTTAACCCACTAGTACGTAAGCAAAATCATAGTCCAGAACAAGAAGTAATGGGCTAATTGGTGGAAAATATAAGAAATACCGACATAAAGCATACAACTAATATGAAAACAGATAAATGCAAGTACAAGGCACTAAACAAAGATGGACAAAGAGAAAATGTACAAAATGTATCCCATGACCTAGTAAGGTCGGTATAAGAGCCACTAAATACAAAATATGAGTACTGAATAGTACTAATATATAGATAGTCTCAAAAGTAAAGACTGCCCAAAAGTAGTAGAAGGAGAGAAGATCAGCTCCAGCTCTGAAAGCTCACCCTATCTCTTAATCCCCAAAATAAGGCTGGATGTAATGTCACTGGCGGTGACTCGCACATGAATCTGCATCATAAAAAGATGCAGAAGTGTAGTATGAGTACCAAAGCAATGGGTACTCAGTAGACTTTATTAACTGACTGAGCTAAATCAAAATAAAAGCATAACAAGATGCGAGAATGTAAACTAAAGTCAGGGAAAAAGGGGCAAACTAGAAATAACGCTCCAGCCGATAAGATGATAAATAACGAGGTAAATGAAATCAAAGGAATGCAAGCTAACTACAGCCTAACTGGGCCCCTATAAGCCCAGAATGCACAAAAAAGAGAGGATTAACCCATATGATCCCCCATAGCCCAATGGATACAATCAAGATAAGAACCATTAACCATAATAAGTACAAAGTAACCAACATCCAAAACTATCTTAGTGAATCCCTTTGTACCATAAACACCGAACTCAAATTGGGCCCTTAACATCATAAGTTAACCAGAATTGCTGGACTGGAATCGTACTCTAGTATTATAAATGCCGTACATAAACCAGGAATTTAGTGTCATAAGTGAATAGTAAATATCAGACTCAAACCAGTCTTTAAAGTAAATACAAGGTATCAAGTCTAGTCAAGAGTTGGAAATATGTCTAAATCACCCTAGGGTTCAAGAATATACATTAGATGATGAAAGAGGTCCTCCTAAGTCTATAAGAATCTAATTGGGATATTAGGCCAAAAGGAGGGCCGGTGGGGCACGCTACAACCCCAAAAGTCCATACTAAGGTAATTTCTACCCAAAACTAGAGTAAGGCTTCCTAATTTTATTACAAGGTGTTAAATTAGTCCATCAAGTTCTAAAGCAACAATTTAATTCAAGGAATGTACGAATGGGTTAATCCTACCTAAAAACGAATCTTTAACCGACTAAATATCCCACTTTTACTAAACATGCAACAAAGCCTTAAATTCCAACCCAAATCTAGCGTAATACTATACTAATACCATTGTGAATATCAATCTATGAGGAGAGTAAGCCTAGCCTATATAGACGCCAAGGAATGCCGGAGAAAGTCCACTAAATCAGAGCTTTTCCCTTCAAAGAAGCCTCCGTATGATGCCACACTATCAAAATAATAATCTACACATTAATACGAGAATAAAAATATCCATATTTTATATAAGTGCTCTGGGTCCAAAATCAAGCTAAAAATCCCATATGGGGCCCGCTTGCGGAATCACAAATTTGAAATGGTCAAAAAACCCCTCTAGGCTCAAGGATCTTTTACCCTTAAAACTGGGTAAATTTCAAGCACAAACAAACCCAAAATCAATCCACAAAGTAAACTAGGGATTCGGGTTTAAATCGGAGAGTTTATTAGGAAATTAAAGGCAAGTTACGAAAATCTTTGATGAGAAAATGGTCCCAACGCACTCTCCAACTCACCCCGAGTACCTAATGATCAAACTCCACTCTCTATAATCTCACTAGGGATTAAAGGGACTTGGGACTTGGAGTAAATGGTCAAGAGTCGGGTGTGCCAGTATTAAATACTGCCAGGGGTCCCTTTATCGCGATTGCAGGGACCCCATCATGACCTCAACCCTTAGCCTGGCCTACCCTTCGCAAATGCAGAGATGAGCTCGCGAATACGATGACTAATATTCTTGGCCTTGGCAAATGCGGCCCTTGTCTCGCAATCGAGGTAGGTTATTTCCTTGGCCTTCGCGAATACGGCCAAGGCCTCGCGAATGCGAAGGCCATTTTTGGCCTACACCAGCTGAACTGCACCAGCAGTTTTGGCCAAGTGCCAAAACTCCAATCGGACCCTTGAGATTCATTAAGAATCCCGTGAATGCAAATGAACTATGCCACCTTAACGAATTAGACATTCCAAACTTAATAGCGCTATTGAAATTTCCATCCAAGGTTGCCTAATGACCATTTTAACCAAAATCCACCAATATCCCAAAATGAGTTCGAAAGTCTAGAGGCCCAAACCAACGGTTCCCGTAGCCTAAAATCAATATTTCAAAGCTGATGGAACCATCAGAACTGGTATATAAGGTTGTTTACCTGAAGTTTAGGTTCGATACCCAATCCTTTACTATGAGAACTTCAAAATGGGGAATTGGCTCTAAAAACCAAATGAACTACCCGATAACCAAACTATCATCTCTAGCAAGTCATAAATGACTTGGGGCATCTATGAAAAAATTTTAAATAGAGAAATAGTGTAGAAATGTAGAAAATGGCCTGGAGGGTCATTAAAGTTTGATCCTCGAAGTGATGAAGGTATATTTATGGGCTATTCTAAATCTAGTAGATCCTATAGAATTTTTAATAAGCATACTCTATGTATTGAAGAATCCATGCATGTTATTTTTGATGATTCTAATCATATTATTGAGAAAATTATCAATAGAGAAGATTAGGATGAACAGTGAAAATCTATAAATATTACAACGACCGACTAGCCATCAGAGTCAACTAATGCAGTAAATCATTAGCCAACTGCTGCTACAAATGACTAGTTTGCTATAGAAACCATTCCAAATGAACAGAGAAGTGAGCCTTAGTATCTAAAGAAATTCTTCATTGGTGATCCTAAGGAAGGAATGAAGACAAGAGCATCCAGTAAAAGGAGTGAAAATGTTGCACTTATATCCCAACTTGAACCAAAGAAGACCAATGAAGTTTTTGAAGATGAAAGTTGGGTCAAGGATATGGAAGAAGAACTTGAGCAATTTGATAAGAACAACGTTTGGACTCTAGTTCCAAAACCTGAGAACACTTCAATTATTGGAACCAAATAGGTATTTTGCAAAGGTAAAGTGGTTCATAATAAAGCTCGTCTAGTTGACCAAGGCTACTCACAACAAGAAGGAGTCAACTTCGATGAAACTTTTTCACCAATAGCAAGGTTAGAATCCATTCGAATATTACTTGCTTATACTTCTCACAAAAGTTTTAAATTATTTCAAATGGATGTCAAAAGTGCTTTTCTAAATGGGTTTATTGATGAACAAGTTTTTGTAATGCAACCTCTAGGTTTTGAAAATACTAAATTTGCATATCATGTGTTCAAATTATCAAAAGCTCTTTACGGCATAAAACAAGCTCCTAGAGCTTGGTATGATCGACTGAGCAATTGCTTAATAGATCATGATTTCATACGAGGAAAAATAGAGACAAATTTTTTCATTAAAAGAACTCCTTCTGGAAATATCATTATTCAAATTTATGTTGATGATATTATTTTCAGAAGTACTAACTCTAAATTGTGCAAGGAATTTTTTAAGCTAATGCAAAGTGAATTTAAGATAAGCATGATGGTTGAGTTGACATTTTTATTGGGTTTACAAATTCATCAGTCAACTAATAAAACATTTATCTATAAAACTAAGTACACCAAGAAACTCATTGAAAAATTTGGACTAAAGGATGCTAATTCCTCTAGCACACTAATGAGCTCTACATGTGTTCTTTCTTCTGATGAAAATGGTAAGACAATTGACGGAACTAGATATTGTGATATGATTGGCTACCTCCTTTATCTTACTACAAGTCGACCAGATATCTTATTCAGTGTATGTTAATGTGCACGATTTCAGTCAGCTCCTAAGGAGTCTCATTTGACTGCAGTCAAGCACATTATAAGATATCTTATAGGAATTGTTTTATATGGATTATGGTATCCTAAATCTGATAACTTTGAGCTAAAAGGTTTCTCAGATGCATATTATGCAGGTGACAAAGATGATAGAAAAAGCACAAGTGGCACTTGCCAACTTCTGGGAAACTCTATCATCTCTTGGAACAGTAAAAAGCAAATTGTGTTTCTCCACTGCTGAGTCAGAATTTATCTCTATTGGTTTTTGTTGTACTCAAATTCTTTGGATGACTCACCAACTCAGTGACTATGACATTTCTGTTAAACCTGTGAAAATTCTCTGTGATAATTCTAGTGTTATATGTCTTTCAAAAAATCCCGTGCATCATTCTAGGGAAAAAAATATTGACATTAAGCATCGTTTACTAGAGATCATGTTTTAAAAGGTTATATTGATATATCCTTTGTTAGCATTGAGTTTCAATTAGCAAATATTTTTACAAAATCTTTATTGGAGGAAAAAATTTGTTTTTTGAGAAAATCTCTTGGTATTATTACTAAATCCTTTTAACTTGATTTGTTTCCTTTTTGTATGAGTGTAAAAATGTCTTTATTTAATGCTTGATTTGAAAATATGTACTTGTCATAGTTACTTTCATCCCCTTTTTCCGCCTGACACATATTCATGTATAGAAAGTAAATATGGAAACTCTTCCATTTTTCTAGGCATCTTTTCCCATAAGTCTCTTAACTTCTTGTCCTTTAAATTCTTGCTTCTCGAGTCTTCTGCCTCATTCACTATCATTCTTTCTACTTTATTCAATGGCTAAGAACTCAAAAAACTCTTCCATGGGGAATAGGTAAAGTTCTTGCTTCAAAGGTATAGGAAAGGCCTCTTCTCCTATTGCGCTTGATTCTGATATTTTTGACAAAAATCTATCTCAAGCTTCATCTGGTTCTTCCCGCTATCTTATGGGTAAGCACTTTTCTATTCCTGATGACTCGGAGTGTTCTAAAAAAAGAGTGAAATTTGACTTTGATAGTTCTCTAAATATCAATACTGATTTCTGGAGACCCTCAAATGAATATCTTATTCACTCAATGAAGGAATTATCTACGGTTCATGGTAGAATTATAGATCTGGATCTATTGGAATCTCCCCATTGCCCTATTAAGTCATTGTTTGAATTCCAAGGGTGGGTAAACATCTTATCTTCCACCCTTGAGCATGCCTATGAGTCCCTTGTCAGACTTTTTTAAGGCAAATCTTCGATCTTTTCGTACCGGTGAACTCGAAACCCTTGTGATGGGAAAAAGAATTTTTATTGATTGTGCTATGTTTGATGCTATTTTCTATATAAATTGCTCTAGTTTTGCTACATCCTCTAAGAATCCCTGGCCCTCTGATTTTGATGATCCTTTTGAATAAGCAAAGCATTTTATTTCTCTTTGTCCTAAGTTTTGTCATTTGAAAATCGTGTTATTGCTCACATCATGGTCATCACTCTTCTACCTCATGCTGATTTGCTAACTACCTTATCTCAACATGATACTTTACTTACTTACTATATTGCCTCTCAACGTAAGGTAAATATCTCCTCATTTATTATTAACCACATGATTGAAACCTCTCTTGATCCTTCTAGCCTTCCTTATGGGTTAATCATTACCCGTATCTAGGAAGCAAGTAATATTCCTCTTGAGGTTGTTCCTTCTGTTGTTGTGAAACAATGTTACAATACCAAAGCTTTTGGTAGTATGGGATATGTTTTTGTTGATGATATTTGGGTTCCCAAGTATCAAGGTGGTTCTGTTGGTACTCCCTCTTCCCTTAAGTCAAGGTCCTCTCCTCCTCCTACTCTTAGCTCTTCATCTCTTAATGTTACCATTCGCCTGACAGAAACTGATTTGAAGCTAGATGCTATCAAAGATATTCTCCTTGCTTCGCACTTTCATCTTAATAAACTTAAAAATGTTAGCAAGGAAACTAATATAGATATTGCTCATCTCAGGGTACGCTTGGACCAAGAGGCCACAAAAATTACTGCCAAGATTCAGACCATAACAGATACTCTCTCCACTGTCATATCCACTCAGTTCACTAACTTGAAGGATACCACTACTCAAACACTGGCATACTTCTTTCATCGCTTTGAGAATCCTCCTCTTCCTCCGGCTACTCCTCTTTGACTGTTTTATGATTGTGTTTTAAAGACTATATTATTTTTTTTGGTGTGTATCTAGATATAAGCCCATGAATACTTTCTCTCATCTTTGCTATAGTATCCTAGATGTTTTCCATCTTCTTACGTGTAATTCTACCTTTTTGATTGATGTCAGAGAGGGAGAATTTGTATTATGTATGTTGTACAGGTCGAGCATAGACAATGCAACAATTCAAAGGGTGTTGTTATGTCTATCACTCAGGGAGAGCTTAATAGGGAAGTCGACTAGATTATTTCTTTATATTGTCATCTATCAAAAAAGGGGAGATTGATAATATTTAATTTTAATGAATGACTCCCTTGCAGGTTTATGCTAAAAGAAATAATCAAGGATTCTTAGCTAAAGTGCAAAAAGGAAGACTTATCAAGATCAGCTGCCAAAAAGGAAAAGAACTATACCACTCCTTTAAGAATTAACTACAACATCCTACATCAAAGGAAAAGAGTATCAAATCTTTTATCTAGCATTAATAGCGATGCAGACTTCCAAGGAAAGGGGATTTCGGGTAGTTAAGGATCATTAGTATGATCCAATCTTATTCTTGGAAATAGGATATTTCATCCCATTTCCAAGAATCAAATCTCTTAGGTTGCCTTTTATTTTCAGATCTTCCCAATGACTTGTAGCCCTATCTTTAGTATTTATAGGGTGGAAGATTAAGGAAGAGAAATACACTGTATCAACCTTCTCTAGATCTATTCTCTACTTTCATTAAGCATTGTATTCTCTTGTGATTTAATGTGTACACAAAAAGAGTGAAAAGAAACACATAGTTGGTGAGGCTTTTGTATCAAAGAGAGAAAAGAAAAAGAGTGAGTTAATGCCAAAAAGCTTAACTAAAATCTTGTAACTTTTGATTTACAAAAGAAGAGCTAGTAGAATCCCTTTCAACCCAAGAGGACTGGAGTAAGACCTATTAAAGGTCCCAGCCAATATAAAATATCTGGTGTCATTCCTTTTCAATACTTTATTTTCTGCACTTTATATTACTGCTTCAGTGATCGACTGTCTGTCAACGTAAGTAGACTATCTAATCAAAAAAAGAGTAATTCACCCCCGTCTTACTAATTTCAGAATAGATATGGGTTGTACAAGTGGCCACAAGAGAAAATACACATTTTCCAACCTCAATTAAATTTGGTAGTTAGTCATCTTCAAATTGACCTGTGGCATCGGCGACTAGGGCACCCAAATAGTCAAAGTCTACATAAAATGTTAAGGAAATTTTCAATCCCATTTTGTGATTCAAAAACTTCTTCAGTTTGTAATTCTTGCAATTCAAATAAAGTGCACATGTTAACTTTTTGTAAAAATACACTACGAAGTCAATGACCATTGTAAATTATTTACAGTGATTTATGTGGACCTTCCTGGGTGTTTTCCTTTGATCAAAAGAGTTATTATGAACTATTTGTTAATCAATTTTTGAAATTTACATGGATATATACTCTGAAAAATAAAAGCGAAGTTCAAGATGCTTTTAAAAGTCTACATCCATTACTCAAACATCGCTTTAACATAAAAATTCTCTCATTCTATACTGATGGTCTCATGACCCGATTTCTCAGGTCATGATGACACCTACTATAGCCCACCTGTAGGTAAGTCAACCCATATCCCGGAACGGCGAGTACCAAGCTAATAAGAGAAAAATGTAACCAAAACTGAATAAAAAGAAAAAAAGAGCCTGAAGAAAGCAAATGTTCCCCAAGACTTTACTGAAGCTATTTAAGCCTTTTTGGCTGATTAGAAACCCTATTTTTTGTCATATCTTGAAGCTAAAGCTTTTAATTGAACCCTAGTTGGGATCTTAGTTGCTTATTACCAATTTCTTGCTTGTGAATTTAGAATTTCTTTGGAAATATTTGGATTCTATGGCAGCTTTGAATGAGAATATAGGTATATTTCTTTTTTCTCTTGTTATGAGTAGCTAAATTTCCAAGCTTGGGGTTATGCATTATTGAGTATTGATTATTGTATGGGTAGTGATTATTTACCTTTATATTCGAATGAATTTTATGAGTTTAGCTAAATCTTTATGTTACAACTTAAGAATTGAGGTTGTAAACTCCATTCATGCTTTGATCCATTGTTTTGCTTGAAAGGGAAGATAAGGATGGAGATATTTAGTTGACAAAGACTTGATAATTTCTTATTTAATAGCTGGTGCTAGAAATAGACTAACTAATTTGAGGTTACTGGTTTCTTGGTATCCTACACATATGGGTGTTTGAAAGAAACCCTTATAAAATTTGCTGGAAGATTAAATGATTACCTCTAATCCCTAAGTCTAAGCCCATTCATGACTATCAATTGAATTTTAGGTGCACTTTTACTTACCCACACTTATAATTACTCTTAAGAAGGAATAACCCCAAGTACTTCTACTTATCATTTACATTCTCTAGCATTTGCATTAACAAACCAACATAGAAATTAATAATTTGAATACAAAATCCTATTACATTACCCCCCCCCCCCAAACTATTTTTATTTTTCTGCATTATTTTTAATATAACGTGCAAACACGTAGCCACTTACAACACTTGAAGGTGAACCTATCACCTTCATTCCCTGTGACATAGACCCCGACTCCAAGTTGGGTACAAATTATATTGCTAGCAACCACATACATCTAGAGGTGTATCTTGAGCATTATCAAAATAGCGTCGTTGCTGGGGAATAAAACATTGCATTCATTCATTGTAGTGTTATAAGTTACTTTTGTTAGCTGTAGTGTAAACATTATTTAGTTGTTTTTTTTTCTTGTTCAGACAATAATCTAAGTCTTTACAACATAATAAGTCAACATGGTTGCGATGCCACCTCCTTTGGTGGACATCTTAATGATGAGGATCACCTAGGGGATATCGGAAGGGCAACTGCAATTTGCATCCCACCCGCAGAGGGTGATGGTGGTCAAGCTCACAAGGATGCAAACCTCAACTTGAAAAACTTTATAGATGTTTGTACTTTGTTCGACATTACTCATATCTCTCAAGATTCCATTTGGTTGAGGCTCTTTCCATTCTAGTTGATGGGTGATGCGGTTATGGAAATTTCCCGCGGGATCTATAACATCTTGGAATGAGTTGATAGAAGCTTTTCTAGACCGATTCTTTCCACCTTCCTTCATGCTATAATTGAGGGATGAGATCACAAACTTCTAGTAATTGAGTTGTGAGCCATTGAATAAAGCATGATTAAGGTTCAACAAGAAGTTGATACAATACCCAAACCATGAAGTGCCGGATAAGATGCTTCTCCAAATATTTTTTAGATCATTGGACCAATTGAACAAGATGGTAGTGGATAATTAGCCGGAGGATCTTTGATTAAAGAAACCTTCAGAATTTCTTCAGAGTTATTGGACCAAGTGACAAAGTAAAGTAGAGCATTGCACACACGAGATACTGAGATGGCCATGGGGGCTCCCTCCACATATTATGTGAGCAAAAAGCAAATAAAGAAGGATGGAGAGAGAGATAAAGACATGGATAAAGTAATGACAAGGGGAGAGATAGGGACCATAATTGGAGAGGCAAAAAATGTGACCATGATAGATACATCCCTCCTCACGAAAAAAGGTAAAGAGGCTACCATCGTGGATTTGAAAAGTTATAAGAAAAAAGATGTGCTTGATCATATTCTTATGAGAGTCAAAGAGAGTGACAAGATATTAAGAGAGATGAAAAAAATTTTCACAACTCTATCAAATGGTCATTTCACATTCGTCCTCCATCAACCAACTTGAAATACAAATGGGTCAAATCTCAGCTCATCTAAACAGAAGGAAAAAGGGTGGTTTATGTAGTGACACTGTGGCGAATCTGATAAATGATGCTCAATCATGGAAATTATTACTTAGAGTTGTAGGACTCTCGATAATAATATTGTGAATCTTGATGATGACCCTAATAAGAGGGGGTTGAAGAACAAGTGAACGGAAAGAGAAAGCAACTTGACAAGTCGAATAATGAAGTCCCTATTCCAAATAAGCCAAATATTGAGCAGCTGGATGAAGTGGAAGAGAAGGTTGAAAGTGAAGAGATACCTCAAGCGGCAGATAATAATGTCTCAAAACCAAAGGAAAGTTCGATTGTTTCAAAGCCGCAAATCAATATCCCTCCACCATTCCCCCAAAGGCTCAAGAAAAAGAGGATGATACAAAGTTCAAGAAGTTCCTCTCAAAATTTAGCAACTTATCGATGAACATTCCTTTGTTAGAAGCCTTGCAACAGATGCCCAAGTATGATAAGTTCATAAAGGACTTGATGACAAATAAAAGAACAATGGACTTTGAAATGATGGAGATCTCACATCGTTATAGCGCTATCATGTCAAGCCATATGGTGGTCAAGAAAGACCTTGGTGCATTCACTATTCCTTGCACCATTGGAGTGTATCAATTTGGAAAATCATTATGCAACTTATGGGCAAGTATAAACTTGATGCCTCTAGCTATATTAAAGAAAATAGGGTTGGGTGCTTCAAGACCCATAACCATAAATCCCTCCTTACGAAAAAAGGTAAAGAGGCTACCATCGTGGATTTGAAAAGTTATAAGAAAAAAGATGTGCTTGATCATATTCTTATGAGAGTCAAAGAGAGTGACAAGATATTAAGAGAGATGAAAAAAAATTTCACAACTCTATCAAATGGTCATTTCACATTCGTCCTTCATCAACCAACTTGAAATACAAATGGGTCAAATCTCAGCTCATCTAAACAGAAGGAAAAAGGGTGGTTTATGTAGTGACACTGTGGCGAATCTGATAAATGATGCTCAATCATGGAAATTATTACTTAGAGTTGTAGGACTCTCGATAATAATATTGTGAATCTTGATGATGACCCTAATAAGAGGGGGTTGAAGAACAAGTGAACGGAAAGAGAAAGCAACTTGACAAGTCGAATAATGAAGTCCCTATTCCAAATAAGCCAAATATTGAGCAGCTGGATGAAGTGGAAGTGAAGGTTGAAAGTGAAGAGATACCTCAAGCGGCAGATAATAATGTCTCAAAACCAAAGGAAAGTTCGATTGTTTCAAAGCCGCAAATCAATATCCCTCCACCATTCCCCCAAAGGCTCAAGAAAAAGAGGATGATACCAAGTTCAAGAAGTTCCTCTCAAAATTTAGCAACTTATCGATGAACATTCCTTTGTTAGAAGCCTTGCAACAGATGCCCAAGTATGATAAGTTCATAAAGGACTTGATGACAAATAAAAGAACAATGGACTTTGAAATGATGGAGATCTCACATCGTTATAGCGCTATCATGTCAAGCCATATGGTGGTCAAGAAAGACCTTGGTGCATTCACTATTCCTTGCACCATTGGAGTGTATCAATTTGGAAAATCATTATGCAACTTATGGGCAAGTATAAACTTGATGCCTCTAGCTATATTAAAGAAAATAGGGTTGGGTGCTTCAAGACCCATAACCATAAATCCCTCCTCACGAAAAAAGGTAAAGAGGCTACCATCGTGGATTTGAAAAGTTATAAGAAAAAAGATGTGCTTGATCATATTCTTATGAGAGTCAAAGAGAGTGACAAGATATTAAGAGAGATGAAAAAAAATTTCACAACTCTATCAAATGGTCATTTCACATTCGTCCTCCATCAACCAACTTGAAATACAAATGGGTCAAATCTCAGCTCATCTAAACAGAAGGAAAAAGGGTGGTTTATGTAGTGACACTGTGGCGAATCTGATAAATGATGCTCAATCATGGAAATTATTACTTAGAGTTGTAGGACTCTCGATAATAATATTGTGAATCTTGATGATGACCCTAATAAGAGGGGGTTGAAGAACAAGTGAACGGAAAGAGAAAGCAACTTGACAAGTCGAATAATGAAGTCCCTATTCCAAATAAGCCAAATATTGAGCAGCTGGATGAAGTGGAAGAGAAGGTTGAAAGTGAAGAGATACCTCAAGCGGCAGATAATAATGTCTCAAAACCAAAGGAAAGTTCGATTGTTTCAAAGCCGCAAATCAATATCCCTCCACCATTCCCCCAAAGGCTCAAGAAAAAGAGGATGATACCAAGTTCAAGAAGTTCCTCTCAAAATTTAGCAACTTATCGATGAACATTCCTTTGTTAGAAGCCTTGCAACAGATGCCCAAGTATGATAAGTTCATAAAGGACTTGATGACAAATAAAAGAACAATGGACTTTGAAATGATGGAGATCTCACATCGTTATAGCGCTATCATGTCAAGCCATATGGTGGTCAAGAAAGACCTTGGTGCATTCACTATTCCTTGCACCATTGGAGTGTATCAATTTGGAAAATCATTATGCAACTTATGGGCAAGTATAAACTTGATGCCTCTAGCTATATTAAAGAAAATAGGGTTGGGTGCTTCAAGACCCATAACCATAAATCCCTCCTCACGAAAAAAGGTAAAGAGGCTACCATCGTGGATTTGAAAAGTTATAAGAAAAAAGATGTGCTTGATCATATTCTTATGAGAGTCAAAGAGAGTGACAAGATATTAAGAGAGATGAAAAAAATTTTCACAACTCTATCAAATGGTCATTTCACATTCGTCCTCCATCAACCAACTTGAAATACAAATGGGTCAAATCTCAGCTCATCTAAACAGAAGGAAAAAGGGTGGTTTATGTAGTGACACTGTGGCGAATCTGATAAATGATGCTCAATCATGGAAATTATTACTTAGAGTTGTAGGACTCTCGATAATAATATTGTGAATCTTGATGATGACCCTAATAAGAGGGGGTTGAAGAACAAGTGAACGGAAAGAGAAAGCAACTTGACAAGTCGAATAATGAAGTCCCTATTCCAAATAAGCCAAATATTGAGCAGCTGGATGAAGTGGAAGAGAAGGTTGAAAGTGAAGAGATACCTCAAGCGGCAGATAATAATATCTCAAAACCAAAGGAAAGTTCGATTGTTTCAAAGCCGCAAATCAATATCCCTCCACCATTCCCCCAAAGGCTCAAGAAAAAGAGGATGATACAAAGTTCAAGAAGTTCCTCTCAAAATTTAGCAACTTATCGATGAACATTCCTTTGTTAGAAGCCTTGCAACAGATGCCCAAGTATGATAAGTTCATAAAGGACTTGATGACAAATAAAAGAACAATGGACTTTGAAATGATGGAGATCTCACATCGTTATAGCGCTATCATGTCAAGCCATATAGTGGTCAAGAAAGACCTTGGTGCATTCACTATTCCTTGCACCATTGGAGTGTATCAATTTGGAAAATCATTATGCAACTTATGGGCAAGTATAAACTTGATGCCTCTAGCTATATTAAAGAAAATAGGGTTGGGTGCTTCAAGACCCATAACCATAAAGCCTTTAATAGCGAATCGGTCCATCAAATGACCATTGGGAATTCTATATGATGTGCTTGTTTGGGTCGATAAGTTTATATTTCCCGCCGACTTTATGATCCTATATTGTGATATAGACTATGAAGTTTTCATTATCCTTGGTAGACCTTTCCCTACTATCGGGAGGGTATTAGTTGAGTTGGAATGTGGAGAGATGAAGTTTAGAGTGAATAATAAAGAGTTCACTTTCTATGTGTGCAAGTCCGTGAAGCAACCAAAAGACTTACAAGTGATCTCCGTGATTGACATGACTGATGATGAGGTGGCCAATGCTATGGAGGTGGATTTCATTAGTGAGCCACTGGAGAAAGGGTTGTGGAATTATGGAAGTGAATAGGTTGAAGAGTATGATGAAGTCGTAGATTTATCGACGGGTCTTGGTCATACAACAAGAGCCTATGCAAATTAGACCTTGACTTAAAGAATCAGGAGAATCCTCTCGCGAAGCCTTCTACTGTGGATCTACCACAACTTGAGCTCAGACCATTATCATCGCACCTTTTCTATGTCTTTCTGGGGGAAGGTATCACCTTACCCATTATTATTGCAGGAGACTTGTTGCTATGGCAAGTGGAAGCATTGAAGTCGATTGTGAGAAAATTCATTCGGGCCATCGAGTGAACTATTGTGGATATTATCAAGATTGCTCCCGACATTTGTACGCATAAAATAAAGTTAGAGCTTTATTGTGTACTGTGTGTTGAGCATCAATAGAGGCTTATCCCTCTAATGTAAGAAGTGGTTAAAAAAGAGATAATTAAGTGGTTGGACGTGGGCGTTGTGTATCTGATCTTGAATAGCACATGGGTAAGCCCGGTTCAATGCATTCCAAAAAAAAGAGGAATCATGGTGGTTTCTAATGAAAATAATAAGCTTACTCCCATGAGACCGGTGACAGTTTGGAGAGTATGCATGGATTACCAAAATTTGAATTCATGGATAGAAAAAGAACACTTTCCCATGCCATTTATGGAACAAATGCTTGATCGTTTGGCGGGGAGGGGTGGTACTGTTTCTTAGATGGGTACTCCAGTTATAACCAAATTTTCATCGCACCCAAATATCAAGAGAAGACTACCTTCACATGTCCATATGGTACGTTTTCCCTCAAGCGCATGCCCTTTGGGTTATGCAATGCACCTGCCACTTTTCAAAGGTGCATGCTATCGATCTTTTCGTATATGGTGGAGGATTCCATGGAGGACTTTATGGATGATTTTTACATTGTGGGTGATACCTTTGAATCATGTCTTGAACACTTGGTCAAGGTACTTGAACAACGTGTTGAAACTAATCTTGTGTTGAATTGAGAAAAGTGCCATTTTATGATAAAAGAGGGTGTTGTGCTTGTGCATAAAATTATGGGTCAAGGAATTCAAGTTGACCAAGATAAGGTTGAAGTCATTGCTAAGCTACCCCCTTCAATCTCTGTGAAAGGTATTCAAAGTTTTCTTGGGCATGCCAGTTTCTATAGACGGTTCATCAAAGATTTTTCCAAGATTACTCATCTGATGTGTAAGCTTCTTGAGAAGAAAGCACAATTTTAGTTTGATAGTGATTGTGTGAGTTCATTTCATTACCTCAAGGAAAGTCTTGTGTCGGCTCCTATCATTATATACCCAAATTGGTCACAACCTTTTGAATTAATATGTGATGTATGTGGCTTGGCATTGGGTGCGGTGTTAGGACAAAGAAAGGACATGCTTTTTCATCCCATACACTATGCTAGCAAGTTCTTGAATGATTCACAACAAAATTATACGGTTATGGAGCAAGATTTGCTTGCTATAGTCTATGCTTTTGAGAAATTTCGTGCCTACTTGTTGGGTACGAAAGTCATTGTGCACACCGATCATGCAGCCTTTGGTACTTGATGGCAAAAAATAAGGCCAAACCTCTATTGATTAGGTAGATTTTTCAACTTTAAGAATTTGACTTTGAAGTTAAGGATCAAAACGGATACGAAAACCAAGTAGCGGGCCACCTATCCCGCCTCAAGTCAAATGAAAAAACGTACAGTGAAATTGAGATTGATGAAACATTTCTCGATGAGCTTGTTATGGCTATAAAGGAGAGTATGCTACCATGGTATGCCAATTTTGCAAACTATGTTGTGAGTTGGTTGCTCCTTCATGATTTGAACCATTACTAAAGGAAGCATTTCCTTCACGATGTATAAAGGTATTATTAGGATAAAACTTATCTCTTTAGAAAGTGTGCAAATAGAGTGATACATCATTGCTTTAAGGAGAATGAGATGAGGCCTATTCTTGAGGCATCTCATTCATCATCGATTGGTGGTCATCATGATGGTGTACATACAACTGCAAAGGTTCTCTAAATGTGATTTTACTGTCCAACTTTATATGTGATGCCCATGAGTTAGTGTGGGCATGTGACCAATGCCAAAGGCAAAGTGGGATCTCAAGAAGACATGAAATACCCTTGCAACCGAGTGTGGATATGGTGTTATTTGATTAATGGGGTTGGACTTTGTGGGACCCTTCGTGAGCTCATATGGGCATCACAACATCTTAGTAGCGGTTGATTATGTTTCCAAATGGGTCGAGGCCATCGCATTGCAAAATAATGAAGCTAAGAGTGTTACTTAATTCTTGAAGAGGTATATTTTCACCTGGTTTGGGACACCAAGTGATATAATAAGTGAGGGGGGTTTTATTTTTGTAATTGGTCTTTCGGTTCTTTACTTGATAAATATGGAGTGCAGCCTAAGGTGGCTTTTCCATACCATCCTCAAGCCAATGGGATAGAAGAAGTATCCAACCGGGAAATAAATAGTATTTTGGCAAAAATAATGAATTCTACTAGAACGAATTGGGCTCGAAAACTTGATGATACTTTGTGGGTCTAGTACCGCATTCAAAATCCCCATTAGCAAGTAACTATATAAATTAGTGTTTGGTAAGTCTTGTTACCTACCTGTTGAATTAGAACACAAGGATGCTTCAAAATCAAGGGTGGAACAATTTCAAGAGATTGACAAATTCCGCTTGAGAGCTTATAAGAGTTCCATTCTCTGCAAGGAGCGTATGAAGAGATGACATGATGCTAAAATTCTAAAAAGGGAGTTTAAGAGTAGTGATGATGTCCTAGTATTTAACTCAAGGTTCAAATTGTTTTCTAATAAGCTCAAAACTAAATGGTCGGGAACCTTCAAGTTAGTTCAATGTTTTCCTAGTGGAGCTATAGAATTAGAGAATGATTTGGGAGCCCGATTTCTGGGGAATGGTCAAAAAGTTAAACATTATCATGAAATGTCACCAGAAGTGGATTTCTTGGAGGTGCTGTACCTCGATGATGAGTGATTGATGAAGAACAACATCATACCACGATGATAACTAAGGCACTTCTTGGGAGGCAACCTAAGTTTATTTTTGTTGTTTTGAATAACGTGTGTTGATTGGTGCAGTTATGTGATGGAATTGGAATGTGAGAAACATGGTAAAACACAAGTCAGAAAAGAAAAGATTGGGAGATCAAATACAATACTCCAGGTAAGAGGCTTTGGCGATGTGCAGGATCAAACACAATGCTCCAAGGAAGAGGCTTTGGTGATGCACCAATCCCATTGGCGAATCACCAAAGACCTTCCCTAAATTGGATCTCCTAACCCCGACGAACTATCAAATTTGGTGATGGATTGTACCATTCGGCGTATCGCTAAACAATTTGGCAAAGGTCCATCCATCGCTGAAGTGGATCACTATTTAGATGATTCCAAAGACCGTAAACTATTAGAATTGGCAATAAAATTACACATTGATGCATCACCGATGAGTTCAACGAAGGAAAAGATATCGCCAAAAGGGTCATGTGTTTAAAGTGATGATGGTTTGACTTCTTTGACCCTTGACTTTTCATTATATTTTTACCTTTAATATTATTCAAACCTATCCTTTTCTCCCTTTCCCTCTTCTCTTTCACTCTGTCGAATCAACACACACACACTTAAACTCAAACACACATACACATACTAATATTCTTCTCACAAATCGCCACCACCACTATACGAGCACAGTCACCGGAGTTGCATACCATAATTTTCCCTTTCTTCAATGAGTTTTCTCTCTAAAGTTTGAAGGTTAGTGTTGATTTTATTTAAAAATCTATGTATTGTCGACGTTGCTCCTATTTATAGTGGAATTTTGTGTTGAGTTTGTTTCTGCTAGATTTTATTGTTTGTGATTGAAGCTTTTGTTTAACTTGTCTATTTGAATTGGATTCTTGTAAGATTGTAGTTAACTTGTTCAATTTTGGACTTTAAATACTTAATTATTATTCATGTTTGCATTGTGAATTAATTGTTGATGAACTGGGTGTCAAAAAAGTCTTGGGTTCTAGTTGAATGAATTTGAAATTGACCAATTTTGCCCAATGATAGATAGGGTGATGATATTTTTAAGGGAAAATTCATCATATTGTAGTTTATCTGTTGAAACCTTGGGATGTCTGAGTACCCATGGTCATTGGGATTGAAAATAGCCATTGAAGTCTTGAAATCGCGACAGTCACCTTGGGGAAGATGATGATCGGTGATGGGTTGAGTACTTTGGTGATACGCCAAACTGCATGGCTTATCACTGAAGCCCTCCCCATATCACCAATAGTCATAGTAGGTGAGTCTATTTAAGTTGAGATTCAACAATGCCTTAGCAATTCAGGGTTTCTTAGGGAGTATCACTGAATCCTTTGGTGTATCACCGAAATCCCACTTTCTTTTGCCCATCAGCCCTCTTTGTTTCTTCCCAATTAGAGATAGCTATGTGAATCGCTGAACTATTTAGCGATATGCTAATATGTTCAACAATGCTTTTATGGGTAAATTCTTAGGTGTTGTTTTGCTAACTTTGGCCGAGCCCATTGCTACTCTTATGTTCAAATATGACTAGGAATAAATGTGTGGCTAAAAAGCAAACCAGTTCTCCTCCTCCTACCTCAAAGGTTGCAAAAGGGGTGAAAATAAAGGAAAGAGCTTAAGCGGAAATAATAAGCAAACGAGGGTGGATAAGAACACATGCAAAGCACCAATAATTGAGAAAGAAAGATCATAACATAGTTCAAACTCTAAGAGCTATAACCTTGGTTCCTCGGATGAGGGGAACACCATACCTATCCATGAACCATTGCCTACTCCCTAGGATGCTCCACCAAAGAAGAAGAAGGTAGAACAACCCTCCACTTCTGCAGCAAGGCCTCCACCCTATCCTCAAGGAGGTCATAGATTCCTCAACTAGCTCAAAGTTATCGGACAAAGAAAAATCATTGAAGAGAAGAGATTAAGCCTTAATGGGTTAGAAGGCAAACATCCTCAGGTGTTAGATGTTATCCGGTATCACAATTTTGAGCATTTCACTCAGCCTTTAAAACTATATGTTAAAAATTAGGTACGGGAGTTTTATGCAGCCTACATGAGATTGTTTCTCAAGAAAAGGAGGAAGGATAAACCTCAAGAAACTTGTGAAGTGGTGAAGGTGCGGGGTGTTAATGTTAAATATGATGGTGCTACAGTCAATGAAGTCTATGGTGACAAACTCGATTCATATCACTACTTTTCTACTCTTAGCTTGAGTAGTGTTGATGATCTGGCTAAACCCTTTTCTTAGTGATATGACAACTAAATGGATCACTCTAGGGACCCTGATAGAAAAATGTGATATAAGTATAAAAGCTCGATATTGGCTCAATTTTATGTGCAGCAACATCTTGCCATCCCAAAATAAATCCATTTTTATGCACCTGTAGGAAGTGCTTGTAGGAACAATCATGGTGAATGAGAGGCTTAATCTGGATATGCTCATTACCTTGGATATTGCTCACCGAGCCCAACAAAAGCAGACTTCCCTTGCCTTCCCTTGTTTGATCACATAGCTTTGTCGTCGTGCTTGGGTTCCTTTCAATAAGAATAAAGATTGTGAGTACTTACCCACCTCTACTGTTGATATTACTTGCCTTGAGACTGTGCAGGAAGTGAAAAAGAAGAAAGTCCAGGTGGAAGATCCCAGGCAATTGATTTTGGTTCTCTTGATAGTGGTGCCAACTAGCCTACTCCTACTACTACAAATCCTTCTCTATTAATACCTTCCACAGGTACTTCTACTCAGTCCCTCAGACCCATATTTTTTGGTCATCGCCCATCCACTACTCCGGGCACATGGAAAGCTCCCTTGACTTAGGCTGATATTATTCAAATTGGGCAGTTGGCCTATTCGGGTGATGCAAGGTAATCTAGATTAGAGAGGGACATGCCTTGAATGATTGTTGATGTGGTGAAAGCCACAGTGGTACCTGTTTATGATGAGTTGTGGGGTATCCAGGAGACCCTGTAAATTTATAGTACCGAGCTTGATGAGTTGAGTGCTCCACGACCTACTATTCTTAATGGTGTAGTGACAAAGATGTAGGACAAGCTCGCTTCCCTTTAAAAGCATGTGGATGAGCTCTGGTTCCTTGATTTGACACATTTATGGGGAGCTTTATCTAAGACACTGGCTCCAACTCGAGCACTTATTTAAGAGGATAACCCAGCAGTAGAGGATGAGGAGGAGGACGAGGATGATCGTGCTTTAGATGAAGAGGTTGATGATGCTGAGATCAAGGGTTATTTTGAGGAGCAGGGCCAGATTATGATCCAGGTCGAGTCTCAGGTTGCTGCGCAGATTGATGAGTAGGCTGACAGGCAAGAGACTGATTATGTTATTCTTACTGCTGCTTTGGAGAGGTCGATGCACGAGATGACGCAGATTGGGACCTCTAGTTTCGCTGCTACTATGGAGTCCAAGGACACTGTTTTGAATCCACCCCCTTAAGAGAAACTTGGAGCTGAGCCGGGCATCGATGCCCGGACAGTGGCCACTTCTGTGAGCTAGTCACCGCCTTAGGCTTAGCCATGCATAGGGGGACCCTTACTCTCATTCTCCTATACTTCTTTTAGTCCTATTGCATTGAGGACAAGGCATATTTTTGAGTTGGGGGTTGGGTTTTTATTTTGGAGCTGTAATATTTAATTCATGATATTTGGTTCTTTTGGTACACTATTCTTGATATGTATTTTGGTGTGTGGTGATGGCTGTGATTTGGATATTATTTTGATATTTCATTTGGTTTGTAAGATTTGAGTGTGTGGTGTGCGTTGTTTCATTTTTATTTCTCTACTTTTTATTCCATTATTTTTTATTTTTAGCTTTATAGTTCGTAGTTAGTTGCAAATAAAATTTCTTTTTAGCATGCGTACTTAAGAGAAAAAGTGTGCTAGCAATAGAACACTTCAACTCATATAGTACTCTTGGGGAGATGTTCACATGCTCAACTCTTAAAATGATGAATCATTGTGCATTGCTCCATTTTTAAAAATGTGTCCCTTTTCAAAAAATTTCTTTGGCATAGTTTAACTAGTTAGGCGCTTATCATTTGTGAACACCCACATCTTATTTTGACTACTTGAATAACTTTCTCGATATGTGCTATGAATGTGGTACATCAATTGAGAAAAGGTGTTTCGAGTATGCCATTGAGTGCCATGTATGGGTGAGAATTCATCATGATCCTGCTCATCGAGTCTACCTAGAACTTTCCTAGTTTATCTAAGTTTAAAGCAAAGAGTGTGTGATGTTGGAGAAGTGATCTTAGGCCATTGATCGAGAGTGAACCTCCAATTAGACCAAAATAGCCACCCTATTGTGAGTTGAGTGACCAATTTTGTCCCTAAGTTGAGCCTTGGAACCTTTTTTTCTTGGATAACCTCACTATAAGCCAAAACCCATTTTTCAAAGCTCCCTCTTTTGATCCTAACCCTTCTTGAAGTATTTAGGTGAGACCGAAAACCAACTTAGGCCAAAAGCCTAAGTTGGGGGTGGTAGAGATCCCGAGTGGAATTTTTTAAAAGAAGTTCATGAATTTGAGGACCAATCACTTTCATAACTCCTAGTTATTCTAGTATTCTTTATGAATAGTAAAAAGAGAAAAATAAAATAGAGAAAAAGAAAAAGATTGGAAAAAGAGTTCGAAAAAGAGTCAAAATTGTGTTAGCATGTTAATAAGAAGTTTTATGTTGACAGGATAAGAGGGGGAAAATGGCATGAAAGTAACTTGAGAATTGGTCCTTGGAATGACTTGAGAAATAAGCTTTGGGAAATAAGTGTAATTGAGGTCTCCTTAGATGCTTCGAGAGGGTAGAGTCACTATAACCCTAACCTTTCCTACCTTACTCGATGCCTATGCTACAAGCCGAAACAACACCTTAGTGATCTCCAAAGTAGCACGCTTGTATGTGGTGAAGTGGAGCTTATGGGCAAGCCTATGGTGTGGTTCTCATGTGCATGATCATCTTTTGGAGTGCGAGTAATTCGAGATAGTCCTTTGTTTTAATGTTGATTTTCCCTTGAGAGAAAGGACTTATTTATGTGAGGGCACTTGATTGCAATATTTGAACATTTTTTAATCTTGGTTGGAGTCTATGAGCATGTGCGAGGCACGGTAACATTTAGTCAACATTTGAGTCTTGTTTTTCACAATATGAGCATTTAATGGGTGAAACTTGTGCCATTGTTTTCAAAATCAAGAGGGCAAAGTGTTTTCACAAAAGAAGCATGTGTCTAAGCTCCTACGTAGCACCATTTGTAGGCATTGTTGATTTTGTTGTGTGTGCATTGATTTGCTCAAGGACGAGCAAAGATTTAAGTTGGAGGTGTCGATGAGTTGGCAAATTGTGACTCATTTGGCCCAAAATATTAAGAAATCATGTCCTTAATGCTAATTTGAATGCATTTTAACGTTAATTTGGTTTAATTTCTGGGTTAAGGCAAAGAAGTGGTTGAGATAGCAGAAAGAAGCAAGAAAATTAAAGATTGGAGCTAAACATGCAAAAGAGCACCGCATGGGATAATTGGTGCATCACTTTAGTGGCCTGAGTATCGCCAAAAGGCACAACCCATCGCCAAATGTAACAGTTCCGGCCTTGTCCAAAGTTGAACAAACCAGTGATGAGAAGAATAATTCGGTGCTTCGCCAAACGGATCAGCAAAGCCCAAGACCCATCTCCAAGTGTAATAGATTTCCACCCTTGGAGCTCAATACATGGTCAAATCAATGAGAAACTTACAATTTGGCACATTACCAAGTTGTTTGACGATGGACAACTCCTCAGCCGAATTGAATGCGGTGGTATTTTTGTAAATTTGAGGCTCGATTTTGCTAAAGCTATTTAAGACTTTTTGGTTGATTGGAACCCTATCTTTTTTTTGTATCTTGAAAATAAAACTTGTAATTGAACCCTAGTTGGAATCTTAGTTGCTTATTACCAATTTTTTGCTTGTGAATTTGGAATTTCTACAGAAATATTTGGATTTTATGGCTGCTTTGATTGAGAATATAGGTAAATTTCCTTTTTCTCTTATTATGAGTAGCTAATTTTCCAATCTTAGGGTTATGCATTATTAAATGTTGATTATTGTGTGGGTAGTGATTATTTACCTTTATATTCGATTGAATGTTATGATTTTAGCTAAATCTCTATGTTACAACTTAAGAATTGAAGTTCCAAACTCCATTTATGCTTAGATCCCTTCTTTTGCTTGAAAGAGAAGACAATGGTGGAGAGATTTAGTTGACAAAGACTTGAGAATTTCTCATTTAATAGCTAGTTCTAGAAATAGACTAACTAATTTGAGGTTATTGGTTGTTTGGTATCGTATACATATGGGTGTTTGAAAGAAACCCTTATGAAATTTGGTGGTAGATTGAAATATTACCTCCAATACCTAAGACCAAGCCCAGTCATGACTATCAATTGAATTGTAGGTGCACTTTCACTTACCAACACTTATAATCACTCTTAAGAAGGCATAACCCCAAGTACTTCTACTTATCGCTTTCATTCTCTAGCATTCGCTTTGACAAACTAACATAGAAATTGATAATTTGAATATGAAATCCTGTTACATTAAACCCCCCATTTTTACTTTTCTGCATTATTTTTAACATTACGTGCAAGCACTTAGTCACTTACAATACTCAAAGGTGAATCTATCGCCTTCATTCCTTGTGAAATCGACTCCGACTCCATGTTGGGTACAAATTATATTACTAGCGACCGCATACATCTAGAGGTGTATCTTGAGTGTTATCAACAGCTGACAAATATGGAGGCAACACTAGTCTATACGCCACATCTCCATACTTCTCAAGGATCTCAAAAGGGATAATGAAACTCAGACTAAGCTTATCTTTCTTTCCAAACATCATCACAACCTTCATGGGTGAAACCTTCAACAAAACCCGCTCTCCAACCATGAATGCAACATCGTAGACTCAACAATAGGCATAACTCTTCTACCTACTCTGGGCATCCATAAACCTCTGTTAAATCAGTCTCACTCGATCGATCAAGTCTCTCAATAAATATGTGCCCCAAGGTCTTACCTTAAATGAATCAAACCATCTCACGGGGGATCAACACCTCCGCCCATACAAAACCTCAAAATGCGCCATATGAATACTGGAATGGTAGCTGTTGTTGTAGGAGAACTCTTGCAAGGACAAGAACTGGTCCCAATGACCACCAAAATCCATAACACACACTCAAATCATGTACTCTATCACATGAATAGTCTTCTCGGACTGACCATCTGTCTGAGGATGAAAAGCTATGCTCAAATCAAGCTGAGTACCCAACTCTCTATGCATAGAACTCCAAAAGTTTGAGGTAGACATAGTACCTCTATCAGAAATGATGGTGATAGGTACACTATGCAATCGAACAACCTCTCCAATATAGATCTTGGCAAACTTCTCCACATTATAATTCACCCTCACTGGTACAAAATGTGTTGATTTGGTCAATCTATCCACAATCACCTAAATAGAATCAAACTTTCCTAAAGTCGGGGGTAGGTCAACTACAAAAACCATGGTGATCTGCTCCCACTTCTACTCAAGAATTGGCATCCTATGCATCGTACCACCTGATCGTTGATGCTCATACTTCATTTGCTGGAAATACAAACACTTGGACATAAACTCCACAATGTATTTCTTCATAACATCCCACCAATAGTTTTGCTTTAAGTCATGATGCATCTTAGCCGCTCCTGTATGAATAGATTACCTCAAACAATGAGACTCCTCCAAGATCAACCTAATCTAACTAACAACTCTAGGCACACAGATGGGACCACTAATTCTCAAAATACCCTCGGGATCAAGAGATACCGCTTTATCCTCGCTACTCAACACTTTATAATGAATCACCCTTAATCTCTCATCATCAAACTGATGAGCTCGAATCTGCTCCATCAATGAAGACCTTGCCTCAAAAAAATTCAAAAAATGCTCGAGTGGAAAAATATCAAGCCTAACCAACTAGTTAGTTGACTGAACCTCTAAGGACAAAGGTTGCTCTTGAGTCAAAAGATGAGAGAAACTCCCCATACTTGCTGCCTTCCGACTCAAGGCATCCGCAACTACATTAGCCTTGGTCGGATGATAAAAAATAGTGAGATCATAGTCCTTAAGCATTTAAAGACATTGACGTTGTCTCATAATAAGATCTCACTGGGTGAAGAAGTACTGAAGGCTACGATAATTGGCGAAAATCTCACAATAGACTCCATACAAGTAGTGTACCTACAACTTACACACAAACACAATCTTGGCCAACTCAAAGTCATGGGTAGGGTAATTCTTCTCATGAGGTTTCAACTGTCAAGAAGCATAGGAAATCCCCTTACCCTACTGCATGAACACACCACCCAAGCCAACTCCAGAAGTATAACAAAACATGGTGAAACCCATGCCCTCCTTGGGCAAGTTCAAGATAGGAGCCAAAGTCCACAACTCCTTAAGCTTTCAAAGCTCTCCTCACAGACATTCGACCACTGAAAAACAATTTTCTTCTGAGTCGACTTGGTCAAAGGAGCCGCGATAGAAGAGAAACCCTACACCAAGTGTCGATAATAGCTTGTTAATCTAACAAAACTCTGAATCTCGATATGAGAAATGGGTCTAGCCCAATCATGAACCATCGCTATCTTAGCTACATCGACCATAATACCATCTTTGGTCTCTATATGACACAAGAAAGAAAAAGAATCCAATCAATACTCGCACTTGGAGAACTTGGCATACAAATTCTCATCCTGCAATCTCAAAAGTATAGTCCTCAAATGCCTTATATGGTCAGCCTCATTCTTGGAATAGACCATGATATAATCGATGAACATAATCATAAAAAAATCTAGATAAGGTCAAAATACCCAGTTTATCAACTCCATGAATGCTGCTAGGGCATTAGTCAGCCCAAAAGACATGACCAAGAACTTGATAATACTGTTTTCGAAAAGCCATCTTCAGAACATCCGAAGCTCTAACCCTCAACTAATGGTAACCAAATCTCAAGTCAATCTTAGAAAACACAGATGAACCCTGAATCTAATCAAATAAACCATTAATGTGGGAAAGAGGATACTTGTTCTTGACCAACACTTTGTTTATTTATCGATAGTCAATAAACATGCACATAGATCCATCTTTCTTTTTCACAAACAAGACATGATCACCCTAAGGAGATGCACTAGGTCTAATAAGACCTTTAACCAACATATCTTGCCATTGCTCCTTCAATTCCTTCAAATCAACCAGGGCCATCCTATAAGGAGGAATTGAAATGGGCTTGGTGCCCGGCTTAACATCAATGGCAAAATTAATTTCTCGACCCAGAGGCATACTAGATAGGTCCATAGGTAATACATTCTTGAACTCACTAACAACTCAAACAGAATCCAAGGGACGCAGTGAAGCAACACTAGTATCGTGCACATACTCCAAATAAGAAAGAAACCTCTTTTCTACCATGTGACAATCATGTGGAAAAGATATAACCCCCTTCGAATGAGAACTAGGAGTACCCTTCCAAGTTAATCTTGGAACACCTGGAGTAACTAAAGTCACGGTCTTGGTAAAATAATACAAAACTGCATGATAAGGAGCTAACCAATTCATACCCAAGATAACATCAAAATTAACCATATCTAGGATAATCAAATCTACCCATGTCTCATGCCCCGCAAAGGTCACTACACATGATTGGTACACCTAATCCACCACTAAAGAATTACCTATGGGGGTAGAAAAATGAATAGGCATAGCAAGAGACTCACAAATAGCATCAAAACCAGTAGGAAAATATATAGACACCTAGGATAATATAATAACATTGAAGTAGGACGATGGCAAATTGGGACGATATCAGTAATAACCAAATTAAAGGCCTTTGTCTCAAGTCTCCCACTATGAACATAACACTAAATCATGAACTAGAGTTAAGGTCTCATCTCAAATACTGGAACACACTCTACTCTCAACAAAAAGAAGAGTATAGGTAGTATCAGTACAACAACTAAGTACTGGTAGGCATCATTGGTCGACTCAACCCAACACTATACAAATAAGCAAGTGAAATGCAAGTAATAGCCAACTGGCAATTAGTTGACAAACAAGTATAGCCATAACACTTCATCTCATCAGGATACAAGTATACAAGTATATCAATTACTCTTAGGTAGACTCCTTCAACAATAGTCATCAAAAATATAAGTACAAATGAAATAATTATTGCATGCGTGCAAGATGTATACACATACTAGAATCAAAAGGGACTCTTAGCTCTGACCTACAAGGGATGAACTTAGTCCATGTACTAGTGCTGGCACGACACCATTCCAATAACAGTGTCAGTGTGATACCCGATCCATATAACAGTGTTGGTGTGACACCCGATCCTTAGATCATCTTAATACTATCTCAAAACCATATGTTCAATACATGATACAATCAATAATCATAAGTAGTGACCGTAAGCTAATCACAAACATCCAACTCATATATAACCAAAGAGTTAAGCAAGTCTTTACTACTATTAAACCATAACCTACCTCAATTCCCTACCTGAAAACTCTATATTGCCATAAACTTTCCCTTCCTTTTGATTTCTGCCTGTTCTTGATCTATAAACAATAATTACACAGACTTTAACATAATAATTCACCCTTTATAAGCATTAGGAACTCACATTTATCAAATTTAACTCATGAACTTAACCTAGTTCATGATGGGTTTTCTACCCTTTAAACTCTTAGAATTCTTCATATGTTAACCTACAATCATGAATTCTACCATGGGATGTGTTTTCTTACACCATAGGATTAATAATAGCTAATAATAATATATTCCCTTTTCAATTCCTGCCAATTCATAAACATAGGGCTAATTTCCAATTCAACCATGGTTATAACTCTTAGAACCCTAAGAATGTAAAGGAGTAAATTCAAGTTTCAAGTGTAAACGGACCTTACTTCAAAGATGGAAAATCCCAAAAGTTGTGAAGAATCACCCTTGCTTAGCCCTTGAATGTTTTTTAGAAAAATGGAAATGAAAAATGGGTTTTCTAATTTTAAAACTGGTATTCTATGTTTTTGCCAATGCAGAGGAGCTTTTGTCTCTACAATGGAACCACTACAGTGGTAGATCCTCCGTTGCAGCGACACCAAGGCCCGAAGGGATTGTCGCTATGGTGACATTTCTGCAGCTGTTGTGATGCCACTGTAGCGACACTTCTATCGCTTGAGCGACCCCAAACTAATATCTCGTGACTCGGTCCCAACTCTGGCCATTTCACAATATATTTCTCAATTTTTGACATTAAGAACTGACACTTTCATGGTAATCACTATAACTGGAGTTCTATTAATCCGTTCTACGCATCAGAAGTTTTAACAACTTCCTAAACTTGCCCTCAAATACAAAATACAATTAAGAAACACAAACCAACACTCTAATAATTCCTAGATTTCCCTTGACTACCATATACTCAAATAATACCTAAAACTTGGCCAACCCAGAATTTCAAAATTTTTGTCTTAGGGGAAACTAGGTAAAGGTTCTACTCTCTATTTTAGTGTAGCGACATTCTGGGTCGTTACACCATATAAACTCTAGGAGAATTATTGTATACATCAAATGCAGATAGTGATGATTGCTCATAAATAATTTAATGACATAAATCCATTATGTCATGGGAGCAATTTTACAATAGCTTGAAGAATGCCAAAGAAAAGACCATCTCTATTCCTATAGCATGGACTAGACAAAAGTATGGTTTTTACAAACTTAATACAGATGGTTTTTTAAAAGAAAATCCAGGTCCAAGTGGTGGAGGTGGCATAGTTAGAGATGAGTATGGCAATATAAAGATAGATTATGGAGCTGCTTCAGGTATTCTCACCAATAACATGGCTGAAATACATGTTTTGGAAATTGGTATACAATAGTGTGTCACCAATGGCATTATGAACTTAAAAGTAGAGGTTGATTCCAAGCTTTTGATGGATTGGATTAGTAATAATCTTGATATACCATGCAATATGTGGAACAAAATTACCAGCATAAAGGATATGCTGCTTCAACTGGATAATTTGTGCATACAACATAGCTATAGAGAAGGGAATAAAGTAGTTAACTACATAGCAATTTAGGGCTTGCAGTATGATAATATTATATGGATAACACACCATTAGAATTTTCCAAGAGAAGCCAGAGAAGAGGTTAATACGAATAGGATAGATAGACGTGCATCCCTTAGAAGATTACCAAGAAGAACTCTTTCTTTATGGAAAAAGACATGTATAGATTTCATACTTTGATGTCCCATGAGGACTATGTATAGAAGAGGTCTTCTACCTTCTAAAGTTTTTATGAGCTAATTAGGAATCCTTCTTTACCATAGAATGGGATTTGTCCTATTCTTAGTTGGTACATGGAGGCTGAAAAAAGCTAGTACCAACTGTTTTTCTTAAGGACCAGGTTCTTAGCAGATATAGTTTGAGCAATAAGTAAATTCATAGAAATTTATATGGAAGAACTTTCTCTCTCTCTCAATGAGTGGACACCACGACCTCAGATCCACTAACAAACCAAATAAAATTTATGATTACAACTCAATAATCAAAGGTACTAATTCTAGTACCTACTCACAAATAGTTAGCTATAACTGTTTTTAGTAACAAATCTCCTAAGAATCCAAACCTACTTCATGTTGTAGCTTCACCAAATAAATCACACCAACTACCACAATAGAACAACTTATAAATAAATAACTAGACTATGCCACTACTCATAAGGATTTCTAACTCTGCCAATGATTAATAAAAACTCAACTCTGAATCGTCCTTGAGCCTTCAATGGATTCCTGCTTGATATTGTCCTACTGCATGAGAATAATATTTTCTCTGCATATGTAATAGATTGTCCAAGACTGTCTTATTCTTATCCTTATATAGATGCACCATGATGTCCTAGTTGAGTAGGGATAGGAATACCACTGTCTTCAAAGCCTCGTTCCTTGTTTAACAGGGACACAAATATTACTCACCATAAATATAATACCCTCCATAATTAGAATTGTTCCATAAATAGAATCCTATTTACCTACCATCCAAACTAGTACAACAAGGAGTCTTCAATTTTGTCACGGCTCAAATTCCAACGGGGCGGACTGGCACCCGAAGTCGTTAAGGCCCGAGAGAACCAACCTTCATTCATGTACACTCGTATGCATGTCACTAAATGAACAACACTCTATCACATATGACTATAAGATACCAATGGAGGAAGTCATGGAAAAACATTCAATCGATATGAAACTTGGCCGTTAGGGCCATCACATCAAAAGCATACATTACTTACATCCCTTCATTTGTCCCACAACGTCTACAAAAGCCTCTAACAGATACAGACCCAAGCCTAAAGTCGGAAAAAGTCCCCGCTTTATACAATATTTACATAGTACCAAAACAAATATACACATGTGACTCAGAAAGCCTAGAATCAACCTGGAGCTCACCAACAGTCTACAGATGACCTGTATCCTATTGTGGAAGTCTACTAGCTCCTGTGCCTACAGCAAGTAAGGTAAGTCCCCCAAGGGACATCAGTACGAAAGAATGTACTGAGTATGTAAGGCCATAAATAACTGCTTGAAATACAAGAACTCCAAATGGAATCAAATACAAATGAATAATCAATATGGATAAACCACCATTCTGTATGTGTGGAACCATGTACATTACAGTCATTACTTTCTTTGCTTTTACATTCATTCACTCATTTATCATTCATTCATGTAATGCCCCGGCCCCAAGCTGATTAGTGGAAAATAACATAACATATCATTGGGATCGGCTCTAGCTAGGCTTATGTGCCCCTTTGAGCTTCCACCCGCAAATCCAATAATCATTCGGGATAGTCTCTAGCTAGGCTTATGTGCCCCTTTGAGCTTTCCACTCGTACTCAAACAGTAAACAACTATGTATTACTTCATTTCTTTACTTTTGTAAGATTGATACATTGGTGGTTATAACATTATTGGAGCTTTGGAACATTAGTCAATGAATAAGAGACAAGTGAATAACAATATATGTCAAACCTGAAATAAGATACTTTAAAACATTTTGAAATGGAAACAAGTAGGTAATAATGAGAACAATAGGTGCTGCCAAGGATACGGAAAGAGTAAACTTACATACCTTATCTCCCCAATATGAATATACAATCCTATATGTGAATACAATAGTGCATCTCCTTCCTTACGTGTTATTCTACAACACAAGTACATAACAGATCTTACGTTAACAACTAACTACATTACAAATGCATAAGACGACAATGAACTACGTGACTGCAATATAACGTCATTTCACCCTCTTACAATACCATTTACTGCATCACCATACAAACAACACCAAAATATGCCACACATCAACCAATACATCATAAACTGATAGCATTTCACACCAAGTTTATACTTTACACTTCATCTTCAATACCACGTCACATTTACTCCATCAAGTCACTTAAATACCGTTCACAATAACACATTAACAACAAATCAATAATTGATATAAATCAAAATACTTCCATAATACTCCTTTAAAGTCATTAAAAGGGTACCACGAGTTGATGATTACATACAAGAAGGGTATAGGGGCCTTGGTGGGTCAAAGAGAAGAAAAAACAATCGAAACGAAGTTCTGTAGGGACCTGCGAAGCCACCTGCACCCACAAGTTGGTGAGGTAAGGCTGCAGGTGCCCATTGGCCTTGTCCAGGGCCACCTGCATTGGCATCTGCGCCCGCAGGTGCCCCATCCGCGAAGGCGGATGCCCGATTCGGCCAAAATGGGTCTCTTTTGGGTCCTTTTTTGTAATAAATGGTACATGGCCATAAGTAATCTTATATTTTAATATTTTATGTTAAATTGTATTCCAAAAAACAACCATGGTCTCACAACGCATATGAACATCACAAAACTACATTTTTCCCTTCAATACGCCACCGGTTCCATGTACAATTTCACAACAACAATTGCAAATGTTATACACAAAGAGGAAGAAAGTTATGGAAATAAACACATATTATATATTTACCTTTAATCCATCAAGGTCACTTCCTTCAAGGCCACAAGTCCACTTTCAAGTTTATAAGGCAAAACCCTTTACCGATTAAGCAAAAGTAGATTGTTTGACACATAGTGGACTACTCAAAACTTTGTCAACATAACCAACATGATTTACACACCATATTATGCATATAATATATTAAACCATAAGATTAAATACTTACCAAAGCTTGCAAAGAGGTGATCTTGTCCAAAGGGAATAGTTGCTTAGGGTTTGTGAGAAGAGAGAATGTTGTGGAAAAATCTAGAATGAGACATGTGTGTTTTGTTGAATAAAATCTGATTTTTTTGCCTTATATAGTCCCTTTAAATCTAATCCTTAGCCACACTTTGGTCAATCATTGAGGTGTTTACTTGGTCAAAAGATGAATGGGTCATTTTCCCTTTTGGGCCGTGTCTTTTACTTAATTGTTGGGCCTCAATTGAGCCCATTAACATGGAATTAAATCATCCCAAGAATTTTAGTTCTTAATCCACCAACTATCTCAAGTTTAAATAATTCCATAAATATTACGGTAATCAATTAGGTTCGAAAATATGCAGGGTGTTACATCCTTCCCCCTTTAGGAACATTCGTTCTCGAATGTTAGTAACATTATCCAATTTAAACACATTCAAGTCCAAGTTCATTTTTTATGTTATCATAACACATAATTCTTATATATTCTTACTTATTGCTCCAATCCTGCATCTTGAACTTTTTCTTCAGTTTGAAACAATTGCGGGTACTTAGACTTCATCATTTCCTCGGCTTCCCATGTGATTTTTTTGTCTACTTGTTGATTTCTCCAAAGCACTTTTACAGAAGCTACATCTTTATTCTTTAACCTCTTGATTTGTCAATCCAGAATAGCAATAGGTATTTCTTCATATGTAAGGTCTTCCGTAACTTGCACATCTTCAATGGGAGCAATACGAGATGGATCTCCTATGCATTTCCAAAGCATTGAAACATGAAACACTGGATGAATTGTGGAGAGTTCTTGGGGTAGTGCTAATTCATACGCAACTTTCCCAAATCTCCGGACAATTTCATATGGCCCTATATAACGTGGACTTAGCTTTCCTTTTTTTTACAAACCTCATTACCTCTTTCATTGGTGACACTTTTAAGAATACCCAATCACCTATGGCAAATTATAGTCCCCTTCTTCTAACATCGGCATATGACTTATGTCGACTTTGGGCCGTTTGTAACCATTGTTATATCACCTTAACTTTCACCATAGATTGATGAACAAGATCTGGCCCAAATAAGGTAGTTTCACCCTCTTAACACCATCCAATTGGTGATCTACATTTTCTTCCATATAAAGCTTCTTAAGGTGCGATGTTGATACTTGAATGATATCTATTATTGTAGGAAAATTCAATAAGTGATAGATGATCATCCCAACTACCTTTAAAGTCCAATGTGCAAGCTCGTAGAATATCTTCAAGTATTTGGATAGTACGTTTTGCTTGTCCATCTGTCTGAGGATGAAAGGTTGTACTTAAATTCACTTGGGTCCCCAAACTCTTCTGAAAAGATTTCCAAAAATTAGCAGTAAATTGAACTCCCCTGTCCGATATAATAGAGATTGGAACTACGTGCAATCGAACTATCTCTTTAATATATAACCTTGCATAATCCTCAGTTGTGTAGGTGGTCTTGACCGGTAGGAAGTGTGCTGACTTGGTAAGCCTATCAACTATTACCCATATGGAATCAAATTTCCACAGTGTATGAGGCAAGCTTATGATTAAATCCATGTTAATCATATCCCATTTCCAAACTAGAAGATTTATACATTGCATGTAACCTCCAGGCTTCTGATGCTCTATTTTTACTTGTTGACAATTTGGACATTGGGCTACAAATTTTGGAATGTTCTTCTTCATGTTACCCCACCAGTACATTTCTTTCAAATCATGATACATTTTAGTGGCTCTCGGATGAATAGAATACCGTGAATGATGTGCCTCTGTCATAATCTGTCTCCTTAGCTCATCTACATCAGTACACACAACCTACCTTGGCACTGAAGCACTCCCTCTTGCACAAGATCAAATGCCTTCGTCAAAACTTGTTGTACAGTCTCTTTTAACTGTAATAAAATAGGATCTGCATACTATTTATTTTTCACCTCAGCTACTAATGAAGATTTTGCCGCATTTTGCACTATAATTTCTTCATTTGGGGTTTCAAGAAGACGAACCCCCAAACTGGATAGTTGATGTAGATCCTTAACTATAAATTGCTTTTCCGTCAACTGGCCATTAGGGTCTCCTATTGCTTTGCGGCTTAATGCATCGGCTACCACATTTGCCTTTCCCAGATGGTATAAAATATCAATATCATAATCTTTTAAGATATCCAGCCACCTCCGCTACCTCAGATTTAGGTCCTTCTGATTAAAGATATATTGCAAACTCTTATGATCGGTATATATGTCAAAATGAACCCTATACAAATAGTGGAGCCATATCTTTAAAGCAAATATCACAGTTGCTAGCTCAAGATCATGTGTGGGATACTTTCTCTCATGTGGCCGCAACTGTTGTGAGTCATAGGCTATTATATTACCGTGCTGCATCAATACATATCCTAAACTGACTCCTGAAGCATCACAATATACTGCATACCCTTTTGTGCCTTCCGAAAGTACCAATACGGGTGTAAAAGTCAATTTATCCTTCAGCTCTTGGAAACTCTTCTCACATGCATCATTCCACTGAAACTTGGTTGACTTGTGGGTTAGCTTGGTTAAAGGTGTAGCAATGGAAGAAAATCCATTCAACAAACCTTCTATAATAACCTGCCAACCCAAGGAAACTACGAATCTCTGTAGGCATCGTAGGCCTTGGCCAATTCTTCACAGCTTCTATCTTTTGTTTATCCACCCTTATTCCTTCATCCGACACAATATGACCCAAGAATACTACAGATTTTAACAAAAATTCACATGTAGAGAACTTTGCATATAGCTTACGATCACGAAGAATCTGTAACACCTGCCGCAAGTGATTAGCATGGTCCTCTTGTGATCTTGAATAAACATGAATATTGTTGATAATCACGGTCATAAACACAACTACATATGGCTTGAATACCCTATTCATCAGATCCATAAAAATTGTTGGTGCATCCGTTAGTCCAAATGACATAACTAAAAATTCATAATGACCAGACCGTGTTTGGAAAGCTGTCTTGGGTATATCTTCTTCTCTAACCCTTACCTGATGGTACCCCGATCTCAAGTCAATTTTTGAGAAGCACTTGGCACCCTGTAATTGGTCAAATAAATCATCAATTCTGGGGAGGTGATATTTATTCTTGATTGTTATCTTATTCAGTTGCCGATAACCAATACATATTCTCAACGTGCCATCTTTCTTCAGTACAAATAACACTGGTGCACCCCACGGGGACATACTAGGCCTTATGAATCCCTTATCCAGCAAGTCTTTTATTTGCTCCTTCAATTCCCTCAATTCTACCAGATCCATTCGATACGGAGGAATAGAGATAGGTTGAGTTCCTGGAATCACATCAATACCAAACTCTACTTCCCATTCGGGAGGTAAACCTGGAAGATCTTCAGGAAATACATCAAGGAATTCATTTACCACTGGAATCGATTGACGAGTTGGTGACTTCATATCGGTATCATGCACTCTTACTAGATGGCATATGTAACCCTTGGATATCATTTTCTTTGCCTTAAGATAGGAAATAAATTTACCTCTCGGTGCTCCAACATTACCCCTCCATTCAAGGACATCCTTTTGGGGAAAATGAAAATGTACTTTCTTTGTTCGGCAATCTACCGTGGCATAACAAGAAGACAACCAATACATACCCATTATAACATCAAAATCTACCATTTCCAGCTCAATAAGATCAGCCAACGTATCATAACCACAAACATTTACTATACAATTACGATATACTCTTTTAGCAATAATAAATTCACCAACTGGTGTAGATACTTCAAATGGCTTGACTAATAATTTCGGTGTTTTTTCAAATTTTGCAGCAATCAATGGAGTAACATATGATAGAGTAGAGCCCGGATCAATTAATGAATATACATTATGTGAAAAGATGGATAATGTACCAGTCACTATATCAGGAGAAGCCTCCAAATTCTACCGATCCGCTAGAGCAAAGGTACAGTTCTGTATTCCACTAGAATTGGTTGCTCCTCTAGCACCTCTACCACGACCAGCAGGCTGTACACCCCTACCTAGGGAAGGAATCGGTGATGCTGATGCAACGGTTGATCCCGTAGGTCGCGCCATACTACTCGTGCCCTCTTATTAACACTCTCTCATCAGGTGCCTCGACATACCGCACCGAAAGCAAATATTCGTTCCAACCCAACATTCACCTAAATGAAACTTTCCATAGTGCTGACACGGCTGATGAGAAAATCCTGCTGTCTGTGAACCTCGAATCCCATTACTCTGCCCAAAATGGCTGCCCCTAAACCTCCAGAATTGGGATGGAGTACCTGTGGTAGGATAGGAAGATGAGGGTCTCGGCGGTCTATTAAAAAACCAAGGACTAAATTCTCCTTGGGACGCCATGAACGGTCTCATAGGTCTAGCCTTCTTTGATGGACCTCTTTCAAATTTTTGCGCTCTACTCCTTTGCCTCTAATCCTCCATCTTCTGTGCAAAAAATTGTATCCTGGCTATATCCATATCTCTATTCAATGCAACAATAGTACAATCTCTTACAAAATATGGCTGCAATCTGTCCATATACCGATAGTGTCACGCCTCGAATTCCAACGGGGCGGACTGGCACCCGAAGCCGATAAGGCCCGAGAGAACCAACCTTTATTCATGTACATTCGTATGCATGTCATTAAATTAACAACACTCTATCACATACGACCACAAGATACCAATGATGGAAGTCATGGAAAAACATTCAATGGCTATGAAACTTGGCCATTAGGGCCATCTCGTCAAAACATATATTACTCACATTGCTTCCTTTAATCCACAACGTCTACAAAAGCCTCTAACAAATACATAACCAATCCTAAAGTCGGGATAAGTCCCAGCCTTAGAAAACATTTACATAGTACCAAAACAAGTGTACATAATGACTCGAAAAGCCCCAAACCGAACTGGAGCTCACCAACACTTTGCAGATGATCCGTATCCTACTGTGGAGGTCTACTAGCACCTGTGCCTGCAGGAAGTAAGGTAAGTCCCCCAAGGGACGTCAGTACAAAGAATTTACTGAGTATTTAAGGCTATAAGAAACTATATAAAACATAGGATCTCAGATGGAATCAAATACAATTGAATAAGCATTATGGATAAATCACCGTTCTGTATGTGTGGAACCATGTATTTTACATTCCTTACTTTTTTTTACATCCATTACAGTTAAATAATACCATCGATATAATACCGTCAATATAATACCGTCAATATAATCGATAAAGCAGGTTCGACATCAAGCTAGACTTTTGCCCCATTGAGCTTCCCTCCTGATCCAATAATCTCGGGATCATCTCTAGTTAGGCTTTCACCCCTTTGAGCTACCACCCATAAATCAATGGAGCAGGTTCGGCATCAAGTTTGGCTTTTACCCCACTAAGCTTTCCCCCTGATCCAATAATCTCGAGATCAGCTTGAGTTAGGCTTTCGCCCCAAAGCTACCACCCGTACTAAAAGAACCATGAAGTAACCATAAAGTACCATATATGCATTATCTCTTTCCTTTACTTTTGTGAGATTGATACATTGGTGGTTATAAGATTATTGGAACTTTGGAACAATGTCCACAATTATGTGACACATGAATAATAATTGGTCATTGAATAAGAAACATGTGAATGAAAATATGACAACCTGAGATGAGATACCTTTGAAAATTTCGGAATGGAACAAGTACAATGTGAACAATATGTGCTGCAGAAGGATACGAAAAGAGTAACCTTACATATCTTATCTTCTGAATATGAATACACAACCCTATATGTGAATATAACAATCCAGCTCCTTCCTTACATGTTACTCTACAATACAAGTACATAACAGAGTTCACGTTAACAACTAACTACCTTACTAGTATATAGGACGACAATGAGCTACATGACTGCCATATAACGTCATTTCACCCTTCACTACACCATTCACTGCATTACCATACCAAAAACACCACACATCAACTAAGACATCAAAAACCAATAGCATTTCACACCAAGTTTATACTTTCCACTTCCCCTCCAATACAATGTCACATTTACCTCACTACGTCACGTAAACACCTTTCACAACAACACATTAAAGACAATCCATAATTGATACCATTCAAAATACCTTCGGGTTACTCCTTGAAAGTCATTCAAAAGGTATCATAAGTTGATAATTGCATCCAAAAGTGTATAGGGGATTTGGGGGGTCAAAGAGATGCAAAACCAATCGAAACGGAGTTCTGGGCTGACCTGTGAAGCCACCTGAACCCGCAGGTGGTTTAGGTGAGCCCAAAGGCGACCATTTTCCTGGTCCATGGCCACCTTCGTTGGCATCTGCACCAGCAGGTTCCCTGCCCGCGAGGGTGGGTGCCCGTTTCAGCCTCCAGGGGTCATTTTCGGGTCCTTTTCCGCAATGAATGGTACATGGTCATAATTAAGCTTATTTTTTCATATGTTAAGTTATCTTGGATGCCAACAAACATCCATGGTTTCATAACGCACATAAACATCACCAAACTATGTTTTCCTTTCAATAGACCACCAATTCCATGCACAATTTTCACAACATCAATTCCAAATATTATACACAAAGAGAAAGCAAGTTAAGGGCATAAACACATCATACATGTTGATATTTCATCCACACCATGCACTTCCATCAAAACCTCAAGTCTCCTTTCAAGTTCAAGTCACATAGATGACACATATTTTAGCAAAAAGTAAAAGTGCACCACTCAACACCTTTAGACATAACCATCATGATCTACACAATATCTCATGCATACAATATATTAAATCACATGATTAAACACTTACCCAAGCTTGAAAATTGATGATCTTGTCCAAAAGAGATGGTTGCCTTAGGGTTTGAGAGTAGAGAGAAAATATCTTTTTTTTTTGGAGGAAAAGTCTAGAAATTGCATGTGTCTTTTGTTGGTTAAAAATCTGATTTGTGGACTTATATAGTGCCTCATGGTCATCCTTATCCAACCACTTAGTCAATAATTGAGGGTTTACTTTGGTCAAAGAAAGAATTGATCATTTACCCATTTTTGGGCCATGTCTTTTGCTCAATTATTTGGCCCTTTATTGAGCCCATTAACACATATGAATTCATCCCACTACAATTAATGTATAATGCCCCAACCATCTCATTTTTAAATAATTCCATAAATGTAGTCTCATATGTTCGAAAATGTACGGGGTGTTACATCCTTCCCCCCTTAGGAACATTCGTCCTCGAATGTTAGTAACATTATCCCATTTAAACAAAGTTAGGTATAAGTTTATCCTTCATGTTATCATATACACATAATTATTGTAAATACTTACGTGTTATTGCTCCAAGTACGCACCTTGAACTTTTTCTTCCGTTTGAAACAAATACGGGTACTTTGACCTGATCATTTCTTCGTGGAAGCTTCATATTTATTCCTTAACCTCTTGACTTGTCGGTCCAGAATAGCAGTAGGTACTTTTTCATACATGAGATCTTTCATAACTTGCACATCTTCAATGAAAGCAATACGAGATGGGTCTCCCATGCACTTTCAAAGCATCGAAACATGAAACACTGGACAAACTATGGACAGTTCTTGGGGTAGTTCCAATTCATACACAACTTTCCCAAATCTTCGGACAATCTCATATGGCACTACATCTCGTGAACTCAACTTTCCTTTCTTTCCAAATCTCATTACCCCTTTCATTGGTGACACTTTCAAGAATGCCCAATCACCTATGGCAAATTCGAGTCCTCTTCTTCTAACATCATCATATGACTTGTGTCGACTTTAGGCCGTTTGTATCCACTGTTGTGTCACTTTAACTTTCTCCATAACTTGATGAACAAGATCTGGCCCAAGTAAAGCAGTTTCACCCGCTTCAAACCATCCAATTGGTGATCTACACTTTCTTCCATATAAAGCTTCATAAGGTGCCATTTTGATACTTGAATGATAGCTATTATTGTAGGCAAATTCAATAAAAGGTAGATGATCATCCCAACTACCTTTAAAGTCTAATGTGCAAGCTCGTAGCATATCTTCAAGTGTTTCGATAGTACGTTCTTCTTGTCCATCTGTCTGAGGGTGAAAGCCGTACTCAAATTCACTTGTGTACCCAAAATCTTCTAAAAAGACTTCTAAAAATGTGCAGTAAATTGAGCTCCCCTGTTTGATATAATAGAGATTGGAATCCCATGTAATCGCACTATCTCTTTAACATACAACCTTGCATAATTTCCAGCTGTACAAGTGGTCTTGATAGGTAAAAAGTGTGCTACTTGGTAAGCCTGTCAACTATCACCCACATGGAAACAAATTTCTGAAATGTACGAGGCGAACTTGTGATGAAACCCATGTTAATAATATCCCTCTTCCAAACTGGAAGATTTCTACATTGCATATAACCTCTAGGTTTCTGATGCTCTACTTTTACCTTTTGATAATTCGGACAATGAGCTACAAATTCTGCAATGTTCTTCTTCTTTATCTTTCCTCACCAATACATCTCTTCCAAACCATGATACATTTTGGTTGCTCCCGAATGAATAAAATATCGTGAATGATGTGCTTAGCTCATCTATATCCGGTACACAAAATCTACCTTGGCATTGAAGTACTCCCCCTTGCGTAAGCTCAAATACCTTTGTCAAACTTTGCTGTACATTCTTTTTCAACTGAAATAAAATAGGGTTTGCATATTGCTTTTCCTCCTCTCAGCTACAAGTGAAGGTTCTACCGCAATTTACACTATAATTCTTTCATCTGAAGTTTCAAGAAGACGAACCCCCAAGCTTTCTAATTGGTTTAACGTATCGGCTACCACGTTTACTTTTCCCGGATGGTATAAGGTATCACTATCATCTTCTTTTATTAATTCCAGCCACCTTTGATATCTCTAGTGTGGGTACCTTTGCTTAAAAATATACTGCATACTCTTCTGTGCCTTCGAAAAGTACTAATATAGGTGTAGAAGTCAAGTTATCTTTCAGCTCTTGGAAACTCTTCTCACATGCATCATCCGACGAAAACTTGGTTGCTTTGTGTGTTAGCTTGTTAAGGGTGCTGAAATGGAAGAAAAACACTTCAACAAACCTTCTGCAATAGCCCGCCAACCCAAGAAAATTATGAATCTCTGTAGGCATCGTAGGTTTTGGCCAATTCTTCACGGCTTCTATCTTTTGTGTATCAACCCTTATTCCTTCATCTGATACCATGTGACCCAAAAATGCTACAAATTTTAACCAAAATTCACACTTAGAGAACGTTGCATATAACTTACGATCACGAATAATCTGTAACACCTGCCGCAAGTGATTAGCATGGTCCTCTTGTGATCTTGAATAACCCAAAATGTCATCGATAAACACGGTCACGAATACATCTAAAAATTGCGTGAACACCCTATTCATCAAATCCCTAACAACTATTGGTGCATTGGTTAGCCCAAATGGCATAACTAGAAATTCATAGTGACCATACCGTGTTCGAAAAGCTGTCTTGGGTATATCTCCTTTTTTTCTAACCCTTAACTGGTGATATCTCGATCTCAAGTCAATATTTGAGAAGCATTTGGCACCCTGTAATTGGTTAAACAAATCATCAATTCTGGGGAGGGGATATTTATTCTTGACTGTCACCTTATTAAGTTGTCGATAATCAATGCACATTCTCAACGCGCCATCTTTCTTCCATACACATAATACTGGTGCACCCCAAGGGGACATACTAGGCCTTATGAATCCCCTTGGTTATCATTTTCCTTGCCCTAAGATGGGGAAAAAATTTACCCCTCGGTATTCCAATAGTACTCCTCCATTAAAGGACGGTCTTTAGTAGGAATGGAAATGTACCTTCTTAGCTCGGCAATCTACCATGGCATAACAAGAAGCCAACCAATCCATACCCATTATAACATCAAAATCTACCATTTCCAGCTCGATAGGATCAGCCAACGTAACATGATCACAAACAGGTACTATACAATTACGATATACTCTCTTATCTATAATAGATTCACCAACAGGTGTAGATACTTCAAATGGTTTAACTAATAATTTCGGTGTTCTTTTAAAGAAAAAATTCGGCAATCAATAGAGTAACATATGATAGGGTAGAACCCGGATCAATCAATGCATATACATTATATGAAAAGATGGATAATGTACCTGTCACTACATTAGGATAGGCCTCTAAATTCTATCGACCCGCTAAAGCATAGGTACGGTTTTGTATTCCACTAAAACTGATTGCTCCTCTACCACCTCTACCATGACCAATAGGCTACACACCGCGGCCTAAGGAAAGAATTGATGATGATGCAGCAACGGTTGATCCCATAGGTCGCATCATAATACTCGTGCCCCTTCTTGGGCAGTCTCTCACCATATGCCCAGACATACCGCACCAAAAGCAAATATTCGTTCCAAACCGGCATTCTTTTAAATGAAGCTTCCCACAGTGTTGACACGGCTGGCGAGTAAACCTCGATTAGTTCATACTTCCTTGCTCTCAATACCCCATTGTTTGTGAACCTCGAGTTCCACTACTTTGCCCAACACGACTGCCTCCAAACCCTTGGAATTGGGATTGAGTGCCTGCTATAGGGTAAGAAAGTGATGGTCTCGGTGGTCTATTAAATACTCAAGGCCTAAATTCTCCTTGGGACACCATGAACTGTCCCATTGGTCTAGCCTTCTTCGATGGCCCCCTTTCAAATTCTTGTGTCCTTTTTCTTTGCCTCTGATCCTCCATTTTCTGTGCAAAGGCTTGTGTCCAGGCTATATCCATATCCCTATTCAAAGCAGCAATAGTACAATCTTTGACCAAATCTGGATCCAATCGATCCATATACCGATGAACTCTATCGGCCATAGTGGCTACTACATTCGGTGCATACCGAGCCAAAGAGTTAAATCAATGACTGTACTCTTTGACGCTCATATTCCCTTGACGAAGATTCAAAAATTGGTCCACACGAGCCTATCGAATCTCATAGGGAAGATAGTGATCAAGGAATGCCACTTTGAATTCTTCCCAACTATCTGGAAGAGCACCAATACCCCTTGCGTTTCCAATCTTCGTACCACAATATAGCCTTACCTTTCTATCTATATGCCGCAAGCTCAACTGTTTCAACACCGGATACATGCATGACATCCAAAGCCCTTTGGATTTGATCTATAAATTCTTGTGGATCTTCATTAAGGTCTGATCCGGTGAATGTGGGAGGATCCAATTTCAGAAAATCCTGTGTACTTCGACTAGCTGCCCTATCCGCACCGTCACTACTTGTAGTTGGACCAACTTGTCCTTGATTCAGTGCAGCAACTATACGAGCAACTATACAAGTCAACATTTTCACTGCATTTCATAAATCCTGTTCAGTAGCATTCACAGGTGGTTCTTGGAGTACTTCTTTCCTTCTTGGCTCTTCTGGAGCTGGAAGAGTAGAAGAATCCCGCGATGCAAACTCAGTTTCAGTCCCACCTTGACTAGCTTGGTCAGGTGGTGATTGACTAGTTCCTTCTCCGACAAGCATGTCTACCTTCTTACCTTTTGCTCCTACCTCATCTTGTAATCGACATTTTACTATAATAAAGAAAAATAATCTCAATGGTCAGATATGATTCCATCTACAAAGTTGGCTCTATTGCACGATCTAAGACTTGAAGAAAAGAAACAACTCCTAAATGCCCTATAGCCCCCTGCTTATAAATGTGGTGCACAACACATCCATAAGCAAGACTCTACTCGGGCACGGCTTTGTATATACCCTAGGACAACCTGCTCTGATACCACTTTTGTCATGCCTCGAATTCCAATGGGGCGGACTGGCACCCGAAACCGATAAGGCCAAGAGAACCAACCTTCATTCATGTACACTCGTATGCATGTCACTAAATGAATAACACTCTATCACATACGGCTATAAGATACCAATGGCGGAAGTTATGGAAAAACATTCAATGGATATGAAACTTGGCCGTTAGGGCCATCTCGTCAAAACATACATTCCTCACATTCCTTCCTTCAATCCACACGTCCACAAAAGCCTCTAACAGATATATAACTAATCTTAAATTCGGGATAAGTCCCCACCTTATACAATATTTACATAGTACCAAAACAAGTGTACATAATGACTCAAAAATCCCCAAACCGAACTAGAGCTCACCAACACTTTGCAGATAATCTATATCCTACTGTGGAGGTCTACTAGCACCTGTGCATGCAGAAAGTGAGTTAAGTCCCCCAAGGGATGTTCGTACGAAGAATGTACTGAGTATGTAAGGCTATAAGAAACTGTATGATACATAGGACCTCAGATGGAATCAAATACAAGTGAATAAGCATTATGGATAAATCACCGTTCTGTATGTGTGGAACCATGTATTTTACATTCCTTACTTTCTTTGCTTTCATTACCGTCAAATAATACCGTCAATATAATACTGTCAATATAATACCGTCAATATAATTCCGTCAATATAATCAATAAAGCAGGTTCGGCATCAAGCTAGGATTTTGCCCCACTAAGCTTCCCCCCTGATCCAATAATCTCGGGATCGTCTCTAGTTAGGCTTTTGCCCCTTTGAGCTACCACTCATAAATCAATGAAGCAGGTTCGGTATCAAGTTTGGCTTTTACCCCGCTGAGCTTTCCCCCTGATCCAATAATCTCGAGATCGGCTTGAGTTAGGCTTTCGCCCCCAAAGCTACCACCCGTACTCAAAGAACTATGAAGTAACCATAAAGTACCATATATACATTATCTTTTTCCTGTACTTTTGTGAGATTGATACATTGGTGGTTATAACATTATTGGAACTTTGGAACGTAGCATTATTGGAACTTTGGAACAATGTCCACAATTATGTGACACATGAATAACAATTGGTCATTGAATAAGAAACATGTGAATGACAATATATGACAACCTGAGATGAGATACCTTTGAACATTTCGGAATGGAACAAGTACAATGACAATGTGAACAATATGTGCTGCAAAAGGATACGAAAAGAGTAACCTTACATACCTTATCTTTCAAATATGAATCCACAACCCTATATGTGAATATAACAATCCAGCTCCTTCCTTACGTGTTACTCTACAACATAAGTACATAACGGAGTTCACGTTAACAACTAAGTACCTTACAAGTGCATAGGACGATAATGAGCTACATGACTGCCATATAATTTCATTTCACCCTTCACTACACCATTCACTGCATTACCATACCAAAAACACCACACATCAACTAAGACATCATAAACCAATATCATTTCATACCAAGTTTATACTTTCCACTTTCCCTTCAATACAATGTCACATTTACCTCACTATGTCACGTAAACACCTTTCACAACAACACATTAAAGACAATCCATAATTGATACCATTCAAAATACCTCTGATTTACTCCTTTAAAGTCATTCAAAAGGTACCATAAGTTGATAATTGCATCCAAAAAGGGTATAGGGGCTTTGGGGGGTCAAAGAGATGCAAAAACAATCTAAACGGAGTTCTGGGCTGACCTGCAAAGCCAACTACACCTGCAGATGGGTGTGGTGAGTCTGAAGGTGACCATTGGCCTGGTCCAAGGCCACCTGCGTTGGCATATGCGCCCGCAGGTGCCCTGCCCGCGAGGGTGGGTGCTCGTTTCAGCCTCCAGGGGTCATTTTCGGGTCCTTTTCCGCAATGAATGGTACATGGTCATAATTAAGCTTATTTTTTCATATGTTAAGTTATCTTGGATGCCAACAAACATCCATGGTTTCATAACGCACATAAACATCACCAAACTATGTTTTCCTTTCAATAGACCACCAATTCCATGCACAATTTTCACAACATCAATTCCAAATATTATACACAAAGAGAAAGCAAGTTAAGGGCATAAACACATCATACATGTTGATATTTCATCCACACCATGCACTTCCATCAAAACCTCAAGTCTCCTTTCAAGTTCAAGTCACATAGATGACACATATTTTAGCAAAAAGCAAAAGTGCACCACTCAACACCTTTAGACATAACCATCATGATCTACACAATCTCTCATGCATATAATATATTAAATCAAACTATTAAACACTTACCCAAGCTTGAAAATTGATGATCTTGTCCAAAAGAGATGGTTGCCTTAAGGTTTGAAAGTAGAGAGAAAATATAATTTTTTTTTGGTGGAAAAGTCTAGAAATTGCATGTGTCTTTTGTTGATTAAAAATCTGATTTGTGGCCTTATATAGTTCCTCATGGTCATCCTTAGCCAACCACTTAGTCAATAATTGAGGGTTTACTTTGGTCAAAGAAAGAATGGATCATTTACCCATTTTTGGGTCATGTTTTTTGCTTAATTATTGAGCCTTTATTGAACCCATTAACGCATATGAATTCAGCCCACTACAATTAATGTATAATACCCCAACCATCTCATTTTTAAATAATTCCATAAATGTTACGGTAGTCTCATAGGTTCGAAAATGTACGGGGTGTTACAGATGGACTCTGTCATCCATAGTGACTACTATATTAGGAGCATACCGAGCCAAAGAGTTAAATTGAAGACTGTACTCTCTGACACTCATATTCCCTTGACGAAGATTTAAGAACTAGTATGCCCGAGCCTCTCGTATCTCATATGGAAGATAGTGATCTAGGAATGCCGTTTTGAATTCTTCCCAACTAGCTGGAAGTGCATCGATACCCCTAGATCGTTTCCAATCATCATACCATAATATAGCCTCCCATTTCAATCTATATGCCTCAAGCTCAACTGTTTCTATACTAGTTACATGCATAACATCTAAAGCCCTTTGAATTTGGTCCACAAAGTCTTGCGGGTCTTCATTCAGATCTGACCCAGTGAAGGTGGGAGGGTCTAATTTCAGAAAATCTTGTGTCCGCCGACTAGCTGCTCTGTCCGCACCGTCATTACTTGTAGTTGCACCAACTTGTCCTTGATGTTTTTCAGCAACTATACAAGTCAACATTTGCACCGCATTTCTGAGATCTTGCTCAGTAGCATTAACAGGTGGTTCTGGGAATACTTCTCTCCTCTGTGCCCCCCTAGAAATGGGAGAGGACAAGAGGCCCGCGATGCAAATTCAGTTTCAGCCCTACCTTAACTAGCTTGGTCAGGTAGTGATTTACTAGTTCCTTCCCCGACAAACATGTATACCTTCTTACCTTTGCCCCTACCTCATCTTGTAATTGGCATTTTACTATAACAAAGAAAACCAATTTCAATGGTCAGGTATGATTCCACCTACAACATTGGCTCTAATGCACGATCTAAGAAATGAAGAAAAGAAACAACTCCAAAATTCCCCATATCCTTCTACTTATAAATGTAGTGCACAACACATCCATAAGAAAGACCCTACTCAGACACGGCTTTGTAGACACCCTAGGATGACTCGCTCTGTTACCACTTTTGTCACTTCTCCAATTCCAATAGGGTGGACTGGCACCCAAAGCCGTTAAGGCCCGAGAGAACCAACCTTCATTCATGTACACTCGTATGCATGTCACCAAATGAACAACACTCTATCACATATGGCTACAAGATACCAATGGCGGAAGTCATGGAAAAACATTTAATAGATATGAAACTTGGTCGTTAGGGCCACCACATCAAAAGCATACATTCCTTACATCCCTTCATTTGTCCCACAACGGTTACAAAAGCCTCTAACAGATACAGACCCAAGCCTAAAGTCGGGACAAGTCCCTTCTTTATACAATACTTACATAGTACCAAAACAAATGTACACATGTGACTCGGAAAGCCCCGAATCAACCTGGAGCTCACCAACAGTCTACAGATGACCTGTATCCTATTGTGGAGGTCTACTAGCTCCTGTGCCTATGGCAAGTAAGGTAAGTCCCCCAAGGGACGTCAGTACGAAAGAATGTATTGAGTATGTAAGGCCATAAATAACTGCTTGAAATACAAGAACTCCAAATGGAATCAAATACAAATGAATAATCAATATGGATAAAACACCATTCTGTATATGTGGAACCATGTACATTACATTCATTACTTTCTTTGCTTTTACATTCATTCATTCATTCATCATTCATTCATATAATGCCCGGGCCCCAAGCTGATCCGTGGGAAATAGCATAACATATCATTGGGATCGGCTCTAGCTAGGCTTATGTGCCCCTATTCAATAATCATTCGGGATAGTCTCTAGCTAGGCTTATGTGCCCCTCTGAGCTTTCCACCCATACTCAAACAGTAAACAACTATGTATTACTTCATTCTTTTACTTTTATAATATTGATACATTGGTGGTTATAACATTTTTGGAGCTTTGGAACATTAGTCAATGAATAAGAGACATGTGAATAACAATATATGTCAAACCTGAAATGAGATACTTGGGAACATTTCGAAATGGAAACAAGTAGGTAATAATGAGAACAATAGGTGCTGCCAAGGATACGGAAAGAGTAACCTTACATAACTTATCTCCCCAATATGAATATACAATCCTATATGTGAATACAATAGTGCATCTCCTTCCTTACGTGTTACTCTACAACACAAGTACATAACGGAGCTCACGTTAACAACTAACTACATTTCAAATGCATAAGACGACAATGAACTACGTGACTACCATATAAAATCATTTCACCCTCTTACAATACCATTTACTGCATCACCATACCAGCAACACCAAAACATGCCACACATCAACCAACACATCATAAACCGATAGCATTTTATACCAAGTTTATACTTTACACTTCCCTTCAACACCACGTCACATTTACTCTATCAAGTCACTTAAATACCGTTCACAATAACACATTAAAAACAAATCAATAATTGATATAACTCAAAATACTTCCATACTACTCCTTTAAAGTCATTAAAAGGGTACCATGAGTTGATGATTACATCCAAGAAGGGTATAGGGACCTTGGGAGGTCAAATAGAAGCAAAAACAATCGAAACGAAGTTCTGGAGGGACCTGCGAAGCCACCTACACTCGAAGGTGGGTGAGGTGTGGATGAAGGTTCCCATTGGCCTTTTCTAGGGCCACCTCTATTGGCATCTGCACCCACAGGTGCCCCATCCGCGAAGGCGGATGTCCGGTTCGGCCAAAATGGGTCTTTTTTGGGTACTTTTTTGTAATAAATGGTACATGGCCATAAGTAAGCTTATCTTTTCATATTTTATGTTAACTTGGATTCCAACAAACAACCATGGTCTCACAAAGCATATGAACATCACAAAACTACATTTTTCCCTTCAATACGCCACCGTTCCATGTACATTTTCACAACAACAATTCCAAATGTTATACACAAATACAAAGCAAGTTAGGGACATAACCACATCTTAAGTATTTACATTTAATCCATAAAGTTCACTTCCTTCAAGTCCACAAGTCCACTTTCAAGTTTATGAGGCAAAACCCTTTACCGATTAAGCAAAAGTAGACTGTTTCACACATTGTGGACTGCTCAACACTTTGTCAACATAACCAACATGATTTACACACCATATTATGCATATAATATATTAAACCATAAGATTAAAAACTTACCAAAGCTTGCAAAGAGGTGATCTTGTCCAAAGGGAGTAGTTGCTTAGGGTTTGTGAGAAGAGAGAATGTTGTGGAAAAATCTAGAATGAGACATGTGTGTTTTGTTGAATAAAATCTGATTTGTTTTCCTTATATAGTCCCCTTAAATCTCATCCTTATACACACTTTGGTCAATCATTGAGGTGTTTTCTTGGTCAAAAGATGAATGGGTCATTTTCCCTTTTGGGCCATGTCTTTTACTTAATTTTTGGGCCTCAATTTAGCCCATTAACATGGAATTAAATCAGCCAAAGAATTTTAGTGCTTAATCCACCAACTATCTCAAGTTTAAATAATTCCATAAAAGTTACGGTAATCAATTAGGTTCGAAAATGTACGGGGTGTTACAAATTTTCCCCTTTTCTTAATTCTGTGATATGCTTAGTAGATTTTGTTTCATACCAAGCACATAGCAGAAATTCTCTATAGCATGAGGAGCATACTTTACAACTTTTCCTATGCAAACAATTTCTCCAGTCTTTCCATTTCCAAATGCAGCATTCCCACCTTGAAAATTTGTGAGAAAGAGGAAGTTTTCTTTGATTCCCACCATGTGTCTAGAGCAAGCATTGTCAAGGTACCAAAGCTCGCTCCTTCCTTTCAGTATGACCTACAAAATTTAAATCATAGATTAGATTGTGGTACCCAGATCAACTTGGGTCCATTTTTGTGAGTGAAAGAATGAATAAAATATCTTTTTAGTCCAGTGAGGAAGACGTTTTACTATAGGGTAATTTCTTCTCAGTTCTTTTATCCTGTGCTTATTAACAAAGTTGGAATTTCTTTGTTCAACTCTTATTTGTGTAGGACACTATTTTTTAAGATGGTCCTCCTTGCCACAAGCAGTACACACCATAAACATGAAATGATTTGTCAGTGCTGCTTTGCAAGAATCAGGTCTAAATCCTAGACCTTACTTAGAGTTGGACTGACTGTTCTGAATGTGAGTAAGTAAATTTGGGTATTTTTTCCATTTCTGATTGTGTTCTAGTTCAAGCTTGGCATTATTCAGTTCTTTTAATAGTGCATAGTTTCTTTCAGACAATTCTTGAAGGTTGACATTGAGCTTCTTAATGTCTTATTCTAAGTTTTGTTGAACAACAGTGGCCTAGTTCTTACCTTTCTCAGAAAATTCATTAAAGTATGCTCTTTAGAGAACCATTTTCTTTCTCATGACTTTCATACTCTAATCTAAGAGATGTATAGTCACTCATTAAATTTGCTTCATCAAAATATCTAGAATAATATGCATCTATAAGAGCAGATGAAAGAGATTCAAGCTTCTTTTTAGAGTATTTTTGTAGGTTGGGCTTGAGATCAGAAAAACATACCTTAGTTTTTTCTTGTTCAGTGTCATTATCAGAGTCAGAACCAGCTATAAGAGTAAGGATTGTTTCTGTTGAGTCTTCTTCTTCAAATTCATCTTCAGTATCACTCATGGCTAGGAGAGCTAGAGTATCTCCTTCTTTTGCTTTCACCATGGCCAACAAAGATTAATTGTTAGGATCATCTTCATCCTATTTATCAGATTTTTGAACAACTATGTCTGCTTTTTGTGATGTCATCTTCCTAAGTAAATTCTTTCCTATGATTTTTTTGTTTCTTAGTGATAGCCTTCTTATGTTCTACAGCCTATAGAGGATAAAACTTGATAAAGTGACCTAGACTACCACATTTGTGACACAACTTGGCATCCTTTTCTTGGACTTTTGGAGGTCTCATCTGAATGTTTTGACCTCTCTTAAACATGCGTTTGAACTTCCTAGTAACTAAGACTAGATTCTTCTCTTCAAAATCAACAGTTTCAGTGGCCTTCAGAGAAATAGTTTTATCCTTTCTTTTGGTTCCAAAATCCTTTTCCTGATTCTTCTTTAATTCCTAAGTTTTTAGATTTCCAATAAGTTCATCCATTGCTAGAGTGTCAAGATCTCTAGCTTATTTTCTTTTTCCTTCATCTTGAACAATTCATATTGCCTATTTAAATTATCTATATTAGACTTTTTCATAACAGGAGTACCGTCATGAGCAGTCTTAAAAGTATGCTATATTTATTAGGAATCACGACATGAAGAGATTCTATTATATTCATTAGGTCTAATTCCATAGATCAAAATCTTTCTAGCCTTAGCATTGTTTGAATTGACATCTTATCAGCAGGAGTCCAATCGTTACCATCCTTGGGTACTAGTTCCTTTCCATCAGTAGATTTCTTCATGGGAATAGTAGGTCCATCTAATATGACATTCCATAAATCAGCACTTTCACCAATGAGATAGTCCATCATCCTATTTTTCCACTAGCTATAGTACTTACCATTGAAAAATGGTGGTCTTGATTGGGAGGCACCTTCTTGAGAAGTTAGAGGAGCATCCATAAGATCCTTTTCAGGTGTTAAGCTTTAATGAAAAGACCCACTTTGATACCAATTGAAGAAATATAGTACCAACTACTTTTCTCAGGAACCGGGTTCTTAGCAGATATAGTTTGAGAAATAAGTAAATTCATTGAAATTTACATGGAAAAACCTCCTCTCTCAAAGAGTAACCAACACAACGTTAGATCCACTAACAAACCAAACAAGTTATATGATTACAAATCAACAATCAATCGAACTAACTCTAGTACCTACTCACAAATATTTAGCTATAATTGTTTCTAGTAACAACTCTCCTAAAAAGACAAGCCTTCTTCTTATTACAAGCCTCACCAACTAAATCACACCCACTACCATAATATAATAGATTATAACTAAATAACTATACTATCACACTACTCATAAGAAGTTCTAACTCTTCCAGTGATTAAGAAAAAGTCAACTCTGAATTGTTCTTGAGCTTTCAATGGATGCCTGCTTGATGTTTTCCTACTGCTTGAGAATAATGATTTCACAACTCAAGAATAAGCCCTGGACGTTACAGGCACCCAGAACCAATTAAGTCCTCAGAGAACCTCTTAGCCTTTATCATGAGCATTCAATAAAATATTTGCAAAAGAATAATTTAAAATCCATTCAGAAGGTATTAGACCCATCAAAAGATAATTGAAGAAAACTTCAATGTATCTGAAAACATTTAACTGACATTGACTTAGGTCTACAAAGACTCGAAACATAAGAATAAATGACTAAGTCGGGATATGGCCCTAACAAATACCATAAAAATGATAATAGTCCAATTTTCGAATAAGGCATGCCTTTTGAAGAATGGAGGCACACTGGTAGCTGATACGTCAAGTCCTTACTGCATGGAAATCACAAACATATGCCTCAAAGCCCATATCATAAAATAATGCAGCATCCAACACAGTCAATACGTGGAATGTATAGGTATATAAAGCTAGGGAAGAGAATCATAACATAAAATGTATATATGAAACTGAAACTGAAACCATCAACTGAATGAGGAAACATAGATAATCAATTGAAAAAAACTTAAGAATATTCTTTATTTTTCTTCTGAAATAGATGGTTTAACCGACATCTTATCCATAATACACCACGAACATGTGGGTTCGATCAACACTCGATCGTCTGGGCCCCATTCCATGTTTGCCACATGAATTGGGATCCTTATTTATATAATAGCATAAAGGCCTACATAAATCATCCTCGTGGAGGAGAAACATAATGTCGTCCATTTAAGGAGTGAACCACCGCTACGTCGGCAAAGCATAGGTTTTGGGTAATGAGCCTTTTGAATTCACACCTTCTCGGTTAACCAACTAATTTTCTTTAAGCCCATAGACTTACATATTCAAATCATAAATCATCTTTTAAGAACATGTCATCTTCATTTAATCAACCATCCATTAATCATAAAGGTTCATATCATGATTGTATCCTCATACCAAGATTTGCAAGTCATCCTTTCATAGTTCTTAGAATCATTATAGAGGTTGTAAGTATTCTTACATTTCATTAAAAAAAATTATACTTCATAAATTTCCTTGGAGACCTTTCAAAACACTCCTTAAAAGTGAAAATATTTAGGCTTTGGTAAAATAACCAAATCATCATAAAAGCTATCCTCGAAGACATATTACTCCCAATAGTTCCGTAAACTTTATAATATAAGAAAAGAATTCATCATAAAACATAGCTTGAGGGTTTATAGAAAGTAGTTTTCAAAGAATTTCCTTTAATCATTACAATTTGGGTCATTCTGAAATAACAAGAAAATCAATAAACTTAAGCCTTTTCAAAACCATGTGAACATTAAAAATCCATAAACTCCATGATATCAAAATAATTTATAATCAAGTCCATAATAAGAATTATAGAATGTTATACACCAATAGTTTCATGAAAGGGACGCATAATTGGAGAGACTTCAATAGTGAAATTAATGAACCAGAGAATTATTGAGATTTGTGGAGTAAAGTTCAAACCCTAGATTTATCAAGAAAGGATTTAAACAAAAATGAGAAGGATACAACTGAAAGAATTTATAACATAAGGACAACCTTACATACCTGGAATAGAAGAAACTAAGGAATAACCTTGATGGAGAAGCCCTAATCTTGCTCATTGATGATACTTGAGAGTTGGGGGGTTTGAGAGAAGTGAGAGGAATGAGAGAACTTCAAATCAGTATTCCTGATTATAAGATTTGATTGGGACTATTTTAAGGTGAGATGGGTGGTTTCCAAGAAGTAAAATGACCAAAACACCCTTAAAAATAATCAGATTTGGGAAAATCCCGTCATTTCTGACTATTGCTCAGTAAAACACATATAACATTTTTCTTGGGACTCGAATTTATGCATAGTTGATGGCATTGGAAAGAAGACTCAAAAATATTTAATTTAATAAGTAATGGATCATGTAACTCTACATATTCTAGGAGGAATGCTTGTTTGAAGTTGACCCTTGTATGAACCTATACGAAAACTTAATTGTTAAAGGCCCTTTCAACTCAACTTCATGTTGGAGATTTCGTATAACCTTAATTCATATATAATGCACTTAACATACTAGAGGATTGATTAAACACTTATATCTAACTAGAAATCATTGGGTTTAGGCCTAAACGTGCATGAAAAATGGTTCAAATTCTAGCCCTAAAGAGTGGGGTCTTACAATATCTCCCCCTTGGGATCATTTGTCCTCAAATGATTAATATGGAATTATTGAAGCTTTACAAGTGTGAAATAAAGTTTGTTCTTCACATAAAGAATTTTTCCTCAATACAACATAAAAAGACAATAAGAGAATCTTCATGACAACACCAAGCAAATTGTGTAAGCATAAATCATGAGATACATGAGACTTGGCATAAACATGATGGAGGACATGCATTCTACAGTCACTTATCTTAACAACACAAGGCATGAATTTCAGGGAATCATAAGCATGGGTTAATATGGATGCATAACATGAAATACAATAGTTCTGAACATAGGAATAAGAGTATTTTTATCTTAAATGACATAACTAATAACCTTTAAGCTTGGCAACACTTCTTAACTATACTCTTTCCGAATACACACCTTATCTTTTTGCAACCTATGATCCTTACAAGGGTACAAATAATTAGTAGAGTCTTAATCTAAATGCATGTTATTCCCATGTTCAAGCCTAACTTGGAGGCACAAGGTTCTACATCTAATGTGATCGTGCTGGTATAAATTACGAAATTCTATACCATATATCTCTCTAGAAACTCTTCATCACCAAGGATGCTACTCCTTCTTACCACTGTAATCAACAAATCTCGAGCTCTAATTAAGGAGTACTAGCCACATGATACAATGGTCTACATGTCTATCAATCATAACATTCAGGCCTATCATTACTACTCCCACTTTATATACATCTACTTTATGGACCTTAGCACCAAAACTTAGCAACTTCCGTCACTTTCACAAGGATTTACACCATATGTCCCCTTTCTAACTATTTCACATAATAAAAATTCATCTCGCTCTTCCCTCTTCACTTATAACTTTGGCTAGAGAGTTATACCACCATTTTAACAAAAAAAAACATCTACTCTCTCTCATCTAAACCATTATACAATAACTCTTAATACCACTATCATGTTTTAAGAAAGATTATTGAAAAATAATAGTATGAGGATCTGAAATAAGAGGACTATGGTGAGATCATGACTATACTTATCATAACCTTGATGCTTAACTAGGGCCGGAGAAATGTGGTAAGGAACACTTCATATATTCAACATTTAAAGCACGATTAGAGAGCCATTCTGGACTTAGACATAACTTAATACGAGTTGGTAACATATTGCAGAGTATAGTTTCTTAGGATTGGGAATAATGTGAGATATGGGTTCATGGATCATGAGCATCATAACATAGAATCTAGATTCCTAGAATCTTATAGAAAAATTTAGATCGCTGAGAGATACTATTGCTTCTGAGCATGTACATGATTTTACATAGAGAATTCTGATCTCAGATATAAGCATGGTGGGAAAGCATGATACATGGATAGGGGGTTGTTTTAGGATGAAATGTGAGGAATGTACTAGATAAGAATGGATCGCTAAGGCATGCATCATAATTCTTTCTAAAACTCATCATCACTAGAAATATCAAGACTTTCCCTGATTCTACACATTATCATCTCCCCCTTAGCTCAAAGGTCGTTATCCTAGGTCTATGGACATATTCTCTAAACATAGTTATATTCACAACACTCAGCAAGATGGGGTATCACTATGTACATGATCTCTAAACTTGCCCTAAAAACTATTATAGGAAAAAAATACTAACTTCTTGCTATGACATTCCTTCCAGGGGTACTACTCTTAACTTCCTCTAGCCTCCAAAGTCATCATCATATAACTTACATTTTCATGGGCATACATATCCACTTTCTCTAACACTTAATAATCAAGCCTCCTCTTCTTAGTCTACTAGCATCACCCCTCTAATCTCATATCTTCCCCATTCAAAGGAATGTAAACCTATATCAAGAGGCCCAACATCATCTATTCAAATCTATGATTCCCTTAATTCAATTATAATGAACACCAAATAATAACTACCTATCCTCTTCCATACGAAGTAACTCAAAAATACTAACTAGGTACCCATAATACTTATAAACTTAAAGCTGAGTAAACCTTGTTCTTACCAACTTAAGGTTATTATCCATCTATTGACTTAGGTATAATTCACTATTTCAACACTAGTTTTCATATATGTCATGACCTAAGTGGTCATGATTGGCACCCACCCTAACACTATAGTGGGAGGACTCTTAAGCAACCCATACCAACTAAGTCAGACCATTCACAAGTCTCTTATTGCAAAATCACTAACACAATAATTAATCATGTGAAATAAAATCCAACTTAGTAAATTATCATAGCCAATATAACAGAGTATAGAAAATCTCTATTTAATACAACCTCTAGGACCTGAAGTCACCGTACACAAACATCTAACAGTATCCAAACTAGTCTAACAGGTTACCTAAAACATTAAATAATATAAAAATATTTTAGTCCTGAAACAAGGGACATGAATGAAATAAGAGGAACCAATGGCTGCCCGATCATAGTGCTCACCCTTGAATCAAAGTCTGCAAATGCTGGCTAGAGTCGAGGTCTCATCTCAAATCCTGAAACACGCTCTGCACTCAATAAAAAGAAGAGTACAGGTAGCATCAATACATCAACTAAGTACTGGTAGGTATCATAGGACGACTCAACCCAACACTATACAAATAGGCAAACCAAATGCAAGTAACAATGACCAAAATAGAACTTACAATTAATGACAATCAATTATAGAAATGAGACTTCACATCATCAGGAATACAAGTACAAAATTACACTATTCACACTTATGTAGATTCTTCAATAAGGTTCACCAAAATGTGTGTATGTATATTTATATATATATATATATATATATATATATATATATATATATAAATGTACATTCAGAAGCATATGATGAATGAATTCATGCATGATGTACATATCATCTCATTCTTATCTCAACATCATCAATAACTATCATCTCATTATGATCTAAGTATCATTATTAATAAAATACAAGAAGATGTTAATAATCACAATTAGTGCGCGAAAGCAATCACAAACACTCAATTCACATATAAGCACAGACTGAAGTAGGTCTTTTGCTTCAAATAAACCATAACCTACCTCGATTCCTTGCTTGAAATAGTATTTGGCCACAAACTTGACCTTTTCTTCAATCTCAGCCCGTTCTTGATCTATAACAACAATTATACAACACCCATATTAATAATTTACCTTTCCCAACCATTAGGAACCTACATTTATCAATTTAACCTATGAAATTTCCCTAGTTCATCATCTTAGGATTTTCTACCCTTTAAACTTCATGAATTATACATAATTTAGCATTATCAACAATAATTCTACCAAAGTAAGTGTTTTCTAACACCCTAGGATCATTAACAACTATAAACCATCAAATTCCCACCAATTCCCTTCAGTTCATAAATTAGAGCTAAACCTCAATTCCTACCATGGGTAAGTTTCTAGAAATTTCTATGAATTTGAAGGAGTAATTCAAATTTAGAAAGTAATGAAACCTTACCTCTAAAGATGAAAACTCCAAAATTTGCTGAAAATCACCCCTTACGAAGCCCTTACACATTTTTAGAAAAGTGGGAATGAAAAGCATATTTTATGGTTTTTAAAACTGGGATTCTGCATTTTGGTTGTTGTAGCGGCACCTTTACTGCTTGAATGGCCCATAGGCCCAATTGGATCGCCGCCACGATAGAACCTTTACCGTTACAATGGTACTTTTGTCCGCAGTAGTGGTCCCAAGGCAGTAACTCGAGACTTGGTCCCAGTTCAGGCTATGTTAAAACACACCTCTCAAAATTTGGCATCGCGAACTAACCCTTTCACAGTAATCGCTATAACCAGAGTTCTATTAATCTATTTTACATACCAAAAGTTGTTACGACTTCCTAAACTCATCATCTAACACAAAATCAAAACAAAAACACCAAATAATGCTCAAATCACTACCAGATTTCCCTTGACCACCACATCCTCAAAATATGCCTAAAACTAGGTCAACCCTGAATTTTCAAATTTTAGTTGAAGGAAAGACTAAGCGAAAGTTCTACTCTCTATTTAAGCATAAAAATGATTTGGGTCATTCCATCAGATACCAATTTACCACTCGTTCATCCCCTAATGACCACTAGCCCTAAATGGTATAATAAATAGCAATAAACCACTAGCCCCAAATTATAGAACGAATTAAATAGAAAGGGAAATTACCTGAGTCAATAAATAAGTATGGATATCGCTTGCACATATCCACCTCCGTCTCCCAAGTTGCTTCCTCAAGTGGATGAGTCCTCTACTAAACTATCTTAAAGGGTCCAAAATACCTCTAACTCAACTTTCGATTCTTACCAAAATGCATCACATCCTTCATGGGTGACACTTTCAACAATACTTTCTCACCTTTCTCAAATTTCACATCTCTTACATTATTAGTTGTACATTACTTTTGTCGGCTCAGAGCAGCTACCAACTTCTCCTGGATAAACCTCGCTTTCTCTATTGACTCCTTGAGTATATCAGACCCCCAAGGCCTCACCTCAAATGCATCAAACCATCTGATTGGTGAACTACATCTTCTATCATACAAAGCTTCAAAAGGAGCCATATCAATACTAGAATAGTAGCTATTATTATAATCAAATTCACATGAAGGTAAGTACTGATCCCATAGTCCACCAAAGTCCATTACATAAGCCTGGAGCATATCTTTAAGTACTTGGATTGTCCGTTCCAACAGCTCATCGTTCTGTTGATGAAAAGTTGTACTTAGGTCCAAGCTAGAACCCAATTCTGACTGAAGCATCTCCTAAAAGAGAAAGTAAACTGAGTACCCATATCTGACACAATAGAAATAGGTACCCAATGGAGCCTTACAATCTCCTTCACATAAATCTTGGCCAACTTAGTTGCATTATAATCCATCCTTACCGAAATAAAGTGAGCCAACTTGGTCAATCAATCAACTATCACACATATGGAGTCACCCTTCCTCAAAATCTTAGGAAGACCCATAATAAAATCCATGGTTATTCTTTCCCACTTCTAGTTTAGAAAAGGCATTCTTTGAAAAGTTCCACCAGGTTTTCGATGTTCGTACTTGACCTATTGAGAATTATGAGACTTGGTTACAAAATTTTCAATATCTCACTTCATTCTTCGCCACTAATAGTGTTGTCTCAAGTCTCTATGAATTTGTAACACCCCAAAAATCCAAGCTAAGATTAAAACCATAATTCAAGTACATATATAACAAAGCTTCATGTTTTACTAGTATGAGAAGTTATTTAAACATGTATTAAGGCCACAAGTAACTCCTAGCTCATAGCCAAGATAAAACCTCCCTTACCGATTGATTTTTTGTGAAGAATTTTACTATAGTCGACTTTAAATGAGCATAACTCCCATATTTTGAGGTATTTTTTATCTCAAGACCCCATCAAATGAAAGGTCTTTGAGTATTATTTTCAACGCATCTAGTTTCTCCTTAATCCATTATCAGAGTAAAGAGTTATGGCCATTTTAGTGGAGCATTGTCCAGCAGTGAGATACCACAAAAGGAACCACGATCGTGGTTAGAAACCATGACCGTACGATGTTCTCGTCTGCATGAAATAACCCCAAAAACTTGAAAGTTGACAAGTATACCTTCCAACCATTATAGGGATCCACGACTATGGTTAGAAACCACAATCTTGGGTCTTGACTTTAAAAGCTCAAACAGCTTGGACTTTCAACCTACGAACCAAGGAACGACCATAGGTGTATCCCACGACCGTACCAAGGCTCGTCTGATCAAGTACAGAGAGCCTATAGCCAAGCCACATAACCACAAACACCACCCACGATAGTAGGTAGGTCCTATGATCATGGGATAGGTCATACGTACTCTTCTATAGCTTTTTCAATTATGTTTTATAAGGGGTATTCCAGTCTTTTTCCACTTTTTAAACCCCTAAACTCAGTCATTTAAGCTATCCCAAAGCTGATTATTGAGGTTAATAACACCCTAAGTCCATTATTACTTATAAAACAATCTACACTTAAAAACAACAAGAGAAAAGAGGCGATTTCTTTTCTTCAGGGCAAACTAGGGTTCATCTTCTTCAAGATCCAAGTTTAGATATTTCTTCAGGGCTCTTATCTTTAGGTATGTGGGATTTCATCAATGGGTTACTTTCACCCATTGAGTCCCAAAAGTAACTTAATTCCTCAAGTTAATTCCTTTTTCAAGTTTAGGGTTACCATGAAAAGAGTAAATACCAATATCTTTCTATTCCTTATTTTGTATAAAGAATGAATACATGTTTTCCCATAAATTTGAGCATCATTACGTATTCATGCCTATACACCCTCATTATATTGATAAATTCTGGATTTTGGTTTGAGTTATGAAACTCCTTATTATAGTCAGATTATAGTATTGTCATATGTAGTTGCATTCTTCTAAGATGGCAGGTTATGAACACCCTATGACATAGGATATCATGTATTTTTAGTTGAATACTCATTCATTCAGTTTCCATGATTCAGAATATTTTTAGATAAAGTATTTACCTTTAAGTTTCAGAACATCAGTATTGTTGAGCATTTTGGCATATCAGTTTACCTTCAATTAGGAGTAGTACTTAGCACCGAGAGGACCCAAGTTCAGATAACCCATGTACCAAAACTACGTTGCCACCATAGGTCGACATTATAGTCCTTTAGATATCAAATTAGTGGATCCACACCAGCTAGTGTTCATACCCATGGCAAGGTGTTGAACACCCATCCAACTAGGGTTACTAGTTGGGCCCTGTTTAGCTTAGATAGGGTATGTCGATTAATAGTAGCTCCCACAATTCAGTATCAGACCTTGCATGACCTTGTGTTTAGTTATTTTAGTATATCATATTGTTCCACGCTTATTACTTGGTCATTGCATCAATTTACAGATTTTAGTCCATGTTCAGCTTATCATATTATTTTCAGCATACTCATCTTACATAGTGTAGTGCATATGTCATGTACTCAGTACTTTTAAAGTACTTATTGGATACTTTCCTTTGTTCTAATTGTCTCATAATATAGGTTCTGACGTTCAGCATCTGGACCGCACTTAGTATGATCTCCTACTATATCAGCAGTAGTACTTTGGTGCGTCCTCATCATTCGAGGACTTGTTATCAGTATTTCTTTTGTTGTTAGTTCAGTTTTCAGATAGTTTAAGTTAGCTGGGGGCTTATCCCAGCAACTCATCTTAGTAGAGGCTTCAGACAATCAGCTAGACTTTTAGCATGATGGTTTTATAGACATTATAGGTTTTGATATTCCGTATTAATTTAATTTTACTATGGTTATATCTTTTAGCTTATTTTCTACTCAATAATTGTCAATTTACTTTATTATTCTTAGTGTCATGTCAGGCCATGGGTTAGCTTGGGGTCACTTGTGACTCTAAGAACCGTGTTATGACTAGGGGGTAGTCTTGGGTCATGACAATCTTAGCATCAGAGCATCAAGTTTAAAGTGTCTTAGGGTATCTAAAAGTCGCACTGAGTAGTCTTTTTCATGGGTGTGAAGTGTGCCACATTTATGAAGGAGAGGCTATAAAATATTTTAGGAAAAGTTTCACTTCTTTCATATTCATGTCATGCGATAGAGTGTGAAGCAAGTCTTGCATACTGAGTTTAGGGATGCTTTCAACATTCTAGGTCAGGCTATGACTGCCCAGACTAATCAGCAGGTTGTTGCCCTGATCAATCCCACTTGTACCACAGCAGCAGCTAGAGTTCGAGACTTCACTCGGATGAATCCTCTTAAGTTCCATGGTTCTAAGACTGAGGAAGATACGCAAGAGTTTCTTGATGATATTTAGAAGGTTACTGAGATTATTGGTGTCACTCCAGTTGAGAGTGCTGACTTGGATGCTTATCAGTTAAAGGGACTAGTTCACACTTGGTGCAAGCAGTGGAAGGAGGATAGAGGTGCAGATGTAGGACCGACAGAATGGGATGAGTTTTTTGTTACTTTTCTGGACAGGTTCTTCCCACTTGAGTTGAGAGAAACCAAGGTTTAGGAGTTCATAAATCTGAACAAGGGTAACATGAGTGTGAAAGAGTACTCTCTTAAGTTTACTCAATTAGCGAAGTATGCATCGACAATGGTTGCTGACTCCAGAGCCCATATAAGTAAGTTTATGTATGGTGTTTTTGAGGATGTGGTCAAAGAGTGTATGACTAGCATATTTTTTAAGGATATAGACATCTCTAAGTTGATGGTTCATGATCAACAGATTAAAGAAGAAAAAAATCAATAAGAAGGAAAGGGAGAGTAAGAGGGCCAGAATGGGTAGCTTTAATTTCTCTCAGCAGAGGTCAGATGGTGGTAATCGTTCTTAGTTCCTCCAAAAATCTTCAGCCCCAACTCCATCTTCTGCTAGTTATCTAGTGCCTAAGTTCAAGCAATAGTATCGAGATAGGGTACCAGGCTCTAAGTTCTAGGGTACTGTCACTAATAGATGTACTAATCTAGTTTGCAAGAGGTGTGGTAAAAATCACCAAGGAGAGTGTATGGTCGGCATTGGGAATTGTTTTGGGTGCAACAAGTCAGGCCATCATTCGAAGAAGTGCCTAGGTTCCACCTAAAAGGGTGGAGATGCTTGTCAGCAGACTCAGTCCAATACTTAAGTGGCTCTAACAGGTCGCCCTAGTCAGTAGGCTACCTCATCCGGTATAGCTGGCGAGTAGCGTCAAAATAGATTTTATGCGAATCAGACTCGATAGGATCAGGAGGGTTCTTCTGATGTAGTCACTGGTATATTATAGGTCTTTCATATTCATGTTTATGCATTGTTAGATCCCGAAGACACACTTTCCTTTGTGACTCCTTATATAGTAGTAGACTTCAGTGTTACTCCTAAAATCCTCTCAGAAACCTTCTCGATCTCGACTTCAGTCTGTGATTTATTCATACTAGATGGGTATATAGAAATTACCCAATTACAGTCTCTCAGAAAGTCACCTCAATTGATCTTGTAGAGTTAGAAATGATAGATTTTGATGTTATTCTTGGCATGGATTGGCTCCACTCTTTCTATGCCTCAATTAATTTTAGAAACTGAGTATTCCAATTTTAATTTCCAAATGAGCCAGTCATAAGGTGGAAGGGTAGTACTTCAGTTCCTATAGGTCGGTTTATCTCTTACCTCAAGGCTAGAAAAATGCTTTCCAAAGGGTGAATCTATCATCTTGTTCGGGTTAAGGATTCAAAGTCTGAGACCCCAACTCTTGAGTCACTTTCAATGGCTAATGAATTCCTAGAAATGTTTTCTGAAGATCTACCTGTAGTTCCTCCTGAATGGGAAATTGAATTCGAAATAGATTTCCTTCCAGATACCTAAACTATTTCAATTCCACCCTATAAAATGGCCTCCACCGAGCTTAAGGAATTAAAAGAATAGTTGAAAAACCTCCTAAACAAGGGTTTCATCAGACCCAGTATCTCTCCATGGGGTGCTCCAGTTCTTTTCGTGTGCAAGAAAGATGGTTCTCTCAGAATGTGCATCAACTACTGTCAGTTAAACAAAGTCACAACCAAGAATAAGTATACCATCCCTAGGATTGATGACTTGTTCGACCAGCTTTAGGGTGCTAATTGCTTCTCCAAAATAGACCTCAGATCCGGCTAGCATCAGCTTAGAGTCAAATAATATGACATTCTAATCATAGCCTTCAGAACTTGGTATGGTCACTTTAAATTTATTTCTATGTCTTTTGGACTAATGAATGCTCCTACAGCTATTATAGACTTGATGAATAGGGTGTTCAAGAAGTACTTAGACATATTCATTATAGTCTTCATTGATGACATCCTTGTTTATTCTCGAAGTGAGGATGAACATGCAGACCATTTGAGGACTGTCTTATAGTCTCTCAAAGATCGCCAGTTATTCCTAAGTTCAGCAAAGGTGATTTCTAGTTGAAATCAATAGTATTCCTTGGTCATATCCTTTTCGGTGAAGGCATTCGGGTTGATCCTCAAAAGACCAAAGCAATTAGGAATTGGCCTAAACCTATATCTCCATCAGATATCAGGAGTTTCTTAGGTTTAGCTAGTTACTACAAGTGGTTCATTAAATAATTTTCCTCTATTGCCTCCCCTATGTCCAGATTGACACAGAAAAAAGTTAAGTTCCAGTGGTCCGATTCTTACGAGAAGAGTTTTCAAGAGTTGAAGACTCGACTCGCCCCTTCTCTAGTTTTGACTTTGTCAGAGGGTTCAGATGTGTTTGTGGTTTATTGTGATGCTTCAAGAGTTGGACTTGGTTGTGTGTTGATTCAACATGGCAAGGTTATAACATATGCCTCTAGACAACTCAAGCCTCATGAGAAAATTACCCAACTCATAATCTTGAGTTGGCATCAATTATTTTTTCCTTAAAGATTAAGAGGCATTATCTTTATAGGGTTCATGTTGATGCGTTCATTGATCACAACAGCCTTCAGTATGTATTTAGCCATAAAGATTTAAATCTCTATCAAAGAAGTTGGCTAGAGTTATTGAAGGATTACGATATGAGTTTTGTGTACCATCCAGGTAAATCCAACGTTATGGCTGGCACTCTTAGTAGGTTATCTATAGGAATTGTTTCTCATATAGAAGATGGCAAGAAAAAGTTAGTTTGCGAGGTTTACCAGTTTTCTAGATTGGGAGTTCGGTTGGTTGATTTATCAGAAGGTAATATTTTGGTTCATAATGGTTCAGAATCTTCATTGAAAGCTGAGGTGAAAGAAAAACAAGATAGTGGTCCTATTTTGCTTAAGTTGAAGGAAGCAGTCTAGAGTCAGAAGGTTGAGGTTTTCTCCCAAGGGGGAGATGGTGTTCTTCATTGCCAGGGCAGACTATGTGTTCTAGATGTGGATGAATTGAGACAACGGATGTTAATGGAAGCGTACAGTTCTTGGTATTCTATTCACCCAGGAGCCACTAAGATGTACCACGACCTACGGGATGTCTATTGGTGAAATAGAATGAAAAAGGATATCGCAAAATTTATGGCTAATTATCCAAATTGCCAGCAGGTTAAGGTCGAACACCAAGGACCTAGTGGTATGCTTCAGGATATCAGTATTCCTACTTGGAAGTGGTAAGTAGTGGTATGCTTTAGGATATCATGTCAAAAAGTTGCTCTCATATCATATCATGCATCCACGAATAGTTCAATCCATGTATTTCTTATATACCCAATATCATGTTAGTATTCAGATCTTAGAGATTCAGTGTCGGGGATGCTGCTCTTCCCCTAACTCTTCAGCTTAGCTAGTTTTCATTCGAGGATGAATGACCCCAAGGAGGAAATATTATAACACCCCAAAAATCCAAGCTAAGATTAGAACCATGCTTTAAGTACATGTAGAATCAAACTTCATGTTTTAGTAGTATGAGTAGTGATTTAGACATGTATTAATGCCTCAAGTAACTCCTAGCTCATAGCCAAGTTAAAACCTCCCTTACCGATTGATTTCTTTTGAAGAATCTTACTATAGTCGACTTCAAACGAGCATAACTCCCATATTCTGAGGTATTTTTGAGCTCAAGACCCATCAAATGAAAGTTTTTTGAGTCTTTTGTCAAACTCATCCAGCTTTTCCTTAGTCCGTTATCGGAATAAAATGTTATGGCCATTTTAGTGGAGTACTGTCCAGCAGTGAGATACCATGAAAGCAACCACTATCGTGGTTAGAAACCATGACCATACAATGATCTCGTCTGAATGAAACAGGCCAAAAACCATGAAAGTTTACCAGTATACCTTCCAACCACGATAGCAAACCAGGACCATAGTTAGAAACCACGATCATGGGCACAATCTTGACTTCAATAGCTCATACGGCTTAGACTTTCAACCTACAAACCAAGGCACAATCATAGGTAGGTCCCACGATAGTACCAAAGCTCATCTGATCGATTCTAAAGAGCCTCTAGACCAACCACCCAACCACGAATACCACCCACGATCAAGATAGGTCCCACGATCATGGGATGGTCGTACGTCCTCTCCTATAGCTTCTTCAGTTACATTTTATAAGGGGTATTCTAGTCTTTTCTCACTTTTTAAACCCTTAAACTATGTCATTTAAGCTATTCCAAAGCTGATTATTAAGGTTAATAATATCATAAGTCCCCCATTACTTAGAAAACAATCGACACTTAGCAAAAACAAGAGAAAAGAGGCAATTTATTTTCTTCAGGGCAAACTAGGGTTCATCTTCTTCAAACCCTCAAGTTTATTCCTTCTTTAAGTTTAGGGTTTCCAAGAAAAGAGTAAGTTCCAATATCTTTCGAATCCTTGTTTTGGATAAAACATGAATATATGTGTTCCTATAAATTTGAGCATCATTACATATTCATAATTATGCATCCTCATTATATTGATAAATTCTAGATTTTGGTTTGAGTTATGAAATTCCTCATTTCAATCAGATTATAGTATTGCCATGTGTAGTTACATTCTTCTGAGATGGTGGGTTATGAATACCCAATGATTAGGATATCATGCATTGTTTGTCGAATACTCATTCATTCAATTTCAATAATTCATAATGTTTTTAAATAAAGCATTTACCTTTCAATATCAGAACATCATTATTCTTGAGCATTTTGGTATATGAGTTTACCATCACTTGGGAGTAGTACTAAGCACCGAGAGGACTCGGGTTCAGATAACCCAAGTCCCAGAACTACGTTACCACTGTAGGTAGATATTATAGTCCTTTTGACGCCGGCCAATGTTTGTACCCTTGGCAAGGTACTGAACACCCATCCAACTGGGGTTACTAGTTAGGACCTGTTTATCTCAGATGGGGTATGTTGGTTAATAATAGCCCCTACAGTTCAGTCTTAGACCTTACATGACCTTGTGTTCAGTTATTTCAATATATCATATTGTTCCATACTTATTATTTGGTCATTGCATCAGGTTACAAATTTTAGTCCATGTTCAGCTTATCATGTTATTTTCAGCATACTCATTTTACATAGTGTAGTCCATATGTCACATACTCAGTACATTCAAAGTACTGATCGCATACATTTCTTTGTGCTATATTGTCTTCTAATATAGGTTCTAACATTCAGTATCCGGACCTCTCTTAGTACGATCTCCTACTACATCAGCAATAGTACTTTGGTGAGTCCTCATCATTTAAGGACTAGTTATCAATATTTCTTTTGTTGTTACTTCAGTTTCCAGATAGTTAAAGTTTTCTGAGGGCTTGTCCCTGCAACACATCTTAGTAGAGGATTCAGACAATCAGCTAGACTTTCAACATAATGATTTTGTAGACATTATGGGTTTTGATATTTTGTTTTGATATAGTTTTCGCTTAGTAATTATCAATTTAATTTATTATTATTAGTGTCATGTCAGGCCATTGGTTAGCTTGGGGTCACTTGTGACTCTGAGCACTGTGTTATGACTAGGGGGTAGTCTCAGGTCATGACAATATTTTTGTTGCACCTGGATATATAGAATACTTAGAATTGTAGCCCTTTATAAGTATAGTAGGAATAAAGTTTCCCACATGTGAGACACACACACGCTCCCCCAAATCCTCAACACTCCTTCTTCATCGAGAATGGAATCCTTGGCCTTACCTTGCAACACTTTCTCCCTAAGGTTGCTCAACTTCTTGTCTTCAAACTCTCTGCTCTTAATCTTTTCAAAGAAATTAGACATAGCCTCAACTTGGGCTAACACTCCTCCCTTGCTAGTCACCTGCAATCTCATAAAACCATTAGTTAGAGTTTGTACCTCTTTAGACAATGGGCGTCTCGACACCTCCAACCATGACAAAATTCCCATGCTTGGAGGCCTCTAGCTCAATGTGTCTTCCACTACATTGGCCTTGTTCTGATGATATAAGATAAAGATGTCATAGTCCTTGATCAATTCCATCCACCTTCTTTGTTTCAAATTCAAGTCTCTTTAGGTAAACACATGCTATAAACTATGATGGTCTGTGAACACTTCACACTTCACCCTATAGAGGTAGTTTTTCCAAATATTTAAAGTAAAGACCACCGCTGTTAAAACCAAATCGTTAGTGGGATAGTTCTTCTCATGAGGCTTCATATGCCGTGAAGCATAAGCAATCACATTCTTACCCTGCATCAAAACAATAGCTAAACCAGACCATGAAGCATCATAATATACAATAAAATCTTTACCTTTTACAGGAAAGGTAAGAATAGGAGCTAAAGTTAATAACTTCTTGAGATTTTAGAATCTCTCCTCACACTTATCATCCCATAAAAAAGGTACCTCTTTCTGAGTCAAGAGAGTCATATGCGAAGCAATGGAAGCAAACCCTTTTACAAAACGACGATAGCAATTGGCCAAACCCACAAAATTACAAACCTATGTAACATCAACCTTCTGCGGGTCTACCATAACCCCTTCCTTAGACTCCGCATGTCCCAAAAAGGACACCAAAGACAACCAGAATTCATACTTTGAATACTTAGAATAAAGTTACTTCTCTTTAAGCAACCCCAACATTGTACGCAAGTGAGCGTCATGCTCCTCCTTACTCCTTGAGTAAACCAGAATATCATTAATGAAAAAATGACAAATTAATACAAGAATGGCTTGAAAACCCCATTCATCAAGCTCATGAAAATGGCTGGGGAATTGGTCAAACCAAATGACATAACCAAAAACACGTAATCCCCATAACGAGTTCAGAAATTAGTCTTTGGGATGTCCTATGCCCGAATCTTAAGTTGGTAGTAAACTGACATCAAAGCAATTTTGAAGAATACGGTTGCTCCCTGCAACTAGTGAAATAGATCATTCATCCTAGGCAAGGGATACATGTTGTGAATAGTCATCTTATTCAACTGCCGATAGTCAATGCACATCCTCATACTACCATTCTTCTTTTTCAAAAACAAAATAGGAGCACCCCAAGGTGAAACACTTGGGTGAATATAACCCTTATCTAACAACTATTGCAACTGGGACTTCAATTCCCTTAAATCTACTGGTGCCATCAGATAAGGAGGGATATGTAACACCCCGTACGTTTTCGGACCTATACGATTATGTGTACAATTATGGAAATATTAAAACATGAGAGAATTGGTGAATTATGTATTAAATTGTTGGGCTTAAAGGAGTCATGTGCTATTGGGCCTAAATGAGGCCCAAAAATTTCAAGAAAAACATGGCCCAAGAATGGAAAAAGATCCATTCTTGCTTGGACCAAAGGAGACCCTCAATCATTGACCAAGTGGATGGATAAGGAGGACCATGAGGCACTATAAAAGGCCACAAGTCAGATTTTTAATTCATTTGGACTCTCATGCTTTTCTAGAATTTTCTCAAACATATCCACAAACCCTAAGCCTTCATTCTTTGGGCCAAAGATCATCACTTGGTGAGTGTTGGTAAGTGTTTATTATTATGGTATAATATATTTTATGCATGTAATATGGTGTATAATATGTTGGTTATGTTGGTGGATTATTGAGAAGTTCACAATAAGTGAAATGTTATATGTTGCCAAATCGGATGGTGGTTTGTCTTGTAAACTTGACTATGGACTTGTGGTTTTGAAGAAAGTGAACTTGGTGGAGTAAATATTGACATGTGATATTTGATTATAGTCTTTACTTGTGTGTTCATAGTGTATAATGTTTGGAATTTCTATTGTGAAATTGGTTATGGTTTTGGTACCGTATTGGCCGTGAAGTGTCATTTTGGTGATGTTATTGTGTGTTGTGAGACCATGGATGGTTGTTGGCGTCTAAGATGATCAAAAATATGTTGAAATAAGTTTGATTATGGTCATAGACTATTCATTGCATTAAAAGACCGAAAAAATGACATTTCGGACCAAAACGGGCATCCGCCCCCGCAGACGAGGGCACCTGCGGGCGCAGATGCCAACGCAGAGGGAACCTGCATGCGTATCTCAGCCACCTGCATGCGCAGGTTGCAGCGCAGGTCAGCCCAATTTTCGGTATTGTGTGGTTCCGTCTCTAGTTGATCCCCGAAAGCCCCGATACCCTTTGTGGATGGAATTATCAACTTGTGAGGTTATTTTAATGACTTTAAAGTGTCGTATGGAGGTGTGTTGGACTGTATTAAGTATGGATGGTTGTTAATATGTTGTTATAAAGGAGTAACTGCGACGGAATGGTAAAGAGAAACGCATAAAGGATAAGTGTGGTGTGAAATGCTATCGATGTATGATCTTTTGGTCAATGTGTGTAATGTTATGGTGTTGTTGATATGGAAATGAAGTGGATTGTATTGTAAGGAATTACATGTCGTTATATGGTAGTCACATAGTTCATTGTCGTCTTGTACACCTGTATAGTGACTAGTTCCTAATGTAAGTTTCGGTATGAATTTGTATTGTAGAGTAAGACGTAAGGAAGAAGCTGCACTGTTGTGTTCATATATAGACTTGTGTACTCGTACTTGGAAGTGAAGGTATGTAAGGTTACTCTGTCCGTATCTTTCTGCAGCACATATTGTTCTTGTTTTCATTGTCCTTGTTCCATTCCGAAATGTTAAAAGGTACATCATTTCAGGTCGTCATATGTTACTATTCTCATGTTTCTTAATCATGGACCAATCATGACTCATGTGTCTCTTAATCATTGATCGAAATTCCAAAGCTTCCATAACGCTATAATTGTTACCAAGTACCAATCTCATGAACATATAAGATTGAAGCAATGCATGTATGTGTCCAATAAGGTTATGATCCCCCAATGTATCAATCTCATAAAAGTAAGAAAGAGAGGTAATGCAATGAAGTAATAGAAGAAGTAATTCCCTCATGGTTACTTTATATTTTCCCTCATGGTTACTTTATTATTTTCCTTATGGTTACTTTATATTTTATTTATACTTATTGAGTGCGGGTGATAGCCTGGGGGAAAAAGCCAAACTTGATGCCGAACCTGCTTCCTTGTTTTCCGGGTGGTAGCAGGGGGAAAGCTCAGTGGGGCAAAAGCCAAGCTTGACGCCGAACTTTATTATATTCACTGGATCAAGGGGGAAGCTCAGTGAGGTAAAAGCCAAACTTGATGCCGAACCTGCTTCCTTGTTTTCCGGGTGGTATCAGGGGGAAAGCTCAGTGGGGCAAAAGCCTAGCTTGATGCCGAACTTGAGACGGTTATATTGTTGACGGATGCATTGCATATTGACGGATGCATTGCATATTGACGGTTGCATATTAACGGTTATACATAATTGACAATTATCTATTGACGGTTCTAACTACTAACGGTAATGGACATAAAGGCAAATGAAATAATGAACGTAAAGTACCCAATTCCACACACGGAATGATGATGATTTATCCACAGTGACTATTTCTCTTGGATTCCAATTCATTGAGGTTTTTCAGTTTCATGAAGTTTCTTATAGCCTTGCATACTCAGTACATTCTTCGTACTGACCCCTTTGGGGAACTTACTTTATTTGATGCAGGCACAGGTGTTAGTAGAACTCCACAATAGGCTACGACTCATCCGCGGATCATTGGTGAGCTCCAGTTAGTTCGGGGCTTCTCCGAGTCACATGTGTTTATTGTTTTGGTTTTGTAATCATTGTATAAAGTAGGGACTTGTCCCGACTACAGGTTGTTGTGTTCATGTATGGTTAGAGGCTTTGTAGACAAATGTGGGTTATGGATGTAAGAGACAAATGTCCGTTTTGACTTGATGGCCCCAACGACCAAGTTTCCTGAATACATTTATATAGAGTATGTTTCCATGTTCATGTTTTCCGCATAGTGAATAAGGTATCATAAGATTCATACAATAATATGCATACGAAGGTCCATAAGCAAAGATTGGTTCTCTTGGGCCATATCGGCTTCGGGTGCCAGTCCGGCCGAATGGGATTTCGGGTCGTGACAGGATAGAGATGGGGCGGGTTCTTGACTCTAAGTCTATACAAAAGTCAAACTAGCAGTACTGAGGCATATTGGGGAGTTCATTGGAAACACTTTTAAGAATTCACACACTATTGGAACTGAATCTATAAGAGGAACTACTAAACTTTCTTCCCGAATATGAGCTAGAAACGCCCTAACCCCACTTAACTAACTTCTAGGGAAAAATAGCTGATACAATTCTCACAGAGATCGACTTAAAGGTACCTTCCCATTCTAACCTTTCCCATCCTGAGCATAGCTACAGTGACAGTCATAGCATAACAATAGAGAATAGCATGATAAAGAGATAACCAACTCATCCCTAAAATAATATCAAATTCTTCCATATCTAAGATCACTAAGTTTGCCAAAGTTTTATACCTCATAAACATCATAGGACATGTACAATAAACTTGATCAACAAATACAAAACCCCTAACTAGTGTAGACACATACATAGGAGTATCAAGAAGTTCACATTCTAAGTCCCAACCCAAGGCAAATTTCAAAGACACATAACAGAAAGTAGACCCAGGATCAAACAATATAGAAGCCATACTATCACAGACAAGAATAGTACCTGTGATCATAGCATCAGAAGCTTCAGCTTTAAGATAGGCCGAAATAGAATAAAGATGAGACTTATCACCACCCTGACCGCTATCTCAACCATCCTGAGCACCACCCCGACCAACCTGTCCACCACCATGGTTGGCTTGGTAGCCACCCTTCCCTGCATTATGGCCACCATGCCCACTCTGCACATAACCCCTACCATATACTCCACCATCATGACCCGCTAGAACTAGAGCACTAGAAGCTGGTTGCTGAGTCAACTGACTTGTATATAAGAAATTAGGACAAAACCACTTTACGTGACCAAAACCCCTACACTCATGGCATTTGATGCCCAAGGCAGGTTGTTGAACTGAAGATTATAAAGGTATATAGCTGCCTGTCCATAAACTCTAATAACTGACCCTATATGGGCCCCCTATAGACATAGGTATAGCTGAATGGAAAGGCCAAGAAGAATGCCCTGTAAACCATGACCCCTCGAATAAGTACCACTAAGGTGACAAGATATTCGGGTTTTATTTTTCTTTGCCTTCACCTCTTCTTGCTTCCCAATTGGTTCAGCCTTCTTAGAAAACTCAACCACATCCTGAAAAGACTTGCCCAAAGCCTCTACTAACAAGGTAACCATCTGAATCTTTGAATTCAAATCATTTACAAAGTACCTGATCTGCTCATCCTCTGAAGTAATCAGCTGAAGTGCATAATGGGACAAGGCATGAAACTTGGCCTCATTGGCCACCGCAGACATATCACCCTGCTCTAACTTCAAAAACTTATCCTTCTTCTAATCCCGATAAGTACGAGGAACATACTTTTTTAAGAAATACAATCTTGAACTGAGCCTAAGTAAGTGGGGGTAAGGCAGCCCTACACTCAACAAAGGACCTTCACTACTGCTTGGCCTCTGCCTGCAATTAAAATGACACAAACTCCATAACATAACTCTTTACAACACCCATCTTATGTAAACTCTCATGACAGTCGATCAAGAATTCAAAAGCATCCTCTAATTCATTACCCTGGAACATGGGAGGTTTCATCTTTATGAACTTACAAAATAGTCCATGCTCATCATCAGTCATCATCGGTCCTAATACCTGTCGGGGAAACACTCTGGTCTCAGAGCCCTCATCTATTCAAAACTCTATAGCAGTTGCATGTTGCAAGGCTAGGGGCAGAACCGCCATAATAGTTGGGGCAGTACCGATGCCATCCAAATAACTCAGAAATCCCAACATCTGCTGAATCACCTCTGCGGACATAGGCACCTGAGCTACAACATTCTGCATATGCAAGACATTCTCAGGGACTACTATTTTTTATTTCTCAAATACAACATCCTCATTCTTAACTAACTCAGGAGTATCCTGTTGTGGGTGAGGGGATGGTGTTCTCTATCTAGTTGGACCTTCAGCAGCCCGGGCTCCACCACTAATATGTGTTGCCTCTCTTCCTTCTTTCTTTTCCCTACCCCTTACTCAAGTCTTGCCCTAAACCACATCTCCAGTGGCCTATGAGGGTGCTACTACTAGTACGGCTGCTGCTACTCTGGTGGAATGAGTGTTCACTATATGCAAAACTAGAGTGAACAAAATTAGATACAAATTTGGATCACGAGATACCAATTGGAATCAAGTAATAGCAAGAAAAGAAGAAAGAAGATAATTTGGTTTCCTAAAGCCCTCAAGCCTCTCAAAGAAAAGTACAGATGTCTCAGTACTATTTTCCAAGACTCTACTAGACCGGTTCTTGTACGACTAGATTTACGAAGTCAGTGCTATGATACCATCTTTTTCATGACCCAAGTGGTCATGATTGGCACCCACCCTAACACTATAGTGGGAGGACCATCTAAAACAACCCTTACCAACTAAGTCAGACCCTTCACAAGTCTCTTATTACAAAATCACTAACACAATAATTAATCATCTAAAATAAAATCCAACTAAGTAAATTATCATAGCCAATATAACAGAGTTAGGAAAATCTTTATTTAATACAACCCCCGAGACCTGAAGTCACCATAAAAAGAATATCTAGAAGTATCCAAATTAGTCTAACAGATTATCCAAAACATGGAATAATAGGAAAATGTCTTAGACCCAAAACTAAGGACATGAACGAAATAAAAGGATCCAATGGTTTCACGGTCATGGTGCTCACCCTTGAATTGAAGTCTGCAAATACAGGCTAGAGTCGAGGTCTCATCTCAAATGTTGGAACAAGCTCTACACTCAACAAAAAGAAGAGTACAGGTAGCATCAGTACATTAACAAAGTACTGGTAGGCATCATAGGCTGACTCAACCAAACACTATACAAATAGGCAAACCAAATACAAGTAACAGCGATCAAAATAGAACTTACAATTAGTGACAACCAATTACAGAAATAAAACTTCACATCATTAGGAATGCAACTACATAATTACACCATTCATACTTAGGCAAATCCTTCAACCAGGTTCACCACAATGTGTGTGTGTGCGTGTGTGTGTGTATATATATATATATATATATATATATATATATATATATATATATATATATCATCTCATTCACATCTCAACATCATCATCAACTATGATCTCATTATGATCTCAATATCATTATCACTGAAAATGTAAGATGCAGATAATAATCACAAGTAATGCTCGAAAGCAATCACAAACACTCAATTCACATATAAGCACAGATTCAAGCAAGTCTTTTGCTACAAATAAATAAGCTATCTTGATTCCTTGCTTGAAACACTATTTGACTATAAACTAGTCCTTTCTTTCAATCTCTGCCCATTCATGATCTATAAAAACAACTATACAACACCCATTTCAATAATTTAGCTTTCCCAACCATTAGGAACCTACATTTAACAATTTAACCTATGGAATTTCCCTAGTTCATCATCTTAGGGTTTTCTACCCTTTAAACTTCATGAATTCTACATAATTTAGCATTATCAACAATAATTCTTCCAAAGCAAGTGTTTTCTAACACCCTAGGATCATTAACAACTAAAAATCATCAAATTCCCATAAATTTCCTTCAGTTCATAAATTAGGGCTAAGCATCAATTCCTACCATGGGTAAGTTTCTAACGATTTCTAAGAATTTAAAGGAGTAATTTAAGTTTAGAAAGTAAAGAAACCTTACCTCTAAAGATGAAAATACCAAAATATGAAGAAAATTGCTCCTTGCTAAACCCTTACACATTTTTGGAAAAGTGGGAATGAAAAATGAGTTTTCTAGTTTTTAAAACTGGGATTCTGCATTTTTGCCGCTGCAACTGCACCTTTAGTGCTGCAGCAGCCTATAGGCCAAATTGGGTCGCCACCATGTTGTCTCTTTTACTGTTGTAGCGACACTTTTGTCAGCTACAGTGGCCCTAAGGCAGTAACTCGGGACTTGGTCCCAGTTCAACACATTTCACAACACACCTCTTGAAATCCGACATTGCAAACTAACTCTTTTATGGTAATCTCTATAACCAAAGTTCTATTAATTAAATTTTTATACCGAAAGTTGATACGACTTTCTAAACTCATCCTCTAACACAAAATCAAAACAAAAACACCAACCAATGCTCGAATCACTACCAGATTTTCCTAGACCACCACACCCTTAAAATATGCATAAAACTAGGCCAACCCTAAATTTTCAAATTTTTGTCTAAGGGTAGACTAAGCGGACGTTCTACTCTCTATTTCAGCGTAACGATGATTTGGGTCGTTACAATATAAATCATGTGCACATATTCAAACTTCCCAAGAGATACCAACTTAAACTATTCTATCCACCACATCTAGCCTAATAGGTCCATTTCCACAAAGCCCGTGCTACCATCCTCAAGCTATCAATCCTTTCACTATAGACCACATCTAAGGTTCAAACTTAGTGTCTAGTACAAATCACGGACTGCCAATGAAAAATCCCACATACTATACTAATCTTTAAAAATTTTGGCAAAATAATCAACTTTAATTTCTTATTCCACTTAACTATGGCTCACAAGAACATTCTTCTTCACAACATTACTACAACACCTTAGTATTCACTACACGTCTTCTCACACACTAGAATGGCTTACAACTACTAGCTAAAATCAAGAAACACTGGGTATACTAAAACCACATGATACGAATAGTCAAACTTAATCCTACAACCTATCTAATAACACTCCATTAGCATATTCTTCTTTTTCACATCACATCTACTTAACCATACATACATTTAAACTATGCTCATAGTCCTATAATCAACAAGGAGTTTCTTTCAAGAACACAATTTGAAACTTACATATGTAAATCCTTAACCACTCTATTCTTCCTTTCAGAAAATATGCTTTTTTTTTAATACCGCAATGACCAGCCATCATGAGCTCCTTCCTTATTTCAACTAAATTCAAAAACCTTTTAACTAACCATTTTTTTTCTACCGACTACCATAAAATTTGCTGATATTGCTCTTAACCAACACCATAAGACTTTAGTTATATTCTTCAATCAATCACTACCTGCACTCTTAGGCTTATAAGATTATGACTCTATACTCTTGCTCTGGGATCATCTTACAACTCATAGCTCATAACACCCTGATTTATACTATCTCTTGTGGCAATACTAACCCAATATTCAGATACATACCTTCCCCTTAAGTTGGTCATCGAAAACAAAATTATGAGAGCATTTAGATACACATCTTACCTTGGCTCAACCGTATGATTCATGAAGATAGGGGTATATGCTCGAATCAATAGTCTTTGACGCACTAATGGATTCCTCTCAAGTCTTTGTGTAGTTTCGTAACTTTTTAATGACTAATCTAAAAGGATCACATCATTAGAAATCTGAACTTTTGTACTTCTATCACCTTGAAAATGAGGCATAGCCAGCATAATTAAAGCAAAGTAGGAATCTGGATAAGTTTTTTATGGACAACCCTGTTGTACTATCTAGAGAATGAAAGAATGAGAAATATTTCCTAAATACCCTGTAGCCTCCTAATTATAAGTGTGGTGCACAACACATCCATAAGCAAGACTCTACTATACATGGCTTTATAGACGCCCTAGGACACTTAAACTCTGTGATCTGATACCAAGTTTATCGCGACTCAGGACTAGGCCCTGGACGTAACAGGCACCCAAAACTAATTAAGGACTGACAAAAGCTCTTAGCATTCATCATGAGTATTTAATAAAATATTTGCGGAAGAACAATTTAAATTCCATTTAGAAGGTATTAGACCTATCAAAACATAATTGAAAAAAACTTCAAAGTATCTGAAAATATTTAATTGACATAGACTTAGGTCTACGAATCCTCTGAACATAAGAATAAATGACTAAGCCAGGACATAGCCTTGACAAATACCATAAAACTGAGAATAGTCCAACACTCGAATAAAGCATGCTTTCTGAAGAATAGAGGTCCGCCGATAGCTGATAGGTCAAGTCATAAATACATAGAAATCACAACATATGCCGTGAACCCTGCATCATAAAATGATGCAAAGTCCAAGATGGTCAGTACATGGAATGTATTGGTATGTAAAGTTGGGGAAGAGAATTATAACATAAAATGTATATATGAAACTAAAACTGAAACCATTAAATGAATGAGGAAACATGGGATATTATGGACATAGATCATCAACTAAAAAGACTCAAAACATTCTTTATTTTACTTTTGAACTAGAGGTTTAACCGAAATATTATACATAATACACCACGGGCTTTGTGGGTCCGATCAACACCCGATCGGTTGGCCTTAATCCATGTTTTCCACACAAATCATGATCTTTCTGTATATAACATCATAAATTCCTACATAAATCATCCTTGTAAAGGAGAAACATAAGGTCGTCCATTTAAGGAGCGAACCATCCCTACGTCGGTAAAACATATATTTCAGGTAATAAGCCTTTTGAACTCACACCTTCTCAATTAACCATTTAATTATCTTTAAGCCCATGTATTTACATATTTAAATCATAAATCATCTTTTCAGAATATTTTATTTCATCAACCATCCATTAAAAATAAAGGTTCATATCACGATGGTATTGTCATACCAAGACTTGCAAATCACCATTCATAATTCTTAGCATCATCATAGGAGTTGTGAGAATTCATACATTTCATTAAAAACAATTCATACTTCATAAATTTCATTGGATACCTTTCAAAACACTCCTTAAAGGTCAAATCTCGGGTCCCGAGTCGAGGTCTTTTCTCTGGTCCTGAGTCGGGTCATGTCTCGAGTCTCGGGTGGGTCGAGTCCTGGGTAAAAAGATCTAACATCCATTCTCTAAGTAGCAAGGCAGATCAAAGAGGAAGGAGTACATATAATAGAAATGTTGAACACTTCAAAGAAAGCACATAGGAATAGCGAGTTTATAAGTAGAATACGTTGCATTTAATTTTTTTGTTTCCATTTGACGATTACACTGTATTTAGATGTATGTTAGAGGCTTACTCTTCTCAATATCCTTCTTAGAAGGTTGTTAGGAGGATGAGTGCTCTTTAGGTGTATTATTTTGTTGGTTAATGGTACTCTTTACATGGTTACCAAAAAATGAGCAGTTGCATACATGTGCTGATTAAAATAATTTTCTACGCCCCCATGATAATTCTAGAGAAACTTCAAACCTATTTGAAAGAATAATTTACCAACAGTGAAAATCATAATTCGCGAAAAATCTTCAGACCGATTGGAAAGAACAATTTTTCCAACAATTTTAAAGTAGTACGAAGATTCAATTTTTGTTTTTATTTTTGGCAAAAAATACCGTTTTACTGTTATTTGGAAGTTAAAGAGCCAACTTTTAGGAAAAGAAAAAAGTGTGAAAAAATGTCCAAGGTAACAGTTGAGTGGCCGATATACCAATGCCACAAAAGTAAAATAAAGTGATAGAAAATGAAAAGTTACATACTTGTGTTGGAACTTATGCTATGAATATAGTTGTTGTGATACTTTAGTGACCATAAATGAAGTAGGAGGAAATCTACACAGAAATATTTGATGCCACAGAAATAAAACAAACTGATTGAGAAATAAAAAGTTGCATAATCCTCGTCTATATAAACCAAACATCCATTGCACATGTAACATACTAAACAGATTAACCTGCGACAATCACAAGCCACGTATCAGACTCCATTTACTCCCTGTTGCCTACCAGCCATCAATGATGGTTTCCAAAAGCTAAACATATGAAATCTTACATATGACTACATTTCACACGACATCAGATTTTTTGATTGAATAAAAAAGAGCATCGAGACTCGATCTCGATGCAGAACTCGAGACCCGACACTAACTTGGGAGCCAAACAATACTCGAGATCTAAGATCTGACCCCGACTATGGACCCTAGACCCAACCTGAACTCAAGACTCAAGACCCGACGCCAAATCGAGACACAAATAATACTCGGGATCTAAGACTTGACCCTGACTTTAGACCCGAGTCCCGACCTAAACTTGGGATCCGACACCTGACCTTGATTCGAGACCCGAGACCAGACCCCAACTCAAGACGTGAGACCCAACCGAAACTCAAGATTTGAGACCCGACCTTAACTTGGGATTTGAGACTCGACTTCAACTCGGGATTCGAGACCCGACCTCGACTTGGGATCCAAGACTCAACACTGACTCGAGACCCAAGACCTGACCTTGGTAATAGAACTGAGACCCGAGCCTAACTCAGGGAACAAGACCCGACCCCAACTCAAGATCCAAGACCCAACCCCGAGTCGGGACTTGAGACCCGACCCCAACTTGAGACCCAATACCTGAACTGGATTTGAGACCCAAGACCTGACCCTGAATTGAGACTAGATACCTAACCTCAACTCAATAAATAAGACTTGACCCCAGACTTGGGAGCGAAGACTCGACCCCAACTCGCGACTTATTACTGGACCCTAACTCAGAATCTGAGACTTGACCCCGACTCGAGACCCGAGACCCAAGCTCAATTCAGGATATAATACTCAACCCCAACATGATACCTAATACTTGACCCCAACTCGGGACTAAAGACTCAACCCCAACTCGGGACTCGAGACTAAACGTTGTCTTAGGACCCGAGATGAGCCCCTGATTCAAGACTGGACCCCAATTCTGGACCCAAGAATCGACCCTGACTCAAAACCTGAGATCTAACACCGACTTAGGATCTTAGACCTGCCCTCGACTTGAGACCTGAGACCCGACTCTGATTCTACACCCGAGACTCGGGACCTAAGACCTTATACCTAATCTGCACCTGAGAACCTATTGAGACTCGAGACCCGAGGACCGACCCTATTTTTGCACCCAAGACCCGATCGAGACTTGGGACTCAATATCTGACCCCAACTTGGGACCAGATACCCAAGCCTATCTTGGGACCCAAGACCCGGCCCCGACTCAGGACCCTAGACCCGACCCAAAATTCTGACTACTCAATCTTGACTCTGATTTAGAAAAGAATAGGATTTATATTTTATAGTGTTACTGTGTAAGTTGGCTATATGGCTTTGTATGGGTACCCGTATTTTACCCATTTTGACTATTTATTTTATAGGCTTTTAAAAAAGGTTAAGCCCATATTTACCCACTTAAAATATGAGTGATCCAACTTATTATATGTGGGATAAATGGACTGGTTTCTTCAATATAAGTTGAAATATCCAACCCTATGTATTTGGTTGTATTTATTTGAGTATGTATTTGAGTATTGGTCCACATCATAAGGCCCTCTCTCATTATCTTAACACATGCACACTCAACAAATAGGTGTGTGTTAGTCTCCATGGTTTGTGTATCACATAGACAATAGTAAGGATCTACCACGTCTATCTTCAACCTGATCATCCTCTCCTTGGTTAGTAGCCTTCCTTTTTTTTGCTAGCCACATTATCACCCTATGTCTAGGCTGAGCTACTGTTGTTCATATTAAATCTGTAACATTCAGCCTGTCTTGCTCCCCTATCAGTTACAAATAGCTACAACTAATTGAGTAAGCTCCAGTAGCAGTTAGCTTATATACATCCCCATTATACCAGGTAACCATTCTCACCTTTAAAGAGTTTAATTTTCTCCTATACCAGCTACTATCTTCGGGTTGCCTCGGACACTCAACTATTCCTTTGGAAATTTTCTGTGTCTTATCTGTTCAAATTCTCTATTTTGGGGATCTGAATTCAATTCCAACAATGTACAACACACTAAAATTCCCATTACTCTGTAGCGAAAAAATCTCAAAAAACAACTGACCGCATTTCACATTTTATCAAATGGCCACCCTCTTCACCTCCTTCTTAATCCGTGAATAAACTCAAAGAGAAAACTCATTGCCTTCTTTCTTAAGAATAATAGAAACACATCGACAATCATTATCAAAATACTTCATCTACCAGGTCGTAATAATCCTTCTTTATAATAGATGATCACTCTATTACTGATTCGAATATGACGAAAACTCTTTCTTATAAAATAACTAGAATGGCTCTTATTGTGCTTTCACTTGGTCATTTTTCCTTCATTTTGAAAGATTCTAAAATACTATAATTTGGTCCAGATTGATAACTAAGGGTGTGTATGCTATGGATTGAAATCATGTTTTACTACTAATATTCAAAACGATAACAAACTCCGACAACAATGTCCATAAATGGACTTCAGACTAAATTAGATTGTCGTCGTAATCTCTATTATTCATATTGGACAATAGTTCAACTTCATGTTGCTTCTTAATTTCTTTGATTATAATAATTTGTGTGATATTAGTATTATTATAGGAATTTATAGTTTTGATTAAAAAAATTATAGGAATTTGTCCTACTTTGCTATTGTTCCCTGCTGTACTCTTCTGTGTTTTTATTTATGACCGACCGACCAACATATTTAATATAGCAAGAACATTGTAACGATCAGCAAACAACTCTTGGGTCACATCATTATAATGATAAGGAAATCTGTTTTCCTATTTTAAAATATTTTTTCTGTTATTAACCATTCTTTCACTAAAGCTCCCGCTATGCAAGAATTCCGGAGAATAGTGGGAGCTTTAGTGCACCGGGCTCCCCTTTATTAACCGTTCTTTCACTTTCTTCAAAATACACACCACACGCTCTTCCATAAATGTTACGTATCTTTTCTTCCTCTTATTTTCGCCACATGTCTCTTTTTTTTTCGTTTCTATTTCTTCCACGCCACACTAAATCCCCTTTGACTTCCAATTCGTCTGCCACTAATCATTGCCTACCTCTTTTTTCGTGCACCTCCATTAGATTAATATCCCCTATGTTACTTTTGTATCTACCGATCCCTGAGGTAATTCTCCTCTTTCTAAATTTAAAATTTTGCTATTTTCTTTCACGTTTGGTGGGTGTATCAATATGTATCCTACATTCAACATCCTTTTTTTACTTTTGTAGTTTCATCGATCACTTTCACATTTGATTTGTCTATGATGTATGTCTAAACGATATACTCAAAGTCCTTATTTTCTAACTAACAAGAAGCTTCAATTGGACCTTTTTAAACGAGAATTTTAATCTTACAGGGGGATTTGCCTCTGCACATGCTGCTGCTAGGTACGACATAATAGTTAGAATGAGTATTATTAATAAAGATATAATGACACTATTTGAATGGAAAAATAGACTACTACCGCGTTAAATTTTCCTATTAATTTAAAGGCATATATAGGATCGCGTTGCGATTAAATTTAGAGGACTTGTTGATACAGTTTCATTTTTTTAGGCAGTTTCGTATTCTAATGATCCCGTCTTACCTGATGATTAGGATTTGCTTTCCCTATTTGAAAAAAGGAGATCTGTGTCACTCTCACTATGCTTCACACATGAAATTATACTGCTTTCAAGGGCTCGAATAGATTGATTTGAGAACTTGTTTCAGGGTTGCCCCGTGGGAGAACTTTCATAATCTCTTTCGCTCTCGGATCTAATTCTCTGCTTAGTGGCTTCATCAGGTCGCTTTGACTCTGGAAGGTCAATGACTTTCTTGGCCAGCAACTCGTCGAGAATCGCGGGGACGTCAGAATCAGGGAAAGGATAGGCCTTCCAATATAAGTTAAAACCAAAAGTTTCAAATGTGCTAGTCATACAACTATTATGACATGCTTAACTTAAAGATATGTTGTTCGGACTCTATATTCATTCAAATAAATTTACATAAATTATAACGGTGTGAGTACTAACTTGTCACGATCCAATTTCTGAGTCATGATGGCACCTACTATGTCCCACCAGTAAGTAAGTCAAGCCTTATCCCAAACGACAAGTAATGGGCGCAATGGCGGAAGAATAAAATAGAACACAAATCTTGCCCATAACAATAAGTACAAAAATGTAAGACTAAATAAAAGAGGGAAAAGAACAAAAGGAATCCCATGACTTGGTAAGGCCGGTACAAGAGCAACTAGCAAAAGAATAAGAGTACTAATAGTATCAAGTACTAATAGTATCAATACACATGTAGTCTCGAAATGAAAGACTGTCCAAAAATAGGGGAAGGAGAGGGGATCAACTCCTATTCTAAAAGCTCACCCTATCTCCGAGACCTGTAAATAGCTGGCTAGAATATCAACGACGGCGGCTAGTACTCGAATCTGCACCAGAAAAGACGCAGAGGTATAGTATGAGTACCAAAACAACGGGTACTTAGTATGCATCATCGGTCGACTAAGCTAAATCATAATAAAATTATAATAAAATGCGAGAATGTAAAATAAGACAAGGGATAAGGGAAAACCTGAGAACATGCTCTAAGATAGATAAATAAAGAATGAAATACGCGATGCCGAAATTAAAGTAGCTATTAAAACCCAACTAGGCCCCCATAAGCCTAGAGTGTACAGACAAGAGAAGACTAATCCAAACGGAACCCCATAAGCCCGATGGATGCAATCAAACCATACTTATGAATCTCTTCCGAACCACAACTCACCAGACTCGAACTGGTTCCATAATACCATGAAATAACCCATATACATCGGACTTGAACCGTATTTCCCTCCTCATGACTCACCACAAGTGCGGGACTCGAATCGGTAATTTAGTGCCATAAATAGATAGAGGATGCCGGACTCGAACCGGTCTTTAAAGGTCATAAATCAATAGAATGTGTCGGACTCGAACCGGTCTTTAAGTGTCATAAATTAATAGAATGTGCCGTACTCGAACAGGTTTTAAATACCATAAATCAATAAAATGTGCCAGACTCGAACCGATCTTTAAATACCATAAGTCAATAGAATGTGCCGGACTCGAACCGATCTTTAAATACAATAAACCAATAGAATTTGCCGGACTTGAACCAGTCTTTAAATACCATGAGTCAATAAAATGTGTCGGACTTGAACCAGTCTTTAAATACCATAAGTCAATAGAATGTGTCTAACTTGAGCCGGTCTTTAAATACCATAAGTCAATAGAATCTGTCGGACTCAAATCGGTCTTTAAATAAGCTCAAGATCATTAACCTAGCCCCGTACTAGGTATATACAAGGTAGCCTAAGGCTTAAGACTAAAGACAATATTGCAAAAGAAGGCCTCCTAAGTTTACAAGGAGCTAAAAGTGATATCCCAACCCCAAAGAATCAATTTACCTGAGGATAGGGTAAATGGGTTGATTCTACCTCCGAAACGGCCCTCAAATCAGCCAAATAACCCAACTTTTGATAACTAAGAAACCAACCGTAAATCCCAACCTCAAACTAGCATAATATCATACTAATACCATATAAAGTTCATTAAAGTGGAGCCTTTCCTTTTTGAGAAGCCTCCGCATGATGTCACGCTATCAAAATAACAATATACTCATCAATACGAGAACAAAAATACCCATATTGCATGTAAATGCGTTGGGTTCAAAATCGAGTCAAAAATCTCATATGGGGCCTGCTTACGAAATCATAAGTTTTAAACTTTCAAAACGTCCTTCAAAGATCAAGGATCATTTACCCTCAATAATGGGTGAAGTTTGCTTATCACAACACCCGAAATTAATCCACAAAGCTAGCTAGGGTTTTGGGCTTTAACGAAGAATTTACCAAGAAATTAGACAAAACTTACAAAGATTTAGATGAGGAAAAATGATGTTAACGAACTCTCCAAGCTCCCTTGAACACCCAAGAATCGCCCCTTCTCTCCCACTATCTGTCTAGAGATTTTTATGCTCTAACACTTGGAAAATATGAGAGAAAAATGGGTGAACAGGGGTTAAATGCTCTGCAGGTGCTGCTTAAGCGGTCACCACTAAAGCGGACAAGCCTCCGCATAAGTTTACAGGAGGGTACAAGGCTCCAGCCACTAAAGCAGTGCCCAAGCTGCTAAAGTGGCTTTCATCTAATTGGACAAAGGCCCGCTTAAGCTGTTGCACCAGATGAAGCAGCATCAGCACTTGGAAATAGTTTGCCAAGTTTCCAATGGGTCCTTGGGATTAGTTTGGAACCCCATGAATGCAAACAAACTGTGCTACCCTAACAAATTTGAAATTCTGGACTTAACGACTAAAACAAAATTTCTATCTAGGGTTGTTTAGATGAAATGTAAGTCCCATACCTAAATGGTCATTTTCATCACTTTCCACCCAATAGCCCAAAACGAGTTTGAAAGCCTCGGGACCCAGACCAAGGGTCCCCCTAGCCTAAAATAAATATTTCGAAGCTGATGGAATTATCAAAATTGGCATACGATGTCGTTTACCTGGAGTATAGGCCCGATAGCTAAATTTGAAAAACATCAACTTCAAAACAGAGAATTGGCTCTAAAAACCAAACGAATTACCCGATAACCGAACTGTCAGCTTCAGCGAGTCATAAATGACTTGGGGTAGCTATGAGAAAGAGCTAAACATCGAAATAATATGGAAATATAGAAAATGACCTGGAGGGTCATTACAATATCCACTACTAAAAGGACTTTCGTCCGTGAAAGTAAAGGGTAAGATGTACCTGAACGCTCAAACAGGTGGGGATACTGGGTCCGTGTCTCGCTATCGATCTCCCAAGTCGCCTCTTTAACTGGATGGTGCCTCCACTGGACCTTAACCACTGGAATCTCCCTGGAGCGCAACCGTCTAACATCCCTAGCTAAATGAGGACTAGCTCCTCTACGAATGCCAACCTCTCGTCCAACTGAATCGACTCCCACCATGGACGTGAGACTCATCTAGGATGTAACGCCTCAACATAGAGACATGGAAAACTGGATGAACAACTGGGAAATCTGGGGACAAAGCTAATTCATAAGCTACCTCTCCAACTACACCAAGTATCTCGAGTGGGCCAATATACCTGGGGCTGAGCTTACCCTTCCTCCCAAACCTCATCACTCCCTTCATGGGTGATACTCAGAGGAAAACTAGATCACCAACCCCAAATCTCAAGGCACGAAGTCTACAAACAGCATAACTCTTCTGCCTACTCTGAGCTGCCCTCAAACTATCCCGATCACCCGTACCCTATTTATGGACTCATGAAGCAAGTCAGTGCTACGTGGGCTAATCTCTGAAGTCTTAAATCAACCTATCAAAGATCGACAACGCCTACCATATAATGCCTCAAATGGTGCCATCTCAATGCTTGAATGGTAGCTATTATTATAAGCGAACTCTACCAAAGCTATGTGTTGCTCCCACTGACCTTCAAAGTCCAAGATGCAGACGCGGAGCATATCCTCAAGAACCTGAATGGTCCACTCTGACTGACCAATGATCTGAGGATGGAATGCGGTGCTAAGATCAACCTGAGTACCCAACTCCTCCTGTCAGGTCCTCCAGAAGCTAGAAGTAAACACTGAGCCTCTATCAAAAATAATGGATATGGGTACTCCATAAAGGCGAACTATCTCTTGGATGTAGATACGGGCTAACCTCTAGGCACTGAAGGAGATCTGAATTAGGATAAAATGAGCTGACTTGGTCAACCGATCCACGATGACCCAAATACTGTCAGAACCACGCGAAGAACTAGGTAAATCGGTCACGAAGTCCAGAGTAATCTGCTCCCACTTCCACTCAGGAATGGGTAGACTCTGAAGTAGTCTACCTGGTCGCTGATGCTAGGCCTTTACCTGCTAGCAACAAAGGCAACGAGCTACAAAGTCTGCAACATCTCTCTTTATGCCACTCCACTAGTAATGTTGCCTCAAATCTTTATATATCTCTGTTGTCCCAGGGTGAATAGAATAACTGAAGCTATGAGACTCTCGCAGTATCAACTAAATCAAGTCTCCAACCCTCGGAACACAGATGCAATCATAAAACCTCAGAATGCCCTCTGAATCTAGGGTAGCCCAACTAGACTCACCCCTCGCCACCTGATCACAGATGTTACGAAGGCTATTATCCTCAAACTGGCTACTCTGAATCTACTCAAATAAGGTAGACCTAGCCTCGACACTCGCAAGGATACTCTTGGAGTCCAAAATATTGAGCCGAACCAACAAGTTGGCTAAGAACTGAACATCTAAAGCCAACTGTAGCTCTGAAACTAAAATAGAAGCCAAACTACCCATGCTCACCGCCTTCCAGCTTAAGGCATCCGCTACCATGTTCGCCTTGCCTAGATGGTATAGGATAGAGATATCATAGTCCTTCAACAACTCAATGCACTTACGCTGCCTAGAATTAAGCTCTCTCTGAGTCATAAGGTGTTGAAGACTACGGTGGTTAGTGTAGATCTCACAACGAACACCATACAAGTGTAGCCTCCAAATTTTAAATGCAAAAACCACCGCCGCCAACTCCATATCATAAGTGGGGTAGTTGCGCTTGTGAATCTTAAGCTGCCTTGACGCATAAGCAATAACTCGGCCCTGTTGCATCAAAATACAACACAAACCAACACCAAAAGCATCACAATAAACTATAAACCCCTCGCCCTCAACAGAAAGGGTCAATATCGGAGCTGAAGTGAGAAAGCACTTGAGCTTCAAAAATCTCAACTCACAATCCTCAGACCACTGAAATGGAACTTCCTTCTTAGTCAGTATGGGCATAGGCGATACGATAGAAGCAAAACCCTCAACAAACCATCGGTAGTAACCCGCCAAACCAATAAAGCTATGAACCTCAGTCTGAGATGTAGGTCTGTCCAAATCATGAATAGCCTCAATCTTTACTGGATCTACCATAATCCCATCCTTAGACACCACGTGCCCTAGGAATGTAACAGAATCTAGCCAAAATTCACACTTTGAGAATTTGGCATAAAGCCTATGATCTCTCAAAGTCTGAAGCACAATTCTCAAATATTGCTCGTGCTCCCCCCCCCCCCCCCCCCGCTCCATGAATATACAAGAATGTCATTAATGAAAACAATAACGAAGGAGTCCAAATAGGGACTGAAAACTCAATTCATCAAATCTATAAACGTCGTTGGGGCATTAGTCAACCTAAAAGACATCACCAGGAACTCATAATGGCCATACCGAGTCCTGAAGGCTGTCTTAGAGATGTCCTCAACCCAAATCCTTAACTGATGGTAACCCGATCTCAAGTCAATCTTAGAGAACACTGCTGCACCCTGAAGCTGGTAAAATAAATCATCAATGCGAGGCATAGGATACTTATTCTTCACTATAACCTTATTCAGCTGCCTATAATTAATACTCATAGGCATAGAGCCATCATTTTTCTTTACGAACAAGACAGGAGCACCCCAAGACGATAGACTAGGCCGAATGAAACCCTTACTCAAAAGATCCTGAAGCTGAGAATTCAGCTCCTTAAGCTCTGTAGGAGCCATGCGGTAAGGTGCCATAAAAATAGGTCAGGTGTCCGGCTTGAGATCAATAGCAAACTGAATATCATGCTCAGAAGGAAAGCCAGTAGGGAAAACATCGGCAAACTCATAGACAATAGGAACAGAATCAAGCGAGGAAGTCTCAGTACTAACATCACGAACATAAGAGAGATAAGACTCGTAACCCCTCGACACTAATCTCCTAGCCCAAACATAAGAAATAATCCCCATTGGTGTACGTCCAAAAGAACCCTGCCACACAATTGGGGGTATGCTAGGCATGGCTAAGGTAACAATTTTTGCGAAGCAATCCAAGACCGCATGATAAAGGGATAACCAGTCCATGCCCAAAATCACATCAAAGTCCACCATATCTAATACGATAAGATTGGCCCAAGTATCAAACTCTCGAATGGTCACTATACATGATCTATAAAGGCTTCCAAGACAACTCTAATCGTGGTGCATAATAAGCAGAAATAGATGAATAAGTGGATCCCGGATCAAATAAAGCAATAGCAAGCCGATGGCATACTGAAATCATACCTGTAATAACACCATCCGAAGACTCTGCCTCCAGTCTACCAGGTACAATATATAAATGACCTCTCCCGCCGCATAGCAGGGCGTCTGACCTACCACCCATCCTACCTGCCTGAGAACCTTCTTGAGAACCAAGAAGACCACCCCTACGACTCTGAACACTATTTCTAGCTGGAGGCTGCACTGATCTGATAGGCTGAACACTCTGTGCTAGAGGCTGAATCGTCCCATGCTAGGGACACTTTCTGGAGAAATGGACAAACACTCCACAAGTAAACAAGGCCCAAGAATACCACTCAGTCCAGAAGATTAGGCTAATTTGAAATAGACACCATGTCTAGAAGACCCAGAATGTGCACCACTCGGAGACTGGCTGCTACTCTGGCCTTAAGAATCACCAAAATTGGACTGATCTCCATCAATAATCAGAAGTGTTGCCTGAACAAGCCTACTGGACTGACCCAAGTGCTGACATGACTGACGTGGAAAGCACCTACCCTGAGAACCTCTGCCTCTGAACTGTGAGCCTCTATGGCTCCCACTGAAACTACCCTGATGACGTGGTCTCTTATCGGTACCCATTTGGGCCTCGCGATGCATCTCCTCCATAGTCTGGGCATAATCAAAAATCTCAATAAAAGACCTACCAGCGGTAACCGAACTCTGAGTAGCCATGCTAAGAGAAAGTCTCAGTCTCCTAACATAACATCAAATCCTCTCATACTCGGTAGGTAGGATCGCGGTAGCATGTCTGGTCAACTAGTGAAATCGTGCCTCATACTCGAGAACTGTCATAGAACCCTGTTGTAACTCTATGAAATAGTCTCTCAAGCATTCACAAAGACTGTGGGGCACATACTTCTCCAAGAAGACCTCGAAGAACTGAGTCCAAGTTAAAGGGAGAGATCTAGCTGGTCTAGAATAAAAAAAAACTCTCCACCAATGTCTAGCAGTGAAGTTCAACTGAAAAGTAGTGTAATTGACCCCACGAGCCTCAACTAGGCCCAAATTATGAAGCATAACCTCGCAAGCAGCTAGGAACTCAAATGCATCCTCTGCTGGAGCCCCTGTAAACCTTGGAGGAGTCAATCTCAGAAATCTACCCAACATCTTCTGCTCTTCAACAGACATAGCAGGCTGGGTGACCACTGATTAAGAAACTATCGGTGTTAGGGTAACCTAAACTCTGGTTGCCGCAGCTACAGGCGGTGCCTCTATATTCGTACCACTCTGATCTGTAGATTGTGCACCATCAGACGATGCACCACTAACTAACCCCAATACCTGGACCAAGGTATCTCTGAGCAACGACGAAGAAATAAACCTCGGTGGAGCCTGGTCTGCCCCCTAGCCCACCAATGGATGGGGTGGCTGAACCTGTGGAACAACCTCTACCTCTGGAGCAATAACTGGATCTGGTGAAGGCTCTCTATCCGGCCCCCTAATTGGGGCTACAGCTCTACCCTGGCCGCGACCTCTGGGTCATCCACGGCCTCTAGCAGGTGCCCTAGCAGTGGGCTCAGGGTCACCGTCACCTGTCGTCGTAGCTCTCGTCCTAGCCATCAGCGAAAGGGTGAAACAACGAGAACCTTAGAAACCAACACAGAATTGGTGCATAAAATGAATGAAGAAAGTGAAGTTACCCTAAGAATGTATTGTAGCCTTTTGAAGATAAGATACGGACGTCATCGTTTCGATCCGCGGGACTCTATTAGACACTTGCTCTTATACTAACAATACCAGTGAACTTGGCTCTGATATCAATTTGTTATGACCCAATTTCTAAGTCATGATGGCACCTACTATGTCCCACCAGTAGGTAAGCCAAGCCTTAGCCCGAAATGGCAAGTAATGGGCGCAATGGCGGAAGAAAAAAATAGAACACAAATCATGCCCATGACTATAAGTATGAAAATGTAAGACGAAATAAAAGAGGGAGAAGAACAAAAGAAATCCCATGAGCTTGTAAGGCCAATACAAGAGCCACTAGCAAAAGAATAAGTGTATTAATAGTATCAATAAACATGTAGTCTCGAAATGAAAGACTGTCCAAAAATAGGGAAAGGAAAGGGGGTCAGCTCCTGCTCTGAAAGCTCACCCGATCTTCGAGACCAGTAGATAGCTGGATGGAATATCAACAGTGGCGGCTAGTACTCAGATCTACACCAAAAAAGATGCAGAAGTGTAGTATGAGTTCCAAAATAACGGGTACTCAGTAGGCATCATCGATCGACTGAGCTAAATCATAATAAAAGTATAATAAAATTCGAGGATATAAAATAAGACAACAGAGAGGGGAAAACCTGAGAACATGCTCTTAGATAGGTAAATAAATAAATAAACACGCGATGCCAAAATTAAAGTATCTATTACAACCCAACTAGGCCCCCATAAGCTTAGGGTTTAAACAAGAGAAGACTAATCCAAACGGACCCCCATAAGCCCTATGGATACAATCAAGGAATGTACCATTACCATACTTATGAATCCCTTCTGAACCACAACTCACTGAACTCTAACCGGTACCATAATACCATGAAATAACCCATAGACACCGAACTTGAACCGGATTTCCCTCCTCATGACTCACCACAAGTGCCGGACTCGAACCGATAATTTAGTGCCATAAATAGATAGAGTATACCAGACTCGAACCGGTCTTCAAGTACCATAAATCAATAAAATATGTCGGACTCGAACCGGTCTTTAAGTGTCATAAATCAATAGAATGTGCTGGACTTGAACGGGTCTTTAAATACCATAAGTTAATAGAATGTGCCAGACTTGAATCGATCTTTAAATACAATAAATCAATAGAATATGCTGGACTCGAATCGCTTTGTAAATACCATAAGTCAATAGAATATGCCGGACTCAAACCGGTCTTTAAATACCATAAGTCAATAGAATGTGCCGGACTCGAACCTGTCTTTAAATATCGTAAGTCAATAGAATGTGTCAGACTCGAAACGATCTTTAAATAAGCTCAAGGTCATTAACCTAGCCCCGTACTAGGTATATACTAGATAGTCTATGTATATACTAGATAGTCTAAGGCTCAAAATTAAGGATATGTTGCGAAAGAAGGCCTCCTAAGTCTACAAGGAGCTAAGAGTGATATCCCAACCCCAAAGCATCAATTTACCTAAGGGTAGGGTAAATGGGTCGATTCTACCTCCGAAACGGTGCTCAAATCAGCCAAATAATCCAACTTTTAATAACTAAGGAACCAACTGTAAATCCCAACCTTAAACTAGCATAATATCATACTAATACCATAATTAAGCTCAATCTATAAATAGGGTAAGCCTAGCCTGCCTAGATGCCGAAGAAAGCTCGATAAAGTCCTCTAAAGTGGAGCCTTTTCTTTCCAGGAAGCCTTCGAATGATGCCACACTATCGAAATAACAATCTACTCATCAATATGAGAAAAAAATACCCATATTGCATATAAATGCATCGGGTTGAAAATCTCATGTAGGGTCTACTTATGAAATCACAAGTTTGAAACCATCAAAACGTCCCTCAAAGCTCAAGGATCATTTACCCTCAATAATGGGTGAATTTGAACATCACAACACCCAAAATCAATCCATAAAGTTAGCTAGGGTTTTGGACTTAAACGGAGAATTTACCAATAAATTAGACGAAACTTACAAAGATTTAGACAAGGAAAAATGATGTTAACGACTCTCCAAGCTCCCTTGAACACCTAAGAATCGCCCCTTCTCTCCCACTATCTTTCTAGAGCTTTTATGCTCTAATACTTAGAAAATAAGAGAGAGAAAAAGGTGAAAGAGGGTTAAATGCTCTGCATGTGCCACTTAAGTGGTCACTTGACTGCTTAAGCGGTCACCACAAAGCATACAAGCCTCCGCTTAAGCAGATAGGCGAGTCTAAGGCTCCAACCGCTAATGCGGTGTCCAAGCCACTAAAGCGGCTTTCGCTTAAACGGCCAAAGATCCGCTTAAGCAGTTGCACCAGCTAAAGCAACATCAGCATTTGGCAATATTTTGCCAAGTTTCCAACAGGTCCTCGGGATTCGTTCGGAATCCCGTGAACATAAACAAACTGTGCTACCCTATCAAATTTGACATTCCAAACTCAACAATAAAAACAAATCTTCCATCCGAGGTCATTTCGATGAAATATGGGTCCCACACCCATGACCATTTTCATCACTTTCCACCCAATAGCCCAAAATGAGTCTGGAAGCCTCGAGACCCTTCCTAGCCTAAAATCAACGTTTTGGAGCTGATGGAATTGTCAGATTTAACATACGAGGTCATTTACCTTGAGTTTAGACCCGGTAGCCAAATTTGAAAAGCATCAACTTTAAAATAGAGAATTGTCTCTAAAACCAAATGAACTACTCGGTAACTGAACTGTCAACAGCAGCTAGTCATAAATGACTTGGGAAAGCTATGGGAAAGCTCTAAATGTTGAAATAATATGAAAATGTAGAAAATGACCTGGAGGGTCATTACATAACTTATAGCTATGCTATGTTGTTCGGCCTCTCAAAAATGCTACATCACCCTTATGTGGTCCTCCGAAAATACATTACTTTTGAAAGATCCAATACGCACTCAATGACATTATTGAAGAGTTCGAGTAACATAGGCTTACAATATCTTTTTTATGTGAATGAATTTAAGATTTAAAGAGCATGACAAATTGAACAATGTTGCGACAATATGGATAGATGGGGAGGCAAGCAAAGACAATTATCGTACCATTATAATTATTACACCACATTAAACCATCGAAATTCAATGATTCTCATGAGTACCATCAATGGAAAAAATGTCAGCTCAGAATCCTAGAAGCATGCCTTCTACTTCACCCTTCAATCTTAGTAGAAAAATCAAACACCTTTGCAAAATGTTTCAGATAAATAATCAGATCAGCTGAAATAAAGGCATTGACAATGGAAAGAATTCAGATACAATGAGAGCACTATGTAACTCAGTAGTGTCATTAAACAAATTTACACTGCTCTGCTATCCTCTGTTTTCAACTTGAGTAAAAACTGATTTTGGCTCACCATTATTGTCTTTTGACTTGATATGTATATTCAAGTCACATTATTCTATTGGTACATCCGATTAAGGACTATGCTTTATAGTTTCACAACATGAATTTTTTTTGTTATCTTGATATTTAGCTCTTCTAAGGAAGGCTGGGAGATGGAATTAAGGAAACATGCCTAATTTCTCAAAGGAAGAGTTTGTGTACATACTTCGACGTCAAAGCAAGGTTCTCTTGAGGAATCTTAAAATATAAGGGAGTCCTACTACACGAATGTGGACTATTGGAAGCTCGGATGGGGTAGTTTCTCAAAAAAAGTGACTGACCACTTATCTTACCATAGCTTAGGAATGTCATAATATCTGCGATAGAGCTATTAAAAAGCTTTCTTGGTTCATTACTAATGTAATTTTACAGATTTTATGAACCAAAAGGAATATTGTCTAATTGGATATATGCATGCAAGTATATCTATCTTGGACCGATTGCAAATGAGAAATGATCATAACTTGACTCTCCACCCCTCCCTTTTACATTATGTTGTTTACGCTTTCAAAGTTGACCGAATTTAGTATTTGGCTGAGGGCATATGATAAGGATGCTATAAAGTGCAACAGAAAATCTAAAGCTAAGCACTTATATATGAAGGAAAATTAAGTACTAAGCTTTCCCACATGTAATTGGACTCCATTATGATTGTTGCTCCTTTTAAGTCCTGTACTTATCATGTTGAACAACATACTTTATCCATCCGTGAGTGAATGCATGCCATAATCCTCTGTGAATTCCGCTGTTGACCACCATGGCACCACATACCAAATGGGAAACTTTGAATTCCACTGTGTCTCATATGGTTCGCCTTAATATAGAGGAGCCATGGTAATTTCGTGTCAATGATTTTGCTTATTTTGAGTCATCGGTCGGCTTATGAGATATCTGACAAAGGAACATTGGTAATTTGTATTTTAATCAATAAACAAGAAGTCTTAGTAACACATCTTTAATGTAAAAATGTCTTACCATAATGGGAAGTAAACTGCCTCATGGCTCTCGACTATTGACTGATCGTCCTCTTCCCTAGAATGGAGTGAATACAGTTTCATTCACACATTTAAGGTATACTTTTTGTTAAATTTGGTTGAACCATTTTGAACTATTATCGAGTCGTAAAATATAGTATTTATTGCCGAGTAGAAGTAAAACTAGAACTAAGAGGGATTTGAAGACGTGTAAAGAAACCAAATCTCATATTGATTAACCTATGATACCAAGCTGTCATGACCCGATTTATCAAGTCATGATGGCGCCGACCTTATCCAACCAGTAGGCAAAACAAGCCATAGCCTGAAGCAGCAAGCAACGGGCCAACGGGCGAAAACCAGAAAAGACAAGACAGAATGATAACAGTGGTAATAATAGTAAGCAAAAATAGAAATATATCATAAAACAGATACCAATAGGAGAAGAAAGAGAACAAAATATACAAATAAATCCCTCCCAAGACCTAGTAAGGTCAGTACTAGAACCACTACACAAAAATAACTAGAGTACTAGACAGACTCTAAAATATACATAATATATACAAGGCAGTCTTGAAAGAAAAAAACTAAACTGGAATAGATAGAGGAGAGTCAGCCTCGAACGACAACAAGCTTACCCTGCTCCGGATCTGTATTAGGGTTGACGAAATCACGTTAACGCCGGCTGCTAGTACCCAAATCTACATTAGGGAAAAGATGCAGAAGTGCGGTATGAGTACCAAAGTAATGGGTACTCAGTAGGCATCATCGGTCAGCTGAGCTCAAATATAGCATAAGTATAACTAAAATGCGAGGGTACAATCTAAGTCAATGGTAAATAAGGAAAGAAAAGTAACTAGCTATTGAGCTATGCAAATGCAATAAAGGAATAAGTAAAAGCAATACGGGAAAGTAAATAATGCAATAATCATAAGGCAAACCAAACATAAGCAAACTGGGCCCCCATAAGCCTAGAAGGCACACTGAAGAAGATAATTAACCCGATCGTGCCCCCATAAGCTGGTGGGACATGCAAGAAATAAGTAAAAGAAAGGCGTAGATAATCGGTAACGAAACCAGTCCCACGTAACCATAGTACTCATCCAGGTATACACCGGGCTTGAACCGGTACCAATGGATAGTAATGAAAGGCTAGACGCCGGGCTTGAACCGGTAATAATGGATAATAACAAGAGGCCATACGCCGAATTCGAACCAAAAATAGTGGGTAATAACGAGAGGCCACATATATGATATACAACAGAACTCATAATCAGATGTCGGACTCGAACTGGAACTCAAAGGAACCACAACTCCCAGAACAACAGTAATCAGTACTAGAACTCCAGATCATAACATAACCAGATGTCGTACTTGAATCGAAACTCATAGTAACCATAACATAACTAGAATTTAGTGAACCCATAAGTAATCAAACTCAACTGTAAAACTGAACCCAAACCGTACTCGATGCCAAAGTTGTGTCAGAACTCACAATAAATAGCAAAAATAAAGTATATGCTGGCCCTGAATTGAAACTAAAACACATTTATATAAACATACACATAACTAGCTAAAAGGAAAAAATTCAAGGTTTCCCAGCTCAATACCACACCCTAAGCTCATAAATACTACTTCATATTAAGGGATAACGGGGGACCGAAATCTATCAGAACAGGGCCCTAATCCGATAAATAAGGCATGAAATATTTCAACCGATACCCAAGCTACAATTACCTACCCCAAAACTAGCATAATAGCATGCAATTACCATAAATAAAATCTGTCTAGGGATAGGATAAGCCTAGCCTACCTGGATACTAAAGCTTAAAGCCCCTCCGAATAGTACCCTACTAGAACCAGAGCTTGAATAACTTGATGTTTATATAAATTGTCCAAATTATCTTCCTTCCCAACTTCCCTTGTACAAGCATATGAAGATATATGTATGCCACATGAATTAACTTGATTCTATAAGTAAATTGATGTAAATGTTACTAACGGATATATATATATCATAAGTGGTAGAAGTAGTAAGGTATACATGTATAGGATTTTAATTGAAGTAAAGTGGAGGTTCTAGATAAAGTTACATAGAAAGTATATATATATATATATATATATATAGAAATGTAACTCTTAGGTGGAACAAGGATTGGAACCTAGTTGTAGATTAGTTGTTTAATAATTTACGTGTGGCATCCCAATACAACAACAACCATAGTTGACTATCTCCTTCACTTCCACATGGAAGTGGAGACATTTAACACCTCACTTTCATATTTCGTTATATATATATTTGGGTATTACATAGGTTCGGGGTAAAATAAATATAACTTTTTGAATATATCACAATTAATAGAAAATTATTTTGAATAAAACCTCTATTATATAATAATAATAATAATAATATTTTAACATATCTAGACTCACCATCTCTACTTAAAATATTAGTAAATTATAAAACTGTTATAAAATAATATAGATATATCATAACTAAAGAATTTTCATAAATATATAAAACATTTTTAGAAAGGTGATTAAAATATATCCCTACCAAATTCTAATTTAATTTAAATATTTCAAAATACGCTCGGTATTAATAAAATTCTCAAACGAACTGGCCGAAAATCGAACTGTCAATCCCAGCAAGTCATAAATAACTTGGGGCAGTTATAAGAAAGCTCTAAATGCCTAGAATGTATGAAAATGAGAGAAATGACCGGGAGGGTCATTACACCCACATATGAATAGTCAGCTTCTTTAAGACAAAGCAATAAACGTAAGAGTGCTTTTAATAATTTCAAAGTAACGCTTTTGTTTTAGTGATTATGAAATCACCATTAGAATGTAATAATTGGGAAAATAATTTACTACATTTACGTGTGTAACACTTGCAAAAGAATACTACTGCATGAGGCTTTTTAAATCCAATTAGTTGGTAAATTATGTAGAAAAATAAAGGAAAAACTACCAATGAAAAAGGAGAAAAAATGAAAAATGCAAATCTATCCCACTTTTTTAAAATTTTATTTTTGTTTTATATTTATTTTATTCATATTTTCAAAAGTGGAAATAATTAAATGCATTATTCACTTACATGTGGGATCATGTCCCTTTAAAATATCAATTAAAAATAATACACATTTAAGTAAATGGAAAATGAAAAGACCAAAAGCCTTTCATTTTCCAAAACTGTTTAATTTTTAGCATATAAAATAAGATGATTTGAGGATCTGGCTTCTTAATTTTGCCTCTTCTCCTTCGAAAATGTGATTTCACCAAGAAAATAGAAAGAGATGTTATGTCATGGTCCTTCAAAAAATCTTGTGTGTAATGAATAAGGTTTGTGACTTTCAAAGGATGTGGTATAGTGGATGGGGTCGCTTCTCTCTTAATCAGAGGTTTCGGTTTTGAAACCTTGATATGGAAATTTTTTTGATAGGGAGCGCTACCCCTGGCCCTACCTGACGTGGATCAAAATTAGTCAGATTTTAATACGGATAATGAATAACAGATAAAAATAAAAAATAAAAAGGTTGTGGGACAAACACTTTTCTCAAGATAAAAGTTTTTTGGAAAAGATATTGTAATATAATCCTCCTACGAGATGTTATATATTGAGAAAAGAAAAAATTGTTTTGATTGAGGAATTTATAGGAAAAGTGTTGAAATTGTCAAAGGGCAAGAAGAATTAGTTGGAGAAAGAATTAATATATTTTTGGATCATTCATATCAAATTAAGAGGAGAACAAGGAAAAATCCATTTTGGGATTTGAAAGGAGATATTGTTGCATAAATGTAGGGGGGATGAAGATCAATGAGGCAAAGTAAAATAGTAAAAAGAAAATGAATGGAAAAGGCAAAAAAACTCAAGAAGGTATCTATAATTAGTGTTAGACAATCCATAATTAGTGAAAGACAACAGTATTTTAATTTCTTTCATTCTTTTATTTTTTCTTAAAAATGTGTTTTCTGTTTCATTTTTCCATATGATTTTTTTTTATTAAAGTTAATCTTCTCAGCATTAAATTTAGAATGTCAAAAAGCACTAAAAATTTTCACGAAGCCTGAAACAGCTAAACATGAAGACCTCTACGATATTTATACCACCTCTTAATTCTTACTGAAATAATAATAATGAACATTCTAAATTTTATGCCTCTTCATATTCATCAATTTGTGTATATTTTATATATGAAGTAAGAAGACATCACTTACAACATAGTGTCTGTTATCAATTTGGCTTGGGAGATTCAAAAGAGGTTGTCACCCAAGGATGATGAGATAATCACGGATGAAACGGTCAAATAGAGTAAAAAAAAGTGATAAAAATGTTTGCTCCAAAATCTCAAATGAATCATATTGCCATACAAATGTTAATGTCCAATTTATATCATCAATGTTTATTTTTACTTCTTGTAGACCACATTTATAGGATTACACTGGATATGCTATTTATATTTTTATTTTTATTTTTATTGTTTAATGTCTATCTTTATTTTGTGTCATATTAGAGTATTGCAGAATATTTGTATACAAGATTAAGCATAAAATATAATCATGTGTTATGATTTTGAGTAAAATGGGGGAAAAATTGACTTTTGAACTTCACAATGCAAAAATATATAAATGCTAACCTTATTAGTATTGTATCATTAGCTATGTAAAATTATTTAGGGGCAATACATTATTACAATTTTTAGTCACACGAGCACACATATTCTCTTTCTCATCGTCTCTTTTTAATATATGTCAATAAAAAAATAATGCTCATCTAAGTTCTATATCTGATGATTTAATAAATTATAAAAAAAACATATTTAGCATATGAATGTATATAAAATTTTCATCTATTCTTTTTCTGGTAAATTTAAAGTTACTAATTTTGTAAAAATCGTGCGAGGCGCGGCCTATTTCACTAGTATATATATAAAGGAAAGTTATAAATCTACTGACGTGGCACTCTCTAAGGGCTAGATTCATATTTATTTTTTTGTGGTTTTTTTGGCCTTATTTCTAATTTTAAAAAACATAAAATTAACCTTAAAATTTAAAGAATATTAAAGATAGTCATATTTAATTCCTTCCATCATTAATGCTATTAATGATAATTATATCATTTCTTTAATTCACCCCTTTTCCTTTCTCTGTTTTTTTATTTTCATCCAAGGAGTATATATATATATATATATATATATATATATATATATATATATATATATATTACAACTTTCTTCAGTTATCTCCTTCAATCTATTTAATTTGTTCTTTAATTTGCACCTTAATTCTTCTTAAAGTCTATCACATAACGGTTGAGACATTAAGGAAAGAGCCAAAGAGGCACCTAACTTTTTTATTTCAGATTAAATAACGTACATTAAAGAAAAGCACTAACTACTAAAACTATACTATAAAACTCAATCTTCCAATTATTTCTACCCATAACATGAACATGAATTTTCAGATAGAGGAGAGAAATAGATACAGAAAGTCCAATGTGGAAGATATATAAGGAAATAGAAGTCAAGTAATTGATTGTTTTTTCTTTTATTTGTTTTGCTTTCTTCAAGGTTCAAACACATGAAAATTTCATGTTTATCTAAAATTCTTTTTACCTCAACTTGATGAATTTTTATAACATGAAGAAATGTTTTTTAGACCTACAAAGTTGTGGGTTCATGTCAAGTGTCAAGTGTCAAGAGGTAAAGAGTCAAGATCATTGTAATCTTCATGGTTAAATGTAATGACCCTCCATGTCATTTTTCTGTATTTTTTGCACTATTTCAAAGGTTAGAGCTTTCCTATAGCTTCCCCAAGTCATTTATGACTTGCTGGAGCTGACAGTTCGGTTATTGGGCAGTTCATTTGGTTTTTTGAGCCAATTTCCTATTTTGAAGTTTTCTCTGTTAAGGATTAGGTATCGGACCTAGACTTTAGGTAGACGGCCTCGTATGCCAATTTTTATAGTTCTATCATCTTTAGAACGTTCACTTTATCCTAGGGGGACCCTTGGCTCGGGTTTTGAGACTTTTGGACTTGTTTTGGGCTATTGGGCGGTTTTCGGTTAAACAGCCCTTAGGTGGGACCCACTTTTCATCAAAACGACCTTGGATGGAAATTTTAATAACGTCGTTGAGTCTAAAATGTCGAATTTGATAGGGTAGCATAGTTTGTTTGTATTCTTGGGATTTCGAACGAAACCTGAGGGTCCGATCGGAGATTTGGCACTTAGCCAAATTTGTTAATGCAAGCCTCAGCTGATATAGGCCAAAAATGGCATTCGTATTCGTGAATCCATTTGCCTCATTCATGAAGGCCAAGGAAAATAGCTATCACAATGGCAAGACCTTGGCCGCGTGCGCGAAGGATAGGCCTGGCTGAGCATAGCGTTCGCGATGAAGGGACCCCTGGCGTTATTAAGTGCTGAGAAACCCGATTTCCTCCATTCTTCAAGTCTCAAAACTGCATTGAAAACCCTAGAGAGGTAAGGGAGTGAGGACATTGATCCTTGGGTGTTCGGGGCGAGTTGGTTGCATTATTTTGGTCATTTTCTCATTAAGATTTTCGTAAGATTTCGTCTAATTTATTGATTTATTCTTCGATTTAGCTTCAAATCCCTAGTTCACTTTTCAGGATGATTTTGGTTTCTTTTGTGCTTGGAATTTACCCATTTTTAGGATAAACGATCCCTGAGCTTAGAGGAACATTTCGACAGTTTCAAAGTTGTGATACGTAAGCGGGCCCCACATGAGATTTTTAGCTCAATTTTGAGACCCGAAGCATTTACATGCAATAGGGGTATTGTTATTCTTGTATTAATTTATAGATCATTATTTTGATAGCGTGGCATCGTTAGGAGGCTTCTCGAAAGCGAAAAGCTCTGATTTAGTGGACTTTTTCGGGCATTCGTCGGTGACCAGGTAGGCTAGGCTTACTTTTCTCATAGATTGAGCTCTATTATGGTATTGGTATAGTATTATGCTAGATTTGGATTGGAATTTATGGTTTGGTGGCATGCTAGTGATATTTGGAATAGCTAACTGATTAGAGGGTCGTTTTTAGGTAGAAATGTCCCAATCGTCTCTCTCTTGAATTAAATTATTGCCTTAGGAGTTTTGTAGACTTATATAATACCTTAAGATTCAACTTTGAAGCCTTATTCAAATTTTAAATAGAAATTTCCTTAGTATGGACTATTGGGGTTAGTAGCGGGCCCCGTCGACCCTCGTTTAGGTTAATTATCCTAATTAGCTCCTTGTAGACCTAGGAGCACTTCTTTCTTCATCTTGTGTGTCTTCTTAGAATCTATTGTGACTTAGACATCTTTCCAACTTCCAGCTAGACTTGTAACCTTGTATTTACTTTAAAGATCGGTTAGAGTCCAGCAACTACTATTGGCATATAGTACTATATTCCTAGTTTGAGTCTAGCATACATGATACTAGAGTCTGGTTTGAGTCTGGCATTTGTTGGTCACTTATGATATTAAAGACCGGTTCGAGTCCGACATTTATGGTTTATTATGATGCTAAGAGTCTGGTTCGAGTCCAAAAATTATGGTATGGAAAGATACGAATATGATTTTGGTTGTCGATCATTTCATATTTATTTTTATTGATGATTCTGCTCTTGATTGTATCCATCAAGCTTATGGGGGCTCGTTTGGGTTAATCTTTCCTTGTTTGCACCTTCTGGGCTTATAGGGTCCTAGTTAGGCTGTAGTTAGATTGCCTTCTTTTTGATATTATTTATACTGTTATTTATTATCTGTCAGCTGGAGCATTATTTTAGGTTTTTCCCTTTATACCTGACTTTAGCTTACATTCTCACATCTTATTATGCTCTTATTATGATTTAGCTCAGTCGATCGATGATGCCTACTAAGTACCCATTGTCTTGGTACTCATACTAAACTTCTGTATCTTTTTTTGATACAAATTCGAGTACTAGTTGCCGCCGTTGACGCTCTATTCAGTCTTACTTTTGAGTACATTTGGATTTAGCTCGTTCTTTCAGAGCTGAAGTTGATTCTCTCTCCTTCCGTTATTTTGGATAGTCTTTAATTTTGAGACTACATGTATATTCGATAGTATCAGTACTCTTATTCTTTTGGTTTTAGTGGCTCTTATACCGACCTTACTAGGTCGTAGGATATTCTTTTGCTATCTTTCTCTCCTCATATATATATATATATATATATATATATATATATATATATATATATATATATACACACTGTTGTACTTGTAAGTTAGTTCCTACAATCACATTGCATGCTTAATTTCGGTATTTATAATTCCTTCCACCAATTAGCTCATTACTTGTTGTTCCCGGCTACGATTTGGCTTACCTACTGGTGGGATAAAGTAGGTGCCATCATGACTTGAGAAATTTGGTCTTGAAAAATTGGTATCAGAGCCTAGGTTCACTGGTATTGTTGGTACAAGAGCAAGTGTCTAGTAGAGTCCCGTGGATTGGAGCAATAACGTTCGTATCTTATCATCGGGAGGATATAGGACATTCTTAGGAGAATATCACTTTCTTTATACATTTCATGCGTCGAGTCTGTGTTAGTTTCTAACGTTCTCATTGTTTCACTCTTTCACAAATGGTCAGGATGCAAGCTACGATGACCGGCGATGAAGACCCCGAGTCCACTACTAGGACACCTGCTAGTAGTCTTGGCTAGCCCAAAGGTCACAGCCAGGCTAAAGCTGCATCCCTAGCTAAGGGTCAGGATAGGGAGCCTTCACTAGATCCGATTATTGCTCCCGAGGCAGATGTAGCTCCACAGGTTCCACCACCCCAGCCATTGGTGGTCCAGGGGGTAGCTCAGGCTCCACCGGGGTTTATTTCTTCTTCATTACTCAGAGATGCCTTGGTCTAGTTATTGGGATTAGTTGATGGTGCACTGTTTGATAGTGCTCAGTCTGCGGATCAAAGTGGTAAATATGTAGGGGCGCAGCCTATAGCTGTGGCTTCCAGAGTTGTGGTCCCTCCAGCCTCGGTAGTTGCTCAGCCAGCAGCCACCCAGCCAACTATGTTTATTGAGGAGCAGAAGATATTGGGCAGATTTTTGAGATTGACTTCGCCTAGGTTTTCAGGGGCTCCAAGTAAGGATTCATTTGAGTTCTTGACTACTTGCGAGGAGAGGCTCAGTAATTTGGGAATAGTTGAGGCTCGTAGGGTTGACTACATAACTTTTCAGTTGGATTTGGCAGTTAGACATTAGTGAAGAGGTTATCTTAATTCTAGGCCAACTGGACTTTCCCCTATGACATGGACTCAGTTTTCTGAGGTTTTCTTGGAGAAGTATATGCCTCGTAGTCTTTGTGAGCACCTGAGAGATCAGTTTATCGGCTTACAATAGGGTTCTATATTGGTGGTTGAGTATGAGGCATAATTTTACGAGTTGGCCAAACATGCTACTGCGATCTTGCCTATCGAGTATTAGCAGATTCAGTGTTATGTTAAAGGGCTAAAACTTTCTCTTCGCATGGCTACTTAGAGTTTGATTGCAGCTGGCAGGTCTTTTGTTAAGGTTTTTTATTATGCCCAGACTATGGAAGAGATGCATCGTGAGGCCCAAGGGGACAGCGATAAGAGACCACATCTTCAGGGTAGTTTCAGTAGTAGTCGTGGTGGTTCGCAGTTCAGAGGCAGAGGTTCTCAGTGTAGGTTTCCTCCGCATCAGTCTTATCAGCATCAGGGACAGTCTAGTAGTAGACTCATTCAGATAGCGCTTCAAATTACTGACAGAGGTTAGTCCAGCTACAGTGATTACTATAGCCCAAACAGTGGCTAGTCTTCGAGAGGTGCACATTCTGAGTCTTCTAGCCGAGGTGGTTATTTCGGATTGGCCGAATCTTCTGGACAGAGCAGAGTGTCTGGGGCATGATATAGTTGCAGAGTTATTGGTCATTACTCTAGAGAGTATCCCCAGCGTGAGAGGGTTCAGCCTACTGCACAGAGTGTTCAGCCAATCAGATCAGTACCGTCTCCAGCTAGATGTGGTGCTCAAGGTCGCAAGGGTGGTCCCCAGGGTTCTCGAGGAGGCTCTAAATTAGGTAGGATGGGTGGTCGATTAGGTGCCCAACCAGGTGGCTAGCAAGGTAGAGTCTTCGGATGTTGTTATTACAGGTATGATTTCAGTGTGTCGGCAACCAACTATTTTCTTATTTGATCTGGGATCTATTTATTCATATGTTTTTCCTTTTATGCACCACGGTTAGAGTTTTCTTGGGAGCCTTTATCTATGTCATTGTGTGTATCTACTTTTGTGGGTGATTTTTTAGTAGTGGATCGTGTTTATAGGTCATGTGTTGTGACGGTTCGAGAGTTTGATACTCAAACTGATCTTATTGTGTTAGATATGATGGACTTTGATGTGATTCTGGGCATAGACTGGTTATCCCCTTATCATGCGATCTTGGATTATTTTGCCAAGACCGTTACTTTAGCCATGCCTGGCATACCCCAGGTTGTGTGGCAGGGTTCTTTTAGCCGCGCATCGACAGGTATTATTTCTTATGTTTGGGCTAGGAGATTGGTGTTGAGGGGTTGCGAGTCTTATCTTTCTTATGTTCGTGATGTTAGAACAGAGAGTCCCTCGCTTGATTCTGTTCATACTGTCCCTGAGTTTTTTGATGTTTTCCCTACAAATCAGCCTGGCCTTCCTCTTGAGCGTGATATTAAGTTTGCTATTGATCTTGAGTCGGGCACCCGACCTATTTCCATGGCACCTTACCGTATGGCTCATGCCGAGCTTAACGAGCTGAATTCTCAGCTTTAGGATTTTTTGGGTAAGGGTTTCATTAGGCTGAGTGTGTCACCTTGGGGTGCTCATGTCTTGTTCGTGAAGAAAAAGTCTATGTGTATGAGTATCGACTACAAGAAGATGAATAAGATTACAGTGAAGAATTAGTATCTTATGCCTCGTATTGATGATTTATTTGACCAGCTTCAGGGTACGACAGTGTTCTCTAAGATTGACTTGAGATCCAGTTACTATCAGTTGAGGATTCGAATTGAGGACATCCCTAAGACAACTTTCAGGACTCACTATGGCCAATATGAGTTCCTGTTGATGTCTTTTGGGTTGACCAATGCCCCAGCAGCGGTCATACATCTAATGAACCGTGTGTTCAGGCCCTATCTGGATTCCTTTATGATTTTTTTGATTGATGACATCCTTGTGTATTCGAGGGGCAGGGAGAAGCACGAGCAGTATTTGAGTATTGTGCTCCAGACTTTGAGAGATCATAGGCTTTTTGTCAAATTCTCAAAGTGTGAATTTTGGCTCGATTCTGTTATATTTCTAGGGCTTGTGGTGTCTAAGGATGGGATTATGGTGGATCCAGCGAAGATTGAGGCTATTCGTGAATAGGATAGACCTACACCTCCGACTGAGGTTCGTAGCTTTATTAGTTTGGTAGGTTACTATAGGCGGTTTGTTAAGGGTTTTGCTTCTATTGCAGCGCCTATGACTAGGTTGACTACGAAAGAGGTTCCCTTTCAGTGGTTCGATGAGTGTGAGTCGAGCTTTTGAAAGCTTAAGGGCGAGGGGTTTACAGTTTACTGTGACGCTTCTGGTGTTGGATTAGGTTGTGTTTTGATGAAGCAGGGTCGAGTTATTGCTTATGCATCGAGGTAGCTTAAGTTTCACGAGCGCAACTACCCCACTCACGATTTAGAGCTAGCAGCGGTAGTTTTTGAGCTTAAGATATGGAGGCATTACTTGTATGGTGTTCGTGGTGAGATCTATACTGACCATCGTAGTCTTCAGTACATTATGACTCAGAGGTAGCTTAATTCTAGACAACGCAGATCGATTACGTTGCTGAAGGACTTTGACATCTCAATTCTATACCATCCAAGCTAGGCAAATGTGGTAGCAGAGGCCTTTAGCCAGAAGGCGGTGAGTATGGGTAGCTTGTATTCTATTTCAGTTTTGAAGCCGCCATTAGCATTGGACATTAGCCAACTAAATGGTTCGAATTGATATTTCAAACTCTAGGAGGATTCTTTCTAGCGTTGAGGCTAGGTCTACCTTATTTGAGTAGATTCAGAGTCGCCAGTTTGAGGATAGTAGCCGTTATAGCATCTGTGACTAGGTGTTGAGGGGTAAGTCCAGTCGAGCTAACTATATATGATGATTACATTTATGTTTCAAGGGTTGGAGACTTGATTTAGTTAATATTGCAGGAAGCTCATAGCTCCAGATATTCTATACACCCTGGGACAACTAAGATGTATAGAGATTTGAGGCAGCATTACTGGTGGATTGGTATGAAGAGAGATGTTACGGACTTTGTAGCTCGTTGCCTATGTTTTCAGTAGGTAAAGGCCAACCATCAGAGACTCGATGGCTTGATTCAGAGGTTACCCATCCCCGTGTGAAAGTGGGAGCGGATTACCATAGACTTTGTGAGTGGTTTACCTCATACCTCCTGTGGTTCTATCGGCATTTGGGTCATTATAGACCGATTGACCAAATCAGCCCATTTTCTCCCTATTCAGATGTCTTTAAGGGCCGAGAGGCTTGCCCGTATCTATGTTCATAAGATTGTCTTCCTGCATGGAGTACCTATATCTTTTATTTAAGACAAAGGCTCAGTGTTCACTTCTAGCTTCTGGAGAGCTTTTCAGGAGGAGTTGGGTACGCAGGTTGATCTTAGCACTGTATTCCACCCCCAGACCGATGGTCAGTTAGAGGGGACTATTGAGGTTTTGAAGGATATGCTCCACACATATGTGATGGACTTTGGAGGTTAGTGGGAGCATCACTTAGCCTTAGCGGAGTTCGCTTATATTGGGATGACACTATTTAAGACATTATATGGTAGGCATTGTCGATCTCCTATTGACTAGTTTGAGAATTATGAGGTTAGGCCTCATGGTACTGACTTGCTTCGTGCGTTCTTGGATAGGGTGCGGGTGATTCAGGATAGGTTGAGGGCAACTCAGAGTACGCAGAAGAGTTACACTAATTGTAGACTTTGTGCCTTAAAGTTTAGAGTTAGTGACTGAATATTCCTTCGAGTATCACCTATGAAGGGAGTGATGAGGTTCGGGAAGAAGGGAAAGCTAAGCCCCAGGTATATTGGGCCATTTGAGATACTTCGGACTGTTGGAGAAGTGTCTTATGAGTTGGCCTTGCCCCCAGATTTTTCATCTATTCACCCAGTTTTCCATGTATCCATGTTACGACGCAACATTCCAAATGAGTCACATGTTCTTCGATGGGACTCAATTCAGTTGGACAATCGATTGACCATCGTGGAGGAGCCAGTGCTTATACTAGCCAGGGATGTGAGACAGTTGCTCTCTAGATAGATTCTAGTTGTTAAGATTCAGTGAAGGCACTGTCCAGTCGAGAAGGCTACCTGGGAGATTGAGAGTGAGATACGGGCCCAGTATCCCCACCTGTTTCATCCTTCAGGTACATCTTGATCCTTTACTTTCGCAGATAAAAGTCATTTTAGCAGTGGATATTGTAATGACCCTCAGGTCATTTTCTGTATTTCTACAATATTTTGACTTTTAGAGTTTCTCATAGCTTCCCCAAGTCATTTATGACTTGTTGGAGCTGACATTTCCGTTATCGGGCAATTCATTTGGTTTTTTGAGCCAATTCCCTATTTTGAAGTTTTTGCTGTTAAGGATTGGGTATCGGGCCTAAACTTTAGGTAGATGACCTCGTATGTCAATTCTGATAGTTCCATCAGCTCTAAAACGTTGACTTTAGCCTAGAGGGACCCTTGGCTTGGGTCCTGAGACTTTTGAACTCATTTTGGGCTATTGGGTGGTTTTTGGTTAAAACGACCCTTAGGTGTGGGACCCACTTTTTATTGAAACGACCTCTGATTGAAATTTTGATGGCGCTACTGACTCCAGAATATCGAATTTGGTAGGGTAGCATAGTTTGTTTCCATTCTCAGGATTCCAAATGAATCCCGAGGGCCCGATGGGAGATTTAGCACTTAGCCAAATTAGATGGTGGAAGCTTCAGCTAATGCAGGCCAAAAATGGCCTTCGCATTCGCGAAGCCCTTGGCCGCATTTCCGAAGGCCAAGGAAAATGGCTATCAATATTGTGAGTCCTTGGCAGTTTGCACTAAGGGTAGGCCTGGCTGAGCGTCGCGTTCGCGATGGGGTCCCCGCATTCTCGATGAAGGGACCCCTGGCAGTATTAAATGATGAGAAACACAATTTTCTCCATTCTTCAAGTCCCAAAACCACATTAAAAACCCTAGAGAGCTAAGAAAGTGTGGATATTGATACTTGGGTGTTCAGGGCGAGTTGGTGACGTTATTTTGGTCATTTTCTCACCAAGATTTTCGTAAGATTTCGTCTAGTTTATTAATTTATTCTTTGATTTAGCTTTAAATCCCTAGTTCATTTTTGGGGCTGATTTTGGGTTCTTTTGTACTTGGAATTTACCCATTTTTAGGTTAAACGATCCTTGAGCTTAGAGGGATATTTCAACGATTTCAAAGTTGTGATTTCGTAAGTATGCCCCATATGGGAATTTTAGCTTGATTTTGGGACCCGGGGCATATATATGCAATAGGGGTATTGTTATTCTCATATTAATGTGTAGATCATTATTTTGATAACGTGACATCATTAGGAGGTTTCTCGGAAGGGAAAAGCTCCAATTTAGTGGACGTTCTAAGGCATTCGTCGGCGTCCAGGTAGGCTAGGCTTACTTTTCTCATAGATTGAGCTCTATTATGGTATTGGTATAGTATTATGCTAGAGTTGGTTGGAATTTACGGTTTGGTGGCATGCTAGTGATATTTGGAATATTTAACCTAATTAGAGAGCCGTTTTTAGGTAGAATTGACCCATTCGCCTCTCCCTTGAATTAAATTGTTTCCTTAGGACTTGTTTAGACTTACCTAATACCTTAAGATGGAACTTTGAAGCCTTAGTCTAATTTTGGATAGGAATTGCCTTAGTATGGACTGTTGGAGTTAGTAGTGGGCCCCGTCGGTCCTCTTTTAGGTCAATTATCCTAATTAGCTCCTTGTAGACCTAGGAGGCCTTCTTTTTTCATCTTGCGTATCTTCTTAGAATTTATTGTGACTTGGACATCTTTCCAACTTTCGACTAGACTTGTAACCTTGTATTTACTTTAAAGATTGATTCGAGTCCGGCAACTACTATTGGCATATGGTACTATATTCCCGGTTTGAGTCCGGCATACATGATACTAGAGTTTGGTTCGAGTCAGGCATTTATGGTTTATTTATGATGCTAAGAGTCTGGTTCGTGTCATGCCCCAAATTCCAACGAGGCATGATTGGCACAGGTGGCCGATAAGGCCCGAGAGAACCAAGCTAGGCTTCTATATATTCATATGCATGCCATAGGAAACGCCACTATCACATAAGAACATGAACGACTAGTATTGAAAATCATGGAACATGTGACATTTACATATACACATTTGAGAAACTTGGCCGTCGAGGCCACCAAAACAAGACTTCATGAGTCACCTTATATACATATACCCACATTAGTCTACAAAAGCCTCTAAAAGCCTCTAACAGATGCATTGATCGAAACAAACTAAAAGTCGGGACAAGTCCCCGCTTTATATAACATGTACATCACCAAAACATATATACACTCTGACTCGGAGAAGCCCCGAATTAGATGGAGCTCACCAAAGAACCGTTAACACTGGCAATCTACTGAGGAGGCCTACTGGTACCTGCGCCTGCAGCAAGTAAGGTAAATTCCCCGAGAGGGGTCAGTACGAAATAAGTACTGAGTATGTAAGGCTCAAATGAAACTTTGTAACACATGAACATACTAATGAACTCAATACAAATGACTAGTCAATGTGAGTAAGTCACCCTTTTTGCATTTTGGAAACCATGAGAATTGCTTTCATTACTTCCATTACTTTCTTTACATTCAATGCTTGTTTGTCAATACATATGTCACAATGTACCCGGGCCCCTACTGATCAGTGGGTCTTTACATGACTTATCGTCATGTTGGGATTGGGTCGAGCTAGGCTTATGCCCCTAAGAACTGCCACCCATAAATCAATGCCTTGGGATCGGGTCGAGCTAGGCTTATGCCCCTAAGACCTGCCACCCATAATCAATACATCGGGATCGAGTCGATCTAGGCTTATGCCCCTAGACTTGCCACCCATAAATCAATACATCGGGATCGAGTCGAGCTAGGCTTATGCCCCTAGACTTTCCACCCATACTTGATCATTGACCACATTTGCATTACTTTATTCATTACTTTGAGATTGATACTTTGATAGTCATAACATCACTTTGAACTTTGGAACATAACACTGTTGAAAGCTTTGGATCATTAACCAATGAGTGAGAACCATGTGAATAACTTGGCAATATAACATTATTAGAAGCATAACACCATGGGAACCATTGGACAACAATCTATGAACAAGAGGCATAAGTATAATCACTCTTGGAACATTGGAACATAACCTTGTTTGAGCTTTTGGAACATTAACCATGATAATGAGACATGAGACTCACCAATGATCCATGAGTAGGACATATATGACAATGACTATTGATAAACGGATATATGATACCTTAGCACATTTTGGGATAGGACTAGTGAACTAGCAATGTGGATACTATTTGCCGCAGAAAGATACGGACAGAGTAACCTTACATACCTTTGCGTCGAACTATGAATACCCAAGCTTATATGGAAATATAATAGTCTAGCTCTTTCCTTACGTCTCACTCTACATCACAAGTACATAACGAAGCTTATATTAGCAACCAACTACCTTACCAGTGCACAAGATGACCATGAATCACATAGTTACTTTAGAACGTCATTTCACCTTCTTACAATGTCATTTATCACATCAACATGTCAACACCACCATAACATTCCACACATTGACCAATACATTATAAGTAAATGTCATTTCGTATCAAATTGATCCTTTACATGTCTACAATAACACTACGTCTCAATTACGTCGTCAACCCATCTCAACACCTTTCATAACCACACATGAACAACAATCCATAATTGATAGTAGTCAAAATATCATTAGGATACTCCGTAAAAGTCATTCAAGAGGTCCCATAAGTTGGTAACTTCATTCATGAAGGGTACGGGGGTTTCGGGGGGCCAACGGGGCGCAAAAACACAAAATTTGACAATCTGCCTTGGGATGTGGAGCCACCTGCGCCCGCAGGTGGATGACCTACGCCCGAAGGTGCTGCTTGGCAGATTCCAGGGGCACCTGCGCCCGCAGGTGCTCCCCTGTCGAGGGCGGATGCCCGGTTTTTGCCGAAATGGTCATTTTGGGGTCTTTTTATGCAATGAATGGTCCATGATCATAAACAAACTTACTTTAACATATTTTTGATCATATAACATGCCAACTACCATCCATGGTCTTACAACACACATAACATCACCAAAACGACACTTCACGGCCAATACGGCACCAAAACCGTAACCAATTTCACAATATCAACTCCAAACGTTATGCACAAGAATAAAACAAAGTAATACCAGAATCAGATACCACATATCAATATTTACGCCACCAAATTCATTCCCTTCAAAACCACAAGTCCATAGTCAAGTTTACAAGACAAACCACCCTCCGATTTAGCAAACATGTACACTTCACTTATTGTGAGCGTCTCAATACTCCACCAACATAACCAACACAATATACATCATATATTATGCATAAAATATATTAATCCATCATAATAAACACTTACCAAGTCTTACCAATTGATGATCTTGGCCAAAGGAGTGATTAGGGTTCTTGAGAGCAAAAGGACACTTTGTTTTTGGTAAAGTCTAGAAAGAACATGAGAACTTAATGCAATAAAATCTGATTTTTCCTACTTATATAGTCCCTCATGTCTCCCTTATCTTTTAATTAGCATTTAATGCTATGTTGAATTGGTCAAATGGATCAAAATGAAAGAATGGGTCAAAAATTCCCTTATTGGGCCCTGTCTTCTTTGTATTTTTGGGCCTCATTTAAGGGCCCAATTGTCTAAGACTTTTAAATTCCCACAATTCTATACGAAATTCATCAATTCTCTCATGTTTTCATTTTTTCCTACATGTTTCGGTCGTCAGCTAAACTTAGAAACGTACGGGGTGTTACAGTTCGAGTCCGACAATTATGGTATAAGAAGATTCGAATATGATTTCGGTTGTTGGTCACTTAATATTTATTATTATTGATAGTTCTGCTCTTGATTGCATCCATCGGGCTTATAGGGGCTCGTTTGGGTTAATCTTCTCTTATTTGCACCTTCTGGGCTTATAGGGGCCCAGTTAGGCTGTAGTTAGCTTGCCTTCCTTTCGATATTATTTATACTGTTATTTATTATCTGTAAGCTGGAGTATTAATTCAGTTTTGCCCCTTTATCCCTAACTTTAGCTTACATTCTCGTATCTTATTATGCTCTTATTATGATGTAGCTCAGTCGGCCGATGATGTCTACTGAGTACCCCTTTTTTTCTAATGCAAATCCAAGTACTAGCTGCCGTCGTTGGCGCTCTATTCAGGCTTACTTTTGAGTGTAGTCGGAGATAGGGTGAGCTTTCAGAGCTGAGTACTCGTTGTCTTGGTACTCATACTACACTTCTGTATCTTTTTCCAATGCAAATTCGAGGGCTAGCTGCCTCCGTTAACGCCCTATTCAGTCTTACTTTTGAGTGCATTCGGAGATAGGGTGAGCTTTCAGAGCTGAACCTGATTCTCTCCTCTTCTGTTATTTTGAACAGTCTTTACTTTTGAGACTACCTGTATATTGGATACTATCAGCACTCTTATTCTTTTGGATTTAGTGGCTCTTGTTACTAGGTCATGGGATATTCTTTTGCTATCTTTCTCTCCCTCATATATATGTATGTATATGTATATATATATAAATATATATATAAATACACTATTTTACTTGTAATTTATTGCCTACAATCTTATTGTATGCTTAATTTCGATATTTATTATACCTTCCACCAACTAGCCCATTACTAGTCGTTCCTGGCTGCGGTTTCGCTTACCTACTGGTGGGATAAAGCAGGTGACATCATGACTTGAGAAATCGGGTCGTGACATTAAGCATACAGTCCTCTTCAAAGGATTAACAACAACAACAATACGGATCAGAGACTGTTTCCGAAAGACTCCTTCAAGTAACGAACATCAAAGCCGCAGCTAAAAGCTTTAAAGAACTTGCAAGAAGATAGGAAAAGAATGTCCCGAAAAAAATTCACCATTGTTTCTTAAAAGTCTGCCGAACGAATTCATTGCATCAACGTATATAGATGAATACAAGGATAAAAAGGCATGTAGATGATGAATGGTCTGGCTAGGGTGTATATAACTTTTTTTTTCCTGAAATTGTATAGACAATATAGTTAACAAAAGTTTTATTCTCCCACTCTTCTTTTTTTTTTAAGAGCCTCTTTATATAATACTACCTATAATAAATTTATAGGATGTATATGAAAGTATTGGGATGGTGAAAAAAAATATAACAGGAAGAGGAAGAAGATTTTGCATAACGTTGGAATAAAATGGGGATTTGACTGAATTTAGGCGAAAATTAAGACAAAGAAGTTAAGGAAATATTAACAAAAAATAAAGTAAAAGTGGTAGGCAAATCTGCAAAGGTTATTAATTATTTTTTATTAGTTTCCTTATTTTATTACTTTTCAGTTTGCCTTTTTTATTTACCTTTTTATTCTTTTTTCTTAAATTAAGAAAAACGTTCGAAGAGAATTATATTCTAACTTACTACACATTTTAAATGTATATTTAAGAATACAGTCATGTACAAAAATGTATAACCTAAATATATACATTTACCAAAAAAAAAAAGTGTATAATAACAAAACAAGTAATTTTTACCTAAAATATTATTTAGTGAAGTTTAACATAATGATGAAAACTAGAGGAGAATAATTTTAAATTTTATCTTAAGAAAAATATTTTGATGTGACAAAAATATTAGAGTGATAATGTTAATATGGTGAATGTGACCTTTCGGCTACGCGTATCATATTTAAATCTATAATCTATATAATGTTGCAATAAGTACAATCTTAAGCATTTTAAAAATTGAATTTGTCAAATATAAAGTATGAATCTGCCTCTCACTATTATGGTGTACTTTATATTATCATAAGATTATGTTATTGTTTTAATATTGTTTCTTCATTTTTGAAATACAAATACTTTTGTGCGGAAATTATAGACTTGTATTCTAATTTATTTGTTTTAAGTAAAATTGAAGACATTTTAGTTATTGCAAATATTTATTTTGATATTTGAATGTTGAAGACCAAGAAGGGGAAAAAGGTATTTTGTAACTTACGTACATGATTTTTTTTGTAACTGCACGAAGCGCGGACATGTTCACTAGTTATCTTAAGAAAGAGGGAGTTAGGGGTACGTAGGGTGCGGTTTTGGGGAGGTGGTAATGGTTTGGAAGAAAGAACTTACTTGGTAAATTTATGGAAGAAAATTACTAGATAAATAGTTTGTGAAAAAAAATAAAAATTTTCATATATAGGTAACTCTTTCTTGGAAGCAAATATTTTGGACTTCTATAATTAATAATTATTATTTTCTTAAATAATATAATAACATCTACAATGTTGTTCTCAAACAAAGACTTATTTAGGGAGAGATTATTTTCTCAATAGTTTTTATTTTTTATTTTTTTGTTAGTTATATATAGATCAATTGACCAAATCAATTTAATAGATTATGAGTCTATTTATAATTTCTCTTCGTTATCATTCTTCAATATTTCTTTATTAGTTTCAGCACGATAAAAAATGTCTCTTTTTTTTTGGATGAAAATTAAAACAATCTAAAATTTTGAATTTTAGAATAAAAACACAATAAAAGTTCATAATAAAAGATCATAGTCAAATTTTTCTTCTTTCTAAAAGATATAAAAATTATGCACTATTTTCTCCAAATTAAATATTGACATAATTTCAAAATAATTTATTTAACCAATCTTATTTATAAAATAAGTATAGAGGTTAAACGATTCTATATTATATTTACTATTAATTAATTATTCAAATATCAAACATATGTATACTTATATTTTTCAACTATTAATTAAGTAACGAAAATGTACGTATGTGTAACTCTTACTTTAAATTGACAAATTTACTGTCACGCCCCAAACCCCATTGAGGCGTGATTGGCACCCGAAGCTGATATGGCCCGAGAGAACCAATCTTTGCTCCTGAACCTTCGTATGCATATCCTCATATGAATCTTATTGAACCTTATGCAACTATATGGAAAACATGGACATGGAAACATATGCTATAACCATATATATCAAACTTGGCCGTTGGGGCCATTACGTCTAACTGAACGTACATATCTTACATCCATATACCCACATATGTCTACAAAAGCCTCTAACAGATGGATTTACCAGACCAACTAAAAGTCGGGACAAGTCCCCGCTTTATACAAAATTTACAATGCCAAAACAACTATACAACTATGACCCAGAAAGCTCCGAATCAAGTGGAGCTCACCAAAACTCTGTGAATGATCCCCTGTATTTGTTCACTTAGGAATGACAACGTTATGACATTTTTGGGAACTTCACTCAATGAACAAGAGACAAACGAATCATCATGCGTTTAAGAATAAGACACATATGAATAACAACATACGTCAACCTGAATTTGAGATACTTCAAACCTCTCGGAATTGAAACAAGTCCAATGTCAATGTGAACAACATGTTGCAGAAGGATGTGGAAAAAGGAACCTTACATACCTTGTATTCTCAATACGATTCTACAATCTTAGGTGTGCATACAATATTCCTGCTCCTTCCTTATGTTGCACTCTACGACACAAGTTGATAACGAAACCAACATTAACCACCAATTACCTTATAATGGCATACAACAACAATAAGTTACATGTTTAGCTTGAACATGTCATTTCCCCCTTGACAATACTATTTATGAAATCATCATACCAATAATCCCACAATATTCCATACATTTACCAACACATGATAACCAATAGCATGTCACACCAAGCTCATATTTTACACTTCTCCATCACCACCACATCATAATTAGTCCATCAAATGACTTCAATACACCTCACAACAACAAATCGGCCAAAATTCTATAATTTAGACTTATAGAAAAAATAACATGTTTAATAACAAAATAACTCCATACACGTTCATATTTTATCCACATCATGATCTTTCATCAAAGGCACAAGTCCTTATTCAAGTTCAAATCCCATGGATCACAAATCTTATACAAAAGCACAAAGTGCCATGTCCAACATTTCCAACCATAACCAACATTATATACATATTCTCTCATGCTTATAATATCTTAAAGTACAATAATATTCACTTACCCAAGCCTGGAAGATGATGATCTTGTCCAAATATGCCTTAGGGTTTTTGGGAGTCAAAGAAGCCTTCTTGAGATTTTTCTAGAAAAAGATAGAAAAAGCATGTGTGTTTCTCTTCAATAAAAATCAGCATTTTGCCCCTTTATATAGGCCCTTAAGTTCCCTCCTTAGTCACTCTTTAGCATTAAACGTTGGGTTCTAGAAGTTCCAAGCAAGAATGGGTCTTTTGACCCATTTTTGGGCCATGCTTTCTTTTCATTTTTGGGCCCTTTTTGGGCCCAATTCACTTAACCCGATAAAATCAATAATTTCTCGTGTTTAAGTTGTCTCATAGGTATTAAAATAATATTCCCACTCATGCTATTCATATTCGTAGCCTCAATCCAAAAACCAAGTGATTCTAGCCACGTTTGGCTTATTTTGACTATAGGGGTAAAATCGTCATTTTGGCCCCAAATTCGTTCTCGAGTAATTTTATCATACCAATGTAATATGTCATTCATTTCATGTATATACTCTTGGTTGGAGAAGAAACGTAGCAAAAATCGGCTCGGAACGACCCCGGATACCCTTGGGACTTAGAAATTTCCAACTTTCGAAAAAGTGGAAAACCCAAGGTGGCACGCCCCTTGGCGCGCCAACCTACTGCCTCTGGGATAAATATTTTAGCCCAGAGCGGCGTGGCACGGTCCCAAATGCGCCCCTTACTTAGTTTTTTCGAAAATTCCATTTTTCGACTTCTCTTCGCGGGTTTGGTTAGATACCTCAAGTCCTATTCTTTAACTCACTTCTTAACCTTAATATACTTTGTTTAGAGGTCTTCTTAGCCTCATTTTGAACCCCACAAATGTTCCACGAAGATCATCAAACACCTCCTATGAAGGTTTGCTCACATACCAAGAGCCAAATTCAATTAGCTCACCAATAGCATTACCAAATGCATACTTATAGCTCTCGATACCTAAGTACATATCATTTAATGTCGTCAAGTAGGTTTGGGAACGTACGGGGTGTTACATTTACTATCCTTAAATAATTAAATAAGTAACTTAATTATATTATATAATAATAAAAGTTAGTATAATTTATTGTCGCAACCCAAATCCGTCGTGAGTGGCACTCACACTACTCACCCGGTGGGAGAACTATCTACCCCAAAATACCAACTCAAATCAACACTTAGAAGAAAATAATTTAAATTAATCCATCAATAAATAGCCATCAACCTAAATAAAATCATAAGTACAACTAAAAGCGGAACATTGTACTTAACAAACCATTCCTAGGACCCGAAAGTCATCTGTACCAAAACTACTAAAGAATGTCAAGAAGGGGATGCAAACCCAAAAAATGAATAAAAAACATAAGTTCAGAACAAGGAACTATGCTGATAATGAGAGATTCCATGGTAGCCCGAATAAGTTGCTCACCTTGAAATCAGAAGTCAATCACTGGGTTCACAAGTGAGGTTGCGTAGGAGCTGCTCGAATATGCGCTGCACTTACAAAAGTAAATGCAAGTATAGCATCAGCACACAAGAACAACAGTGTACTGGTAGGGTCATTTGGCCAACCGAAGATGAAAATATGAACACTTTACTAAATAATAGTACAACAAGTTAATCCATGCTCTAAACAATTATACACTTAGCACATAACACCAAATAGCAGTTTAGGATTTTAAACAACAGTCAAGTTCAGTCAAGCCAAGTCAACAAGTCAAGACAACTTAAGCAACTATCAAGCATAGATAAATATATTCCTCGGTTCACTCATGGAACTTTTAAACTCAACTGAACCACGTACATACACGCTATGGATAATACATCCACCCTCTAGCCATGACCTGCAGAAGATAAATTCCGCCCATTTACTAAACCCTAGACATAAGTGTCTGTCAATATTATTTCACCAATAACCCGTGAGAATGTCCCAAATACCGAAACATTCCACATTTTAGAAATAAGGCAGGTCAAATCAATAAGCAAATAAAATCATTGCATTGAGCACACCAAACGACATGCATTAACCGGCCACACTATAAATTAGTTAACATGCACATATAATACAAGTTGGATTAAACTACAATACCATTACCTACCTCGAACCAAGCTTGCACAACTCCTCTAAGCTGAGGTTTTGCCCTTCCGTGCAATTTCCGTTTGCTCGTGGTCTAGAACATGCATAATAACACATAATTAATGAAATGACCTATCATGTTGGGACTTATAACTCACCCCCAACCCCTAAGGTCAAGTTCATAATTATTCTCTTCCCATTCTAGGGCTTTTCTACCGTAATTCACCTAAAACTACCAATGCAAGGGTAAATTAACCGTTAATAATCAAAACCCATTAACTTATTACTTAAATTTACCCCTTGCACCAAAAAAAAAACTAAAATCCACTCTAAGACCTTCCCCAAACTCTATAAATTAGTGATTCTAAGGCTTAATCATCGACTACAAGTTAACGGGGATAAATTAGTTACCTTTACAAGGACAAACGAAGAATTTTTGGTGTATTTTTCCCTAAATCGCCCTTCCTTTGCCCCAAAATGAGTTTTGAAATGATAAAATGTTTTGAAAAAAATATTAATTAAACTGCGGTTTTCACCTATAGCGGTCGTTGATCGCCTTTTACCACAACTATAGAGAAAATTATTCCGCTCTAGCGCCCACCGCTATAGCTGCGTGTCGACCTCTATAGCAGTGTCGACAGGATAGAAAGTCCTTCTTTTCCCAAAAATCCCACTTTTTATAACACACCTTAAACTCGGGACATTCCAATCATTGTCATTCACGCTAAGATCAATCTCGGGAGTTCTACTTAGCCAAATCCGGTTTCATAAATTCCTATGAGTTCCTTATTGTCTTAGTTAACTAGAAATCAAATCAGACACCTCCAAACCTTCCCAAATCCTTCCCGGATATCCCTAGACCATACCTTGCTCCTATTTAGTTTGAAACTAGTCTAGCCTGAAATTTGTAACTTTCAAATCGGAAGGATTTTGGACATGAGGTTTTAAACCAAGGATGTATATGTAACGACGAAAAGGGTTGTTACAATAGCTATTAATTTACTCATCGTTCGTCCCCAAATGATCAAACATAGAAAAGGCTAAAATGAGGAGAGAAAGAGTACATGTAGCCTCAAATAATTAAGGGTACTTATCCTGCATGTCCTTCTTGATTTCCCAAGTGGCTTCCTCAACCAAACGATGCTTCCATTATACCCTAACTGAATGAATATCCTTCATCCTCAATTTTCAAACATGCCAATCTAGAATCGCTACTGGTTCCTCCTCGTAAGCCAAATCCTTATCCAGAAGAACTGAATCCCATTTAATGATGTAGTTTATATCCCTATGGTATCATTTAAGTATAGAAATATGAAATACCGGATGGACTCCCAAAAATCCCGATGGTAGAGCTAACCTGTATACAACTAGATCCATATTTTCAAGAACTTCGAAGGGACCAATGTATCAAGGGCTGAGCTTGCCCTTCTTGCCAAATCTCATGACCACCTTCATGGGAGGCACCTTAAGCAAAACTTACTCACCAACCTTGAAGTCCATGTCTCTTTCCTTATGGTCCGCATACTCTTTCTTCCTACTTTGAACAACCAGCAACTTAGTTTGAATGAACCTTACCTTTTCTTGAGCCTCTTTTACCAAGTTTGTGCCCAAAGGCTTGACATCTCCCGCCTCAAACTACCCAATAGGTGACCTATACTCCCTTCCATAAAGTGCTTCAAATGGTACCATATTAATGTTGGAATAATAGTTGTTATTGTATGAAAACTCCCACAACAAAAGAAACTAGTCCTAGTGACCACAAAAATCAATTACACAGGCCCTCAACATTTTCTCTAATACCTGAATCGTCCTCTCCGAATGCCCATCAGTTTAAAGATGAAAAGTTATGTTAAAAGAAAGCTTGGTGATCAACTCCTCATGCAACCTATCCCAAAACTTGGAAGTGTACTTTGCATCCTTATCAGAAATGATAGTAAATGTCACCCCATTAAGTCTGACAATATCCTTGATGTAAAGTTTAGCTAATTGCTGAGAGTTGTAGTCTACCCGAACTGGCAAGAAGTGAGCTGACTTCGTCAACCGATCTACTATCACCTAAATGGAGTCATACTTACCCAAGGTCTTAGGTAGACCCACCATAAATTCTATGGCAATGCTCTCTAATTTCCACATGGGTATAGGCATCCTCTGAAGTAAACTTGCGGTCATTTGGTCATCATACTTCACTTGCTGACAATTGTGACACTTGGACACATAATCTACTATGTCTCTCTTCATCCCGGGCCACAAATAAAATTGTCTCAAGTCACGGTACATCTTGGTCGTACCCGAATGAATAGAAAACGTAAACCATAGGCATCTGAAAGTACATCACAAATCAAATCACCAACCCGAGGAATACACAATCTTCCCTTCAACCTCAACACCTCACCCGCATCAAGAGTGACATCCACCACCTCCCCACATACCACTTTATTCCGGAGTGCATTCAACTTCTTGTCCTCAAATTGCTTGGCTTTAATCTGATCCCAAAATGTTGACTTCACCTCAACACTAGATAGCACTCCACCTCTATTTAAGACCCTAAACTGCATGCTGACATGCTAGAGTTTGAAACTCTCTATCTAAAGATCGTCAATGACAAATTACCCATACTTACAGCTTTTTGGCTCAATGCATCTGCCTTCACATTGGCCTTAAGCGAATGATATTGAATACTCACATCATAATCCTTCAAAAGTTCCATCCATCTCCATTGCCTTAAGTTTAAATCCCTTTGAGTCGACACATGTTGTAGGCTACGATGGTCTGTGAAGACCTCACACTTGACACCATAAATATAGTGTCTCCAAATCCTTAATGCAAACACTACCACTGCCAACTCCCTGTCGTGGTTTGGGTAATTCCTCTCATAAGGCATTAACTGCGTCAAAGCATAAGCAATGACATTCCTCTTATGAGGCATTAACTGCCTCAAATCATAAGCAATAACATTTCTATCCTGCATCAACACAGTACCCAAGCCCAAAAGTGAGGCATCAAAAAAATACTATAAAGTCCTTACTTTGAACCGGCAACGAAAGAATAGGCGTTATAGTCAAAAGTGTCTTGAGTTTTTGGAAGATCTCTTCACATTAGTCTAATCAAACAAATGGCACTTCCTTCTGAGTCAACCTTGTCAAGTATGTTGCAATGGATGAAAATTTCTCAACAAACATGCGGTAATAACTACCAAGACCTACAAAGCTCCTTACCTCGATCACTGAACTAGGCCGAGTCTAATTCTTTACTACCTCAATCTTCTGGGTGGATAGAAACTACATGCCCTAAGAAGGCGACTAAAGACAACCAGAATTCACACTTTGAAAACTTAGCAAATAACCGTTTCTCTTTAAGAATCTCCAAAACTATGCGAAGATGTCCTGTATGCTCTTCCTTACTCTTCGAATAAACTAAAATATCATCAATAAATATAATCAAAAAAGAATCCAAGAACGACTTAAAGATCCCGTTCATCAAACTCATAAAGGCTGCAGATGCATTAGTCAACCCGAAAGACATCACTAGAAACTCATAATGATCATACCGAGTTCTAAAAAAAGTCTTTGGTATACTGATCTAAGGCGTATTTATATGCCTTAGTATCGACTTTAACCCATGTTTACTATAGTTTTGAGAACAATACGTATGTATTTTGTATGTTTTTGATGGATTATGTGATGTTGTGCTAACCAATGTGATTAAACCCTTGTAGGTGGAATTTGTGGCTATTTGGAGCATTTTTGGCGTGGAAAGCGAGGCTTGGAGAAGCTACAAGCAAAGGATATTGATGATAAGAGACAAGCCAAAGAGTTGAACTTGAAGCATCATGCAATATCCGCAAAGAAAAGTTGACGAAGGAAAAAAATCAAAAATTAAGGGCCTGGTGCGCCAAGGGGCGTGCCAGGCCACTTTTGGGGAAAATTTTGTTCATCCAGGCAGCACTGGGGAGTGATTCAGGGCGTGCCAGGCTGCTTGGGTCGCACCTTCACCGAGGCAAAATTCGCCTAAGTGCCAGGCGTGCCCAAGGGTGTGCCGGGCCGCTTTTTGGCTAATTTTTTCCTCGAAATTCACTCTATAAATAGGGCTTTTGAGTTATTGTATCACATTTCATCTTGAAAAGGATACTTTGGGCATTTTTGGGCATTGAAATTAGGTTTCATTTCTCATTTTTTCAGTTTTTATTTATTTTTAAGGTATTTTATTACTTTTGGATGTTAATTAACATTATGAGTGGCTAAAATCCCTCATTCTTGAGGTTAAGGCCAAAGAACATGAATCTCTTGGGTTAATTTTAGTGGTTTTTGCTGAAGTTTATCATAAATTGGTTATTTATATATTCTTAATTTCATTATTTTGATGCTTGATCACCATTGAAATACATTCCTTGTCTTGAAGTGAGCTCGAGAGAGAAACTAAGAGATAGAACGTGGAATTTACAAGGTGTGGTCTTTCTCAGGGAAGGAATTCTAAGGGATTGACATGTGGTTAGGACCGAGAGGTACCTAATCCACCACACTTGGTCAATTACGAGAAGAAAGCTTAAATGCACTAGAATTGGTTAAGCTTATCACCGCTCACGGACGTAGTTAGGTTTCCAATTTCTTGTAGAAGATTATATTTTGGAGACGAATATAACTGTAAAATTAACCTCGGGATCAATAACCAAGATAAAAAACTCAAATTGCTAAAACCAATAACAATTATGCTCAAGAGACGACGTTCGGAGTGCCTTATCCTTGGAAATTCACTTTTTATTGATTTTCAAGCGTATTTGCGAAAACTAAAGTTACGATAGCGAAGATAGGAGTTCATAGTTCGCAAAAAATTAATTTTTATGGACAAATACTGTTTCCTTTTCGCAATACTAGTTTTTAATTATTGTTTGACGTCTAGAATTAGTTTCTGTTGACGAAAGTCCCTTGGGTTCGATATCCGGCTCTTTCAAAGGAGCCACTTTATTACTTGAATGATCACGTACACTTGCGTGTATAGCTGGGTCTCAATAAGTTTTTGGCACCATTTTCGGGGACTCTCAAATAGATAGATTTCAATTATTGACGTTTGTACTTTAATTTTCAGCTAAGTGTTGACAACTTGATCTTAGCTGTTCTATTTTGCAGGCTTACTTCATCAAAACACTAGCAAGGAACAAAGATTTGGTAGCCCCGTAGTCTAAACCTGAAAGATATTTCAATAGATTGAGAAGACAATCTGCAGATTACCCAATCCCACAAGTCGAACTGGATGGCGAAGGCATACGGGGTAATCCTGTGAGAATTGAAGAACAAGTTGCAGAGAGACGTGAGTCGGAAGTAATGGCAGCTAGAACCGTTCACGATGTGGCAATCCCTCTCGCCACTAATGTGACCTCCAGTATTCTCAAACCGGTAGCTGGAGGTAGATTTGATCTTAAACAGAATATGGTGCAACTCTTGCACTCAAGTGGACAGTTTACAGGTCTTGCTCATGAGGATCCGCAGAGGCATATCTGTAATTTTTTGGAGATCAGTGACACAAATATTCCTACGGGTGTGTCTTCAGATTATGTGAGACTTACTTTGTTCCCCTTTTCTCTGTTAGGGGAAGCAAGGAGGCAGTTAGATGCAGAGCCGGCTAATTCTATCACTACTTGGGATTATCTTGCTCGAAAATTCTTGATAAGGTTCTTTCCGTCTGGAAAGATAGCAAAGCTGAGGAGTGAGATATTGAGTTTCAGACAGAAAGATGATGAGAATCTGTACCAAGCTTGGAACCGATTCAAATCCATGTTGAGGGATTGTCCTCACCACCACCAAGCTAATGAAGTGTTGGTGCATACTTTCATTGAGGCTCTCGATCCCAACACTAAAATTCTATTTGATTCAGCTGTAGGTGGACAGCTTTAGAGAAGACTTATGATGAATTATATGCTTTGTTGAATCATATTTCACAGGGAAATCCAGACTGGCATAGTAATAATTCAAGGAATTCTACAAAGAAGGTTGCTGGGAAACTAGATGTGGATGCAGTTACGGCATTATCTGGCCAAATTTCAGCTATGCAAAACATGATGAACAATCACTTCAGTAGTTTAAATTTGGGGCAACAACAAGCTCCTGTAAATGCAGTACAGCAACAGGTCTCTGTGATGTGTAGTGTATGTGGAAACGGGAATCATACCAGCGAGTTGTGTAGTGCAAATTCAGATTTCATAAATTTTGTTGGTAATGCCCAAAGAGGAGTTGGAGCCCAGAATTATGAAAATACTTATAATGCTGGGTGGAAAAATCACCCGAACTTATCTTGGGGAGGTAATCAGAATCAATATAGGCCTCAAGGATATGCACCACAATACAACCAACAGCAAGGTCAAGGAAATCAAGTGGGTGCTAAGTCTGGAGATATGAGTGTGGAAGATATATTAAAGCAGATTATGGCAGAGCAAGCTAAGCTGGCAGCAGATGTGAGGAACAATCAGTTAGCTACTCAGAATTTGGAGAAGCAAATTGGTCAGTTAGCTAACGCACAGAATACAAGCCCCCAAGGAGGTCTTCCAGGTGATACCAAGCCTAATCCTAAGCAGGTGAATGCTATTGTTACTCATAGTGGTAAGCAGTTAGAGGATACGATTGCACCAGTGAAAGAATTGGAGCCAAAAGTGGTGGTGATTGAAGACGAACAAGTGGAGTCTACCAAAAGCTCCAAAGATGATAAAGTGATACATAGTGTAAATTTGCCTCATCCTTTCCCTCAGAAGTTCAAAAAGAAGAAGGAAGATGAATGATTTGGTAAGTTCATTGAACTACTTAAACAAGTACACATTAATTTGCCTCTTGTGGATATCTTGCAGGGTATTCCAAAGTATGCCAAGTTTGTGAAAGATATTGTTGCAAATAAGAGTAGATTAACAGAGTATGCCACAGTTGCATTGACTGGGGAGTGTAGTTCTCGCATTCAAAATCGGTTACCTACCAAGCTGAAGGATCCTGGAAGCTTCATTGTGAAAATTACTCTGGGAGATCGTGTCTGCGCTCATGGATTGTGTGATTTGGGGGCTAGTATAAATTTGATGCCCACTTCAATTTTTAAGGAGTTGGGTTTGGGTCGTCCTAAGCCTACTACTATTATTTTACAGCATGCAGACCAATCTGTGACTAGACCTGATGGTATTGTTGAGGATGTTCTGGTTCAAGTGGGTTCGTTGATTTTTTCGGTTGATTTTGTGGTACTAAATTTTGAGCCTGACCTGAAAGTCCCATTTATTTTGGGGCATCCATTTCTGGCCACTGTAGGTGCGATCATTAATGTAGTAGCCGGGAAACTAACTATGCTAGCTCATGATAAGGTTGAGGTCTTTTATGTATATAGGGCTTTCAAGCTCCCAGAAATTTATGAGAACTTGTCAGCTATTACAGCTATAGATTTGGCGGATGAAAGCATCCACACTTTGTCTACAGATCCGTTGGAAAAAGTTTTGATGGGGCAAGATGTTTTTGGTGATACGGAAGCTAGTAAAATGGTGCAGGTTCTTGATCTTATGGGTATCTATGTTAAAGAGGGTAAATGGGAACCTTTAAATCGTCCACTCGGTCCGCCAACCAAGTCCTCAATTGAGGAGGCACCGAAGCTTGAATTGAAAGAACTTCCATCTCACCTTTAATATGCTTTCTTAGGTGACAATAAGACCCTTCCTATTATTCTTGTAGCAAATTTGTCAAAGGAACAAGTTGATACGGCATTATTGATACTCAAACGAAGAAAGAAGGCTATTGGTTGGTAGATGTCTGACATCCATGGTATAAATCCGGGTTTATGCATGCATAAAATCTACATGGAGGAAGGGCATAAGCCGAGTGTGCAATACCAACGACGCTTGAATCCAGTGATGAAAAAAGTAGTAAGGAAAGAGGTAATTAAGTGGTTAGATTCGGGCATTGTTTACCCTATCTCTGATAGTACGTGGGTGAGCCCAGTACAATGTGTTCCAAAAAAAGGGTGGTATGACGGTGATCACGAATGATAATAATGAGTTGATTCCTACAAGAACTGTGACTGGGTGGCGTATTTGCATGGATTACCGGAAACTCAATGATGCTACGAGGAAAGACCATTATCCAATCCCTTTTATTGATCAGATGTTGGATCGTTTAGCCGGGCAGGAGTATTATTGCTTTCTTGATGGGTATTCCAGATATAATCAAATAGCTATAGATCCTCAGGATCAGGAGAAGACTACATTCACATGTCCTTACGGTACATACGCTTTCAAGCGTATGCCATTTGAATTGTGTAATGCACTGGCTACCTTTCAGCGGTGCTGGCTATTTTCTATGACATGGTGGAGGAGTTCGTAGAGATTTTTATGGATGATTTTTCATTCTTTGGTAACTCTTTCGAGGTATGCTTGCAAAACCTTGATAGAGTCCTTGCTCGGTGTGAAGAAACTAATCTTGTTCTCAATTGGGAGAAGTGTCATTTCCTTGTGACGGAAGGTATAGTTCTTGGGCATAAAGTGTCAAAGCAGGGGCTCGAAGTTGATAGGGCAAAGATTGAAGTTATTGAAAAATTACCTCCACCTGTATCGGCGAAAGGGGTGTGTAGTTTCTTGGTACATGCTGGGTTTTACAGAAGGTTTATTCAAGATTTTTCAAAAATTGCACGCCCCATGTGCACGCTCTTGGAAAAAGATGTGAAATTTGTATTCTGTGAATCATGTGTGAAGGCATTTGAAGTTTTGAAGAAGAAGTTGGTAAAGGCACCTATACTTATTGCTCCTGACTGGACTTTACCATTTGAGATCATGTGTGACGCAAGTGATGTTGTAGTGGGTAGTTCTTGGTCAGCGAAGGAATAAGGTATTTCACTCTATTTATTATGCGAGCAAGACCCTCGATGTAGCCTAAGTAAATTACACGATAACTGAAAAACAGATGCTAGCGTTGGTGTATGCATTTGATAAATTTAGATCATATTTGGTGGGTACGAGCGTCATTGTATACACGGATCATGCTATAATACGGTATTTGTTCAATAAAAATGATGCTAAGCCGCGGTTGATTAGATGGATCTTATTGTTACAAGAGTTTGACTTAGAGATTAAAGATAGAAAGGGGACAGAAAATCAAATTGTTGACCATCTTTCTAGACTTGAAAGCTCGACACATGTAGTGGATGATGGGCGTATTTGTGAGGAATTTCCAGACTATCAATTGTTAGTTTTGGATGTCGATGATTTGCCATGGTATGCAGACATTGTGAATCTATTGGTAAGTGGGCTATTTCCTCCTGATTCGAGTCCTCAACAGAAGAAGAAGCTGTCAAATGAGGCACGTTCCTATATATGGGATGAGCCTTATTTATTCAAGCAAGGGCCTGATTAAATAGTAAGAAGATGTATTCCAAATGCGGAAGTGAAGCAAGTGTTAGAGAGATGCCATGCATCACTTTATGGTGGTCATCATGGTGGTGAACGCACAGCCCGAAAAATTCTGCAATCAGGTTTCTTCTGGCCTTCTATATTTAAAGATGCTCATGCATTTGTGAAGAGTTGTGATCAATGTCAACGTATGGGGACGATTGTAAAGCAACATAAGATGCCTCTTAATAACATCCTAGAAGTTGAGATCTTTGATGTATGGGGGATTGATTTTATGGGCCCTTTCCCAAAGTCGAAAGGAAATCTATACAAACTTGTAGCAGTGGATTATGTGTCTAAATGGGTAGAGGCTGCCGCTCTCCCTACGAATGACTCCAAGGTTGTGGTAAAGTTCCTTCAAAAACACATCTTTACAAGATTCGGAACTCCAAGAGCTATTATTAGCGATGGAGGTTCACACTTCATTAACTATTGGGTGAAGAATGTGTTGGCAAAGTATGGTGTGAGACATAAGGTCTCAACAACGTATCATCCTCAAACAAGTGGCCAAGTGGAGGTGTCTAATCGCGAGATAAAACAAATCTTGCAAAAGACGGTGAATACTCAGAGGAAAGATTGGTCACTCAAGCTGGATGATGCTCTTTAGGCTTATCGAACGGCGTATAAGACTCCTATAGGGACTTCTCCCTATCATCTGGTCTTTGGGAAAGCATGTCACCTCTCCGTTGAGCTTGAGCACCGAGCATATTGGGCGGTAAAGAAGTTGAATCTAGATCCGGGGTTGGCTGGTAATAGGAGGTTGTTGCAACTCCATAAGTTGGAAGAATTTCATTTCCATGCATATGAAAATGTGAAGATCTACAAGGAGAAAACGAAATGATGGCATGACAAGCATATTCTCCCCCGCACTTCGATCCAGGCCAGTTGGTACTTTTGTTTAACTCAAGACTTAGGTTGTTTCCGGGCAAGCTAAGATCTAAGTGGAGTGGGCCTTTTGAGGTAAGTCGCACGACGCCTCATGGTGCGGTGGAAATTTTGAACAAAGCGGATGGTACGATATTCATGGTAAATGGCCAGAGATTGAAGCATTATTTTGGTGAAGAAGAGAAGCAGAAGGAGGACGTGCTTCACCTTGATTATAATTGATCTAAGTATGGTCTAGCCACGACATTAAACCAGGCACTACATGGGAGGCAACCCATGAATGTGTTGTAATAGTTAGGATTTATAAAGTAAAAATACAAAAAGAAGAGTCGTGCCCCTACCATAACTAAGGCGCTTGATGGGAGGCAACCCATCTCTTTTAAAAAAAAAATTCTTTTCTAACTTAGTTCTAGGATCTTGTGTTTATGCAGAGGCGCGGAGCATTTTGACATGGAAATCCACTAGAAAAAGGTAAAATTGGCGGATAGATGATTATTTAAAGGTGTCGGGCAGGTAGAACATGTTTTGGAGCAAAGTTTTGAGTCTTGGGACTTGTAAAAGCCCCAAGATTATGTGAAAAATGTGGAAAATCACTCAGGTATAATGTTAAGTGTTGGGCGCGCTACCTGGCGTGCCAGGGTGCACTTGAAAAAAAAAAAATTATCGTATGGCAGTGACATGGCGCGACACAAGGCGTGCCAGGCCGCCTGTGTCTAAATTTTTTTATCGCCTGGCAGTGGCCAGGCTCGCCACAAGGTGTGCCAAGTCGCCTGTGTCCCTTTTTTTTACGCGATGGGCAGTGGGGTAGCGCGCTAGGCAGCGTGCCAGGCCGCTACCCCCTTAAGTCTTTGGCACAAATTTTTTTTAAGTCTTTTGCTCCATAAACCTGACCCACCCCCACCCCTTCTCTTTTAAATCCCTAATTTTCCTTATTCTTCACAAATATTCCCAAACTCCATAACCAAATACACGATTTTACTCCCAAAGCATCAAAAATTCTCTCTTCCTTTTCTTTACTCTTGCCCTCACGTGGCTCGAATTCTTGCCTTCTCCTCTTGGGATTGTGTTTAAAAGACTCCATTCAAGCTATCAAGGTATGTTTCCTTAGCTTTCTCTCTCTAGATTGCTATGAGGATGATACGAATTTGGGGTATTCTTGGATTTCGTTTGGGATGCCCAATATGTTCTTGGTATGTTGACTTGATTATTATGATATGGTTGGAGTTTATGGGGTGTCATTGCAATGAACTTGAAAGGCATGTGAAATTGTGTTTAATAATCTTGTTTTAGTTGGAATAATTGGAAGTGGGTTTATCTTTATTGGTGACAATTGAGCATGTTGGTAGTTGATATCACTTGATACAACTTATATGGTGTTGAATATGTATGCGTCTTGTTTGAATTCATGAGTAAAACAAGTAAGTCATTCTAATATGTATGGGATTATTGAACTTGTGTTGGGTATGTGCAATTTGTCTATGGTTTGGACTTGGTAATTGGGCTTTAAGTGATAAGGGGAAGTCTGAGTACCTTTGTATGTATGTATATTTGTGCTTCTGTATGCTTTTATTTTGGGTTCCTTAGCCTTTGTTTTTGGTTCTTTTACTAAGGAGAGTCCCTTTGAACCGTAGAAAAACATAAAAAAAAAAAATTCTTTTGAAGTTGTTATTGGTGTTTATTACTTTTGAGTCGCCCTTAGTCATAGGATTAAGGGATTTGCTCTATGATGGATGGATGACGACCGTCTTAAGAGCGAATTAGTCATGCAGTGTCGGGTGTTCTTGCTTGCTATACAGTTATGCATACATGTGTTAAACATGCTAGGATATTCAATAGCAAGTGTTGAGACGCCTAATTCTCACTTAGTTGACTGGCTAAGTTGCTTAATGTTGAACTTATTCATGATTTTGGATATTTTATGGTGAGCCTGCTGAGCTGAACATGTGCCATGTGTGATTAAGATTTTTGTGATGTTCCATGTGCATAATAATGTCTAGAACTTGGCCGGTGTGTCTACAAAGCGAAATAAAAGATGTTCAGTTTAGGAGATGATATAGGCATTTCTTTGATAGCCATGTTTTATGCCTACTTTATCTACCCTCTTTGCATGATCTTAGTTAGCCCCGTTGAGCCAATAGCCTATTCATTGGTAGCTTTACATGCAGCTTGATCCTTTTATTTCAATGAACCATAATTTGATCCAAAACTCCTAAGCGCTTTAATTGAGAGATTAAGATGTGAAGGAGTGGGAAAAAAAAAATTTGAAGAAGGAAAGAGTTAAGTTAAAGCCCCTAGTTTATATCCTTTGTGTGTATTGGTAGGGAGGATGGTAATGAAAAAAAAAAAATTAAAAAAAAAAGAAATATTATTTTGAATCAATGGTTGATAGCAGTTACTCCCTACCTAATATGCTTAAGCTAGCTCAAAAATGTGCGGGGCAAAACAAAAGAGAGTTGGGAAGATAAAAGTGGTGGAAAATAGGTTGGTTGAAGGTAGCCTTAATGTAATTTGTAGTGTATTAAAGCGCTTAGGAAAGATAGTCACTATTCTTGACCAAATAGTTCCTACCTGTCCCTTAGCCTACATTACAACCCCTAAAGTCCTACTTGATCTTAAGCTTCAACATTTTTACATTAGTGGAGCATTACACTAAGGGCAAGCTTATGGTTCATCTTGTGTTGCATGTGAATCCTTTTTGAGAGAGAGTGAACTTTTATTCATGCACCCATTTCGCAATTACTTTGTGTGAAGTGTGGGGTGATTTTCTTGTGGTGAGGGCGCATGTTTAGCTAAGTGTGGTGATCTATTAGTAATGTCTCATGCATGAATTTGCAACTAGTAAAGTTGTTTTGTGAGGATAGGTTGTTTCAATTTGTTATTCATTTTTTATGATACTAGTATGTTGGTGCATAATTGGATAAATATGGTTGTGTAGCTATGCAGGAATACCTATTGGGTGTCGGTTGTGTTAAGTAGCCCGGGTTTGAGTATAGTCATTGTTCGAGGAAAAACAAAGGATTAAGTGTGGGGTGGTGATCTAAGGCGTATTTATATGCCTTAGTTTCGACTTTAACCCATGTTTACTGTAGTTTTGAGAACAATACGTATGTATTTTGTATGGTTTTGATGGATTATGTGATGTTGTGCTAACCAATGTGATTAGACCCTTGTAGTTGGAATTTGCGGCTATTTGGAGCATTTTTGGCGTGGAAAGCGAGGCTTGGAGAAACTACGAGCAAAGGATATTGATGATAAGAGGCAAGCCAAAGCGTTGAACTTGAAGCATCATGCCAAATCCGCAAAGAAAAGTCGACGAAGGAAAAAAATCAAAAATTAAGGACCTCGCGCGCCTAGGGGCATGCCAGGCCACTTTTGGGGAAAGTTTTGTTCAGCCAGGCAGCACTGGGGCGCGATTCAGGGCGTGCCAGGCCGCCTGGGTCGCACCTTCACAGAGGCAAAATTCGCCTAAGTGCCAGGCGCGCCCAAGGGCGTGCCGGGCCATTTTTTGGCTAATTTTTGCCTCGAAATTCACTCTATAAATAGGGCTTTTGAGTTATTGTATCACATTCCATCTTGACAAGGATACTTTGGGCGTTTTCGAGCATTGAAATTAGGTTTCATTCCTCATCTTTGTAGTTTTTATTTATTTTTAAGGTATTTTATTACTTTTGGATGTTAATTAACATTATGAGTGGCTAAAATCTCTCATTCTTGGGGTTAAGGCCAAAGAACATGAATCTCTTGGGTTAATTTTAGTGGTTTTTGCTTAAGTTTATCATAAATTGGTTATTTATATATTCTTAATTTCATTATTTTGATTCTTGATCACCATTGAAATACATTCCTTGTCTTGAAGTGAGCTCGAGAGAGAAACTAAGAGATAGAACGTGGAATATACGAGGTGTGGTCTTTCTCGGGGAAGGAATTCTAAGGGATTGACATATGATTAGGACCGAGAGGTACCTAATCCACCACACTTGGTCAATTACGAGAAGAAAGCTTAAATGCACTAGAATTGGTTAAGTAAATGCACTAGAATTGGTTAAGCTTATCACCGCTCACGGACGTAGTTAGGTTTCCAATTTCTAGTAGAAGATTATATTTTGGAGACGAATATAATTGTAAAATTAACCTCGGGATCAATAACCAAGATAAACAACTCAAATTGCTTAAACCAATAATAATTATGCTCAAGAGACGACGTTCGGAGTGCCTTATCCCTGGAAATTCACTTTTTATTGATTTTTCAAGCGTATTTACGAAAACTAAAGTTACGATAGCGAAGATAGGAGTTCATAGTTCGCAAACAATTAATTTTTAGGGACAAATCCTGTTTTCTTTTCGCAACACTAGTTTTTAATTATTGTTTGACGTCTAGAATTTATTTCTATTGATGAAAGTCCCTTGGGTTCGATATCCGGCTCTTTCAAAGGAGCCACTTTATTACTTGAACAATCACGTACACTTGCGTGTATAGCCGGGTCGCAACATATACCCTCGGTCTAATTTTCAATTGATGATAACCAGACTGCAAATCAACCCAAATTAATCTTTGAAAATACTGACGCACCCTGTAACTGATCAAACAAATCATCTATGCGAGGCAAGGGATATTTATTCCTTATTGTAACCTTATTTAGCTGCCTATAGTCAATGCACATCCTCAAACTACCATTCTTCTTCTTAATAAACAGAATCGGAGCACCCCAAGATGAAGCACTTGGACGAATAAAACCCTTATCAAATAGCTCCTGTAGCTGAGTTTTGAGCTCCCTCAATTCTACTGGAGCCATTTGATAGGGGGGAATAGATATAGGGTGAGTGCCCGGCTCTAAGTCAATGCTGAATCGATATCTCTATCTGGAGGCATACACGGTAGGTCTGAAGGAAACATATCCTGAAATTCAAAAACTACCAAAACTAACTCTATAAAAGGGGACCCTGCGTCTACATCCCGAAAATGAGCTAGACACACTAAACACCCCTTCCCCACTAACCTTCTGGCCTAGATAAATAATATAATGTTCACTAGCTGGCCTTATACACTCCCTTCCACTCTACTTTATCCAATCCTGACATCGCTAAAGTCACTGTCTTAGCATTATAGTTTAAAATAGCGTGATATGGAGATAACCAGGTCATACCCAGAATTACATCAAAGTCCAACATATCCAGAATAATCAAGTCTACCCAAGTCTGAAAACCCACAAATAGCACAGAACAAGAACGAAAAAAATAGGTTACTACCACAGACTCACTAACTGGAGTAGACACATAAATAGGATGATCAAGTACATCACAAGCCAGATTTAGACCCACCACAAACTGAACAGATACATAAGAATAAGTAGACCCCAGATTAAATAGAATGGAAGTCAGTCGATCGCAAACAGAAATAGTACCTGTGATCATAGCATCAGAAGCCTCGACATCAGTCTTTCCCAGAAATACATAACAAGGAGCCCGATTATCAATTTGAGCTAACTCCCTTCCCAGCTGCGCTACTCCCCCTAATGCCGCTATTTCCTAGACCTCTCTGACCACCTGCCTGATTTTCCCATCCACCCTGTGGACGACCCTTGCCATTACCTCCTCCTCCTCTACCCGCTGGAACTATATCTCGAGTTTGCTGTTGTGCCTGGTCATTTGCCTTCCTCAAGGGACACTCTCTCTTAAAATGACCAACAACACCAAAATAGTAATATCCACACTCAAGAGAAGGACAACTGGCAGAAGAGTAAGAAGCCCCTTGGCCCCTAATAACCTGCGACTGAGAAGAAACCTTAGCTAGAACCACGGTAGAAGTTGGCAAGGCTGACTGAATAGGATGGGCTGAATAGGTCTGCTGTCCGTGGCCCTTAGAGTAAGATCCACTTAAATTCCCAACATTGCGGGACTTCTTGGATAACATCTTAGCCTCACCCGCTCACGTAACCCCCTCCAACTTCTCCACATAATCTGTAACTTCATTGAACCCTTTTCCTGCAGAAGTCATATGAACAGTCAAAACCCAAAGATAATAGTTCAAACCCTTGACATACAATCGAATCCTCTCCTTCTCAGAAGTCAACAATTGAGTGGCATAGCAGGACAAAACATAAAACTTGGCCTCATAGGCCGCAACTAACATGTCACCCTGCTCCAATGCCCAAACTCATCCTTCTTGCTATCACGGAGGGCACGTGCAATATATTTTCCAAAAACAAGGCATGAAACTGCTCCCAAGTCAAAAGAGGTAAAATTAATGACCAACATTCAACATACGCCCTCCACTATTACTTAGCATCCTTCTCCAACAGAAAAGTCACAAACTCAACCCCATGCTAATGAATAATACCTATGTTGTGTAACATCTCATATCAATCAATGATAAACTCAAAAGCATCCTCAAACTCAGTACCCTGGAAGGTAGGTAGTTTCATCTTCAAAAACTTAGTCAACAGATCATGCTCCATACCTTTCATCGCAGAACCCAACACCGAATGAGGAAAAGCATCAGTCCCTAAAGCCTCATCTATCCTTGAAGCCATAGCAACAGTAAGGTGAACAACTAGAGCCTAGAAATCCGGTATAGTAGGAGTGGCTCCAGTCCCTGCCAGCCCATTCAAAAATGCTAACACCTATTGAACAACCTCAGCAGACATATGAGGTAAGGCTGCAATCCCAGCTGGTGCCGCCACCTCGGGCTCCACTTCCTGCTCTTCTACTACTTGCCTCTCCTCAAAATAATCCTAAAGTTGGGGAAGGGATACTGACCTTCCATAATCATGGCCAACAGCTGCTTGAGCTCAAACCCTAGCGGGTGTGGCTCATCCCCTTCCTCTCATACCTCTCCCTCTCACTAGTCCTCTCTCCTTTACGAATGGATCCTCAGCTAGAGCAGCCAGTGCAGGGGCTGCTGCTCGGGTTTCATTGGACCTAGTATTCACCATCTGCAGATAAAAGAGTGAAGAGAATCAGATACCAGTTTGGATCGCCAGATACCAATTGAAATCAAGTTATAGCACGAAAAAACCAAGAATGATAGATTTTCCTAAAGTCCCATAGCCTCTCGAAGAAAAGTACTACCATTCCGCAAGACTCTATTGGACCCATTTTGGTACAACGAGATCGACTAACCTAAACTCTGATACCAACTTTGTCACGACCCAAACCCGTCGTGAGTGGCACCCACACTACTCACCTGGTGGGAGAACCATCTACCACAAAATACCTACTCAAATCAACACTCAGAAGAAAATAATTTAAACTAATCCATTAATAAATAGCCATCAACCTAAATAAAACCATAAGTACAACTACAAGAGGAATATTGTTCTTAACAAACCATCCTTAAGACCCGAAAGTCGTCTGTCCAAAACTACTAAAGAATGTCAAGAAGGGGATGCAACCCCAAAAACTGAATGAAAAACATAAGTTCAGAACAAGGAACTATGATGATGATGAGATATTCCATGGTAACCCAGATAAGATGCTCACCCTGAAATCAGAAGTCAATCGCTGGGTTCACAAGTGAGGTCACGTAGGAGCCGCTGGAATATACGTTGGAGTCACAAAAGTAAATACAAGTATAGTATCAGAACACAAGAACAACAGTGTAGTGGTAGGGTCATTTGGTCAACCCAAGATGAAGATATGAGCACTTTACTAAATCATAGTATAACAAGTCAATCCATGCTAAAAAAAATTATACACTTAGCACATAACACCAAATAGCAGTTTAGGATTTTAAACAACAGTCAAGCCAAGTAAACAAGTCAATACAACTTAAGCAACTATCAAGCATAGATAAATATATTCCCCGGTTCACTCGTGGAACCGTCAAACTCACCTGAACCTCGTACATACACGTTATGGGTAATACATCCACCCTCTAGCCATGACCTTCTGGGGATAAATTCTGTCCATGTACTAAACCCAGACATAAGTGTCTGCCAACCTTATTTCACCAATAACCCGTGAGAACATCCAAAATACCAAAACATAACATATTTTAGAATTAAGGCAGGTAAAATTAATACACAAGTAAAATCATTGCATTGACCATATCAAACAACATGCATTAACCAGCCACACTACAAATTACTTAACATGCACATATAATATAAGTTGGATTAAACCACAATACCATCACGTACCTCAAACCAAGCGTGCACAAGTTCTCTAAGCTGAGGTTTTGCCCTTCCGTGCAATTTCTACTTGTTTGTGGTCTAGAACATGCATAATAACACACAATTAATGAAATGACCTATAATTATGGGACTTATAATTCACCCCCAACCCCTAAGATCAAGTTCATGATCATTCCCTTCTCGTTCTAGGGCTTTTCTATCATAATTTACCTAAAACCACTAATTTCATGGATAAATTAGTGAATTAACAAAATGCTAGGGTAAATTAACCGTTAATAATCAAAACCCATTAACTTATTACTTAAATTTACCACTTGCACCAGAAAAATAACTAAAATCCACCCTAAAACCCTCCTCGAACTCTGTAAATTAGTGATTCTAAGGTTTAATCGCTGACTACTAGTTAACGGGAATGAATTACTTACCTTTACAAGGCCAAACGAAGAATTTCTGGTGTATTTCGCCCTAAATCACCCTTCCTTTGCCCCAAAATGAGTTTTGAATTAATAACTTATTTTGGGGGATAATATTACTTAAATTGCATTTTCACCGCTATAGCGGGCAAAATCGCTATAGCAGTCGTTGACTGCCTTTGGCCATAGCTATAGCGGAAATTATTTTGTTATAGCGGCGTACCTGCCGCTATAGCGGTGTAGACGGGACAAAAAGTCCATCTTCGCCCAAAAAATCCCACTTTTTACAATACACCTTAAACTCGGGACATTTCAATCAATGTCATTCAGGCTAAGATCAATTCCGGGAGTTCTACTTACGCAAATCCAGTTCCATAAATTCCTACGGGTTTCTTATAGCTTAGATAACTAGAAATCAAATCAGACACCTCCAAACCTGTCCAAATCTTTCCCCAAATTTTCTAGACCACACCTTGCTCCGATTTCATTCAAAACTAGCCTAGCCCGAAATTTGTAACTTTCAACCGGAAGGATTTTGGAACCGAGGTTTTAAACCAAGGACTTAGACATAACGATGAAGAGGGTCGTTACATTTATAATATAAAATTACTCTTAACTGGTACTCTGAGAAAGTGTTACGTAAAAAAAGTTAACATGTATCAATATTAAAAATTATAACTTTGATAATTAATTTAAATATGACAAATAATAAAGTCACCAATGATTCATATAAGAAAATCTCAATAACATTATTGTTTCTTGTTAATAGTAATAAAAGGTTCTTATAGATTATAGTCCCAAGAAAAGTAACTTTATTATTTAATGGTAGGTAATAGTCCCAAGAAAAGTAACTTTATTATTTAATGGTAGGTAATGCTGAAAAAAGGGGTGGAGAGGTGGTGCAAATATTTAAATTAAGGGTAGTAACATCTTTTACTCTTCTTTGGATGTTCTTTGGATGGCATATTTTGGACGGTTTCCTTTTCCCTTAAAGTCTATAAGGATATTGTAATATTTAAAGATTATTGAATTATAACAAAATTATTTAACGGATATAACTTTTAAATTAAGTATTTGATTTAGTGGATTAAAGATAAATATACGGTGTATAACATAAAAAACATATATAATTCAATGATAAATAAATCTAAATATTTTTTTATATTTTAATTTAAATCTTATTCTTTTTATATAGATTCAAAATTTGTATCATTATATATATTAACACACAAAAATTATTGTATAAATAATCTCAAGATTACTTATATCTAAAAAAAGGAAAAAATATTACTTATATCGAAATTAAAATTTTAAAACTAGAATAGGATCTAACAGTTTATGAAAGTTATTATCCTTATTTATGATAGCAAATGACTTCTACTATTTTAAGGGACCGTTTGACCATGTGATATGAAATCATGATATGAAATTATTTGAGATGAAGTCGAAGTTTTGTTTGGACATGCAATTTGATTTTTTAAGCTGTATTTTTTTCTCATGAACATAAAAATTTCATAAACTGTGAAAACTACCAAAATTTCCCAAATTCTTATACACTCTTAATAAATAAGCAAAATTTCATAAATACATTGATAAATTTGTTTGGTAGTTAGTTATAAACGTATCTACCAACTTATGGATCCTTTTGTAAAAAAATAAATATCGTCATTTCCTTTTATAAATAAATATTTGTGATTACAAATTTTCAAGTGCACATAATTTTATAAAGATTCAATAATCAACAATAATAGTAACTAATTTTTTTAAATATAATCCTTCACATGATACGAATAGTCTCTTCAGGTCGAGCATGAGACTTTTTTTTTGAAAAATTTAACATGATGAATTTTTTTTACAAAATATAAATGTATGAGTCAAATTTTATATTTAGAAAAGTTGAAATCATGATTTGGAATGAATCCCAAATCATGTTTTTTGAGAATTTGAGATTTCATCTCATGATTTGAAATCATGATATGAAATTACATGTCCAAACGCCTACTAAGAAAACAAAGCAAATTAGGTAATCTGTCACGATCCAATTTCTAAGGTCACGATGGCACCTACTACAATCCACTAGTAGGTAAGTCAACCCGTAATCTGAAACAGCTAGTAACGGACTACCAATAGAAATGAAGAAAACAGCGGAAGGGAATTTAATAAAGAGACTAATATAGATTACAACCCCAAAACCTGGTGAAGTCAGTACAAGATCTTCTAATACAACAGGAGTACAAAGTGGAACATAGAGTCAATATATATATATATATATATATATATAAAGGCTGCCTCTGAAATACATAATAGGGATCAAACTAACAATATGAGGGAGAGCAGGAACACTCCGAACATCAGGAGCTCACCCAAAATCTCCGATCTATGCCTGCTCTGCACAATGCACAAATAAACGGTGAGAACTCATACTATAATTTGCAGGCTAATATGAATACCAAACACATGGTACTCAGTAGGCATCGGCTGACTGAGCTCCAAAGATAATAATAGCATAAATAACATGTAAGCATGAATATAACTACAGGTAGTTATCCAAGAAACTAAACATAGCAATGCTAATGGAGCAATAAGGATAAACTATCCTATTCTAACAGTATTCAGGAACTAAAGTGCAATACTGTATATCACTAGCCAATATACAACTGAAGAGTGAAAGAAGGATATATAGTAGTAATACAAGGCAAAATGATACATATACAATATAAATATATAAGGGAAAAAAGGGATATACGGTAATACCATATATATGTATATATACATATATAGGACTAAACTCAAAGGTAATATCCTAAGGAAGTCAACCAAACATCTCGAGGATCATAACCAAGTAAGGGAACTAATACAAGTATAATTAAAGTCTCTAACGGAAGAGTCTAATCATGAGATAAACTATCAATAGTGTAACTTACCAAAATAGAGAAAAGGGAACAGGAATGTACCGACAATCACGGGTACCATTCCATAACCATCCTGCCACGAACTAACCATAATAACCAATACTAAAGTAACCGGCTAGTTCGGATAAATAATAACCTAACTGGGCCCCCTTAAGCCTGGAAGGCTCAAGCAAGCACTCAGCATACAGAAACTCTAACTTATACCTATACAGCCCCCCATACGACTGATAGATATAAGTTCCAAACAATTATATTGGTGATAAGCGATGCATAAGAATGAATGAATGCAACATAAATCGATAATACCATATCCAATCCGAGTGCCATAACGTACCAAATATATACACCTCCTCCAACTCAATAGCTAGCAAAGGCAGGACCTACGACGATCTTCCTTCTTCGATAATGTGGCTCATAGATGAAGGGGCTCATAGGGGACTCGGGAAATCCATATACACTGCCTGATCCCGAACTAAAACTTTCAGTACCCATCATAATCAATCTACTATGTCTTGTACCGGAGAGATATATAAGCATAATAAGTGCTCGAAATCGAACAGAGACTAAAAGAGTATAAATTTGTAAATCTATTGCCCGAAATTAAGTTCGGGACTAAATTGGCATAATAGTGTAGAAAGGGTTGAAATATCTCTCATCCGAAGTAAGTAAATTATGGTAAAACGAGTGGATCAATAATGGACCGAAATTAGCCTCGGTCTAATTTCCCAAGTAATATATTTAGTTTAAGATGCCATAAATCAATAATAAAGGTAGTACGACTTTTAATTTCAAAGAATCAATTTTAAAGGTGAAAAAGTGGGAATAAATTCCTTTTTAGAAAACAATAGTAAAACCAAGGTTTTGGTTGGAATCGTACCACTAAGTGAGCATAAATGCGCTTAAAAGTATGCATTCCATCACCAGTATCTAAACAATACAACCATAAGTGTCTAAGCGTCTATAAACTAGAATCACGTCCTTTTTAAGGATTGAATACTCATCTAGAGTCCAACTAGTATCGTAACCATGGCCTCGGGCCCAACAATACATAACTAGCATGTTAAAAGAACCATGATCCAAGAAACTATGGTAAATTAGGTCACGCAGCTACTAGAAGGGTCTAATCGAGGAAATACCGTCCAATTTACTAAGAAATAGGTAAGTTTTATACTAAGGAATCCTTCATGTTAATCTATGGCTAAACAAGTCTATAATCATGTGTAATAGGATCATACAACCATAACAAGTATTCTAGATTAAAGTTCGGGTTACATTTCTATTATAAATCCCTAAAGAGGTCAAGTCATGATATACTAGTCATAATCCCCTCCTATAATCCCTACCTAGCATGTAATCTATACAATATATAATCTCGCAGAGAAAAGTAGATCCAAGCCTACCTCATTGCCGAACCACAACCTTGAACGTCCATGAATCGCTTGTCTTTATCCCATGATCTCAAAAATGATATCGCACTATCAAAAACATATTCTACGCGTTAATAGGAGTAAAACGATACCCATATTGCTATATAAAACCCTGGGCCTAAAATTGGGTTTAAAATGGGCCCGTGAGGCCCACTAACGAAATCCCAAAATTGAATCTATCACGAGGTTCCTAGAAGGACAAGGAATGTGTGCTCAAAAATTGGGCACAAATGGAGTACAAATCAAGGCTCAAATCATCCCACAAAGCACAAAGAAACAAACCCTAAAACTAAGAATTAAAATGGAGGATTTAGGCCAAAACTTACCAAGAAATTGATGGGAAATGATCACTTCAACGTCCTCCCTCATCCCCAACTCCAATTTATGATTTCCCATGACTTTTTGAGTTCTGAATTCCATTAATGGCGATTTGGGACTTGGAAAATGAGATAAAATCGGGGAAAATAGCAATATATAGGCCCAAGGGTTACTCACCGTGATTGCGACGACCCTAGTCCCGATCCCGACGCTCGAGAGAATAACCCATCGCGAATGCAATAAAAGGAGTTGCGAACACAAAGAAGACGAGGGATCTTCATCAAAAATGCTAGAGAGAAGGCTCGCGATTGCGACAGTCAAGAGTTTGACCCTTCGCGAATGCGGCCTGGACCTCGCGAATGCGAAGAACAAAATGGGCTACACCAGATGCTGGAAGAACCAGCAAAAATGCTAAGTCTAACAGACTCTGATCGGGTGCTCGGGATTCGTTCAAAACCCCGTACATGCAAACGAACTATGCTACCATACAAAATTCAACATTCCAAACTCAATGGACCCATCAAAATTTCCAACCGAGGTCATTTTGATAAAAAAAAATGGACCCCACACCCATAGTTCCATTTGTCACCAAATCTATCCAATAGCCCAAAACAAGTTTGGAAACCTCAGGACTTGGACCAAGGGTCCCTTTAGTCTAAAATCAATGTTCTAGAGCTAACGACGCTGTCAAAATTTCCATCCAAAGGTTGTTTATTAGGAGTCTGAGAACAATTTCTTAATAATGAAAGCTCCAAAACAGAGAAATGAACCTAAAACCCAAACGAACTACTCAAAAACTAAACTGACAGTTTTGGCAAGTCATAAATGATCTATAGCCTCTATGGGAAGGCACTAGATGCCGAAAATGCATGAAAATGGAAAAATAACGTAGAGGGTCATTACAATATCCACTACTAAAAGGACTTTTATCCGCGAAAGTCAATGGATAGAAAGAGCTCCAAAGCTCGAAAGGATGAGGTACTGGGCCCACATGCTCTAAACAAGACTCCCTAGATAATCTCTACCAACGCTTTCAAGGGACTTCACCAAAGGTATCCCTTTTTCACTAACTTCCTTACTTCACTTTCCAAATAACCAAAAACTAATTCTCAACCACTAACTGGCATCCAACTTAACTGAGAATGACTGATTCATGCAAACCCAAACCACGATACGCTGACATTACACCGATACAAGCACAACCAAGAAAAAATTTAACCAAGCTAAAGGCCACCCAAGGCATGAGCCATACCACCAACTCCAAATTCCAAATCTAACATCCTTTTGCCTCTCCAACTAAATATCTACTCTGAACCACATAGAATATTATTCGAGTCCTATCAGCGTAATCACATCTCACTAACCTCAAAAGACTGAAGTTGATATACTAAAAATCCATAATCGAAAGCATAAAAGTAATCCCATAAGGTGCTGTCTGGACACACAAATAGAGATGATCAAGCCTGCGATCTTTTGCCAAAGTTGCAACTGGTTCAGATGACCCTCAAAACTAATAGCCAGGAGTCTGCAGGACAAACTCTCAAAACCAAATGATCCACTCTAAAAAGCCCCACTAACTGTGGGTGAGACCACGCCAAGCCCAACTTAAGCATACTTCTTCTGCTGAGAAGATATTAAAAATTTCTGAGGATAACTGAGAAACCAAGGCCAAAAGCAGTAGAAACCAATATCGTGTGCCAACGGACCATCTTCTGAGAATTTATCAACCACAGTCTATCTGGATTAAAGAGAACTAAATCGGTAGGTAAAGAGTAGGCTTAGTCATCCTATAAATGAATTCTCAACTGAAATAAATCTGGAAATAGGGTCGTAATCAAGTTACACAATCCATAGCTGTGATCTTCAAATCGAAGCTGAACTACTCGATATCAACTATCCAAATCGATCCCGCTGACGAATAGTATCCATATTCCAAAAGCTATCATAACTTTCAAGTCGCTATTCAAGAGAATCAAGATCCTAAAACTGAAGCCTACAAGTCTTCATGGATATCAAATACTCAACCAATCTCACTATCAAAATTCCAGCATTTACTCAATGATTCCCGCAAGTGTTGAAACTGAAATGTTGTCGAAGAACATAATCATAATGGGGGAAAACCACCGACTGAAGACACAAGCAATCAACTCCACATCTGCTCAAGGGAATAATGCATCAATGCATAACCAAGAACATGTTGAGGCGGCGAAGAATACTAATAGTAGCCAAAACTCAAGAAACTCAGAAAATCTCAATCTTAGCCCAAATTTGGTCAAACCAATGCTCAATACATGGTGATGAATACTCATTCTAAATAGAATCCCGCTTTGGTAACTAACAACTGATACCTAAGAACATAACACCAAGCAAAAGCATTTCACGAAGTCACATCTTGATGAACAAATACCAAGATGAGAAATTTCTAAACTTACCCATTTAAACCAACCTTAACTCAATTGAACCATGAACCACATCATCGAGGAAACGTAGTACCCAACTCAACATAACACTAAGATCAAAACTACTATCGGGAGATGAACCCGACGATTCAAAATAATAATTTCCCAATTTAACAACAATAGGAGCGAACTATAGAAAAAGATCGCCAAAGCTAGAAGCATTGTCTAACCATGAAAGGACAAACCTTCTTTCACTTTCACAACCCGCTCAAAAACTGATCTTACTGACAGAAAAAGAAAAGTTAACCAACCAAGGTAGCCATCTAAGCCAAACGAAAAAAGAATTGTAAGAAAGGAGGTACTAATAAGATAATGCTAGTCTAGCTGTCTATCAAGCGAGAATCAATTACTAACAAGTAATAACATCAACAAAAGCAACACTAGTATAAAGTGCAAGTAGTACAAAATGAAAAGCAACAACCAGTACCACTTTAGAACCACAACAAAGCCAAAATGCCAAAAGAAAGGGACGTTAACCCAAAAGTTACACACCAAGGAAATAACCATACTAATCCACCTAATCCACTAATAAAGAATTCATCTACAGGGGTAGTCATATATGAATAATCTACGCAAAGACTTACAACAATCAATGTAGTAACATCAAGGCATATAAACACCGATGGTTATGAAAACCCCAACTCAATTCAATTAGAAACTAAAGGTAGAAAATCAAATGCGCACCTATCACAGTGGAAATTCAAAGTCATAGTCCTGGCCTACCAGAAGAAGTATGAATCCGAACACGTCCTAACCTGAACTGAGTATCTGAATGACCAACGGAGGCACTAAGTGCACAACTTCTAACCGAAGGTACCACATCCCTACTAGACTGATCAGGCTACATTGACTGCTTAGTAATACCATGTCAGGGACACACTCTAGACCAATGGCTGGTCTCTCTGCAGTTTTAACAAACTCTTGAAGCTCTAACCTAACGAGAAACCCTAGCTGACCCCAACTGGCTGACCAACTGATGCTTAGGGCACTCCCTAGGCTAATGACCAATCTTACCACAATCAAACCATGCCCCTGGGACTCTTTGATGTATTATACCTACTGACCCAGAATGGTTGCCACAGCCTGAAGACCTAGACCAAATACCCTATAATATCTGACCAAAACTCTGACTATTGCGACTACCACAATCTACCTGAGAACTACCCATAAGCTGAGATGCTACCTGTAAGGGCCTAATAGGTGGCAAGTAGTGTTGACCTCTATTGGGAGGATTCCTACCTCCAGAAGGAATACCACGACCACTAAACTGCTTATATGGCCTCTTACCGACACCTTCATATATCTCAATACAAGCCATTTTTGTAGACCTCGCATGATCAACAACCTGAGAGAAAGAAGATCCACCTGTTATCAAATGTTCTGATGCCAAACAAAGTGGTAAATCCAATCTTTTGATAAATATCCACACCATCTCATGCTTTGTAGCACATAACATAGATGTCTGACTGGCCAACTCTAGAAACCCAATCTCATACTCTAAAACTGATAAAGATACATGTCGAACGCCAACAAACCCAACTATGGCCTGAGAAGCACTCAATGTATCTGGTATCAACACTGGTTAACGCTTCCAGTCCTCAATTTCAATCTCTAACTTCCTAGTCGAACGTTGAGCTTAAACTCTGGTAACACGCGCAGAAGTCCCATTCGCATCTATCGATAACGTCGTGCTATCCATCTGGAAGAGAGTAGAGTCAAAGAAAGTACTTAGCGATTCATAGAAGTAGAGACACATGACAAGAAGTCAAAAACAAAATTTCCTAAGAATGCCCTATAACCTCCCAAAGATAGGATACAAACATCTCCGTATCGATCCGCAGGATTCTACTAGGCACTTAGCTCTTGTACAAACAACACCGGTGAACCTATGCTCTGATACCAATTTTTCACGACCCAATTTCTTATGTCATGATGGCACCTACTAGAACCCACCAGTAGGTAAGTCAACCCATAGTCCGAAACAGCTAGTAATGGACTATCAATAGAAATGAAGAAAATAGCGAAAGGGAATTTAATAAAGAGACTAATATAGATTACAACCCCAAGACCAGGTGAAGTCAGTATAAGAGCTTCTAATACAAAAGGAGTACAAAGTGAAATACAGAGTCAATATATATATATATATATAAGGCCGCCTCTGAAATACACAATTGATATCAAACTAACAATATAAGGAAGAGCAAAAATATTCTGAACATCAGGATATTACCCTAAATCTCCTATCTATGGCTGCTCCAAACGATGCACACATCAACGGCTAGAACTCGTACTATGATTTGCAGGTTGCAGAAGTGTAGTATGAGTACCAAACATGTGGTACGCAGTAGGAATCAATTGACTGAGTTCCAAAGATAATGCAAGCATAAATAATATGTACAGCAGGAATATAACTACAGGCATCTATCCAAGAAACTAAACATAATAATGTTAATGGAGCAATAAGGATAAATTATCCTATTCTAACAGTATTCAGGAACTAAAGTGCAATACCATATATCACTAGCCAATAAACAACTGAAGAGTGAAAGAAGGATATATAGTGGTAATACAAGGCCAAATGATAGATATACAATATGAATAGATAAGGAAAGAAAGGGATATACGGTAATACCACTTTTCGCTCTCAAGCACACACGCAAGTGTACGTGGTCGTTTCAAGTAATAAAGTGGCTCTTCGTGAGCCAGATGTCGAACCCACAGGGACTTGTGTTTAACAAGCGATCTAATTTAAGAGTTATTATTTCAAGTTAAACAAGTGCGAGTTTTAACCAAAAAGAAGTTGAGTTTTGTTTTTATAACAAAATCTAAAATTAACAATGATGAGGAATTCGGGTTGTGAAAAATATATGGAGAGTTCCAGGGTTATGACATTTGATACAATCTTTCATGGTAGTTATTCTATTCAAGGATCTTTATTTCTCGGATTATGGGTTTCGGGGTAAAGTGTTGATCCGAGAATTGTCATCCTCAAAATTGTCTACTTGAACTAGTCCTCACAACTCCATCGTTGAGTGGGGATGTGATTCCATAATTCAAGTGTGTTCATTAATCATCCCGTCATGACCAAACAAGAATCCTAGGTATACGTCTATCCTAGTTGAGAACCAACCCTCCTAGGTATACGTCTATCCTAGTTGAGAATCAACCCTAACTTATACTAGAGATGATCTTGTTCCTTAAGTTCTTAGTCCAATTCATAAATCCCATGATCAGTTCATGCATGAATTAATCATATATTCTAATGTTGATTAGATATCAAAATAGTCGAATCAAGAACTAAAGCATATTCAAATGAGAAACGATGTCAATGAATAAAGCAAACTACTCAACAATCATATTCTAGCTGTAACCCCAGAATGAGGATGTTTAGCCACTCATATTCATACAAACAATCTCCAAAATAGATTTCATAACTTTAAATTACAAGAATGAAAAGTAAAGAGAACAAAACCCTAGTGTAGAGCTCATTGTCTTCTCCTTTACTCTCCACTTCGTGTGTAAGGTGTATCCCCCATTTAATTGTGGACAAGTACTCCTTTTATAGGGATTTTAGTATTCCAAGATGTTCCCAAGTTAAATCCCAATCAATTACAACCTTACCCCAACTTAAAACAACATTAGAAACCAATTTCGAATGGGTTTGGGACTTGGTGTGTCGCTTCCTCCATCGCGTGAAAGTGGAGGTGCGACGCAAGCTCAATACGGGCTCAAACCAGTAGCTAGATACTCACCATAACATGTACGAAGCATCCATGATTATGCATATTGGAGGGTGCAACGCGCTTCCCAATACGGGTGGTGGAGGGTAAGATGCGCCTCATGTTCAAGGCTCTAGCATTTCGCTTCCAATCTTCTCATGCTCTTGTCCCTTGATCCCGAACATCTTGTGCTTTGATTTTAGGAATTATTTAGCTTACTTATCTCCTCCAATGGTCCCCGAAAACATCTCAACACAACCACTAGTCCATACAACATAATATAACACATCAAAGGACACTAGAACAAGCATAGCTCAAGCTTGCGACACTAGTTTCCTCGTCTAAGTTCTAATTGATCATTTTGACTCTTGACTTGATTCAAATGTACCTTAAACACTATAAACAAGTAATTTAACACACAAATACACATATATACTCTTTATGGTTTACAAGCATGTCAAATTGTCCTCAAAACAAAGCTAAAAGCGCATAGATAATGACACTTAGGAGTTCAAATACGCCTAAGATCATATATATATATATATATATATATATATATATACATACATACATATATAGGACTAAACTCAAAGGTAATATCCTGACGGAGAAAACCTAACATCTCGAGGATCATAGCAAAGTAAGTGAGCTAATACTAGCATAATTAAAGTCTCTAACCAAAGTATCTAATCATGAGATAACCTATCAATAGTGTAACTTACTAAAATAGAGAAAAGGGAATAGGAACATACCGACAATGTCGGGTACCATTCCATAAAAATCCTACCACGAACTAACCATAATAACCAACAATAAAGTAACCAGCTAGTCCAGACAAATAATAACCTAATCGAGCCTCCATAAGCTCGAAAAAATCAAGCAAGCACTCAACATATACATACATACATACATACATACATATATATATATATATATATGACTAAACTTAAAGGTAATATTCTGAGGGAGCAAACCTAACATCTTGAGGATTATAGCCAAGTAAGGAAGTTGATACTAGCATAATTAAAGTCTCTAACTGAAATGTCTTATCATGAGATAACCTATCAATAGTGTAACTTGCTAAAATAGAGAAAAGGGAACAGGAACATATCGACAATCTCAGGTACCATTCCATAAACATCCTGCCACGAACTAACCATAATAACTAACAATAAACTAACCGGCTAGTTCGGATAAATAATAACCTAATCGGGCCCCCATAAGCCTGGAAGGTTCAAGCAAGCACTCAACATACAACAACCATCACTTATACCTATACATCCCCCTATAATACTGATAGATATGAGTGCCAAACAATTATATTGGTGATAGGTGATGTGCCATGGTTTCATGGCACTTTCGAGGCTTAAAATAAGAAAAATATGCAATAACTTGGGTATGTTTCATAGGTATGTTGTGTTTTATGCTCTATCTTGCTGAAAAATAGGTTATGGAGGCAAAATGGAGAAGAAGGGAAGAAGCATGCACTAGAATGGAGCATTTGAAGATGAAAGAGGCAAGCCAAACCAGAGGAGTGACTCATGGCAGGGACCCATGTCACGTGAGTCGACCTACGTGACATAGGTCAACTCCTGAAAGTGTGTGATGACGACTGATTTTCACAGCATGGACCTATGTGACGTAGGTTGGTTCCACGATACCAACCCACGAAACCGTGGAAAGTTGCCGACTTTTTTCTCCTGTTTTGTTTAGGATAGGATTCACCTTATATCTATAAATACTCCTATATTGTCCTATGTTTAGTAGTTGGTCATTAAATTGTTTTGAAATATATTTTCATTATTTTGAGTTCATAAATATATTATTGGTTTTGTAATCTTGGAACACCAATTCCAAGGTTTTATTGAGATTGAGATTTAAGAATTTTCTTCTTTATTGTGAGTTTACAATTTTGTTTTCATCTTCAAAATTTTTTTGTGTTCTTACAATCATGAGTAGCTAAACCCATCAAACTAGGGTTGTGTGAACCATGAAGAATTAAGGAAATGGGTTAAGTGCAAAGCAATTCTGAACCGGTGTGACTGTATGTATTATTATACCTTCATTATAATTGATCTTCTAATGGTTGCAAATGTTAGAAACTTGTCTGTATTATAGACTTGCTACAGAGAGAGGTAGAGATTGGGAAAAGAAAATAACAACAGAGATTTGAAGCTATCAACCTTTATCTAATAACTTGAGCCGTAACAGGTATAGTTATCTGAGATCCAGAACAAGGGTTAGTAGTACGACACTCGGAGACTGGGAGGAGAAGAGTGAAATTTGTCTAACCAAGGTCGAGAGACGTTTAGATGAACCTATCTTGTTAGATTTTGCATACAAAACATCGAGACAGTTTGCCAGCACAAGTAACCGGTGGAGTTAAAGAATCATTGGGGATCACAGTCCTAGTGTATTTCTCATATTGATAACAAATCCAATAATCAGCAATCGTTACTGTTACTACTTGCTTATAAAAATCCCCCAGTTTTACTTACTTGCCAGTTACTCAGACTAGCATTCAACAGACTTTCTTCCTATTCCTTGTGGGATTGACCCCAACCTAGTTAGGTTCTATATTTGATACATAGACCGCGTTATACTTTTCTGGAGGTATATTTTGGGTGACATCAAATTTTTGCTCCGTTGTCAGGGAAATACGGTTACGGAGTTGATTAGTTTGCTTGTTGGAGTTGATTTATTTTTCTGTACTTTTATGGGCACACGCCGGTGTATGCCCAACACTAGGAGTCAAGGCAATCTCCTGATTCCACTTGATACTGAGATAGAACGAACACTGAGAGAAAATCGAAGAATGGTGAACACCGACGGAGTTCAGGATCCTGCAGTCGCGGAAGGTATTCATAACCAGCCACCAATTCATTCAGCTGGTCATGCAACTGTCAAGAAAATCACTGCTAGATTAATGGCTAAGAAAAATGCGAGACAAGCAGCTCTTAGACAAGCAGATAGAAATCATCAAGGAATGCAAGAAGCATCACAACGTCTCACTGCACTTGAAGAGAGACAAAGAAGACTGAGGGTGCAAAAACCACCTCAAAGACCATATGTATCGATTTATAATGATCCCGAAGAAGAGGATGTGGCTTATTTCAAGCCGGTTGAGACTGGTGCCATTATTCCACCAGAGTTACCTTAGGGCACTAAGTTAGACATTATAAGTGCCATGATCCACCTGCTAAACTTCAAAGGTGTGTTCCCCGGTCTTCCTACAGACGATCCGAACATGTATGTAATGAACTTTGTGGGGGTCTGCACTTCATATAAATTGCTTGGAGTTGACCAAGAGGCTATTCTTTTGAGATTGTTTCCATTCGCTCTAATAGGAGAAGTGACTTTGTGGTTGGTCGAGTTACCACGAGGCTCCATCACTACTTGGCAAGAGTTGAGAAATCAATTTCTGCAGAGATGTTTCCCAGCCTCCAAGATGCTACAGTTGAAGGATGAGATTTACAATTTCAGACAACTACATTTTGAAGCACTTTACGAGACATGGCTAAGGTTTAAGAAGTAGCTGCAGAATGTTCCAAATCATAAGATGAGTGGTAGGAGTTCACTTGAAATCTTCTACAGGTCTTTAAACTCCAATACCAAGGCTAAAACAGATACTATAACTAGCGGAGCATTTATGAGTCTGAGGTGGAAACAAGCTTCAGAGATTTTAGATCGTATCACTAAGACCAACCGAGGATGGCATAATCAGGAGACAGATACACCCACTGGGACGTATGGTATTGGAGCCTCGACAGCACAACTGGCTTTGGATATATCTGTAGATTAAAAGGTCACACAGTTAAGGATAAAAATTGGCTTACTAGCCAAACAGATTGTGGCTAGAGGTGCTGACAAGGAGCATGTTGTAGGTGCACATGGCAAAACACCTAGTCATGACGATTATGAATCTGATGAGGAGGATAAGTACTTGGATCAAGAGGTGAAAGGTTTTTGAGCGAAGGGCCAAGGGTCTAATCAAGACTCTTGGAACTCGAGGCAAGGGAATCAAGGTCGAAACTACTATGGAGATAATTACAACAAGTCGGGATACAGAGACAGAGATCAGGATCGTGACGGTGAATGGAGGCGAAAGGATGATTACAAAGAGAAGAGTGGACTTTATGTACAACTAGGGAACCACAATGATGAGTCTAGAAATTCAAGGATTGAAGCCCTTCTTAATAAACTGGTTACGAGGTCAGAGAGCCAAGAAAACTGTCTAAAAGAGATGAGGGCAGACATTTTGGGAATAAGTCAAAAGGTTGAGTCTCACTCGATATACATCAAATAGCTGGAGCAATAATTTGGGCAGATATATACAATATTGAATCAGCATCAACAAGGTACACTTCCGAGCAACACCATCCAGAACCCGATAAATGATGCTCATTGCATGTCTATCATAACGAGAAGTGGGAAGACTCTCATTGAGGCACTCAAACAAGTTGAGTGTGTTCATGCTACACTGGAAGAGCAAACGAATGCCATAAAAAAGGTAAAGGAAGCTCTAAAGAATTATGTTCCATTTTCAAAACTTCCTCCACCTTTCCCTCAACATATAAAGAAAAAGGTCATGAAAGAAGTTGAAAAGCCTCAGACTGATGAAAACAAGGTGAATGCTAAAAACGAGAAAGTAAAGAAAGCCCCACAAATGCCAAACCCCATTCCTGAGACACCACCTCCATTCCCTCAGCACTTGAAGAAGAAGAAGGAGGATGGAAATTTCCATAAGTTCATGCCCATATTGAACTAACTTTCTATAAACATCCCATTGGTGGAGGCGCTGGAACAAATGTAGGGATATACAAAGTTCATAAAAGAGTTGGTCACGAAGAAGAGAACTGTCAGTTATGAGTCTGTTGGTGATTTACACCATTGTAGTACAATTGCATCCTATTCTCTTGTGCAAAAGAAAGATGATCCCGGTTCCTTCATGATTCCATGCACAATTGGGTCAGTTAACTTTGCCAGAGCTTTGTGTGACCTAGGTGCGAGCATTAGCTTGATGTTGCAGGCAGTATTCAAGAAATTAGGCTTGAGATCCCCCGACCCAACAAATATGTGGTTATTGATGGTGGATCATACGATCAAGAAGCCTGTAGGCATATTATTTGATGTTTTGGTCAAAGTTGAAAACTTTATCTTTCCTGCTGATTTTGAGATGTCCATAATTTTGGGAAGACCATTTTTAGCCACCAGAAGAGTATTGGTGGATATGGAGCAGGGTGAGCTAAAATTCAGGATGAATAATAAGGAAGTCACGTTCAATGTTTGCAGAACTATGAAGCTGCCAAAAGATATGAGGGTAGTTTTTATAATAAATATTTTAGATGACCATGGAGGCTAAACCAAGGGATATTTTGATGAAGGCTGAGTAATCAAGACACTCGCGTCGTGCCGCGATGTTAAATCAGGCGCTGCTTGGGAGGCAACCCAAGATTTCTTGTTATTCCTACATTTGTTTTGATTTTTGTTGTTTTGATCAACATTAGACCCACGCACCTAGGGTTCCACAGTTATGTTCCTAACTCCCTTGTTTTACTTCGGTCTAATGCATTGAGGACAATATAAGCTTATTTGGTGGGGGCGGAGGTACTTGTGGGTCTATATGTCCTCTTGGGGGGGGGGGTTTGTCGTGTTTCTTTTCCCTTAAGTGCTATCATAGTAGAACCGCCATTTTTAGGTTATTATTTAGATTATTTATGTGTTTTCATATTTAATTAGGAGAAAAATAGGGAAACCTTAGTGCAGTCCAATTTTGAATGAACTTTGAATGATAATGATGTTTTTTGATTGTTTAAAGGACACCCCTCCTGAAAATTTTATTTTGAACTGTGTGTGTAGTATATTAGTTTTTGAAAACTAGTGGATCTTGTTATGGCATTAGTATTATAGGCAGAATGACTGTAGCCAACAATGTATGAAGTGGATAGGTAGTAGTCGATAGTGTAACCATGTACTATGTGTGTGTGAGGTCATTACCGAGTTCACTTTGTGTGTGAGATCCTAAACTTGGCCGGTTAGTCTTGCCTAGGTTAGAGGATAGTGGTTAGGAAAGGATCATAGGCCGTTTTTGAATAAGTCCACTTTTAGCCTAAATGCCTGACCAAATGAAGTAAATATCTCTTGATTCTGATTTTGAGCCTTAATTGACCTATTTCTTTCATTAACCTATTCACCTTCCCATTACCTATTTCTTTCATTAACCTATTCATCTTCCCAATTTGACTTACAATGAACATGTCTTGACCCTAGTCCCTCCTTGGACATTGTGTACCTAAACCCAGACAAATCACCTAAGTTGAGGGTGGCTATCATAGGGGTGCGTAGTTTGATATGAGTATGAAGAAGGGGTTAGTAAAATAAAAAAAGAACAGATTTGGGTGAAAAAAAAAGTGAGTGAAATTAAAAAAAAAAAGAAGAAAATAAATGTGTTTTGAAAGTATGAAGAAAACCACACCCAAACTCTGAAAATAAATGAAGAAGAATAAGGGAGAATAAAATAAGAATGGTTAGAAAGTGGAGCCAAAAATAATGTGGTGTCAAGGAGGGTTGAGTCACCATATCCATATATACCACACCCATCCCCAAGCCTACATTACAAGCCGATGAAAGTTCTATAGTGATCCTAGTCCAAATGTCTGAAAACCTAAGGCATAGAAAATAAGGGCAAGCTTATGGTATTTCACGCACACTGTTTAAACTTCTTTGTGAGAGAGAGTGTGTTGACCCAGTCCCTACTTTGATATTCATTAGTATACTGTGAGTGTATGGGACTTCTTTGTAGTGAGACTACATGGGTTGCATTGTTAGCCGCTATTTGTTCAGATAATGTTATTTGCATATATGCTTAGTTGTTTGTTCATAATCTGATGCCATCACTTGATCCCTTCTATGTCATGATAATATGCTGCATATATACACATCGTGGTTTTTGATTTGTAAATTGGAGGGGTCGGAAAAGTTTTGGTGCCAAAGGCAATGAGTCGACTACCGTAGGTCTCTTAGGTTTCTCTTAGTTAAGCATCGATTGTGTTTATTTTGTTTTGTTTGTCTGAGGACATGCAAATGTTCTAAGTTGAGGGTGTTGATGTGCCATTGTTTCATGGAACTTTCGAGGCTTAAAACAAGGAAAATATGCAATAACTTGGGTATGTTTGGTAGGTATGATATGTTTTTTATTCTATCTTGTAGGAAAATAGGTTATGGAGGACAAATGGAGAAGGAGGGAACAAGCATGCACTAGAATGGAGCATTTGAAGACGAAAGAGCCAAGTCAAAACCAGAGGAGTGACTCACGGCAGGGACCCACGTCACGTGAGTCGACCTACTTGACGTAGGTCAGTGCCGTAGGTCAACTCCTGAAAGTGTGTGATGACGACTGATTTTCACGGCATGGACCTACGTGATGTGGGTTGGTTCCACGATACCAACCCACGAAACCGTGGAAAGTTGCCAACTTTTTTCTCCTGTTTTGTTTAGGATAGGATTCACCTTGTATCTATAAATACCCCTATATCGTCCTATGTTTAGTAGTTGGTCATTACATTGTTTTGAGATATATTTTTATTATTTTGAGTTCATAAATACATTATTGGTTTTGCAATATTCTAGGGTTTTATTGAGATTGAGATTTCAGAGCTTTCTTCTTTATTGTGAGTTTACAATTATGTTTTCATCTTCGAATTCTTCTTGTGTTCTTGCAATCATGAATAGTTAAACCCATCAACTAGGATTGTGTGAACCATGAGGAATTAAGAAAATGGGTTAAGTGCAAAGCAATTCTGAACCGGTGTGACTGCATGTATTGTTATTACCTTTGTTATAATTGATCTTCTAACGGTTGCAAACGTTAGAAACTCGTATTTATTCTAGACTTGCTTGTTAGAGAGGTAGAGATTGGGAAAAGGAAATAACAATAGAGATTTGAAGCTATCAACCTTCATCTAATAACTTGAGCCATAACAGGGATAGTTATCTGAGATCCAGAATAAGGGTTAGTAGTGCGACTCTAAGAGACCGAGAGGAGAAGAGTGAAATTTGTCTAACCAAGGTCGAGAGACGTTTAGATGAACCTATCTTGTTAGATTTTGCATGCAACACATTGGGACAGTTTGCCAGCACAAATAACCAATGTAGTTAAGGAATCATTGGGGATCACAATCCTAGTGTATTTCTCATATTGATAACAAATCCAATAATCAACAATCGTTACTGTTACTACTTGCTTACAAAAATCCCCCAATTTTACATACTTGCCAATTACTCTGACTAACATTCGACAGACTTTTGTCCTATTCCCTGTGGGATCAACCCCAACCTAGTTGGGTTTTATATTTGATACATCGACAGCTTTATACTTTTCTGGAGGTATATTTTAGGCGACATCAATAGGCGATGCATAAGAATGAATGTAACATAAACCGATAATACCATATCCAATCCGAGTGCCATAACATACCAAGTGTATAAACCTCCTCCAGCTCAGTAGCTCGCAAATACTGGACCTACAGCGATCATCCTTCTCCGGCAATATGGCTCACGGATGATGAGGCCCATATGGGGCTCGAGATATCCGTTACACTGCCTGGTCCCGAACCAGGACTTCCAGTAACCATCATAATCAATCTACTCTGTCCAGTACCGGAGAGATATATAAGTATAATAAGTGTTCAGACTCGAACCGAGACTAAAAGAGTATAAATCTGTAAATTCATTGCCTGAGATCAAGTTCGGGACTAAATCGGCATAACAGTGTAGAAAAGGTCAGATTTTCTCTCATCCAAAGTAAATAAATAGTGGTAAAATGAGTGGATCAATAATGGATCGAAATTAGCCTCGGTCTGATTTCCCAAGTAATATATTTAGTTTAAGATGCCATAAGTCAATAATAAAGGTGGTGCGACTTCTATTTTCAAAGAATCAATTTTAAAGGTGAAAAGGTGGGAATAAATTCCTTTTTAGAAAACAGTAGTAAAATTAAGGTTTTTGTTGGAATCATACCACTAAGTAAGTATAATACGCCTAAAAGTATACATGCCATCACCAGTGTCCAAACAATACAATCATAAGTCTCTAAGCATCTATAAACTAGAATCACGTCCTTTTTAAGGATAGAATACTCACCTAGAGTCCAGCTGGTATCGTAACGACGGCCTCGGGTCCAACAATACACAACTAGCATGTTAAAAGCACCATGATCCAGGAAACTACGGCAAATTAGGGCACACAGCTACTAGAAGGGTCTAATGGGGAAATACTGTCCAATTTACTAAGAAATAGGTAGGTTTTATACTAAGGAATCCTTCATGTCAATCTATGGCTAACCAAGTCTATAATAATGTGTAATAGGATCCTACAACCATAACAAGTATTCTAGACTAAGGTTCGGGTCACATTTCTATTCTAATTCCCCTAAATAGGTCAAGTCTTGATATACTAGTCATAATCCCATCCTATAATCCCTACCTAGCATTCAATCTATACAATACACAATCTCATAGAGAAAAATAGATCGAAGCCTACCTCGTTGCTGAACCTTAACCTTGAACTGTCCACGAATCACTAGTCTTTATCCCATGATCTTGAAAATGATGCCGCACTATCAAAACATACTCTACACATTAATAGGAGTAAAACAATACCCAAATTGCTATATAAAACTCCGGGCTGAAAATCGGGTAAAATATTACCCATGGGACCCGCGCTAACAAAATTCCAAAATTGAATCCATTATGAGGTTTCTCGAAGGAATATGAGTGTGTGCTTAAAAGTTCAGCACAAATGGAGTACAAATCGGGGCTCAAATCAGCCCACAAAGCTCAAAGAAACAAATCCTAAAACCAAGAATTAAATGGAGGATTTAGGCCGAAACTTACCAAGAAATTGATGGGAAATGATCACTTCAACGTCCTCCACTCACTCCCAACTCCAATTTATGATTTTCCAAGACTATTTTAGTTTTCAATGCCATTAATGATGTTTTGGGACTTGAAAAATGAGAGAATATCGGGGAGGACAATAATATATAGGCCCAGGGGTTACTCATCGCGATCACAAAGACCCCCGATCTCGATCGCGGTACTCGAGATAATAACCTATCGCGAACGCGACGACAGGAGTCGCAAATGCGAAGAAAACGAGGGATCAGGTCGGTTTGACCCTTCATCGCGAACGCGAGAGGGAAGGCTCGCGATCGCGACAGTCAAGAGTTTGATCCTTCGCGAACATGGCCTGGACCTCACGAACGCGAAGAACTAAAATGGGATACACCGGATGTTGGAAAACCAGCAAAAATGCTAAGTCCAACGGACTCTAATCGGGTGCTCGGGATTCGTTCGGAACCCCGTGCGCACGAACTATGCTACCATACCAAATTCGACATTCTGGACTCAACGAAACCATCAAAATTTCCAACCGAGGTCGTTTTAATAAAAAAGTGGGCCTCACACCCATAATTTCATTTTTCACCAAATCTACCCAATGGCCCAAAACGAGTTCGAAAGCCTCGGGACTCGGACTAAGGGTCCCCCTAGCCTAAAATCAACGTTTTAAAGCAAACGACGCTGTCAAAATTTCCATCTGAGGCTGTTTATTAGGAGTTTTGATCCGAGACCAATTCCTTAATAGTGAAAGCTCCAAAATAGGGAAATGAGCCTAAAACCTAAACAAACTGTCCAAAAATCGAACCGATAGTTCCGGCAAGTCATAAACGACCTGCAACCGCTATGGGAAGGCACGAAGTGCCGAAAATACACGAAAATTGATAAAATGACCTGGAGGGTCATTACATAATCCCTTCGTCCATAGTTACTTATTCAATATATTAAAATAACTAGTTAACTTGACCGCGCTTCGCGCAATCAGATATATCTTTTTCAAATTTAATTATATAGAAAAATATAAGATTTATATTATTAAAAAAATAAAGATATACTACGTATGAGGAATGCAAATAAAAAAAAATTATAAATCAAATATATAAGGAAATACATATTAAAAATATGACAGAAAGCCAAATGAAAATAAAACGTTACACGTCTTTTTGTAAGTTTATAGAGATAAAGTTCTTGCAAAATTGTCTTGTCTACTGGGAAAGAAAAATTAACATGGCAACATAAGTTGTCCCTTGCTTCTTCTTCTTTTTTAAATTGGTTTGAATTTTCAATTAATTTAGATTCACACCTTATAAATTTTATTAAATTGTCTATCTGTCCATAACTTTTGGTATAACATAAGTTTTCTCACATTTTCTTGATATATTTTTTTTTTTACCACATTCATGGACTTTTGATCTTATGTATTTCAATTTTATTCTTAATTGATTAAATATTGTTCATAACTAATATTAATAATATTGAGAAAAGTTTTATGATAAATTAATTGAAAAAATGACGGGAAAAAAGGTAAGTACTGATTTGTTAATCTACATAAATATAAACCTATATCATGGTAATGTTCTTTAGAATTTTTTCAATTAATTCTAATGTGTCTCATGACAATAATTTCTCTTTGAAATTATCCTATTGTACATTATTGTTTGTTAAGGGAGTAAAATTGCCGCGATTGTTCAAGATTAGCGAGCACAAATTTTGAATGGTAATTACATGGTGATTAAACCATGAAAAAGAAAAAAAGAAAAACTCTTAATTTACTCATAACTCAAAACTTAAATTGAAAATATAATTGAATTAAAAAAATATAAAAAAAAAATAAAATATATATATATATATATATATATTATTATGAATTCACAGCCCACAAAGACAAAGAAGAGAAGCATCCCAACCCTTTCCGATCTATCTACTTCTTTCAAATTTATCCAACTCTAACTAAATTCTTTTTTTTTCCTCTTATGATCACATCAATCATACATTCGGAAGATATATAAAAAATGTTAAAATCAATTCTCTTCAAAGTATTCTTTCTTTGACGTCCTTTTCCTCTTTAGACGCACATAGCTCTGATGCCACTACAATATGTAGAACAACATCAATCAAGACACTATTGTCTTTAGAAGGCACTGAAGCATCCTAATTTTCATCAGATATATATATCATTGGCGTAGTCGAAAGTCACAAGATCATTTCGTTTCATTTTTAATTAAAAAAAATTCATATAAAAATATCATATAAGCATGTATAGTGGTATGGAATTTTCACACAAAACATCAATCTGTAAAATATAAAACTTGCAAAGCTTTTGATATATAGAAAGATGAAAGTAAAAATCTCTTATATTGGAGAGATCAATTAGAATTTGTGTGTTGGAATACGGACTTATATAAGTCAACCAACGTTTCTTGATATTTATGGACTTAATTACAATTTGTCCTGTAAAAAAAATTAGAACATAAAATAAAGATAGGTTAAGGGAAGTTACGAGGATAAATTAGAGAGATTCATGTAAATTAACAATCCAAAATAATTCGAACTTTAAATCACAAAAATTAAAATAAAATTTTACAAAAACTTAAATAACAATAATTGATAAAAAAAAATTCTTGGCTACCTCTTCATATCAAAAAGCTCCATATTTTAGCCTGTCATAAGATGATATATATATATATATATATATATGGGGTGAAGAATGATTAATTGGAGAAATTAATTGCAGCATTATGTACTTAGCCGTTTCACAGTTCCTTTTGGAAGGAATAAATGTAATAAAGGTTAATAATAAGGAAAGAGATTTTTTTAAAAGGTTTGGGAATAGAAAATGAGGAAAAAATTCAAAATTTTGAGAAAATAGATAAATAGTGATACTGGCCAATAAGACATGTCACATGAGCGTGCTTACATTCTCCTTTATTATTATATATTGATTGATTGATTGATGATTATTTAGTTTTAATTATTCAATTTAGAAAATCAAGAGATAATATTATTTTGTGTCTATTTTACTTTTGTTATTAAATAATATTCATTTTCTAGTATTTAGATGACTTATAATTAATAAGGGTAATATAGTAGATTATTTTTTTTATTGCTCTTAATTTGTGTGTAAGTCAAACGTGAACAAGCAAAGATAAACGAAAGATAGTACTCCCTCTGTCCAACAATAGTTGTCCATATTAATAAAAAGAAATGTCCAACAATACTTGTTCAGTTTGAAAAATAAATGAATAATTTATCAATTTCTACCTATTTTACCCATGATATTAAAATACTATTCATTACTTAATGCATTTCCCAAAGCATTAAATTTAAGGATAATTTCAAATATGTACAATAAAGTAATTAGTTTACAAAAATATAGCTATGTTAGCCAAAATATTTACTAGCCACAAAAAAAATTCCAAAAAAAAAGTCATGATGTATATGTTGTGTATATATTATGTATCGATATTGTAAGAACATTACGTAATGTATTGCTATTGTATAAATGGTGAATAAACGTGTATAGATATTGTATAAATGGTGTATAAATATATATAGATATAGTATAAATGGTGTATAAATGTGTATAGATATTGTATAAATGATGTATAAACGTGTATCGATATTGTATAAATAGTTATGTAATGTATGAATATTATACAAATGGTGTGTAAATATGTATCGATCTTGTATAAAAGCAAAGTACAAGAAAGAGAAGAATTGAAAGTAATTTTCTAGCAAGCTTCTCCGGCCACTACCACAATTCCAACAAAAAACCACCATCCACTGTCTCTTCCCCTTTCCAATGGGTTCCAAAACAAAATCAAAATGATAGTAAATGAAGCATTGAAGTCGGACATTTTTCTTCAAGTTTTGATACTAAACAGTCAAATTGTAAGAGAAATAGCAATGCAACAGTCAACGGCCAGACAGATTTACCAAAATTGTAAGATACTATCAGAAAAAATGATAAACAGAGGTAGTGTTGAACTCTGGTGAGTGATGTCGCCCAAATTATACCTCTAAACAAAGCATAAAGTGGTCGTTGATCAAATATAGAACCCAACTAGGTTAGAGTCGATCCCACGAGAAATAGATCGAATATTAATCACTATGTAGGTTGAAGCAAGTCAATAACAATTTCCAAAAAGAAAAGAGGGTTTTTGTGAATTAAAACTTCAATCGTAATAACTGTTGACTTCTTCGAATTTGTAATCTATAGATGAGAGGTACTAGGACTGTGTTTCCCATGACTTCATAACTACACAAGTTGCTTGTGCTAATAATCTATTCCGCTGCTTTTCATGCAAAATCTAACAAGATAGGTTCATCTAAATATCTCTCGACTTTGGTTAGATGAATGTCACTCTTCTCCTCTCGGTCTTCGAGTGTTGCACTTATAACCCTTTGTAATGACCTGAATTTGTGAGTTTCTCTTTTTTTATAGTTTGACTATTTTTATCTTTTTCGTAGTTGCTACAAGTTGATTTTGGGATTTAGGGATGGTTGGCACGGTTCTCGATGCGATCGGAAATGTTTTGTGCGAATTTGTGATTTTTAGAGGCTTGAGAATCCATATAGTTGACTTCGGTTAATATTCATTGTTCTGAGTGTCAGAAGAAAATTTGGATGTGCCACCAGATATAGAATGTCGATTTTGGATTAGTAGTGGGGTTGGTTCGGACTCGGAATTTTTATATCTCATTTTGACCCTTGGTTTAGAAATAGTGAAAATGAGGTCCCAAGGGTTAATTTATTGAAAACAATCTTTTTTTCAAAAATCCAACATTCCCATTGAGTTCGAAACGTCGAAATTAGCCTAGTAGCATATATGGTTTATTTCTGTAGGGTCCCTAACGAATCCCGAGGGTCCTTTCGGAGACTTGAAAAAATAATAGCAAAAATATGATATATGGTTACTGAAGTAGTGGACTGCGGTTAATGGTCAACGAAGCTGTCAATGATCTACAATGGACCGTGGTCAACGGGCCTAAAACAACCCAATTTTGGGATTTATCCCTTTTTTTGCTCATTTTCATCATATTGGGAGCTCAGGATGGAGATTTTGGGGGAGATTTCTTGCGTAAGTTTATGCGGGTAAGTTCCTAACTCAATTCTCATTATTTTCTACCAACTTTATCATCTAAATTCTTCTAAATCATAGATTTCAAAAGATGGTTTTGGGGTTTTTTTCTCCAAATTGAAAATTTGATTTGAGCTTTGATTCTTACTCGTTTTTGCTTGGGTTTTCACCCATAGAGTCCTTTTCACTTGAAGACTATGATTTTCAATAAGACTTCATTTTTACCCTTTTCGATTTTCAATGGATAGTTGGGGGGTTTACCGGTAAAGTTTTAAAAGGATTTTCTTCGATTTGGACCTCTTTTTAATTCGTTTTCGTGTGGATTTTCACCTGTATATTCCTATAACCTTGAGGACTGTATTTCTAAAATAAAATTCTGATTTTATCCCTTTCATTTTCAAACTTATTTTTTGAACCCATTTTGGGCCCGGTCTGAAAATGGACAATATGGGTATTATTAGCTTTCTTTTAATATGTAGATGCTATATTTGAATGTTGTAGTTGATTCTAAGGCCGTTCTAAGGGGAAGGCTCCATGTTGAAGCACTTTAGACTTGGATTTCATCGTTTAGAGGTAGGTCATGACTTAACTTCTTTCAGATTGAGCTTGGTAGTTAATATATAAGTGAAGCATGCTATGAGTTGGGGAGAATAACTATAGGGTGTATATTTCGAGATTAGTTTACTGTTATGTGCCCGTCTTAGGGCTTATATTTTGTTGTTGTTGACGTGTGGTATCTGATATTATATGTTGCCCATGTATGGACTTTATTTGATATCATTGGCCTTATCTGTGCATTTATATGCCTTCATTCTAAATATAATACCCATGTGGGGGCTTAATTTGATAATATAGGCCTTATTTGAGCATTGGTTACCTTTATCACGATATTAATACCCGAGTTAAGGATTGATATGATATAAATGATGTCTTACATGCATATTTATTCTGATGGTGCCTAAATTGAGTTGATAATCATGAATTGTGGACATATTGAGTTGATTTCTGGGATCACTTATATATATTTGCATGTTGGTTGGATTGCATATCCTCATTTTGAGTTGATTGTGAGAATTATATCCTCACTCCATACATAGACATCATGAGATACTGGTACCATTGAGAAACACTATTTTTGAAAGAAAATGAGATACTTTTATGAACACCCTCTCCTGAACACGAGCCGGAGAGGTGAGTTAAGATTGAGATATGAGATATAGTATATGGGTTGTGAACCTCTCATGGGTCCTACCTAGGAGCTACGAGCGTAGTGGGTATATATTAAAAGTCATGCAATGGCTTTCACCATTCATCCCATCCATATTGCATTGCATTGCATTTACACACGCATCTTGTTTGATTTCCTTAGTTTCCTTGTTTGTGTTTGGTTCATTACTTCCTTTGTATATATATATATATATGTGTGTGTGTGTGTGTGTGTGTGTGTGTGTGTGTATGTGTATGTGTGTGTGTGTGTGTATGTGTGTGTGTGTATGTGTTGTGTTCTATTTCTGAGTATATATTAGAACTATTAGTGGAGAAGGTGTGAGCTACCGTTTGAAACTTTTTTGATTGCAGGTGTCATGCTCATAGTACATTTTACTTATCTTATTTCCTACTTTACTCAGTTAGCCTATGATACCTACTGAGTACAAGTGGACCGTACTCACCCCTACTATACCCTTTCGGTGCAGATCTGAGTACGAGTACAAGATGCGGTAGCTGATTTTGTATGAATTTGGAGTGGTGTTCGAGGTACTGAGTGCTTTAGGGATTTCAGAGTTGACTCCGGACATCCTCTTATCTTACCTTATGTCTTTATTTCAGTTTTAGAGACATTTGCATATTTTCAGATTCAGTTATATACTAGATGCTCTCACACTGTGACACCAGATTTTGGGGGTGTATGAGATTTCTTTCAGATTTTTATTTTAATTATGTTTCGTATTGGCTTGACTTTGCTCTAGAAGTATTGTTTTGGCTTGTGTAGTTATCAATTTTATTTTTCCTTTATTGGTTTGGGTGATTGGCTTACTTATCAAGGCTCAACTGTAATAAGTGCCATCATGACCCATTTTTTGGTCGTGACACCCTTGTTCTTAATCTCAGATTAACTTTCTCTACTACAACTCAAGTTAGTAGATGAAGGTTGATAGCTTCAAGTCTCTATTGTTATTTTCTTTTCCTAATCTCTACTTCTCTCTCGAGCAAGTCTAGAATTCAGACGAGTTCTAACATTGCGCACCCGTTAGAAAGCAATCATAATGAAGAAAATACCAATACATGCATGCACACAATACCAATACATGCATGCACACCAGTCTACAATTGCCATGCACTTAGCCTGCTTTGTTAATTCATCATGGTTCCCACAACCCTAGTTGTGGTGTCTAGCTACTCATAATGAGAGAATAAACTCCAAGAACCCACTTTGAATTAAACCCCTAGAAATCAATGTCTTTTATTAAAGTGTAATAAGATAATAGTATGTAAACAGATACAATAAAACAAATAAGAGTATTTATAGACAAAACAAAACCTATCCTAAAGATAACAAGATTTCTCTGTCGGTCAGCTCAGACGAATGGGAGGTATGATCGTGGTTTGATTCAATGATCATCCTTGGTGCTCGTGGATTGCTCATGGACTTAAGCATCTTTAGGTCTTCTCTAGTATGATCCTCATGTACGACTCTGTATCTTCTACCTATGACCGTACAATGTGGTTGTCTGATCCTCCTATACTTCAACTCCTATAGACTTGTTTTCTGAACCTTCATCCTACGACACCTTAGTATGACTATCATTTCTAGGTACGGTCATAGGATTCAATCATCTGATCTCCTCTTCACTTGCATTTTGCAGCCTAGCTTTTAGGAACTCTCTCCCACAGTCAATTGTATGATCGTGATATCAAAGCACGATCGTGGGAGGCTTTTGTCTGATAGGATCCTAAGAGATGTCCTCTAATCTTTCCTACGATAGCTTAGCACAACCGTGATCAGCTTTCACGATCGTGACATGGTGTCGTCTACTGCATTATCAGTTCAAATTCTAGCGCTCCACTGTTCCAAACCTATTTGACTTGCAAACACCCAAAAACCTAATATCCACATAGAAAGACCCTTGTACTTGCAAATATTCACCGTTTTAAGCATCAAAAGTGTCATAAGTTCATGACACATCAATGCCTTCAACTTAGACCATTTGCATGTCCTTAGGTAAAAAAAAAATACAAATTTATTATCACGACGCTTAACCAAGAAAAAAAAACAAAGATCACTAAGGTTGTCAAATGTTCCCAAAATCAGTTTCAGCATGCATTCCTAAAAACAATTTAAGCTACTACCCTCCAGTAGCATTAAAACTCAACCTATGCAATGTACATACAAATCATCAACCATACCACAATGGGATCAAGAAATGGCATCATATTATCAACAAACAAACCCAACACTTAACTAATAACCTTACCCGAACAAGCAGTAATCACACTACAGCCCCTATGCCCTCACAACAAAGAAGTCCCTAATATTCTCAATTTTGCAGTAAATGCCAACATTGGGACTGAATTAAATCTCTCACTCTCACAAAGAAGTCAAGCATGCGTTTGATACCGAAGGCTTGCCCTTATTTTCTATGCCTTAGTTTTCAGACAGTCAGATTAGGATCACTAAAGGACTTTTATTGGCTTGTAATGTAGGCTCAGGGATAGGTATGGTACATATGGGTACAATGACTTACTCCTCCTTGGAACTACACTATTTTGGCTCCACTTTTCCTACTTTCTTTTATTCTTTTCCCTTTTTCCAACTTTTCGGACCTCGGGTGCGGTTTTATTTTCACAACTTCCTCTCTTTTTGTTCTTTTCTTTTCTTTTTTTTCTTCTTTTCTTTTTTTTTCATTTTTTTACTGCACTCGAATCCTTTTTTCCATTTTACTAAATTTTTCTTCATACCCAATATTTTACCGCACTCAAATTCTTTTTTCCATTTTACTAACTTTTTCTTCATACCCAATATTTTACGTACCCCTATGATAGCCACCCTCAACTTAGGTGATTTGCTTGAGTTGAGGTATACAGTGTCCAAAGAGGGATCAGGGCCAAGGAAGGTTCATTGTAAACGTTTGGAAAGGTGAATAGGTTAGTTCAACGAAAAAACCTATTTATGCTCAAAATTTGGGATCAAGGGATATCACATTTATTTGGTAGGCTTTTAGGCTTTTTAGTGGACTAAATAAAGAATGACCTATGATCCTTTCCTAATATTCTATCCTACGACTGTGGTGAGACTAGGAAAGTTCTAGATCACACACACACGCCGACTAGGTAACACCTCACACTTACTTGGCTCAGGCTATATATTTAGTCACTACCTACTTGGTTCATGCAAGATAGGCTATGGTTGTCAAGTCTATAATCCTAATGTCATTACGAGATCTACATTGGTCATAGTCCAGGTAAGCACACAACACAACATAAGAATTCAAAATTTTAGGAGGGGTATTATTTAAATCAATAAAAAATCAAATTTGCATGCTCTTTTTATTTCAACTACACCAAGTTCTCTTATTTTCTCTCGATCACATAAAAAAACATAACATAACACCAAAAAGACATAAATAAACTCCTAAACATGTTGATTCTAACTAAGATAGCACAACCGAGGGAAAAGAAATATAACAACAAAAACCCTCGGTTTTGGTACTCCCCCACTCCCAACTTGTAAATCATGCAATATCCCCATTACACGACATATCTAGAAAATGTAAAAATAAGGGTAAGGTACATACCTAAGGCAGACTAGCCGCCGGTAGTACTCTCATCAATTAGGGTCTCAGATGGAACCCCTCTAGTAATCTCCGTTCTCGTGGCCTCGATTGTGGCCGAAGCACTCTGGTAGGTGGGCAGCGGTGGTGGATGGTACACTCAATGATGTCATGGGGGCGGGTATCTGCACCCTCTCCAGTCTGGATCACCATCTCAGTAGCAGGTGGGATATCAATCAAATCCTCTAGTAAAGCCATCTCGAAGGCCTGCTCAGTCTTCTTGGCTCTCTTTTTCTTCTTCTTCTCACTCCTGTCACCTCTCTTTCTCTTTCTCCGGGGCAATAAATCATCGCTCCCACCTGTTGGGGCCTGTGTGTAAAAATAAGGGACGAAGGAGTCCACATCAGCTGCTAAATCAGCTAATGATGGTATAAAGGGAGGTGGGTAAGGCAAAATTGGGATGTTTCACTCTGTAAGCTCCTTGACCGCTTTCTTCAGCTTGGCCAAGTCTATAGTGATAGTGCTCAGATCAAGAGCTTGGACCTCCTCTAAACTAACCATCATCCGACTCTCAAATTTATAAAAGCGGGTTTGAACCACCTGTACAACTGTATTTATCTCATCAGCTACGTAGGGCTTTAGCCCTATCTCCAACATGTGGATCCAAGCATCATGCAATAGCTGGTTTTGCATAATCTGCTCCAACAGTGCTATAGGAATCAACGTGTATCTGATAGACATCAACTAACAGGCAACCGTATGTGTTGTGGCCTGCTGGGATGATGATGATGTAGCTTCGGTTTCAAATTCCAGGATCTCATTATCTGTAGCACCCTACGCTACCTCTGGTGGCAAGTCTGGTAAAGGACCCTGGGTTGGAGCCGCCGGGTTCCTCAAGTCCTTAATCAATGCGATATTCGTGCTCTTCGTAGGTTGAATAAATCTGTACACCTCCGGGATAGTCAATACTTGGGCATCCTGCATCAACTGTGTGAATAGCTACGAGAATGGGAGCGTGGTACTGAACTGTAGGACTCTATCTCGGATCTCCCCTACAATAATCTAAGGGATATTCAATTCCAACTCTGACATAAAAATTGGGACCATGCATGTATTTGGGGCACCCAATGTATTGTCATTATCCATGGGTTCTATATGATTCCTAACAATGGACCACCTTGCCTTGGCCGAAAAATTCAAGGTATGCTTGTAAATGGTGGACCTATTTACCAGACCGCATTCTCTCCTACTTCAGAAATGTGGCTCGCTAACCACCTGTAATGCATCCTCTTATCATTCGCACTCAACTTTTTCACCCTTTTTAGATCATTTATCAGGAAGTCATATTTTGTAGTCTCATCCATCGATATAAATGCAGCACCAAACAAGGCCCTAACAATGGCCTGGACTGAAATATCGACCTAATGATCACGAACTCTCACCATATCCAGTCTGGGTTATTTCCTGATATCTGTGTCTCTGCCTAAGGGAGTCATATTTTTCAACATCGCTGTATAATTGGCGTAAAATTCCCTCACCATCTTAGAATTATCATTCTGGAGTGAACTTATCATCCACCCTAACTCATACCTATCAAACACCCGGCTCAGCTTCGGGACCTGAATTTACTCTGGCAAAATATGAGACTCCTGAATACTTCATTTCTTATTGCACCAGTTATTCAATAAGACCCCGTTAATGTAATAATTATAGGAGTTTGGTACACTCTACCACCCCGGGTCTATACCCATTTGAGGTGCACCAACTGTAGGTCCCTTGGAGAATTCCGGGTTGGACTCTTCCTCCTCCCCCAAGGAATCTACCTCCTCCTCATCATCATCATGTACTCCCCCATCTTGGTTAGTAGTTTGACCTCTCTTTTCAGACTGGGGTAGGTTGACATGGGTAGCTATGGTCACTAAGGCCATGAATGTAGTCGCCTTGGCTTTATCAATTTTCTTGGACTTAACTTTGGTGGTCCGAGGTGACTGTTGATCATAAAAAATGCTAGTGGAAAATTCCACCTCGGACCCACTTGAATTATTGGACTCACTTTTCGAGATCGAAGGTGTGTCTCGGGGTGCCCGCTTCTTTGAAATATCTTACTGCATCTGCTTGAGGGTCTTGGGAGCTATAATACCTGTACAGGAAAATATTAGGCTCAATTATGAATCATTAGTATAGGTTCAGGATTTTTCATAGACAAATCCTTCCTATGATCGTACCTTGAAGGTACAGCCGTACCTTCCTATCGTAGGAAGGATTCTCCAAAGTACTAGGAATTCATCACATCAGACAAGCATATACCACGACCTTACTACGAAATGACGATCATGGGATGTGATCGTCTGATGAACTTCCTGCAAGTCAACACCTGGCATCCACAATCATACATTGAAATAATGATCATAGGTTATGCCATGGAGTGTGCACTGACACTAAGAAACTTTAAACTCCAGATTTTTACTCCTTTTGACCTTTTTAGACCCTCACTGACCAAATTTTAACAATAAATAGGTACTCAGAATTCCTCCATTGAATAATTTAATCATTTTAATACCCCTAGGTAACCCAAACATACCCAAACACTCCCAATGTATTTATATGCAATTTAGAACTTATGCTTTAGCAATTTTCATTATAGGAAACATTTAAGGCATAATTATTTGACTTATAATGAGTTTTGAATGAGGTTAAGATGGATTGAATTGGGTCTGAGCTCGAATTCACGCTAAGCCGATGTACGATTACTCAATTTTGTTTCTTTGGATCAAATTTTTCTTTGGTAGAATGAGTTTGAAATGAAGTGAGGTTTAATAGGGTCTAAGGGTTTAAGGTTTTAGCATTTTAAACCCCATTTGGGTTGGTTCAGATCGGGTCCTACTTAATTAAGTGGACCCGACAGATGACTCTTACCTATGATCATCAGTTCTTACCACGATCATGGGTCCTACTCATACCAAGTGGGTTGAAGGAAACTTACCTGGGAACCTACGAGCCTTAAGTACGATCATGATATCTAACCACGACCGTTTCTTAAAATTGTAGGATCGATATCCTGAATATTGGTTTTTAGGAGTTTGCTCAGACGATTGATACCACGATCGTGACATCTAAGTACGATCGTGGTGACCAACCATAAGATAATGTCACCCCCCGAATTCTAATGGGGTGGACTAGCACCCGAAGTCATTAAGGCCTGAGAGAACCAACCTTCATTCCTGTACACTCGTATGCATGTCACTAAATGAATAACACTCTATCACATTTGGCTACAAGATACCAATGGCGGAAGTCATGGAAAAATATTCATATAGCTATGAAACTTGGCCGTTAGGGCCATTGCGTCAAAAGCATACATTTCTCACATCCCTTCATTTATCCCACAACATCTACAAAGCCTCTAACAGATACAGATACAGCAACCTAAAGTCGATACAAGTCCCCACTTTATACAACATTTATATAGCACCAAAATGTATGTACACATGTGACACAAAAAGCCCCGAACCGAACTAGAGCTCACCAATAATCTGTAGATGACCAGCAGCCTACTGAGGATGTCTACTAGCACCTGTGCCTGTAGCAAGTAAGGTAAGTCCCCCAAAGGACGTCAGTACGAAGAATGTACTGAGTATGTAAGGATGTAAGAAACTGCATGATACCTAAGTACTTCAATGATATCAAGTACAAGTGAGTATTCGATATGGATAAACCTCCGTTCTGTATATGTGGAACCATGTACATTGCTTTCGTTATTTTCATTTTCGATCATTCATTCATATCTTTATCATTCATATATATATATATATATTCATTCAACTAATATAATTTCATTCAAGTAATATACTTTATTTGCTTTTACATTCATCCTTATTACCATTCATCCAGCTGATCAGTGGGCCATATATCATTCATCCAGCTGATCAGTGGGCTATAGCACAATCATCCACCTTATCGGTGGGCCATAACATAGTATAATGTATTGTATCAACAATTATCCACCTCATCGGTGGGCCGTAATATAATATAATGTATTATATCAACAATCATCCACCTTATCGGTGGGCCATAATATATATACCTTACTTCACCCCTTACTTATGAGAGATTGATACCTTTACTTGTGTGAGATTGATACATTTGCTTGTGTGAGATTGATACATTGGTGGCCATAACATTATTGGAACTTTGGAACATAACAATATTGGAACTTTAGAACCATGTCCACAATTATGTGACACATGAATCACAATTCATCAATGAATAAGGAACATGTGAATAACAATAGATGACAACCTGAAATGAGATACCTTGAAACATTTCGGAATGGAACAAGTACAATGACAATGTGAACACTATGTGCTGTAGAAGGATACGAAAAGAGTAACCTTACATACCTTATCTTCCCAATATAAATACACAGTCCTATATGTGAAGAAAATAATCCATCTCCTTCCTTACATTTTACTCTACAACACAAGTACATAATGGAGCTCACGTTAACAACCAACTACCTTACAAGTGCATAAGACGACAATGAGCTACATGACTGCCCTATAACGTCATTTCACCCTTTACAATACAATTCACTGCATTACCATACCAATAACACCATAACATTCCACACATTAACCAAGACATCATAAACCAATAGCATTTCACACCAAGTTTATCCTTTACACTCCCTCATTAACACTACTTCATAATTACTCCATCAAGTTACCTCAATACCTTTCATAACAACATATTAACAACAATTCACAATTTCTATGGTCCAAAATTCCTCCGAACGACCCCTTAAATCCATTCAAAAGGTACCATAAGTTGATAATTGTATCCAAAAAGAGTATAGGGGCCTTGGGGGGTCAAAGAGAAGCAAAAACATACAAAACAAAATTCTGGACTAGGCTGTGGTGACACCTGCGCCCGTAGGTGGATTACATGCGGCCTCAGGTTCCCCTCTATCCTTGTCCAGAGCCACCTGCGTTGGCCTTCGCACCCGCAGGTGCTCCAGACGCAAGGGTGGGTGCCCGTTTCAGCCTCCAGGGGTCATTTTAGGGTTCTTTTTTGTAATAAATGGTACATGGACATAAGTAAGCTTATATCTTCATATTTTAGGTCAACTTGGATACCAACGAACAATCATGGTTTCACAACACACATAAACATCACCAAAACTGCATTTCCTTTCAATAAGTCACCAATTTCATGCACAATTTCACAACAACAATTCCAAATGTTATATACTAGGAAAAAGCAAGTTAAGGACATAACCACATCTTACATGTTGATATTTAATCCATCAAATTCACTTCCTTTAATACCATAAGTCCACTTTCAAGTTTATAAGGCAAAACCCTTTACCGATTAAGCAAACATAGATTATTTTACACATAGTGAACTGTCCAACACTTTGCCAACATAACCAAAATGATTTATACACCATCTTAAGCATATAATAGACTAACCCATGAGAGTAAACACTTACCAAATCTTTCCAAAGAGTGATCTCTTCCAAAGAGATAGTTGCTTAGGGTTTATGAGATGAGAGAATATTATGGAAAAATCTAGATATGGCATGTGTGTTTTGTGGATTAAAAATCTGATTTTTGTGCCTTTATATAGGACCTTGAAGTCATCCTTAGCCAAATTTTGGTCAATAATTGAGGGTTTACTTTGGTCAAAGCAAGAATGGATCATTTACCCATTTAGGGCCATGTCTTTTGCTCAATTATTGGGCCTTTATTGAGCCCATTAACACATGACTAGTTTAGCCCAATAACTTCCATGATTAATATACCATCTATCACAACTTAATTAACTCCATGAACATTAGGGTAGTCACGTGAGTTCAAAAATGTATGGGATGTTACAGATAACTCCTGAGATTCCTCCCTCTGTACTTTGTGCATACGAATGAACCCATGATAGTACAATCCTTTCGTAGGTTTAGTACTGAGTCTAGTTCTGCCACTTCTTTTTCTTTCCAATTCCTGCATAGTTAACACACGTTACCCTATAATATGAAAAGTAAAAAATCATGGGTTACCTCCCAAAAAGTGCTTGATTTAACATTGCGACATGATGTAGCTAAGTTTTTTGCTCAAACTTCACTAAGGAGCCCATGGGTTGCCTCTCATGAAGCACTTGATTTAAAGTTGTGGCATGACTCAGCTCCCTTGATTACTCAGACTTCATTAAGGGTGAATTTCTCAAATGATTTAATCTTTTTTGTAGTTCCAACGTAGTGCTTCACGCGCTGACCGTTCACTTTGAACTGAACACTGTCATGCCTTTCCAGTTCAATTGCCCCATGCAGAAACACCTTTATCACAGTGAATGGTCCAGACCAGGAAACAAGCGAAGCCTTGAAGTATACAACAAGACCAAGTCTCCTGGGCTAAATTCTCTCTGTTCAATCTTTCAGTCATGATACAATTTCATCTTTTCTTTGTATAATGCTGAGCTCTCATAAGAGCAGAGACGGAATTCATCCATTTTATTCAATTTTTCTATTCTCAACTTTGACTCATCACTCCAATCTAGATTCAACTTCTTCAATGCCCACAATGCCTTATATTCACGTTCAACAGGTAAGTGGAATGCTTTTCCATACACAAGATGATATGGGGAAGCACCAATAGGGGTCTTTAATGCTGTTTGGTAAGCCCATAATTCATCGTATAACTTTCTAGTCCAGTCCGTCCTATTGGTATTTACAGCCTTCGCCAAGATGGACTTGATCTTACGATTAGAGACCTCAATTTGCCTACTTGTCTGAGGATGGTAAGGTGTTACCACTTTATGTTTTAGACCATATTTTGGTTTGAACAGATGATTGCAAAAGTGTGAGCCTCCATCGCTAATGATGACCCTTGGTGTCCCGAACCTAGAGAATATGTTCCTCCTCAAGAAAGTTGTGACACTCTTCCCTTCATTGTTTGGAAGTGCAACTGCCTCCACCTATTTTGAAACGTAGTCAATAGCCACCAAGATATACTTTATACCATGTGAGCTCACACAGGGGACCATGAAGTCAATACCTCATACATCAAATAGATCAATCTCAAGAATGGTGGTCATTGGAAGTTTTTGTCTTCGCGAGATGTTTCTTTGCCTTTGACATTGGTCCCAAGCCCTTGCATAATCATGTGCATCCTTGTAAATAGTTGGCCAATAGTATCCGCATTGTAAGATCTTGTACACAGTTTGTGCACCACTATGTTGACCCCCAACTGGAGATGAATGACATGCTTCCAAGATACTCATCATCTCAACCTCAGAAACACATCTCTAAATTACTCCATCTGCATAAATCCAGAACAAATATGGCTCATCACAAAAGAACTTTCTCACATCATGCATAAATTTTGCTGTTGAAATGATAGGTCTTCAGGAACCACATTACTCACTAAATAATTTGCAAACTCTGTAAACCACGAAATCAAATCTTGTGATGTGGCCAACACTTGCTCATCCAAAAAGTATCATCAATCCTAAGTTTATCTTTCAGTTTCAGCATGGCCTCTTCTTCAAGGAATGATAAATGGTCGGCCACTCGATTTTCATTCCCTTTTTCGGTCCTTGACCTCAAAGTTGAATTTGTACAACAAAATCACCCAATAAATCAACCTTGGCTTTGCATCTTTCTTTGCCATAAGGAACCTAAGAGTTGTATAGACGTATGCACAATCACTTTCATACCAAGCAGATAAGATTGAAATTTCTCAAATGCGAACACCACAACAAGCAACTCTTATGTTGTCATAGTGTAATTTTTCTTAGCAGGGTTAAGTGTTTTGCTAGTATAGTAGATAAGATGCAAGATCTTCTCTCGCCTTTAGCCTAGGACTGCCCCTAGCGTACCCCACTAGCATCACACATAACCTCAAACGACATGGACTAATTAGGCAACATAATAATAGGGGATGAAATCAACTTCTATTCTAGGCACTAAAATACCTTCCAACATGCCTCTTCAAACACAAATTTTGCCTCATTCTCCAACAACTTGCACAACGAATTAGCAATTATAGATAATTCCTTGATGAATCTTCTATAGAAACTTGAATGTCCTAAGAAACTATGAATACCCTTCACAGAAATTGGTGGAGGCAATTTTTCAATCACCTCAATCTTTGCCTTGCCTACTTCAATCCCCTTTTTTGAAATCCTGTGACCAAGCACTATACTTTCTTTAACCATGAAGTGGTACTTCTCCCTATTTAGGACCAAGTTACAGTCCTCATATCTCTTCAAAATATTAGCAAGATGTGCCAAACAATCTTCGAATGAATCTCCCACAATTGAGAAGTCATCCATGAATACTTCAATAGTGTCCTCAACTATGTTAGAAAAAATTGCCATCATGCAACGCTATTGCGGTTGCGGTTGCGGTTGCGGTTGCGGTTGCGGTTGCATTACATAGACCAAAAGGCATCCTCTTGAATGACAAAGTCCCATATAGATAAGTGAAAGTGGTCTTCTCTTGGTCTTCGGGGTCAATAGAAATCTGATTGTACCTTGATAACCATTAACAAAACAATACCATCCTCTACCAGCAAGACGGTCTAACATCTAATCCATGAAGGGCATAGTAAAGTGATCCTTCTCAGTATATGCATTCAACTTCCTATATTCCATGCAAACATGCCAACTAGTAATCGATAGTATAGGAATAAGCTCGTTTTTCTCATTTGGAACCACAGTGATTCCACCCTTCTTCGGTATATATTAGACTGGGCTTACCCATTTGTTGTCTGCAATCAGATAAACCATACCCGCATCCAACCACTTGATGATTTTTTTCCTCACCACCTCTTGCATAGGAAGATTCAGTCTCCGTTGATACTCAATACTCGATACACAATCCATCTCAAGTTGGATTTTGTGCGTGCAAATTCCAAGTAAAATCCCAATGATATCAGTAATGGACCATCCAATGGCCCTCTTGAACTTCTTCAAAATGGACACCAATGCCTCAACTTGCCAATATATCAAATTTGCTGCAATAATAATTAGAAAGGTGTTGTTTTCTCCCAATAATTCATAACGAAAATAAGATGGAAGAGCTTTGAGCTCCAAGACTAGAGGCTCCTCAATAGAAGGTCGAGCTGGTGGATTCACTCTATTCTTCAAGTCAAGATCTAGCTTTTTTGGTGCATATGTGTATGAACCTCTACTATTAAGTGCGCTCACCATCTCATCATAACTCTCAATATCATCATCCTTAAAATTCATGATCGCTGCTGCGAGGGCCTCAACTCTACGCCTCTCCTCAATCAGAGCTACCAAGTCATCCTCATCGACTGTATCTATCAGAGAGATTACCCGCATATTCTTTGGCTACTTCATGGACTAGCATACATTAAAGGTAACATGTTCTCTATTAAATCGAAATTTCATCTGCCTAGTCTCCACATCAACCAACGAACACCCATTCGCGGGAAATGATCTCCCCAAAATAATAGAAAACTCAAAGTCAACCTCACAATCTAGGATGCCAAAATTAGCTGGAAAGATGAAGGATGCAACTCTTACTAAAACATCACACAAGATTCCCATTGGATTTTTCACAGTTCTGTCTACTATGAGAAGTCTTATTCGAATTCAGTTTAGGTGACCCCAACCCCAACTACTTATAAACTACTAGCAACATTATATTAATGCTATCACCTTAATTGTAATGACCCTCTAGGTCATTTTCTACTTCTCCATATTATTTCGGCATCTAGAGTTTTCCCATAGCTGCCCCAAGTTATTTATGACTTGCTGGAGCTGACAGTTTGATTATCAGATAGTTCATTTGTTTTTTCGAACCATTTTCGTGTTTTGAAATCGTCGTTACTCAAATTTGGTTACTGAGCCTAAACATTAGGTAGACGGTCTTGTATATCAATTCTGACAGTTCCATCAGATCCAAGATATTGATTTTAGGTTAGGGGAACCTTTGGTTTGGGCTCGAGGCTTCCATACTCGTTTTGGGCTTTTGAGTAGAAATTGACTAAAACGGCCATTTGGGTGTGGGACCCATATTTCATCGAAATAACCCCAGATGGTAATTTTGATTTCTCTGTAGAGTCCAAAATGTCGAATTTGATAATGTAGCATAGTTCATTGGCATTCATGGGGTTTCAAACTAATCCTGAGGGTCCGATCAGAAAGTTGGCAATTGCCAAGTTTAGCTGATGCAGCATCAGATGGTAAAGGCCAAGCTTTTAGGCCATCATGTTCACGAGCCGGCCTTCGCATTCACAAAGGGTCCTTCTGTTTCAGGGTTGCAGTTGTATCGTGGTCCCTACGTTAGCGATGAAGGGACTCCTGGCAGTATAAATACATTCCAAACCTGATTTTCTTCATTTTCCATAAGTCCCAAACAACATTAAATGCCCTAGAAAGCTAAGAGAGTGAGAGGTTTACATGGGTGTTTGGGGTGAGTTGGAGAGTGCGTGGAACGTTTCCTTATCAAATATTATCGTAAGTTTTCATAAATTTATCGGTGAATTCCCCATTTTAAAGTTATAACCCTAGTTTATTGATGGGTTGATTTTGAATGTTATTATGCTAAAAAATTATCCAATTTTGAGGGTAAATGATCCTTGAGCCTTGAGGAGCGTTTTGACGATTTCAAACTTGTGATTTTGCAAGTGGGCCCCACATGGGATTTTCGACTCGATTTTGGACCCGACGTATTTATAGGAAATGTGGGTATTGTTATTCTCGTATTGATGAGTAGATTGTTATTTTTGATAGCGTGTCATCATGCAGAGGCTTCTGGAAAGGCAAAGGCCCCACTTTAGCCGACTTTATCGAGCTTTCTTCGGCATCCAGGTAGGCTAGGCTTACCCTTCTTATAGATTGAGCTTAATCACGATATTAGTATTATCTTATGCTAGTTTTGGGTTGTAATTTATGGTTGGTTTCTTAGCTAGTAAAATTTGAATTATTTGGCCAATTTGAGAGCTGTTTTGGAGGTAGAATCGACCTATTTACCCTTTCCTTAGGTAAATTGATGCTTTGGGGTTGTGATATCACTCTTAGTTCCTTGTAGACTTTGGAGGCATTCTTTTGTGATGATATTCTTAATCTTGAGCCTTAGACTACATAGCATATACTTAGTTCGGTGCTAGGTTAATGATCTCGATTTATGGCATTTAAAGACCGGTTCGAGTCCAACATATTCTATCGATTTATGGCATTTAAAGACCGGTTTGATTCCGGGATATTCTATCAATTTGTGGTATTTAAAGACCGATTCAAGTTTGGTATTTTCTCTCAATTTATGGCATTTAAAGACCGATTTGAGTCTGGCATACTCTATCTATTTATGGTACTAAATTATCGGTTCGAGTCTGGTATTTGCAGTGAGTTATGAGAAGGGAATTTTGGTTCAAGTCTGGTGTTTATGGGTTATTTTCGTATCGCGTATTTATTTATTTATTTATCTATGTCAGAGCATATTCTCAGGTTTGCCTCTTTCCCATGACTTATTTTGACATCCTTGCATTTTTTCATACTTTTGTTATGATTTAGCTCAGTCGGCCAATGATGTCTACTGAGTACCCATTGTTTTAGTGCTTATGCTACACTTCTGCATCTTTTCTGGTGTAGATTCAAGTACTAGCCTACGTCGTTGACATTCCAGCCAGCTTGCTTACAGGATTTGGAGATAGGGTGAGATTTCGGAGCCAGAGCTGATCCCCTCTCTTTTCTTTAGTTTGGACAGTCTTTACATTCGAGACTATTTGTACATCGATACTGCTAGTACTCTTATTCTTTTGATTAATGGCTCTTGTATTGGCCTTACTAGGTCTTGGGATATTCTTTTTCTCCCTCTCTATTTTTATCTATGTATATGTTATTTTCTGGTAATTTCTTTATCTTTCGTCATTTAGCCCGTTACTTGTCATTTCGGGCTACGGTATGGCTTACCTACTGGTGGGACATAGTAGGTGCCATTATGACTCAGAAATTGGGTCGTGACAAATTGGTATCAGAGCGTGTAGGTTCATTGGTATTGTTGGTACAAGAGAAAGTGTCTAGTAGAATCTCGCGGATCGAAAGGATGACGCCAGTATCTTATCTTCGGGAGGCTATAGGACATTCTTAGGATGACTTCACTTTCTTCATTCATTTCGTGCGTTGAGTCTATATTGGTTTCTAAGGTTCTCTTTGTTTCACTCTTTCATAGATGGTTAGGACGTGAGCTACGGAGACGGGTGATGGTGACCCTGACCCCGCCAGGGTAGAGCCGCAGCCCCAGCTAGGGGGCCGGATAAAGAGCCTTTGCCAGATCCAGTTATTGCTCCAGAGGCAGAGGTTACTCCACAGGTTCAGCCACCCCAGCTATTGGTGGGCCAGGGGGCAGCCCAGGCTCCACTAGGGTTTATTTCTTCGTCATTGCTCAGAGATGCCTTGGTCCAGTTGTTGGGATTAGTTGGTGGTGCACCATCTGATGTTGCACAGTCTGTGGATCAGAGTGGTACCAATGTAGGGGCGCAACCTATAGCTGTGGCACCCAGAGTTTTGGTCTCTCCAGCACCGATAGTCGCCCAACCTGCTATGTCTGTTAAGGAGCAGAAGATATTGGGTAGATTTTTGAGATTGACTCCTCTGAGATTTATAAGGGCTCCAAACGAGGATGCATTTGAGTTCCTGGCTTCTTGCGAGGTTAGCCTTCGTAATTTGGACCTAGTTAAGGCTCGTGAGGTCGATTACACTACTTTTTAGTTGGACTTGGCTGCTAGACATTGGTGGGGAGGTTTTCTTGATTCCAGACAAGCTTGATATCCCCCTTTGACATAGACTCAGTTCTCCGAGGTCTTCTGGAAGAAGTAGATGCCTTGCAGTCTTTGTGAACGCTTGAGGGATCAGTTCACAGGGGTACAATAAGGTTGTATGACAGTTCTCGAGTATGAGGCATGATTTCATGAGTTCACCAGACATGCTACTATGATATTGCCTACCGTGTATGAGAGGGTTCGGTGTTATGTTAGGGGACTGACACTTTATTTTTGCATGGCTACTCAGAGTTTGGTTACTGCTGGTAGGTCTTTCATTGAGATTTCTAATTATGCCCAGACTATGGAGGAGATGCATCACGAGGCCCATGGAGGCAGCAATAAGAGACCACATCATCAGGGTAGTTTTAGGGGAGCCATAAAGGCTCACCATTCAGAGGCAGAGTTTCTCAGGGTAGGTACCCTCCACGTCAGTCATATCAGCACCAGGGTCAGTTTAGTAGGCCTGTTCAGGCATCACTTCAGATTTCTGATGGAGATCAGTCCAGTTTCAGTGATTCTTATGGTCAGAGTAATGGCCAGTCTCTGAGTGGTGCACATTCTAGGTCTTCTAGCCAGGGTGATAATTTTGGGTCGGCCAATCTTCTGGACCGAGCGGTATTCTGAGACCTTACTATACTTGTGGAGTGTTTGGCCATTTCTCCAGAGAGTGTCCCCAGCGTGGGACGATTCAGCCTGCAGCGTAGAGTGTTCAGCCAATCAGATCAGTGTCGCCTCCAGCTAGAGGTGGTATTCAGGGTGGCAGGAGTGGTCCCCATGGTTCTCGAGAAGGTTCTCAGGCAGGTAGGACAGGTGGTAGGTCAGATGCCCAACTAGTTGGCGGGCGAGGTCATTTCTATGCTGTACCTGGTAAACCGGAGGCAGAGTCTTCAAATGCTATGATTACAGGTACGATTTCAGTGTGCTGTCAGCCAGCTATTACTTTGTTTGATCGGGGATCCACTTATTTTTCTATTTCTACTTATTATGTACCATGGTTAGAGTCATCTTAGGAGCCTTTATCTGCGCCATTATGTGTCTACTTCCGTGGGTGATTCTTTAGTAGTGGGTCGGATTTATAGTTCATGTATGGTGACCGTTCGAGTGTTTGATACTAGGGTCGATCTTATTGTATTAGATATGGTGGACAATGATGTGATTCTGGGCATGGACTGGTTATCCCCTTATCATGCAGTCTTGGATTTCTTCACCAAAATCATTACCTTATCCATGCCTGGCATACTCCTTATTGTGTGGCAGGGTTCTTTTAGCCATGCACCGATGGGGATTATTTCTTATGTTTGGGCTAGGAGATTGGTGTCGAAGGGTTGCAAGTCTTATCTCGCTTATATTCCTGATGTTAGTACTGAGAGTTCCTCACTTGATTCTGTTCCTATTGTCCGTGAGTTCTCAGATGTTTTCTCTACCGACCTGCCTGGCCTTCCTCCTGAGTGTGATATTGAGTTTGCTATTGATCTCGAGCCGGGCACCCGACCTATTTCTATGGCACCTTACCGCATGGCTCCTGCAGAGCTTAAGGAGCTGAATTCTCAGCTTTAGGATCTTTTGGGTAAGGGTTTCATTTGGCCAAGTGTATCGCCTTGGGGTGCTCCTGTCTTGTTCGTGAAGAAAAAAGATGGCTCTATGCGTATATGTATAGACTACAGGTAGCTGAATAAGGTTAGAGTGAAGAATAAGTACCCTATGCCTCGTATTGACGATTTGTTTGACCAACTTCAGGGTGCGGCAATGTTCTCTAAGATTAACTTGAGATCACGTTACCATCAGTTGAAGATTCGGGCAGAGGACATCTCTATGATAGCTTTCAGGACTCGGTACGACCATTAAGTGTTCCTGGTAATGTCTTTTGGGTTGACTAATGCCCCAGCAATGTTTATGGATTTGATAAATCGAGTTTTCATGCCCTATTTGGACTCATTTATTATTGTTTTCATTGATGACATTCTTGTATATTCGAGGAATGGGGAGGAGCACGAGCAACATTTGAGGATTGTGCTCTAGACTTTGAGAGATCATAGTCTTTATGCCAAATTCTCAAAGTGTGAGTTTTGGCTCAATTTTGTTACATTCCTAGGGCACGAGGTATCTAAGGATGGGATTATGGTGGATCCAGCAAAGATTGAGACTATTCGTGATTGGGCCAAACTTACATCTCCAACTGAGGTTCATAACTTTATTGGTTTTGGCGGGTTACTACCTACGTTTTGTTGAGGGTTTCGCTCCTATTGCATTGCCTATAACTAGACTGACTAGGAAGAAAGTGATACGTCATGGTTACATGTCACTTTCGATGCTTAAAACAAGGAAAATATGCAATAACTTGGGTGTGTTCGGTTGGTATGATGTGGTTTCTGTCCTACTTTGCAGGAAAACAGGTTTTGAAGGCAAAATGATCAAAAAGGAAGAATCAAACCAGAGAATGAAGTGTCTGAAGATGGAAGAACAAGAATCTGCACCAGAGAGTGACTCACGACACCACTCACGTGTCGTGAAGACCACTCACGTGACGTGAGTGGCTGGCATAAGTCCACTTCAGAGATCAAGAAAGGTTTTGATTTCCACTCCAGCCAGTCACGTGGCGTGACTAGCTAGCATGAGTCAACTTCTGAAGACGTCCAATTGAGCCTGATTTCCACGACACCAACCTACGTGGCGTGACTTGGTTCCATGACACCAAGTCACGATACCGTGGAAGTTGTCGACTCTATTCTCCTATTTTGATTTGGATAGGATTAGCTTTGTATCTATAAATATCCATGTATAGTCCTATGTGCGAGAGTTATTCATTACATTGTTTTGAGAGATATTTCACATTGTTTTTGAGCTTATAAACATATTCTTGGTTTTGTAGTTACAAACCCTAATTCGAGTTTTATTGATAATTGAGATTTCAGTTCTTCTTCATTATTGTGAGTTTACAACCATGTTTTCATCTCTGAATTCTTCTTGTGTTCTTGCAATCATGAGTAGCTAAACTCATCAACTAGGGTTGTGTGAACCATGAGGAATTAACAAATCCGGTTAAGTGCAAAGCAACTCAAAACCGCTATGAATGCATGTATTGTTGTTTCCTTCGTTTTGATTGCTTTCTAAAGGTTGCAAACGTTAGAAACTCGCCTGTATTCTAGACTATCTCGAAAGAGAGGTAGAGATTGGGAAAAAGAGATAACAACAGAGATTTGAAGCTATCAACCTTCTTCTAATAACTTGAGCCTTAGCGGGAATAGTTATCTGAGATCCAAGACAAGGGTTAGTAGTGCGACACTCGGAGACCGAGAGGAGAAGAGTGAAATTCATCTAACCAAGGTCGAGAGACATTTAGATGAACATATCTTGTCAGATTTTGCATGCCAGCGGGACGGTTTTGTTAGCACAAGTAACCAGTGGAGTTAAGGAATTATTGGGGATCACAGTCCTAGTGTATTTCTCTTATTTTCTACAAACTCGATACAATCAGCAATCGTTACTTTATTACTTCTTTACAAAAAAAAACCCTTTTTATTTACTTACCAGTTACTCAAACCAGGATTCTATATAAACTTTGACCTATTCCCTGTGGGATCGACCCCAACCTAGTTGGGTTCTATATTTGATTCAGCAACCGCATTATACTTTTTCGGAGGTATATTTTGGGTGACATCAAATTTTGGCACCGTTGTTGGGGAATACGGTTACGGAGTTGATTAGTACTAGTTAGAGTTGATTGGTTTTATTCTTACATATTTTTTAGGGTACACGCCGGTGTATGCCCAATACTAGGAGTCAAGGTAATCCCCTGATTCCACTTGATCTTGAAATTGAAAGAACTCTGCGACCTAATCGAAGGATGCTGAATACTGAAGGAGTTCAGGATCCCGCAGCTGCGGGAGATATTCGTCACCAACCAATTCAGCCAGTTGGTCATGAAACAACGGATCAAATTACCGCTCGATTGACACGTGAAGAGCAAGCTAGGCAAGCTGCTCTTAGACAAGCAGAAAGAGATAATCGAGTGATACAAGAAGCAGCACAGTGTTTGGATGATGCTGAAGAGCAACAAAGACGATTGAGAGAACAACCGAGACCATATGTGCCTGTTTATGATGATCTTGAAGAAGAAGATGTGGCCTACTTTGAGCCAATAAAGACTGGTGCCATCATTCCACCAGAGTTACCTCCGGGCACTAAATTCGACATTACCAGTGCCATGATCCATTTGCTAAACTTGAAGGGTGTGTTCGCCGGTCTTCCTAATGATGATCCAAACATGCACGTGATGAATTTTGTGGGGGTCTGCACTTCCTATAATCTACCTGGAATTAACCAGGAGGCTATTCGGTTGAGGTTGTTTCCATTCTCTCTAACATGAGAAGCTACTTTGTGGTTAACCGAGTTGCCACGAGGTTCCATCACTACTTGGTAAGAATTGAGAAATCAATTTTTTGAAAGATTTTTCCCACCTTCCAAGATACTACAGTTGAAGGATGAGATTTATAATTTCAGACAGCTTCATTCTAAAGCACTCTATGAGACATGGCTGAGGTTCAAAAAGAAGCTGTAGAATGTGCTGAATCACAGGATGAGTGGTAGGAATTTACTTGAAAACTTCTACAGGGCTTTGAATTTCAACACAAAGGTGGTAGCAGATACTATCACTGGTGGAGCATTCATGAGTTTAAGATGGAAACGAGCTTTGGAGATATTAGATTGTGTCACTAAGACCAACCGAGGATGGCATACTCGATAGGCAGAAATGCCTGTTGGCACATATGCTATTGGAGCTTCAGCAGCTCAAAGGGGTTTGGACGAATATGTAGCTCAAGAAGTCGTTCAGCTAAGGATAGAAATTGGTCTTTTGGCTAAACAAATTGCGGCCAGAGATGCTGAAAAGGTGCATGCTGTAGGTGTACAAGGTAAGTCGTCTAGACATAATGTTAGTGAGTATGATGAAGAGGCTAAGTACCTAGATCGAGAAGTGGTGAGTTTTCGAGCCAAGGGCCAAGGGTCTAATCAAGACTCTTGGAACTCGAGGTAAGGGAATCAACGTCGGAACTACTATGGAGACAATTACAACAAATTAGGGTATAGAGATAGAGAACGAGAGCGTGATGGTGATTGGAGGCGAAAGGATGATTATAGAGAGAAGAATGGTCTTTACGTACCACCAGGTAGCCGCGATGCCGAGTCTGTAAATTCAAAGATTGAAGACCTTCTGAATAAACTGGTTACGAGGTCAGAAAGCCAAGAAAACTATCTAAAAGAGATCAAGACAGATATTTCAGGAATAAGTCAGAAGGTAGATTCCCATTCGACTGCCATTAAATAGTTGGAGCTACAGTTTGGACAGATATCATTGGCACTGAATCAACGTCAGCCAGGCACCCTTCCAAGCAACAACGTTCAAAATTCGAAGAATGATAGTCATTGTCTAGCCATTACTACTAGAAGCGGGAAATCCATGATAGATCCACCTATGCCTGCCGACAGTGGTAAGACCAATGAGCTGAAGGTTATTGATGTAGAGACTGAGTTAGAACTGGATAATTCAAAGGTCTAAATAATTCTAAAACATCATGATACTAGCGAAAAGGCAAAATCTGAAAAAAGGAAGGAAAAGGAGGTACCATAAGTGCAAAAACTATCCCACGACTTCCTATTCCCTTTCCTTAAAGGTTGAAAAAGAAGGATGACGAAGGAAAATATCAGAAGTTTATTACAATATTGAAGAAACTATCAGTAAATATCCCTCTTGTTGAGGCATTGGAGCAGATGCCAGGTTATGGGAAGTTCATGAAAGACTTGGTGACAAAGAAGAGAATTGTCAGTTTTGAGCCAGCAGATAACTTACATCATTGTAATGCAGTTGCTTCGCGTTCCCTAGTCAAAAAGAAGCAGTATCCAGGAGCTTTCACAATTCCTTGTACTATCGGGTCCTACAACTTTGCTAAAGCACTTTGTGATTTGGGTGCTAGCATTAACTTAATGCCATTAGCCGTGTTCAAACACTTGGGGTTGGGAGCTCCGAAACCAACCTCTATAAGACTTCTCATGGCCAATAGGACTGTGAAAAAACCGGTGGGCATTTTGTATGATGTTTTGGTAAAGGTTTCATCTTTCATCTTTTCGGCTGACTTTGTGATTCTTGATTGTGAAGTTGACTTCGAGGTTCCCATTATACTGGGAAGATCATTCCTTGCCACTGGTCGTGCACTGGTCGATATGGAAATAGGACAGATGAAATTCAGGTTAAATGATGAATATGTCACTTTTAATGTTTGTCGATCAATGAAGCAGCCAAGAGATAAGCGTGTGATTTTGGTGATTGATGTGGTTGATGATAGTGATGTTGTTATGTCTCTTGAAGAAAGGTTAGGGTTAGAACCTCTTGCGGTCGTGATTATGAATTTTGATAGCAATGGTATTGAGGAGTATGATGAGATAGTTGGTGCACTCACTGGTAAGGGAGCATACACTTATGCTCTAAAGAAACTTGATCTCGATTTGAAGAATAGGGTAACCCCACCAGCTCGTCCGTCTATTGAGGAGCCTCCAGTTTTAGAGCTTAAGGCTTTTCCGGCCCACCTTCGCTGCACATTTTTGGGAGCCAACAATACCTTGCCTGTGATTATTTCTGCTAAATTGGTGGATTGGCAAGTAGAGTCTTTGGTTTCAGTATTGAGAAGATTTAAGAGGGCCATTGGTTGGTCCATTGCTGATATTATAGGAATTCCACCCAAAATGTGCACTCATAAGATCCAGCTTGTTCCTGAGTGTGTACCGAGCATTGAACATCAACGTTGTCCGAACCCACCAATACAAGAGGTTGTGAAGAAAGAGATCATCAAGTGGTTAGATGCAGGAATGGTTTACTCTATTGCGGACAGCAAGTGGGTGAGCCCAGTTCAGTGTGTGCCAAAAAAGAAAGGAATAATTGTGGTTCCAAACGACAAAAATGAGTTGATTCCAATGAGGCCGGTTACTGGGTGGAGAGTTTGCATGGATTATCGAAAGCTGAATTCTTGGACTGAGAAAGATCATTTTCCTATGCCCTTCATGGATCAGATGTTAGACCATCTTGCTAGTATAGGATAGTATTGTTTTCTTGATGGCTATTCAGGGTATAATCAGATCTTCATAGCTCCCGAAGACTAAGAGAAGACCACTTTCACTTGTCTATACGGGACATTCGCATTCAAGAGGATGCCCTTCGATTTGTGTAACGCCTCGATAACTTTCCAACGCTGCATGATGTCTATTTTCTCTGACATGGTGGAAGACACTATTGAGGTTTTTATGGATGATTTTTCTGTTGTGGGAGACTCGTTTGATGGTTGTTTGGCACATCTTGCTAATGTGCTGCAAAGATGCGAGGAGTGCAACTTAGTGCTGAATTGGGAAAAATGTCACTTTATGGTCAACGAGGGTATCGTATTGGGGCATCAGATTTCAAAGAATGGCATTGAGGTGGATAAGGCGAAGATTGAGGTAATTGAGAAGCTCCCTCCACCTATCTCCGTGAAAGGTATTCGAAGCTTCTTAGGTCATGCTGGTTTTTATAGAAGATTCATCAAGGATTTCTCCAAGATTGCACATCCTTTATGCAAACTTTTGGAGAAAGAGGTGAAGTTCGTGTTCGATGAAACCTGTCTAAAAGAATTTGAGTGTCTTAAGGAGAAGTTGGTTTCAACCCATATTATTGTGTCACCAGATTGGACTATGCCTTTTGAGGTTATGTGCGATGTTAGTGGAGTGGCTTTGGGTGCAGTCCTTGGCCAAAGACGTGAAAAGATGTTACATCCAATTTACTATGCTAGCAAAGTTCTTAATCCAGCTCAAAAGAATTATACTGTGACTGAGCAGGAATTGTTGGTAGTGGTCTTTACTTTCGAGAAATTCAGATCTTACTTGATAGGTATGAAGGTGATTGTACATACAGACCATGCAACTCTTCGGTATCTTATGTCAAAAAGAATGCTAAGCCAAGACTGATTCGGTGGGTACTGCTGTTGCAAGAATTTGACTCTGAAGTCAAGGATCGTAAGGGAATATAAAATCAAGTTGCTGACCATCTATCATGCCTTTAAGAGTAGGCCATGCTAAAATTAAGGGAGGATCTTGAGATTGATGATACGTTTCCAGATGAGCAAGTACTAGCAGCATCTCAAGACTTAATCCCTTGGTTTGCTGATTTTGCCAACTTTTTGGCAAGTGATCTAGTTCTGGAAGATATGTCATATCAGCAGAGAAAGAAGTTCATGCATGAGGTAAGAAAATTCTTCTGGATGAGCCGTATTTATTTAGGGTGTGTGCTGATGGCATAATTCAAAGATGTGTTCCAGAGGTCGAGATGATGAGTATCTTGGAAGCATGTCATTCATCTCCAGTTGGGGGTCATCATGGAGGTGCGCGGACTGCCCATAAAATCTTGCAATGTGGGTACTACTGGCCCAGTATTTACAGAGATGCTCATGATTATGCTCGCGCTTGTGACCAATGTCAAAGGCAAGGGAATATTTCACGTAAGCACGAACTTTTCATGACAACTATACTTGAGATTGAATTGTTCGATGTGTGGGGAATTGACTTTATGGGTCCTTTTGTGAGCTCGGATGGAATGAAATACATCTTGGTAGCTGTTGACTATGTTTCTAAGTGGGTGGAGGCAATTGCGCTTCCTAATAACGAAGGAAGAAGTGTCACAACATTCTTGAAAAGGAACATATTATCACGATTCGGTACACCCCGAGTTATTATTAGTGATGGAGTATCCCACTTCTGCAATCGTCAGTTCAAGGCCCTGCTTGAAAAATATGGTGTTAAACATAAGATGGAAACACCTTACCATCCTCAGACAAGCGGGCAGGTTGAGGTGTCAAATCGTGAGATCAAGTCTATTTTGGCAAAAACAGTGAATGCCAATAGAACTGATTGGGCTCAAAGATTAGATGATGCATTATGGGCATATCGAACTGCTTTCAAAACGCCAATTGGTGCATCACCATATCAGTTGGTCTTTGGAAAATCTTGCCATTTGCCTATCAAACTTGAATATAAGGCTCTATGGGCGTTGAAAAGGTTGAATTTAGACTGGAGTGAAGCGGCTAAACTGAGACTTGAGCAGATGAATGAGATGGATGAATTTCGTCTACGGGCTTATGAAAGTTCAGCAATATATAAAGAGAAGATGAAATTATATCACGATCGTCGAATTGAGAATCGAGAGTTTCACCCGGGAGATTTGGTGCTACTTTATAACTCCAAGCTTCGCTTGTTTGCTGGAAAATTAAAGTCCAGATGATTCGGACCATTCATGGTGGTTAGGGTATTCCCTCATGGAGCAATTGAGATAAAAGGAGCGGATAATGTTCTATTCAAGGTCAATGGGCAGCGTGTTAAGCATTATATGGGAATCTCGGAAGAAATAAAGACATGTGAGGAACTTGAGCTTGATGAAGTCTAAGTAGTCAAGCTAGCCATGTCGTACAGCGATGTTAAATCAAGCGCTTCATGGGAGGCAACCCATGGGCTAGTTGGTGAAGTCTGAGTATCCCAGTTAGTCGTGTCGTGCCGCGATATTAAATCAAGCGTTGATTAGGAGGCAACCCAAGATTTTATTATGTTGTGACCTGAGCATTGGAGGAGCAGTTAGCTGAAAGTCACAAAATTTACCTGAATAGGTTCAGTACGTTGATGCGCTATAAGATACATGAATACAACTCACGACACAACTCACATCACGTAAGTATACTCACGACACGTGGATGGTACTGTGAAAATCAGAGGCAAAATTCAGGTTTCAGAATCTCACCCACGACATGTGACCCACGTGATGTAGGTCAACCCACGTCACGTGGGGTGTGACATGAAAATTAGATACAAACTCAGAGTTCAGGATTTCACTTACAGTAACAGACCCACGTGACGTAGGTCAACCCACGTCACGTGGGTGGTCTCGTGAATGCAAAAGTACGCAGACAACCCGACCCGACCGGACTTTGTCCTTTAATTAAAGTTCAAAAACTATCTTCTTTACCCGACATAAACCCAATACTTTCTTTCATAATTCACAAACCAACCTAAGCTCATAAACCCTAATTCCTTAGCTTCTTCCATAATTCACGAACCAACCCCAAAATTCGACACCCCCATGACTCAACTAACTTCACACCCGACCCCCATATTCGAAAATTCAACCCTACCACCTCCGAATCCATCAAATTCGAACCCACCACCACAAACCCGACCCCCAGACCCAAATTTTAACCTAAACCCGACCCAAATACCCAAAATACAATCCCTAACACGTTACCATGCCTCCAAATCAAACCCCAAAAGTGACCATCTTGATTCCTCATCCAGAATTCGCACCAAAAATTTAGAATTTCCAACCCGTCTACATGATGAACCGACTGAATCCACACAAAGTGGGTTCGTGGAGGAGTTTGAGATTGACCATGATGATACAACTTTAGTACCTCAGACCATGAGGTTACAGACTCGGGCCCAAGCTACTGCCCGAGCGGCGCTTCAGCCTGTCCCACCGCCTGTCACGCCGGTTGTTCCAGATGAGTCTTCTGAGTCTGCCCCCCAGTCTGAGAAAGGGGAGGATGCTTCGAAATCAGGCTCTGCAGATGATTCTACGATTCAGGGTACCTCTGCAGCGGAGGCTACAACCTCTATTTTAGGTACTGGTGCCCAGAGTACTTCGACTCCCGCACAAAGTAGGGAGGTTCAGCGGTAGTGTGTGCAGGGCATGCGTGCTTTTTATTACAAAGATGCCGAGTTGACAGAGCAGAGTGTCTGTAGGATGAGCATTATGGAGGAGCCCCGGTATAGGCTTGAGGAGTTGAAAGCCTTGCCTGATATTTGGGCTGTTTTTAAGCGGTATGGATTGGGTTAGATGGCGTACCCTTCTGGTCATTATAGCTCGAAGTTAGTCTGAGAATTTTATGCCTCTTATGCTGCGTCAGTTGACTTGAGTACTCCTATAGGGCAGAGGTACAGGGACCAGCCCTTATTGACACACATTGTGGTTCAAGGTACCCTAGTGGATATATCGGAGCAGACTATTCACCGTTTCTTGTTTGGGGCAGACCATCCACTTCCAGCTTCTACTGCTGAGTTTGATCATCGGATGGACACTGTCAGAGATAGGGTTAAGATGCAGGATACGGATCAAAAGTTGGAGCTGCTGAAATGGATTGTGGGGTACATAGCAAAGGATGGTGTGGCAACTAGTTGGGTGACTGGTAAGCTGGACATCAAGAAGTCCATGCTATATTTTGCAGGTAGATTCTGGTGGTAAGTTGTTCGACATCGGTTGGGTCCAACTAATGCTGACAATTCGCTTACATTGGACCAGGCTGTGGTGGTAGCCAGCATCTTGGCTAGTTATGAGATTCATATTGCTAGATACATCATCTGGGAGATTCATTAGCGGGCCTTCCGAGATCATATGAGTATACCATTCCCATGCTTGATCCAGGGTCTATGTGATAGGGCGGGTGTGCCTAGGATACCTACCCTCGATCATTATATAGAGGTGACCCACATAGCAGATATTGGTCTGATGCAACAGTGGGGTTCTTACCCCATTCTTCAACGTGGGTCACAGTCGTCCGAGTCGTCAGGAGCAGCCCTAGATGAGCCGGTTAGTACTCCTATGCCTATTCCAGTACCGGTTAGGGTACCTGAGATTATTCCTGTACAGACTGAGGGCACTGGACCTATTGATGATGCAGTACCTGCTGCTACAGCTCCACCGCCTCCCTCTGGTATAGTTTCTGTTTCTAAGGACTTCCTGGAGCAGTTGGTTGATCGACAGACGGAGATGTTTGAGTGACAAGCTCACACTGAGACCCAGATGGCTAAGTTGGTATCCCAGCTTAAGCCTTGGGTTAGGACCACTGTAGAGGCTGCTGAGGCTAGGGTGGAGGCCAGGATGACTGTGATGATGGATCAGTTTATGAGGGGGTTGCATGGGAGGATTGACAGCTTTAAGGCACGGATGGCCTCCCGGTTGAGTGCTGCACAGGGTCCTGATATGCCCAGACCGACACAGGAGGTGGCCGCATTAAGAGAGGAGGTTAGGGCATTGGCATAAAGTAGCACTCCTATTATCCCACCTATGCCTGCCCAGGCATCGATGCGACCAGCATTTGAGGTGGATTTTTTCTCTAATGAGGAGCCTCCGATGGATAGGGGTAAGAGACCGCGCAGTCCGGAGGACCAAGTTGGTAGTGATGCTGAGTATGAGAGTGATCTTTGGAGGGCAGTTAAAGCCTCCCGAGTAGAGTACCATGCGAGCCAGATTGAAGCGGAGCAGAGAGCGTGTGGTGCATCCGCTAGTCAGGCTGCCCCTCCATCGAATGCACCTACCACTGAGCAGACTGATGATCCCGCTGCGGGCGGGACCACTTCTGAAACTTAGGGCACCACAGGTATGTCTTCACTCCCTTGTCCTTTTATTGATAGTTGTGCATTGAGTGCAGTGCACCATTGTTAGTTGGGGGTGGGGGTGTACCACCACTCGGGGATTTTTATTGCCGTGTTTCTTTTCCCCTAAGTGTGCTATCATAGTAGAACCGACATATTTAGGATGTTATTTATAATGTTTATGTGTTTCTTGCTAAATTAGGAGAAAAGTAAGGGAACTGTAGTGCAGTCCAATTTAGAAAATTTTTTTGAGGTTTGAACATTAAGGATACCCCTCCTGAAATTTTTTTATTTTTAAGGTATGTATGTGTAGCATATTTATGTGTGACAGCTGTTGGATCTTGTTATGGCACTAGGATTATAGGCAAATAACTGTAGCTAGCATTGCATGAACCGGATAGGTAGTATGCAACCCTGTGTTATGTGTGTGTGAGGTCACTACTTTAGTTAACTTTGTGTGTGCGATCCAGAACTTGCCCGGTTAGTCCTGCCTAGGATTTGAGGATAGGGGATTAGGAAAGGATCATAGGCCATTTTTGAATAAGTCCACGTTTAGCCTAAATGCCAAACCAAATGAATAAGTATCCCTTGATCCCGATTTTGAGCCTTAATTGACCTATTTCTTTCATTAGCCTATTCACCTTCCCATTTTGACTTACAATGAACCTGTCTTGTCCCTTGTCCCTCCTTGGACACTGTGTACCTCAATTCAGGCAAATCGCCTAAGTTAAGGGTGGGTATTATAGGGGTGCGTAGATTGAGGTGGGTATGAAGAAGAGGTTAATAAAAGAAAAAGAGAAAACAGGTTTGGGTGTGAAGAAAAAAAAGAAAAAAAAATAAAGTGAAAAAAAGAAAAATTGCAAAGAAAAGAAAAAAAAAGAAGAGAAAATTGTATTTTGAAAGTAAAGAAAATCGCACCCAAAAGATGAAAATAAAAGAAAGGAGAATAAGGGAAAATAAAAATGAGAAAGGTTAGAAGTTGGAGCCAAAAATAGTGTAGTGTCAAGGAGGGTTGAGTCACCATATCCATTTGTACCATACCCGTCCCCAAGCCTACATTACAAGCCGAGTAAAGTCCTATAGTGATCCTAGTCCAACTGTCCGAAAACTTAAGGCATAGAAAATAAGGGCAAGCCTATGATATTTCATGCACACTGTTTGAACTTCTTTGTGAGAGTGAGTGTTTTGACCGAGTCCCTAATTTGAGATTTATTAGCATACTGTAAGTGAATGGGACTTCTTTGATTGTGAGAGTACATGGGTTGCATTATTAGCTGCTATTTGTTCGAAAAATGTTGTTTGCATATATGCTTAGTTATTTGTGCATAATCTGGTGCCATCACTTGATCCCTTCTGTGTCATGATAATATGTTGCCTGTATACACACTTTGGTTTTGATTTGCAAATAGGATGGGTCGGAAAAGTTTTGTGCCAAAGGCAATAAGTCGACTCCCATAGGTCCCTTAGGTTTCTCTTAATCAAGCATCGTATATGTGTGTTTTTATTTTGTTCACCTGAGGACATGCAAACGTTCTAAGTTGAGGGTGTTGATGCGCCATGGTTACATGGCACTTTCGATGCTTAAAACAAGGAAAATATGCAATAACTTGGGTGTGTTTGGTTGGTATGATGTGGTTTCTGTCCTACTTTGCAGGAAAACAGGTTTTGAAGAAAAAATGATCAAAAAGGAAGAATCAAGCCCGAGAACGAAGTGTCTAAAGATGGAAGAAAAAGAATCTGCACCAGAGAGTGACTCACGACACCACTCACGTGACGTGAGTGGCTGGCGTAAGTCCACTTCAGAGATCAAGAAAGGTTCTGATTTTCACGCCATCCAGTCATGTGGCGTGACTGTCACTCACGTGGCGTGACTAGATGGCGTGAGTCAACTTCTGAAGACGTCCAATTGAGCCTGATTTCCACGACACCAACCTACGTGGCATGACTTGGTTCCACGACACCAAGTCACAATACCGTGGAAGTTACCGACTCTGTTCTCCTATTTTGATTTGGATAGGATTAGCTTTGTATCTATAAATACCCCTGTATAGTCCTATGTGCGAGATTTAGTCATTACATCGTTTTGAGAGATATTTCATATTTTTTTGAGCTTATAAACATATTCTTGGTTTTGTAGTTACAAACCCTAATTCGAGCTTTATTGATAATTGAGATTTCAGTTCTTCTTCATTATTGTGACTTTACAACCATGTTTTCATCTCTGAATTCTTCTTGTGTTCTTGTAATCATGAGTAGCTAAACTCATCAACTAGGGTTGTGTGAACCATGAGGAATTAACAAATTCGGTTAAGGGCAAAGCAACTCTGAACCACTGTGAATGCATGTATTGTTGTTTCCTTCATTTTGATTGCTTTCTAACGGTTGCAAATGTTAGAAACTCATCTGTATTCTAGACTTGCTCAAGAGAGAGGTGGAGATTGGGAAAAGAAGATAACAACAGAGATTTGAAGCTATCAACCTTCATCAAATAACTTGAGCCATAGCAGGAATAGTTATCTGAGATCCAAGACAAGGGTTAGTAGTGAGACACTCGGAGACCGAGAGAAGAAGAGTGAAATTTATCTAACCAAGGTCGATAGATGTTTAGATGAACATATCTTGTCAGATTTTGCATGCCACATAGCGGGACGATTTTGTTAGCATAAGTAACCAGTGGAGTTAAGGAATCATTGGGGATCACAGTCCTAGTGTATTTCTCTTATTGTCTACAAACTCGATACAATCAACAATCGTTACTTTATTACTTCTTTACAAACCCCCCCTCCTTTTACTTACTTACCAGTTACTCAAACCAGCATTCTATATAAACTTCGACATACTCCCTGTGGGATCGACCCCAACCTAGTTGGGTTCTATATTTGATTCAGCGACTGCATTGTACTTTTCTGGAGGTATATTTTGGGTGACATCAGGAAGTTTCATTTCAGTGGTTCGAGGATTGTGAGTTGAGCTTTCTGGAGCTCAAGAGCTTACTCACTTCAGCTCTGATATTGACCCTTCCTGTTAAGGGCGAGGGGTTTACAGTTTATTGTGATGCTTCTGGTGTTGGTTTGGGTTGTGTTCTAATACAGCAGGGCTGAGCTATTGCTTATGCATCGAGGCAACTTAAGATTCACGAGAGCAACTACCCTACTCATGACTTGTAGTTGACGGCGGTGGTTTTTGCGCTTAAGATTTTGAGGCACTATTTGTTTGGTGTTCATTGTGAGATCTACACCAATCATCGTAGTTTTTAGCACCTTATGACTCAGAAAAAGCTAAACTCTAGGCAGTGTAGGTGGATTGAGTTGTTGAAGGACTATGATATCTCTATCCTATACCATCTGGGCAAGGCGAACGTGGTAGCAGACTCCTTGAGCCGAAAGGCGGTGAACATGGGTAGTTTGGCTTCTATTTCAGCTTCAGAGCGATCATTGGCTTTGGACGTTCAGTTCTTAGCCAACTTGTTAGTTCAGCTCGATATTTCAAACTCAAGGAGGATCCTTGCGGATGTCGAGGCTAGGTCTACCCTATTTGAACAGATTCAAAGTCGCTAGTTTGAGGATAGTAGGCTTTGTGATATCCGTGATCAGGTGGCAAGGGGTGAGTCTAGTTAGGCTACCCTAGATTCAGAGGGTATTCTGAGATTTGAGGGTCGCATTTGTGTTTTGAGGGTTGGAGACTTGATTCAGTTGATACTGCGAGAGGCTTATAGCTCCAGCTATTCTGTTCACCCTGGGACAACGAAGATGTATAGAGATTTGAGGCAGCATTACTGGTGGAGTGGCATTATTGTCAACAGGTAAAGGCCGAGCATCAGCTACCAGGGGGATTGCTTCAGAGGCTACCCATTCTCGAGTGGAAGTGGGAGCAGATTACTATGGATTTCATGACTGGTTTACCTCGTTAGCTGCATGGTTCTGATAGTATTTGGGTCATCATGGATCGGTTGATTGAGTCATCTCATTTTATCCCATTTCAGATCTCCTTCAGTGCCGAAAGATTAGCCCGTATCTACATTTGAAAGATAGTTCACCTTCATGGAGTACACATATCTATTATTTCTGATACAGGCTCAGTGTTTACTTCTAGCTTCTGAATGACTTGTTAGGAGAAGTTGGGTACTCAGGTCGACCTTAGTACCGCATTCCATCCTCAGACCGATGGTCAGTCGAAGCAGACCATTCAGGTTCTTAAGGATATGCTCCAAGCGTGCGTGATGACCTTTGGTAGAGTTTACTGATAATAATATCTACCATTCGAGCATTGAGATGGAACCATTTGAGGCATTATATGGTAGGCATTTTTGATCTCCGATAGGTTGGTTTGAGACTTCAGAAATTAGTCCCCGTGGCACTGACTTGCTTCGTGAGTCCTTGGATAGGGTGCGAGTGATTTAGGGTAGGTTGAGAGCAGCTCAGAGTAGGCAGAAGAGTTATGCTGATCGTAGACTTCGTGCCTTGGAGTTTGGAGTTGGTGATCGAGTGTTCCTCCATGTATCGCCCATGAAGGGTGTGGTGAGGTTCGGGAAGAAGGATAAGCTCAGCCCCAGGTATATTGGTCCATTTGAGATACTTTGGACAGTTGGAGAGATAGCTTATGAATTGTCCTTGCCCCCAGATTTCTCAGCTGTTCATCCAGTTTCCATGTCTCTATGTTGTGGCGCTACATCCCAGATGAGTCTCAAATGCTTCGGTGGGACTCGGTTCAGTTGGACGAGAGGTTGACGTTCGTAGAAGAGCCAGTCCTCATTTTAACAAGGGATGTTAGGCAGTTGCGCTCCAGAGAGATTTCAGTATTTAAGGTCCAGTGGAGGCACCATCCAGTTGATGAGGCTACTTGGGAGATCGAAAGTGAGATGCAGACCCAGTATCCCCACCTGTTCGAGCCTTCAGGTACTTCTTAATCTTTTACTTTAGCGGACAAAAGTCTTTTTAGTAGTGGATGTTGTAATGACCCTCCTGGTCATTTTCTAATTCTCCACATTATTTTGGAGTATAGAGTTTTCTATAGCTGCCCCAAGTCATTTATGACTTGCTGGAGCTGACAGTTCGGTTACCCAGCAGTTCGTTTGTTTTTTAGAACCATCTACCTGTTTTGAAATCATCACTTTTCAAATTTGGTTACTGGGCTTAAACATTAGGTAAACGGTCTTGTATGCCAATTATAATAGTTCCATCAGATCAGAAACGTCGATTTTAGGTTAGGCGGACCTTTGGTTCGGGTCCCAAGGCTTCCAGACTCGTTTTGGGCTATTGAGTAGAAATTAACTAAAATGGCCATTTGGGTGTAGGACCCATATTTCATCAAAATAACCTCGGATGGTAATTTCAATCTCTTCGTTGGGTCGAATTTGATAGGGTAGCATAGTTCGTTTGCGTTCATGGGGTTTCGAACGAATCCCCAGGGTCCGAACGAAAACTTGGCAATTGCCAAGTTTAGCTGATGCAAAATCAACTGGTGAAGGCCAAGCCTTAAGGCCATCATGTTCGCGAGTCGGCCTTCGCGTTCGTAAAGGATCCTTCTACTCTAGGGTATCATTCGCGGCGGGGTCTCTGCGTTCGCGATGAAAGGACTCCTGGCAGTATAAATACATGCCAAACCCGATTTTCTTCATTTTCCACAAGTCCCAAACAACATTAAATGCCCTAGAGAGCTAAGAGAGTGAGAGGGTTGATACGCGGGTGTTCGGGGTAAGTTGGAGAATGAGTGGGAACGTTTTCTCATCAAATACTATCGCAAGTTTTCATAAATTTATCGATAAATTCCCCGTTTTAAAGTTATAACCCTAGTTCATTGATGGGTTGATTTTGAATGTTATTGTGCTCAGAAATTATCCATTGTTGAGGGTAAATGATCCTTGAGGGACATTTTGACTATTTCAAACTTGTGATTTCGTAAGCGGGCCCTACATGGGATTTTCGACTCGATTTTGGATCCGACGCATGTATATGCAATGTGGGAATTGTTATTCTCGTATTGATAAGTAGATTGTTATTTTTGATAGTGTGGCATTATACGGAGGCTTCTCAAAAGAGAAAAGCCCCACTTTAGAGGACTTTATCAAGCTTTCTTCGGTGTCCAGGTAGGCTAGGCTTACCCTTTTTATAGATTGAGCTTAATTACGATATTAGTATGATCTTATGCTAGTTTTGGTTGGAATTTACGGTTGGTTGCTTAGCTAGTACAAGTTGGATTATTTGGCCAATTTGAGAGCCATTTCGGAGGTAGAATCTACCCATTTACCCTTCCCTTAGGAAAATTGATTCTTTGGGGTTGTGATATCGCTCTTAGTTCCTTGTAGACTTAGGAGGCCTTTTTTCACGACGTTATCCTTAATCTTGAGCCTTAGACTACATAGCATAAACTTAGTTCAGGGCTAGGTTAATGATCTCGATTTATGGCATTTAAAGACCAGTTCGAGTCTGGCATATTATATCGATTTGTGGCATTTAAAGACCGATTTGAGTTCGGCATATTCTATCGATTTATGGCATTTAAAGACCAGTTTGAGTTTGACATTTTCTCTTGATTTATGACATTTAAATACCGGTTCGAGTTCGGCATACTCTATCTATTTATGATACTAAATTATCGGTTTGAGTCCGACATTTGTGGTGAGTTATGAGAAGGGAATTCCAGTTCATGTTTGGTGTTTCTGGGTTATTTCGGTATCGTGTGTTTCTTTTTTTATTTATCTATGTCAGACCATGTTCTCAGGTTTTCCCCTCTCCATTGACTTATTTTACATCCCCGCATTTTATCATACTTTTATTATTATTTAGCTCAGTCGACCGATGATGTCTACTGAGTACCCATTGTTTTGGTACTCATGCTACACTTCTGTATCTTTTCTGGTGAAGATCCGAGTACTAACCGACTTCGTTGACATTCCAGCCAGCTTGCTTACAGGATCGAAGATAGAGTGAGCTTTTGGAGTTGGAGCTGATCCCCTCTCCTTCCTTTATTTTAGGCATTCTTTACATTCGAGACTATTTGTATATCAATACTACTAGCACTCTTATTCTCTTGGTTAGTGTCTCTTGTACCGACCTTACTAGGTCGTGGGATATTCTTTTGCTCCCTTCCTATTTTTATCTATTTATATGTTATTTTCTGGTAATTTCTTTATCTTTCGCCATTTAGCCCATTACTTGTCATTCCGAGCTACGATTTGGCTTACCTACCGGTGGGACATAGCAGGTGCCATCATGACTCAGAAATTGCGTCATGACATAAATCATACAAAGCTTTTGTAAAGTTGAAACACCTGATAGTGCATGGAATCATGATGCTCTAGGATCTTCTTTCTTGTCAACCAAAGATATGGACATTATTACACTACAATGGTGCACATTGTCAACGGGCTCAAAACTCACCGTCCTCTTCTTAGTCACCAAGTCCTTTATAAACTTTGTGTAATCTTACATTTGTTCAAGGGCTTCAACTAGAGGGATATTTATTGTCAACTTTTTCAGCACGGACATAAATTTTTGGTACTTTCCCTCTTCAACTTTTTTCTTCAATCTATATGGAAAAGGAGGAGGAGGTCGGGAATAAGAGTCAAAACTTTTGGGACCTCTTTGTCCTTCTCCTTTCTTACCTTCACCTCATGCTCATCAACTTGGGGCTTCTCAAGTACATTATCTTCCACCAACACGTCTTCAGAGTAGGCAACAATCGGCTCTGTCTCTTTTTCGACAGACATGGGCATGGGTGGATCAGTGGTCATCTTACCACTCTGAGTAGTAATCTCCAAACAATGACCATCATTCTTTGGATTTTGAACGGTGTAACTCAGAAGTGTACCTTGTTGATGCTGATTCAAAGCTGCAAAAATCTGACTAAATTATTGCTCGAGCTGTTTTATGGCGGTAGCATGCGATTCAACGTTTTAATTTATTCCCAAAATATCCTCCTTAATCTCCTTAAGGTAGTCTTCCATTTTCTCTACCCCTTTCACAACCTTTGCAAACATGTATTCCATCCTTGAATTGCTTGAGCCAGCATCACGATTCGCAGGTAGAACATAAAGGCCACTTTTTTCCTTGTAGTCATCCTTTCTCCTCCAATCACCATCACAATCCTTACTCCTATCTCTATACACAGAATTGTTGTAATTGTTGTCTCCATAGTAGTTCCGACCTTGATTCCCTTACCTCGAGTTCCAAGTGTCTTGGTTATACCCTTGGCCCTTGGCATAAAAACCCGCCACCTCTTTGTCTAGATATTTTGCCTCCTCCTTAGAATCTGAATCTTCATACCTGGGTGCCTTGCCTTGTGAACCAATTACATGCACCTTTTCAGCTCCAGTTCCTACAAATTATTTAGTCAGCAACCCAATTTCCGTACTCAGCTGTGCTACTGTCTCATCTAGTGCTCTCTGCTCTGCGGATGCTCCAATTGCATAAGTACCTGTGGGTCTATCTGCATCCCGAGTATGCCAGCCTCGGTTGGTTTTTGTGATCCGATCTAAGATCTCAGAAGCATGCTCCCAACATAGACTCATGAATGTTTCACCAATAATAGTTTCTGCTACAACCTTGGTGTTAGAAGTCAAAGCTCTGTAGAAGATCTCAAGCAAATTTCTACTAGTCATCCTATGATTTGGAACACTCTGCAGCTTTTTCTTGAACCTCAACCAGGTTTTACACAATGCCTTTGAATGCAACTGTCTGAAATAGTAAACCTCATCCTTCAACTGCAACATTCTGGAAGGTGGAAAGAATCTTTCCAGGAACTGAGTTTGTAATTCATTCTAAGTAGTGATCAATCCATGTGGTAGCTTTGCTAACCATAATGTGGCCTCTCCCGTTAAAGAGAATGGAAAGAGACGAAGTTTGATTAACTCTTGGGTCACTCCAGGCAGATTGTAAGATGTGCAAATCCCAACAAAGTTCACTACATGCATGTTTGCATCATCCGTAGGAAGGTCCGCGAACACCCCCTTCAAGTTCAACAAGTGAATCATGGCACTCGTAATATCAAACTTAGTCCCTGGTGGTAACTCTAGTGGAATGATAGCACCAGTTTCAATCAGCTCCAAATAGTCCAAATCTTCCTTCGAATCCTCATAGTGAGGCAAATACTCTTGCAGAGGTTATTATCCCTTATGCCCTCTCTGTCTCTCTTACTCATCAAGTGCAGCTAGACGGTTTGCCTTATCTTGTCTAGCCCTTTCTTCCCTAGCTGCCCGTCTGACAGTTTCTTGTCTAGCATTCTTCTTAGCCATCAATCGAGCCGTGATCTGTTCTGCAGTTTCTTACCCACTATGATGGTGTATTGGCTGATTTAAGATTGCTGGATCATCGTGAACACCCTCCAGAAGGGCTCCTTGATTATGAACTTCTTCGTTAACCATCCTTCTGTTAGCTCTCAAAGTTCTCTCAATTTCCATATCAATTGGAATCAGGGGATTGCCTTGAGTCTGCATACTGCGCATACACCGGTGTGTGCCCTAGAAACAATAAAAAAGTAAATCAAGAAACAGAAACCAACAACCCAACACACTCAATGAATCAATTATATAACCGTATTCCCCGGCAACGACGCCAAAATTTGATGTCGCCCAAATTACACCTCTAAACAAAGCATAAAGTGGTCCTTGCTCAAATATAGAACCCAACTAGGTTGGAGTCGATCCCATAGGGAATAGATCGAATATTAATCACTATGTATGTTGGAGCAAGTCAATAACAACTTCCAAAAAGAAAAGAGGGGGGGTTTTGTGAATTAAAACTTCAATCGTAATAACTGTTGACTTCTTCGAATTTGTAATCTATGGATGAGAGGCATTAGGACTATGTTCCCCATGGCTTCATAACTACACAGGTTGCTTGTGCTAGCAATTTATTCCGCTGCTTTGCATGCAAAATCTAACAAGATATGTTCATCTAAACGTCTCTCGACCTTGGTTAGATGAATGCCACTCTTCTCCTCTCGGTTTCAGAGTGTTGCACTTATAACCCTTGTTCTTGATCTCAAATTAACTTTCCCTACTACTACTCAAGTTATTACATGAACATTGATAGCTTCAAATCTCTGTTGATATTTTCTTTTCCTAATAACTACTTCTCTCTTGAGCAAGTCTAGAATTCAGGTGAGTTCTAACGTTGCGCACCCGTTAGAAAGCAATCACAATGAAGAAAATACCAATACATTCATGCATACCGATCTAGAATTGCCATGCACTTAGCTTGCTTTGTTAAATCATCATGGTTCCCACAACCCTAGTTGTGGTGTCTAGCTACTCATAATTACATGAACATAAGAATAAATCTGATAAGAAGACATGATCATGAATTTACAATAATGAGAGAATAAACTCCAAGATCCCACTTTGAATTAAAACCCTAGAATTCAATATATTTGATTCACAAGCCAAGAATGTGCCTTAGAACCTTGTAATAAGGTACTAGTACATAAAGTGATACAATAAAACAAATAAGAGTATTTATAGAAAAAAAAAACCTATCCTAAACATAGCAGGATTTCTGTGTCGGTCAACTCGGATGAATGGAAGGTACGATCGTGATTTGATTCCACGATCGTCCTTGGTGCTCGTGGTTTGCTCATGGACTTAAGCATATTTAGGTCTTCTCTGGTACGATCCTCATGTCCGACTCCGTATCTTCTACCTATGACCATTCAATATGGTCGTCTGATCCTCCTATACTTCAACTCCTACAAACTTGTTTTCTGAACCTTCATCCCATAACACTTTGGTACGACCGTCATTTCTAGGTATGGTCGTGGGATTCAGTCGTCTGATCTCCTTTTCCCTTGGGTTCTGCAACTTAGCTTTCAGGAACTCCCTCCCAAGATCAGATTGTACGATCATGACATCAAAGCATGATCGTGGGAGGCTTCCGTCTGATAGGATCCTGAGAGATGTCCTCTGATCTTTCCTACAATAGCTTAACATGACCATGATCAACTTCCACGGCCGTGACATGGTGTCGTCTACTGCATTATCAGTCCAAATTCCTGCACTTCACTGTTCCGAACCTATTTGACCTGCAAACACCTAAAACTCCATTATATCTACATAGAAAGACCCTCGTACTTGCAAATATTCACCGTTTTAAGCGTCAAAAGTGCCGTAAGTTCACGACATATCAGGGAGCTTGCTTATGACTAGTTGAGTTTGTGGCGAATTCACCAGTGTTGTGGTGGTGGAGCTTCATCCGAGCAGTGGCCTTGTAAGATTGGTCTTTCGTGATGGTTTTACCGAAGCTTGTAGGAGATGGAAGGCTGTGGGTTGCTAGTTAATGGGGTCTGATGGAGTGGGGTTTTTCCAGTAGGCGAGTGAGCTGGGAGAAAAAAAGGCGGCTGTTTGGTCTCGCCAAAACGATGAAGAAGAAGAAGATGGCTAGAAGAAGAGAAATGACTACTTTTTTGGTAAACCAATTGATCGCGTGATCATTTGGTGTAATTATTCCTTAAATTTATTATATTTAAAGGGTGACATACGTAAAATTATCCATATTATGTATTATTTCTTAAAATTGTTGGACGGAAGAAGAAAAAAATTTCTCAATAAATAACAAACTAATTATTAGTTCCAACACTACTTAATCTCTAACCAAAGAAATTTAATTTTGATTTTTTGGACTTAAATAAATATGTCCGTTATTAAAAGAAGCATATAGATAGATAGAGTATATATAAATGCAAAAAGAAAGACTAACATATGATATTTTTGCATCTCCTTAACGATTAAGGGAAGAAAGAAAGAGAGAAAAAAGAAGAAGAAGAAAGAAACAAAGAAAGGGTAAAAGTAGGAAGAAAGGTTAAGATTCGATCTGCCAAATTCTCTCTCCTTTTTTTATTTTATTTTTAATTTAAAAAAAATCCCTTTTTTGGTATTCTGATTCGGATGTGGCGTTAATTTCAATGTAAAATACTGCAACAAATCATACACCTTTTTCATTATTTCACCATTTGTTTTCTCGAAATTCGCCATCTTCCTTGTCCTCCTTCAGGTTCATGAATTTTTTTCAATAAATTTTTTGTATACCCTTTTTTTTAGAATAAATGTTTGTCTTTGTGGAGAGCTTTTTTTTTTTTTTTTTTTTTTTTTTTTTTTTTTTTTGCGTGTGTGTGTTCCAATTGTCAGCTTGATGTAGGCTCTGGATGATTTTTCTGATTTTGGTTTTATTTATTGATTTCTACTTGATTTTAGGTTGGTAGTAACAATAAAGTTTGCATCTTTTGGTCATTTTGTTACCCAATTTGTGATAATTATTGAAAATTTTCATCTAATGAGGTTAAAGGTTATGCTTTTCTCAGCTCAAACTGAAATGATTGTGAGAATGCTCAGCTCCTGTGATTCACCTTCTTTGGTTGTGCAATATTCTTGAATTATGCTTGATTTTAATTTTTATGGTTGTTGCATTAAATGGAAAATGCTTGGGGTCCCGCCCTTGTGGTCAGGAGGTCAAGCGTTTAAGTCATGAAATCAACCTCTTGCATAAATACAAGGTAAAACTGGGTTCTATAGACCCTTACTGACCCTTCCCAGACCCCGCGCATAGTGAGAGCTTTAGTGCATCAGACTGTCCTTTTTTTGGGTTTTCTATTGTTTAAATGATTAGATTTGATTAATTATGTATGGGTTTCCTTGATAAAATGTTCCGATCTAATTTGTTTTGCGTATGTGAGTTTAATATGTTGAATCTTGTTCGGATAAAAAATTGATCTCCATAATTAACTATCTTCGTGTTGGCTTCTTTGTTTGTTGCTTTTAATTGCAGGGCCTCTCTTCCTCTTTTGTAGCATAAAGAGGCCCTTTTAGGAGTGTGAGAAGTTAGGAGGAAGAGAGGAGGGAGGTCAATGGATTTTGAAAGCAACAATTGGGTTTGGGAGGGGATGTATTACTATCCACGTCTTTTTGGTGGAATCATGCTGACTGCAGCCTTGCTCGGGTTATCCACGAGCTATTTTGGCGGGATCAGTGTTCCTACTCTGCTTTATCCTTTTCCTTATCTAAGTATCTTTCATAAAAAGAAGCATGAGAAGAAGCGTGTTCGTGTTTATATGGATGGTTGTTTTGACCTGATGCACTATGGCCATGCAAATGCTTTGAGACAAGCAAAAGCCTTGGGAAATGAACTGGTAGTTGGGGTTGTCAGTGATGAGGAAATCATAGCCACTAAGGGTCCTCCTGTTTTATGCATGGAAGAAAGGTATGAGTAAATCTTTTAGCTTTTATTTCCCTTCTGCGAAATATCTTGTTCAAGGATAAAGGATAAGAGTATTGATCTGATCTGAGCTCTATTTTACAGTCTTACTGCAGTAATGTGTTTATACTTTATAATATCCTATTTGGGAGGGGTTCCATTATCTAATGGTATGGAATTTTTAAAATCTAGATATATTAGTGAAGAATGTTGCTAGGAATCATCGATATATGTATTAACTACAGTTATCATGTTCTTCCGGCCCCATCTCTGGGCTTGAGAATTGTAACTGGAAAACCCAAATAGGGCAGTCTGTTAGCAGGAACAAGTCTATCGATGGTTTCTTGAAATTTCTTTTGATTTGGTAACATGATGAGCCTAACAAAATGAGATCCTAAGATTATTTTTTTGGATATAAAGTGGACTATTAAGGAGAATTATTTAAACTTCAATATCTTTCCCTGCAGTATTTGCTTCTTCTTACCTATTTGCTGATTTATCTGTTACTCCCTCCATTTAAAAAAGAATGACTTACTTTTCTTTTTAATCCGTTTCAAAAAGAATGACCCCTTTCCTTTTTTGGCACTACTTTAATTTCAACTTTCCACGTGACGTGTTTAAGACCACAAGATTCAAGGGCATTTTGGTACATTTGCCATAACTTTAATTTAGGACCACAAGATTCAAAAGTCTTCTTTATTTTCTTAAACTCCGTGCCAAGTCAAACTAGGTCATTCTTTTTGAAATGGAGGGAGTATATGTTTTCCGTATGTTAGTATAACTGGTGTGAGATTGAGCTGTGTTTAGTATATGTTTTCTGTATGTTAGTATATCTGGTGTGAGATTGAGCTGTGTTTAATAGTTAAAACTCTAAGGGGTCGTTTGGTAGGGTGTATAAGAATAATACAAAATATGATGTATTAGTAATGCTTGTATTAGCTATGCTTGCATTAGTTATACTTGCATTTTTCTTATGCAATGTTTGGTTTGGTGTATTAAAAATAACATGAATTTCATAATTTCTAAACAATATATTTGTTTACAAAAATACCCTCCATAAATATGATGGAAAAGATGTGGAAAAGATTTTGAGGGATAATTGCGTCTTAAATCATGTTAATGCATGCATTAGATCCATTGCATTACTAATACCATGGATTTTAAGGTATTAGTAATACACACCTCAATACACAATAGATTGTATAACTAATGCAAGCATTGGTTATGCATAGGCTAAAAAAATGTACCAAATAAGATACTAATAATACACAGAACTAATGCATGCATTATTTCTTTAAATACACTACCAAACGACCCTTAAGTACTTGTATTATCAAAGATTAACTTTATTCTGAAAAAAAAAAGAGATTAACTTCAAGTAGATGGTCAAGTATGTAGTTCCACTTATTTCATTCATTTTCTTATGGGGAAACACTTTGATGGGATTTGAGTTTGACACTTTTAGTTAACTGGAACTTTTGTATTCACTAATTTGAGGTCCTCTGCAGACTTGCTCTTGTTAGTGGCTTGAAGTGGGTGGATGAAGTGATTTCCAGTGCTCCTTATGCAATTACTGAAGACTTCATGAACCGTCTATTCAATGAGTATAAGATTGACTACATTATACATGGCGATGATCCCTGTCTACTTCCTGATGGAACTGATGCTTATGCCCTAGCCAAAAAAGCTGGTCGGTACAAGCAAATTAAACGAACTGAAGGTGTCTCCAGCACAGACATTGTAGGTATTATATCTCTCCTTTTCTTCACGAGTTCTGAAAGTTTTGATCTGTTGCGAAGCATCTTCACCAAATGAGTCGTACAAAATAACAGAATTTTTCTCTAAATTGTTGTTGCCACAACTGCTATATTTTTATAATCTACATACGTGTATGTACAGTATGTATATCATAGAAACTTACAGAGGCAGCTGATCTCCCATTTTTTCTGCTCTTTATCTGCCTTCAAAGTTTTTATTGTCAGCGAAGCATGCTCCTCGATACCACTTGAACATCTAACTTTTTTTTTTTGCCTGAGTCTCCTCTTATGGTTCACAATAGGACTATTTTATTTTCCTACAATTACCAAAAATCAATTGCTCCCAAATTGATTTGCCAAAAACTAGTGAATGAAAATAGATCAAACATACCTTTTTTAAGTCTTCCAAAACTAAAATAAGTATTGTTTCCACGAATTAGATACTGGATAAGAGCAATGAGATTGCTATTTGGTTTTGGTGATGCTTGTTTTGACTCACATTTTTGTAGGGAGGATTCTTTCTGCTTCTAAAAGTGGAGATACTCCTCAAGATTGCTCCAATTCAACTCCCGTTGGCGAAACTGATGATATAAAAAATAAATGTGGTGCTGAAAAGCAGGCTAAGGGCGGTCAGATGTCTCATTTTTTGCCCACTTCAAGACGAATCGTGCAATTTTCAAATGGGAAGGTACCATAAATTGTACTCTCTGTTAATTCTTAGTGAAGCTTCATGTTATACTTGAGTTTGTTTACTTTTTTCTTGTTGAGTTCATTGTGAACTTTTTGGGTAGTACTTTGAAGGATAGATCAACTGTACGACAAAAATTCTTCGGAGGATTTTCTTCTGAATCTTTATGGCATTTTAAATAGTGTAACTTTCGCCATGGTTGGAACTTTTTGAAAGTATCTTCTCCAGATGATACTTGAAATGGAGCTTATAATGGTGACTTTAACTTGAATATAAACTTTGCTTTTTGGCTGGTTGAGTCAGATAATCTCTTCTAATAATAATTAAAGCATGCTAGATGGTTTTGAGAAACACTTCCTGAAGTATATCACAATTATTTCCCATATTACCTGTACAACCTCCTGACAAGAAAGAAAAGATAAAGTGGCAAGGAAGAGTCCTTGAAATGAGTGTCTTATGCTAAATCTTCTTAAAGTATTTTAACATCCCACTAGCAACAACAGCTATGCCTCAAACACAAGCTAGTTGCGGTCAGTTATATGAATCCTTAGAATTCATTTCGCTCTGCTTTGACCCATTTCACCATCAATACAATCTTTTTTAGTTCTCAACTATTATTTTTGTCACTTCTTATGAAATTCAAATTTTGCAAGCACACAAGTGTATACCTAGTTATCCAGTAGAATCAAGTTAGGTATAAGAGTGGCTATTAGGAGATTAGAGATGACTACAGAATATTGAGCTACGCTGGTTAACTTAATAAAAATTATATACTCTATTATAAACCTGATTCATATTTTGTTGGGAGAATGCGATTTCTTATGGGTCGAACATCACTTTTGTTAAAGTAAATGCATCCTTCTGAAGTTGAAACAATGAAGATGATAGAATTTATATTTCATACGGAACCATGATCATGATGGTAGGAAGGAGGCTAAGTTAGCAGTTACGACGGCTAAAACAACAACGTTCGAAAGCTTATATGCGGGATTAGAGGAGAAAGGCGGGGAAAAGAAGTTGTATAGGCTTGCCAAGGTTAGGGAGTGGAAGGCCCGTGACCTTGACCAAGTGAAGTGCATCAAGGGGGAGGATGTCAGAGTATTGGTGGAGGACGTCCTCATTAAGAGAAGGTGGCATTCTTATTTCCATAGACTCTTGAATGACGAGGGGGACAACGACATTGTGTTAGGGGACTTGGAGCACTCAGAGGGATGTCACGATTACAGTTATTGTAGACGTATAAAGGTTGAGGAGGTCAAGAAGGCTATTCGTAGGATGCATAGGTGTAGGGCGACTGGGCCTGACGACATCCCGGTGGATTTTTGGAATAGCACTGGAGGGGCAGGTTTAGGGTGGCTGATCGAATTGTTTAAAGGCATTTTTAGGACGGCGAAGATGCTCGAGGCTTGGAGATGGAGTACGATGATTCCTTTATACAAGAATAAGGGTGACATTCAGAGTTGCAACAACTATAGGGGTATTAAGTTGTTGAGTCACACTATAAAGGTATGGAAGAGGGTGGTCGAGCTGAGGTTGAGGAGGATCACTATTTCTGAGAACCAGTTTGGATTTATGCCAGGTCTCTTGACGACATAGGCAATTCACCTCGTGAGAAGATTAGTGGAGCAGTATAGGGAGAGGAAGAGGGACTTACACATGGTGTTCATCGACCTAGAGAAGGCGTACGACAAAATCCTTAAGAGAGGTTCTTTGGAGTTGCTTGGAGGCTAGAGGTGTCCTATGGCGTACATCAGATCAATTAAGGACATGTACGATGGAGCGAAGACTCGTGTGAGGCCGGTGGGAGGAGATTCAGAGCATTTTCCTGTTTTGACAGGGTTGCATCAAGAATCAACTCTTAGTTCGTTTTTATTCGCCTTGGTGATGGATGTTTTGACGCAGCGTATTCAAGGAGAGGTGCCTTGGTGTATGTTATTTGCGGGTGATGTAGTTCTGATTGATGAAACTAGGGGAGGTGTTAATGATAAATTAGAGGTTTGGAGACAAATTCTGGAGTTTAAAGGGGTCAGGTTGAGCAGGACCAAGACTGAATACTTGGAGTGCAAGTTCAGTAATTTAATGCATGAGGAAGATGTGGAAGTGAAGCTGGATTCTCAGGCTATTCGAAAGGGGGATAGTTTTAAGTATCTTGGGTCTATGATTCAGGAGAATAGAGAGATTGACGAGGATGTCACACACCGTATTGGGGCAGGGTGGATGAAATGGAGGCTCGCCTCTGGAGTTTTGTGTGATAAGAAAGTGCCTCCTAAGCTTAAAGGCAAGTTCTATAGAGTGACAGTCCGACCGACTATGCTGTATGGAGCGGAGTGTTGGCCAGTCAAGAACTCTCACATCCAAAAGTTGAAGGTGGCGGAAATGAGGATGTTGCGTTGGATGTGTGGATTTACTAGGGGAAATAAAGTTAGAAATGAGACTATTCGGGAGAACGTGGAAGTGGCTTCGGTGGAAGACAAGATGCGGGAAGTGAGGTTGAGATGGTTTGGACATGTGATGAGGAGGGACACGGATGCCGCAGTTCGTAGTGCTATGCGCGTATCTTGGAGTTTCTTGTTCGTGGGGTTTGGATGTTTCGGTAGTGTATAGTACTACTCTGTGGGTGTTTTGTTCATGTTTTTCTTTATGGGTGTGTTATTTCATCTTGTCGTATGTTCTATTATTTCTTTGTATATTTTTTTTCTGTCTTGAGCCGGGGGTCTGTCGGAAACAACCTCTCTACTTCTTCTGAGGTAGTGGTATGTACTGCATACACTTTATCCTCCCCAGACCCACTCTGTGGGAATACACTGGGTATGTTGTTGTTGTTGAACCATGATCATGATGGTTGTCAAACCAAACTAAATCTTATTCACCTTTATTCTGATTATTTCTGTGTAACCTTTTCTTTTACCGGAGAGGCAAAAGTAAACCTTTGTGTACTATTTCAATTGTAGGGGCCAGCGCCTAATTCTCGAGTGGTGTATATTGATGGTGCGTTTGACCTTTTCCATGCTGGACATGTTGAGGTAAATCTAGGATTTTTTGTGAAGGTTTATTTATGTTGTCATTTCATGACAATAGTTTCAGGTCGTCCTGCATCAATATAAATTCACAAGTTACCTTTTCCCCTTCTCAGATTCTTAGAAGCGCAAGACAGCTTGGAGATTTTCTTTTAGTTGGTATATATCCCGACCAGACTGTCAGGTAAATGGTATTATTGTTTTGATCTATGTTCTTAAACCACATGTTAATTAGGCTTGCTTTCTAATATAATCATTATTTTTGTCTTCTAAATTTCCGGATTTTGTATAGTAAGACTCTATTTAATGAAAATTACTTTTAATTTCTTGTAGTGAACTTCGTGGACATCAGTATCCATTGATGAATCTGTATGAGCGCAGTCTTGGTGTACTTGCATGCCGTTATGTTGATGAGGTCATCATTGGTGCCCCTTGGGAAGTAACTCAGGATATGGTATGCTTACTTTCAGCTACATCTGCACGTGTTCCTTAGTTTTGCTCTTAGTATTCTTATAAATGTAGGACTACTTATCCAAGAAAGTGCACCACAGCTTGTTTTTTTAAGAGGTGTTCCAGGTGTGTTCATTTGTCAATATGAAAAAGGAAGAAAAGAAGCATTTTTTTGTATTTGGATATGCGTCCGTGAGCCCTTGCGCTCAAAAGTTTAGTTTCCTTCGGGAAAAAGTTCATTGGGATAGCAAAGCAGCTTTCCCCAGAAGGGGTATGAACTGTAATATAATTGGGGCTTTATCCCAAATGTTAGGAAAAGAAAAGACCTGTGTGTGTCTATAAACGATGGATTAATTGGATCCGTGCTAGTATCTGATAAAGTCCTAGTTTGTTGTGTACCTTTGTGTCTAATGTCATATCAAATCGCTCGACCACATAATGAGTTCAGGCTTATACTTGCCCTTTAACTGATGATTATATTGTTAATCCTTCACCAAGATCTTGAACTAGTTCGATGCTTGATCTAGGACCATCCCACAGCTAACATGGTACATTGGCATGACACATCCATTTTGCTATGATTGGAATGTGATGCTCTCATTAATAGTGCTGTACACAAAACTTCTGAAAAATGCTGCATGATGCAAAAAGATAAAACAAAAACAGATGTAAATGTGTTTGTCACTTCTTGCACACAGGATTTTGTTTTTAACTGGTTACTTCGGTGTTGTTCCTAGATTCCTATGTTTCAACTAGATGGAAATAGAATAAGAAAATTGTATGTCCTCGTCACTGATTCATTCTCTCCTTTTGTTTGGCATGGGTTAGATAACAACTTTCAACATTTCTGTGGTTGTACACGGAACAGTTTCTGAAAGCAACTCCATGGCAGTAAGTCTATATACCGTTTGGTTGTTTCCAGTTTTCACTAATCACAAGAAAAAAAGGTGGTTTGGATTTGGTGTTTTCCAAACTGATGAACAATATAATATGGAGAAGCATGTTATAAATGAAATATTTTCTCTGATACAGGGGAGACAGGATCCGTATGCAGTTCCTAAAAGCATGGGAATCTTCCAAGTAATTGAAAGCCCAAAAGATATTACAACTTCTTCAGTTGCTCAAAGAATCATTGCTAACCATGAGATTTATGTGGTATGTTGCATTACACATTCTCTCGCTTCTTAGTTTTTCTTGGATTTCTCTACAGCTGTATAGCATTCTGATCAGATAATTACAATTTTGGATTTTGAGACTGGTGCTTCTGTTCGCATTCTCACACGTACACTAACACTTAATTGACAACCATGAGAGATATTTGGTGCATCAGAAATGACTACATGTTCTTATCTCTGACAAGATTTCTCTTCAGCTGCTAAGCTTTCTGCTGTTAAGTGACATAATTTGGATTTCGAGTCTCTAAGCTTGTGTATATCCCCAAAGAAAGAGGTGCTTTTTTTTGGGGTGGTTTCGGGGGTGGGGGGTTGACTTAGAAAAAGAGGTGTTTCCATCTTAATAACATAGGTTTGCAGAATTGCTTTATGAACTGTGCTATCGTAATAACATAGGTTTGCAGAATTGCTTTATGAACTGTGCTTTTAGTCCTTTCTCTTTGAGGCGAGATGTATGAAATCTTACCGATATACCATTACCTCTGGAAGCATCTCACTTTTGGCCATACACTGATGCCTCAAAAAAATGTAAAAAGAATTTCACAAGTAGATATGTCCATGGATAAAGTTATGCATTTAGGTTGCCTTCTTCTTCCTGGTTCATGTAGTCCTGAACGTTGTTCAACTATGATGGTTGATAATATTGGAGGTCAGCAAACTATTAGTTCAAGGAGCTTACCATAAAATTTCATAAGTTTCTCCCATATATTATGGGAGAAACCTATCCACAAAAAGCTACCAATGGTTGGACAGGTACCCACCCGATCCCACATTGATCGATCCAACTTGTCCAAAAGAATAACTGATCATGTTAGCTACCCGGTATCTTCTTAATTTAGCATCTCTAAGCTCTTTTAGCGACTTTCATGAATGATGGCTTGTTGACTTATGCAGAAAAGAAATACCAAGAAAGCAGCAAGCGAGAAAAAGTACTATGCGGAAAGGAAGTATGTGTCTGGCGATTAAGTTTTACTTTTACTGTTCTGGCCCTCGTGTAGCTGACTTGTACTAGGCAAAGCTTCTCCCTTTCTGAGGTAGTTCTTCCTGTACTATTTGCATTTGAAAGATATATGAACAGAGAAGGGGACAAGATATTAAAAAGAAAAGACCCTAGACAGAAGAGCTAGAATTTTTTCGTTCTATTTTTCATTTATTTTTGGCTGTAATCCTCCTCCTCGGCGAGTTGCCGAAGATGGTAAAGCTAATTTCCTAATCTAGGGAATCACAATTGATTGTTGTATTAATAGTTAAGAAACTATTGTTCTAATAGTTAATTTATGTTCCATTTTTAAATTTCAAGCAGTTTGACTGCCTCTGTACATAAACTAGGTCTTGATTGTGTTATTCTTTTTGTCATAAAATTTTGATGATTATACTTTTAGAAAGGATTTCTTTTGGGATGTGATTGGATCTAAATGATTTTGACCATGTATTCTGTTAAATTAATAGAATTTGCAGCAATAGATCATTTTTTCTGTCCCATTCTCGTGTGAGTTAATGAAGGGGAATTTTGGAGTAATTGCTAAAGTTACTGCCATGTGATCAGGAGGTCACGAGTTTGCCATGTGACTAGGAGGTCAAGAGTTTAAGTCTTGGAAATAATCTTTGGCAGAAATGCAAGGTAAGACTGCCTACAATAGACCCTTATGATCGAGCCCATAGCAGGAGCTTTAGTACACCGGGCTGCGCTTTTTATCGTGTGAGTTAATGATCAATTAGTGTTGATATATAGTCTTGCTAACATACTACATGAAGGTAGTAAGTTAGCATTGTACCCACTTTTTAATTTCCGTAAATGACCCTATTAGTACACTAAAAATGCTTTACTTTGAGGGGCACTGTTGTCTTTTCATCAAAAATCTGTATCCAATTTTACTTCCCTCTCTTTTTTTCTTCCCTCTCTTTCAACTTTAATTTCTTCAGCTTATGGAGAAATTCAACACAGTTTCTTTTATTAATTATACTAGATATTGGAGCCTGTGCCAGCACCAATCCAATTTATGTGACACAGATGAAATTTAAAAAGTCAACCAAATTTTTGTATGATTTTTAAATATTTTAAGTTATTAATTATTGATTTATAGTATTTTTACACAATTTTCAGATACTATATGTTACTCTTTTTGTCCCAATTTATGCGGTACTAATAGAATATTTGGGAAAGTCAATCAAAGTTGTTATATAGTTTTAGATGTTAATTATTATGATTTATACGATTTTATACATAATTTTCAAGTAATATATGTACTCCCTCTATCCCAATTTATATGACATTGGTGGAATTTGAAAAGTCAAAACAATTTTTTTAAACATCTTTTAAATATTTTAATTTGATAATTATTGTGATTTATATTACTTTTTATGAAATTTTTAAATAATATATTTCAATTTATGTTGCACTAATAGAATTTTAAATCAACAATTTTTTTTATGTGTCTCTAAATAATTTAAATCATTAATTATTATAATTTATAATACGTTTTACGCCATTTTCAAATATATAACAGGTTAAAAATAAAAATAAAAAAATTAAATTAAAATGAAAAATATGAAATTACAAAAATGACTAGAAGACTGTTGAAAGCAGGCATGGTAATCGTTAGCTGCCTGCCACTCTTATATATAGTAGTAATACAAACAAAGTTAGTTATTTACAATTGGAAAAAAAAAAAATACGCTTATACATATAGTAGTAATACAAACAAAGTTCGTTATTTACAATTGGAAAAAAAAAAAGTTGGAAAGTTAGTCATCTACTATGTTAAGAGAACCCAGAAAAAAGAATTCCAAAATAATCCAAGCTAATTGCTAGCTACTGCTGTCCGCAACCGGAATTCAATGCCGCCGATCTACTGGAATTTCAAAATAATAGATTTTGGTTGAAATTTCGGTAGGCCGGCGGCATTAAAATTTTGATTGCCAAACTTTTGGACTGATTAATGCTAATCAACTACTAAATTTTGGACTGATTACTACTAAATTTTGGACTGAAATTCCTAGTGGCTACTGCTGAATTCTTGGACTGATTAGCAGTCACTGAAGGAGTCAAAATAAAAAATCAAACCCAGCACAAATATCACCCAAAATCATCAAACATAAACACCAAATTGTAAATCTTGATTGGAAGCAAAAGAGAAAGCACTAAGAGGGAGTGCGTAGAAATGGAGAATCAAAAATTGTTGAAAATATGGGTTTAGTTAGAAGAAATGGGGGAACATTAGCTAAAGACAAAAAAGCCCCTCCTTTAACGTGTTGCTATTGAATAGTAAGGGCATTTACAGAAATCAAAAAGTGGGTACAAGAAGAAAATAGCTAATCCTACATCAACAAGCTAAGGATAAGGATAAGGATAGGAGTTAAGCTCTTCCACCATATTTGCTAATATGGGCTAGCCCCGTAAATAGTGTTATGAACTATTAATCTCAGGATAACTTCACTGCTTCTTTGTTTTGTTTTAAAAACTCTTTGATTGCACTCCATCCAGATTGGATAAATGTAGCAGTCTAACACATGACAAACATAATTTGCTATAGAAGCTTCATTCCACTTGGTGCATTTAGTGAGACTTAACCAGCGTTCCTTTTCGGGTCTATAGACTAAATCCATTCCACTACTATAGAAGCTTCATTCCACTTGGTGCACTTAGTGAGACCTAACCCTCCTTCCCTTTCAGGTCTACAAACTAAATCCCATGCCTCTAGAGGGGACCTAGTGGTGACAACCTTCCCAATCCACAAGAAGTTCCTACATATTGTTGTGAGCCCCTTGAGCACATGTCTGGGCAATAGAAACATGGAAGACCAGTAGCTATGAATGTGCAACAACACTGAATTTATCAATAGCATCATGCCTACATAGGATAGATTTCTTGAGCCCCAACTACTAATTCGCGATGTTAGTTTATCAAGCAACACTTCACAGTCCACTTTGGACAACTTTTTTGGTGAGAGGTATCCTTATATACTTAAATGGTAGTGTACCTCTTTTATACTATGTCAGCTTGTAGACATCTCCTATACATTATGCCTCCATATTTGCACATAATATGTTTGATTTGGATGAATTTGTTATTAGTCATGAAGCATTAGAAAAGCTTTTGAGACCCCTGAGCATAAGTACAATTGATTGGAAATCTCCTTAGCAAAACATTAGAACATCATCCAAACCCCTTCAAATGATCACCTTTATCATAATCCTTGATAGGTATTTCATACATATGCCAAACAATAAGGGGGAGATTGGGTCTCCCCGCCTCAATCCCCTTTTCTCTTTGATGTCCCAATACAAGTCTCCATTAATTGCAGTGTGTACTGTGTTGTTGTGATACAATTCATAGTTTATTTTATGAACTGTGGTGAAAAATTCAGAGTATGTAACATCTTCTTCACAAATTTTCAGTTAATTGAATCATATGCTTTCCTCAAGTCTATCTTAATTAAGCAACTCTTTGTAGTTTGCTTCCTGTTGTATAACTTGAAGAGGTCCTGACAAATACGTACATTCTGAGTAATAGTTCTTCTAGCAACAAAAACACTGAGTTTCTAAGATGATGGTTGGTAGCACTTGCTTAAGCCTATTGTATAACACTTTAGGGACTACCTTATAAATTGTGTTGCAATAGACAATTGGTTTGTAATCTCCCACTTCCTCAACATGATCAGTTTTAGGAACTAGAATAATCAGTGTCTTGTTCCATACTTTTAGCATTGAAGCAGCATTGGCAAATTCCTTCACAGTTGTCACTAGATCATCTTTAATTGTTCCCTAACTATCCTTGAAAAATTGACTCCCATACGCATCCGGGCATATGGCCTTGTCACCTAAAATAGCCCACAAAACACCTTACACCTCTACCTCAGTGAATCCAACCTCCAACATGATTCTTTACTCTTCAGATACTAATGGCCCATGTTGTACTACATTACTATATATATACTTTTTGTTGGATGTAGATGTTCCCAATACATCAATGTAAAATCTTGTGAAAGCAACAGTGATGCGTTTCATATCACTATGTGTTTTCTTAGTTGGATCTTTAACGATAAAGATTCTATTTGTATTCCTTCTAGCTTTAGCATGCTGTGGAAGAGCATTGTGATCAAATATCCTTATATTAGACATTGAATCTTGCACTTCGGTGGTAGATGTACCAAGGATATTTTATGAGAGAGACTCATAAAGGGGGGGGGGGAATGTACCAACTAGAAAGGAAGCTAAATAGGCTGAAGTCACCTTCAAGGAGTTGAATAGAGAAGGATTAAAAGATGTTGAAATAAACACTAACTTGGTACTATAGAGGCTTACAGACTGTGAGACAAAACTACAACAGGACCCCACGAATATAGAGTTGATCACTAAGGAAACAAGATATGCAGAGGAATGTGGGAAATGGAAAGATGCCAAGAAAAAGTTTCTACCACCGAAGTGCAAGATTCAATGTCTAGCATAAGGATATTTGATCACAAAGCTCTTCCACAACATGCTAAAGCTAGAAGGAATACAAATAGAATCTTTATCGTTAAAGATCCAACCGAGAAAACACGTAGTGATATGAAAGGCATCACTGTTGCTTTCACAAGATTTTACATTGATGTATTGGGAACATCTACATCCAGCAAAAAGTATATATATAGTAATGTAGTACAACATGGGCCATTAGTATCTGAAGAGCAAAGAATCATGCTGGAGGTTGGATTCATTGAGGCAGAGGTGAAAGGTGTCTTGTGGGCTATTTTAGGTGACAAGGCCGTATGCCCGGATGTGTATGGGAGTCAATTTTTCAAGGATAGTTAGGGAACAATTAAAGATGATCTAGTAACAACTCTGAAGGAAGTTGCCAATGCTGCTTCAATGCTAAAAGTATGGAACAAGACACTGATTATTCTAGTTCCTAAAACTGATCATGTTGAGGAAGTGGGAGATTACAAACCAATTGTCTATTGCAACACAATTTATAAGGGACATTAAATCTTGTACTTCGGTGGTAGATGTACCTTGGTTAGATGAATTTGACTCTTCTCCTCTCGGTCATAGGGTGTCGCACTACTAACCCTTGTTCTTGATCTCCGATTAACTATCCCTGTTATGGCTCAAGTTATTAGATGAAGGTTGATAACTTCAAATCTCTATTGTTATTCCTTTTCCCAATCTCTACCTCTCTCTCGAGCAAGTTTAGAATACAAGCGAGTTTCTAACGTTTGCAACCGTTAGAATATCAATTATAATGAAGGAAATACCAATACATGTAGTCACACTGGTTTAGAATTGCTTCGTACTCAACCCATTTCGTTAATTCCTCATGGTTCACACAACCCTAGTTATGGGGTTTAGCTACTCATGATTGCAAGAACACAAGAAGAATTTAGTAATAAAAACATAATTATGAACTCACAATAAGAATAAAACTCTGAAATCTCAATATAAATCAAAACCCTAGAATCGATGTTTGAGATTACAAAATCAATGTAATAGAATCCAAAACAATGTAATAGACAACTCAAAATAATGTAATAACTAACTCCTATCCATAGGACAACCAAAGGGTATTTATAGATACAAAGTGACTCCTATCCTAAGCAAAGTAGGAGAAAAAAGTCGGTAACTTGTCATGTACCGTGACTTGAAGTCGTGGATTCAACCCACGGACCCTGGGTCCAGACCTTAGGAATCAGGCCTCGATGCAAACTCTCAGGAAGTGACTCACGGAACCGACCCATGATCTGTAGGTTGACCTACGGTCCATGATTCACAACCGTAGGTCACTCCTCTGACTTCGACTTTGATCTTTCGTCTTCAAATACTTTGTTCCAGTGCATGCTTCTTCCTTTTTGTCCATTTTGACTTCAAAACCTATTCTCCTGCACTATAGAACAGAGAATGCATCATACCTACCAAACATACCCAAGTTATTGCATATTTTCTTCGTTTTAAGCATCGAAAGTGCTATGAAACCAGAGCACATCATTGAGTAAAGACGAGCAAATCATGCACGGTTCAAGACTTACGGTTTGGCATCGAGGTAGGCTTTGGTCTTCTTTTCTCTATGAGATTGTGTATTGTATAGATTGCATGTTAGGTATGGATTGTAGTATGGACTTATGACTAGTATAGCATGACTTAGCCCATTTAGGAAATTTGGGGTACAAATGTGACCCGAACCTTAGTGTAAAATACTGGTCGTGGCTATAAAATCCTTTTACCCTCCATTATAAGCATGCTAACCATAGTTATATATTAAGGATCCCTTAGTATAAGATTTATCATTTGACTTAGTGATTTAGGAGGTATTTCCCCGATTAGATCCTTGTAGTGGCTTTATGCCCTTGATTACTATGGATTCCCTAGTTATGAGGCTTGTTATGTTGATTATGTATTATTGGGTCCGAGGACGTGGTTACGATACCAATTGGAATCCAGGTGAGTATCCTATCCTTTTGAGGACGTGGTTCTAGTTTATAGATGCTTAGGCACTTATGGTTGTATTGTTAGGATACTGGTGATGGCATGCTTACTATTAGGCGCATTCATGCTCACTTAGTGGTACGATTCCAACCTCAAACCTTGATTTTACTACAGTTTTTCCTAAAAAGGGAACTATTCCCTCTTTTCACTTTTAAAATGGATTCCTTTATATTGGAAATTAGAGCGTGATTGATTTCGGTCCATGGTTTACCCACTCTTTTACCACTACTATTTACTTCTGTCGATGGAGATTTTGATCCTTTGTACATTATTAGGATGATTTAGTCCCGAACTTGATCTAGGGAAATTGATTTACAGACTTACACTCATTTAGTAACGGTTCGAGTCCGTGCACTTATTATAATATGTACATTTCTTTAGTCGTGGTCCGAGTTTGTGCACTTATTATACAATGTACACTCTTTTAGTCACAGTTTGAGTCTGTGCACTTATTATAGATATATATATCTCTTCGATGTTGGAAGGAGTAGATTGATTATGATGGTTATTGGAAGTCTTGGTTTGGGACCAGGCAGTGTATACGGTTATCCCGAATCCCCTATGGGCCCCTTCGTCTGTGAGCCGCAGTGATGGAGAAGGATGGTCACCGTAGGTCCTACCTTTACGAGCTACTGAGATGGAGGAGGTGTATATATTTGTTACGTTATATTTCTTGGTACATATGGTACTTGGATAGGTTATGGTATTTATGGTTATGTTACATTCATTCATTTATATGCATCGCCTATCACCAGTATGATTGTTTGGTGCATGTATCTTTCAGTCTTATGAGGGGCTGTATAGGTACAGGTTATGGTTGCTGTTTGCTGAGTGTTTTCGTGAGCCTTCTGGGCTTATGGGGGTCAGGTTAGGTATCTTTATGTCCGGACTAGATGGTTACTTTATTATTAGTTATTATGGTTAGTTCGTGGCAGGATGAGTATGGTTTGGTACCCGAGATTGGCGGTACAATTCTGATTCCCTTTTTTATTATGGTAAATTACATTGTTGATAAATCACCTCATGCTTACTCACATTTTGGTTAGAGGTTTAAGTATGCTAGCATTAGCTCCTTTACTTGGCCATGATCCCCAAGATGTTAGGCTGACTCCCTCAGGTATTCACCTTAGAGTTAGTCCTTTATGTATGTATATATATGGCATTACCATATGTGCCTCTCATTCTTGTCCACTCTAATTGTATATGTATTCTTTGGCCTTGTATACTACTATGTATACTTCTTTCACTCTTCATTGGTATATTGACTAGTGATATATGGTATTGTACTTTAGCTCCTATGTACTATCAGGATAGGGAAGTTATCTTATTGTTCCATTAGCACTGTTATGCCAAGTTCCTTGGATAGTTTCCTGTAGTTGCATTCATACCTTACATGTCATTTTATGCTTACATCATTTTGGAGCTCAGTTGGCCGATGCCTACTGCGTACTATCTGTTTGGTACTCATACTACACTTCTGCAGCCTGTAAGTTATAGTACGACTTATCGCCGTTGATGTGTGAACTGTGCAAAACAGCTATGGATCGGAGACTTGGGGTGAGCTCCTGATGTTTGGTGTTGTTCCTACTCTCTCTCTTATTGTTAGACTGATCTCTATGTTGTACTCAAAGACATCTTTGTATATATATTTATCATGTATTTCACTTGTACTCCTATTGTATTAGAAGCTCTTGTACTGGCTCCACCAGGTTTTAGGATTATATTAGTCTTTTAATCATATTTATTCTACAGTTTCCTTCCTTTCTCGTGGTAGTACGTTACTAGCTGTTCCAGATTATGAGTTGGCTTACCTACTGGTGGGTTAGAGTAGGTGTCATCATGACCTGAGAAATCGAGTTGTGACAAATTGGTATCAGAGCCTAGGTTTACCGGTGTTGTTGGTATAAGAGCTAAGTATTTAGTAGAGTCCTGTGGATCGTTACAGAGACTTCTGTATCCTATCTTCAAGAGGCAACATGGCATTCTTAGGAAATTCTATTATTGACTCCCTGTGTCCGTACTTGTATGAACCTTTAAGTACTTCGTTGACTCCATTTCTTCCCAGATGGATGGCACAAGGTTATTGATAGATGCAGCCAGTACTTCTACGCGTGTGACCAGAGTCTCAGTTTTGTGATGAACTAGGGAGTTAGAGATTGATATAGAGGATCTTCAACATCAGACAGAGGTTGTGGGGCCAACCAGGCTTCGACAGAGTTTGCGACTGCCTTAGCTTTTTAGGATTCAGTGTTAGAGATTTCGAGTCTTTTCATGGATGCTTTACAGTCAAGGGTATTGCCTTGTACATTGAGTGATTCTCAGGCCATAGTTGAGTTTGTTGTGGTTCAGCAAGGTTCTTTACTGGTTTTCGAGTATGAGATTGGGTTTCTCGAATGGGCCAGTCAGATATCTATTTTATATGCTACTGAACATGAGATGGTGCATAGATTTATCAGAGGATTGGCTTTACCACTTTGTTTGGCATTGAAGCATTTGATAGCAGTTGGGTTTTCTTTCTCTGAGGTTGTTGATCATGTGAGTGCTACAGGGAGGGCTTGCTTTGAGACATATGGAGGTGGTAGTAAGAGGCCATGTCAGCAGTTTAGTGTTAGTGGTATTCCGTCTGAAGGTTGGGATCTTCCCAGCAGAGGTCAGCATCACTTACCACCTATTAGGCCCATACAGGTAGCACCTCATCTTATGGATTGCTCTCAGGTAGATTTTGGTGGTATTAGTGAACAAAGTTCAATTCAAGCAGTACGAGTTATTCGGTCTAGGTTGTCAGACCATGGCGACCGTTTTGGGTTTGCAAGCACAGTGCATCCGAGTATTCTAGGAGCTTGTTTTAACTGTGGAGAGGTTGGTCATTGGTCTAGGGAGTGCCCCAAGCGTGAGTTGGTTGTACAGAAAAGGTCAACATATTTTCCTCGCCAGCCTATAGCTCCCAAGGCATGTTATGATTGTGGGGATGATGGTCACCTTAGTAGAGAGTGTCCTCAATGTCAGTTGGTTATCCAGTTGGGGCCAACTCGTGTTTCTCGCCAGGTTAGAGCTTCAGGGGTTTGTTATGACTACAGAGGGACCGATCACTAGTCCAGGGAGTATCCCGAACGTGGGATTTTCAAACATTCAACACATACAAATTAGTCTCATGAAGTTGTGGTACAGTTGGGTAGAGATAGTGCACTTAGTGCCTCAGTTAGTCATTCAGACGCTCAGTTCGAGTTTGAACATGCTCAGATTCTTACATCTTTGGGCACAACAAATTTATGCTTTTAGATTTCCACCATGATAGGTACACCTTTGAGGCACATACCCATCGGTGATTATATGCCTTGGTATTCTTATATTGATTATTGTATGCATTGGTGTAGATTTCATGCATATATGACTACCCCCGTAGATGAATCTTTAGTAGTGGATTTAGTGGATCAGTATTGTGATATTCCTAAGGGTATAACATTTGGGTGTTCGAGTCCCATTTCCTTTGGCATATTGGCCTTGTTATCGACTTACAGTGGTACTTATTGTTGATTTTCATTTTTTGTACCACCTGCATCTTATGTTGTTGATATTATTGTCATTATTTTGAAATTTATTAACTCTTATTTGATAGACGGCTAGATTAGCATTACCTAGTTAGCATTCTTCCCTTTCTTGCGATTCTTCTTTTGTTGGCTTTGATGGCTACCTCGGTTGGTTAGGCTTCTCTTTTTTGTAGCAAGGTTGGTTGTTGATCGAATTCTAGAAGTAAAGGTAAGTTTGACCTTCCATGGCTTTGTTGTGATTTTAGCACAGACAACCTTCTTCCATAGCCCTTTTCTATTAATATGCATTTGGGATTTGACTCTTACGATCTGGATAGCTCATCTCCAGTAGTGGTCTTGATCTTGATATTGATGTTTGGTTGGAGTTGTCAATTTGGTTCTATTGCTTGTTTATAATGTCGGAAAGTCTAGGTCTGGCTTTTTGAATTATTGAGTTTGTCTCCTGGTGATCGTTTTGATCTTAGTATTGTTGTGGAGTTGGATATTCCGTTCTTCCTATGATGTGGTTCATGGACCAGCCGAGTTAAAGTTAATTTTCATGGGTGATCTCAGAAAATTCTCATTTTGGCTCTTGTTCGGCCTAATATGACTTCATGGGATGCTTCTACTCAGTGGTATGTTCTTGGTTATTAGTTGTTGGTTACTAAAGCTGGCGTCTTTGGGAGTGAGTATTTGTTGCCATAGATTTGGCATTGGATTGGCCAGACGTCAGTTAAGTTATACATTCTGAGTTGCTCGAGTTTTGGCTACTATTGGTATTTTTTCGGCCTTAGTGACTTCTTGGTTATGTCTTGTTGCATTATGCCCTTCACCAATTGTGGAATCGATTGCTTGTGCTTTTAGCCAGTAGTTTTTCCTCCATTATGATTATGCTCTTCGGTGATATTTTGGCTTTAGTCCTTGCGGGAACCATTGGATAAATGCCTGATTTCCGATAGTGAGGTTAATTTGGGGAATTTGACCTTAGTTTGGACTTATTGGCCCCAGTCATGATTTTTGACCTTTTTGGATGACGGCTTAGGAGTTGTGATGGCTTTTAGTATGTGTATTCTTACTCGTCAACAGGAGCGGTTTGGATAGTTGAGATCAAGTAGTTCAGCTTCAATGTTGGGATTTTAGCTTGGATTTACATAACTTGGTTGCAACCTTATTTCTAGATTTGCCTCAGTTGAGCATTCATTCATAGGCTGACTAAGCCTACTCCTTGCCTACCGGTTTGGTTCTTTTTAATCCAGATAGACTGGGCTTTATTGATGCTCGGAGGATAGTCCGTTAGTACATGGTATTGGTTTCTACTGCTTTTGACCTTGACTCTTAATTTTCATCAAAAGTTTGGATTGTCTGCTCAGCAGAAAGAGTATGCTTAAGATGGGCTTAGCATGACTTCATCCACAGTTGGTGGGACATCCTGAAGCAGATTGTTCAGTTTTGAGAGCTTGTGCTCCGGACTCGTGATTATTGGTTTCGAGGGTCATTCGGACCAGTTGTAGCTTTGGCTTAAGAGTGCAGACTTTGGTCACCACTATTTGTGTGTCCTGGTAGCACCTTATGAGCGTAGTTGTATGCTTTCCATTATGGATTTCCAATGGATCAACTTTAGTCTTTCGAGGATAGTGTGATGGGATTGCACGGATAAGACTCGAATGACATTTTTTGTATGGTTCGGAGTTGGTAGCAGGTTTGGAAAGGCAAAATAAGGTTAGACTTGGAAATTGGAATCGATTTCTTGATTCTTGCCTTGGATTGCCTTTAGTTGGGTTGAGTATTTATTGGTTGTGCTAGCTTCAGCTTGGTTTTTGTATGTGGTGTTTTGGGTTCACGTGTTTCTATCATCCCCAGTTCAGTTGGGTGGATGGGTTTCGATTATTTGGGAAGTAAAGTCAGGGTATGAAGGAACAAGGGATGCTTTGGGTGGTCTTCAGCTTGGCTGGGATTTTTCTTGGTTGTGCTGGTATCAGTGAGATGTCAGTATGGTATGGTTTGTGTTTAACTACTTCAGTCGTTCTCAGTTCAGTTGAAGGTCAGTTGGTTGTCGATGCTGAGTTGTGGCTATTTGAAAAGTGAAGTGTGGAGGTTGGTTGAAAAAAGGATATCGTTGGTGAAATCCCTTGAAAGTGTTATTCTGCTTTAGAGGTTATCTGAGGAGTCTTTCTTGGAGCATGCGGGCCCAGTACCTCATCCTTTCAAGCTTTCGAGCTCTTTCTATCCATTGACTTTTGCGGATGAAAGTCCTTTTAGTAGTGGATATTGTAATGATCCTCTAGCTTATATTCTAATTTTCTGTGCATTTCCAGCATTTTGAGCCTGCCTATAGTTGCTACAGGTCATTTATGACTTGTTGAAACTGTCGGTTTGGTTATCGAACAATTTGTTTAGCTTTTAGGCTTACTTCCCTATTTTGGAACTTTCGCTGTTAAGGAATCGGTGTCGGACCAAAACTGCTAGTAAGTAATCTCAGATGGAAATTTTGACAGAGCCATAAGCTCCGGAACGTTGATTTTAGGCTAGGGGGATCCTTGGTTCTGGTCCCGAGGCTTTCAGACTCATTTTGGACTATTGGGTAAATTTAATGAAAAATAGAACTATAAGTATGGCCCCCACATTTTATAGAAATGATCTTGGATGAAAGTTTCGATGGTTCCATTGAGTTTGAAATGTCGAATTTGGTATGGTAGCATAGTTCGTTTGTGCGCATGGGGTTTCGAATGAATCTTGAGCACCCGATCGGAGTCTATTTTGGACTTAGCTAAAATATGGTGTGACCGCTTTAGCGACCCTGAGACGCTTTAGTGGGCTTGGCTACTTAGCTGAGGTCCGCTTTAGCTGTCAAGGTCCGCTTAAGTGGACGTCGCTTTAACGGCCAAGTTCCTTTTTAACGGCCTTCTCCTTTCTTTGCTCGACTGCTTTAGCGGTCATATACCACTTTAGCGATAGCCGCTTAAGCGGCCAGGTGTCTGCTTTAGCGGCACCTGGGGGCTGTTAATTCCCCCTTCACCCAATTTTCTCCCCTATTTCCTAACCCTTTTCCTCCATTCTTGAGAGCATAGGTTGTGGAAAAATGGGGAAAATCTTCCATTGAAGCTAAGGTAAGCTAGCTCTACACTCTTTGGTCGTTTTCCATCATTTTTCCTGTTGAATTCCGTCCCTTTTTATTGTAGATTCTTAGAAATTAGGTCTCTAAATCCTTAACTTTGGAGACTGATTTGGGCCCCGATTTGTGTCCCGTTTGTGCTCAACTTTTGAGATCACATTCCCTGTCCTTTGAGGGACCTCATGACGGATTCAATTTTGGATTTTGTTTGCAGGCCCCGCAGACTAATTCTTGACCCAAAGTTTGACCTGAGCTTTTATATAGTAATATGGTTCTCATTTTACTCGTATTAACGTGTAGATGACTGTTTTGATAGCGTGGCAGAATTTTAGGATTGTGGAACAAAAATGAGTGAATTGTGGATGATTCAAGACTTGCGGCTCGGCATTGAGGTAGGCTTTGGTCTACTTTTCTCTATAAGATTGTGTATGGTATAAATTGCATGCTAGGTAGGGATTATAGGATGGATTGTGACTAGTATAGCATGACTTAGTCCATTTAGGGGATTTGGGATAGAAATGTGACCCGAACCTTAGTGTAAAATACTGGTCATGGCTATAGAATCCTTTTACCCTCTATTATAAGCATGCAAACCATAGTTTAATATTAAGGATCTCTTAGTAAAAGATTTATCATTTGACTTAGTGATTTGGGAGGTATTTCCCCGATTAGATCCTTGTAGTGGCTTTATGCCCTTAATTACTATGGATTCCCGAGTTATGAGGCTTGTTAGGTTGATTATGTATTATTGGGGCCCGAGGCTGTTATTACGATACCAGTTGGAATCCAGGTGAGTACCCTATCCGAGGACGTGGTTCTAGTTTATAGACGCTTATAGTTGTATTGTTTGGATACTGGTGAGAGAATGCATACTGTTAGGCGTACTCATGCTCACTTAGTGATATCCAACCCCAAACCTTGATTTTACTACTGTTTTTCTAAAAAGGGAACTATTCCCACTTTTCACTTTTAAAATGGATTCCTTTATAATGGGAATCGTACAACCTTATTTAATGAAATGTGAGCTTTTGGAACTAAAAGTGATGTTTTGGAAATTAGAACGAGATTGATTTCGGTCCATGGTTTACCCACTCTTTTACCACTACTATTTACTTCGATCGACGGAGATTTCGACCCTTTATATATTACTCTGATGGTTTAGTCCCGAAGTTGATATCGGGTAATGGATTAACAAACTTACACTCCTTTAGTTATGGTTTGAGTCCATGCACTTATTATACTATGTACATTCCTTTAGTTGCGGTTCGAGTCCATGCACTTATTATACTATGTACACTCTTTTAGTCACGGTTCAAGTTTGTGCACTTATTATCTCTCTCTCTCTCTCTCTCTCTCCGATGTTGGATGGAGTAGATTGACTATGATGGTTATTGGAAGTCTTGGTTTAGGACTAGACAGTGTATACGGATATTCCGAATCCCCTATGGGCCCCTTTGTTCGTGAGCTGCAGTGATGGAGAAGGATGGTCGCCGTAGGTCCTACCTTTACGAGCTACTGAGCTGGAGGAGGTGTATATATTTGTTACATTATAGTTCTTGGTACATATGGTACTTGGATAGGTTATGGTATTTATGGTTATGTTACATTCATTCATTTATATGCATCGCCTATCACCAGTAAGATTGTTTGGTGCATTTATCTATCAGTCTTATGGGGGGCTATTTAGGTACAGGTTATGGTTGCTGTTTGTTGAGTGCTTTCGTGAACCTTTCGGGCTTATGGGGATACTGTTAGGTATTTGTGTGTCTGGACTAGCCGGTTACTTTGTTATTGGTTATTATGGTTAGTTCGTGGAAGGATGAGTATGGACTGGTACCCGAGATTGACAGTATGTTTCTGATTCCCTTCTTTATTATGGTAAATTACTTTGTTTATAAATCACCTCATGCTTAGTCATATTTTGGTTAGAGGTTTGAGTATTCTAGCATTAACTCCCTTACTTGTCCATGATCCCCGGGATGTTAGGCTGACTCCTTCAGTTATTCACCTTAGAGATAGTCCTTTATGTATGTATGTATATATATATATATATATATATATATATATATATATATATGGCATTACCATATATCCTTCTCTTTCTTGTCCATTCCAATTGTATATGAATTCTTTGGCCTTATATACTACTATATATACTTCTTTCACTCTTCATTGGTATATTGACTTGTGATATACGGTATTGCACTTTATCTCTTATGTACTGTCAGGATAGGGAAGTTATACTTATTGTTCCATTAGCACCGTTATGCATAGTTCCTTGGATAGTTTCATATAGTTGCATTTATGCCTTACAAGTCATTTTATGCTTACATCATTTTTTGAGCACAGTTGGCCGATGCCTACTGAGTACTATGTGTTTGGTACTCATACTACACTTCTATAGCCTATAGGTTAGAGTACGAGTTATCTCCGTTGATGTGTGAACCATGTAGAGAGGCTATGGATCGAAGACTTGGGGTGAGCTCCTGATGTTCGGAGTTATTTCTACCCTCTCTTTTATTGTTAGACTAATCTCTATGTTGTACTCAGAGACATCTTTGTATATATATTTATCATGTATTTCATTTTTACTCCTGTTGTATTAGAAGCTCTTGTACTGGCTCCACCAAGTTTTTGGATTATATTAGTCTTTTTATCATGTTTATTCTGCCGTTTCCTTCCTTTATCTTGGTAGTCCGTTACTAGCTATTTCGGACTATGAATTGGCTTACGTACTAGCGAGATAGAGTAGGTGTCATCATGAACTGAGAAATTAGGTCGTGACAAATTGGTATCAGAGCCTAGGTTTACCGGTGTTGTTGGTACAAGAGCGAAGTGTTCAGCTTTTCAGAATTCTGTGTTAGGGATTTCGAGTCTTTTCATGGATGCTTCACAGTAGAGGGGATTGCCTGGTACCTTGAGTGATTCTCAGGCTAGAGTTGGGTTTCTTGGGGTTCAGCAAGGTTCTTTACCAATTTTTGAGTATGAGATTGGGTTTCTCGAGTGGGCCAGTCAAACATCTATTTTATATGCTACTGAGCATGAGATGGTGCAGAGATTTATCAGAGTATTGGCTTTACCACTCTGTTTTGCATTGAAGCATTTGATAACAGTTGGGTCTTCTTTCTCCGAGGTTGTTGATCATGCGAGGGATACAAAGAGGGCTTGCTTTGAGACATATGGAGATGGCAGTAAGAGGCCATGTCAGCAGTTCAGTGTTAAAGGTATTCCGTCTGAAGGTCGGGATCTTCCCAGCAGAGGTCAGCATCACTTGCCACCTATTAGGCCCATACAGGTAGCACCTTCAATTATGGACAGGTCTCAGGTAAATCGTGGTGGTATCAGTGGACAGAGTTCAGGTCAGGTAGTACGGGTTATTCGGTCTAGGTTGTTAGACTATGGAATCCATTCTCAGTTTGTAGTTACAGTGCATTCGAGTATTCCAGGAGCTTGTTTTGACTGTGGAGAGGTTGGTCATTGGTCTAGGAAGTGCCCCTGGCATGAGTTGGTTGTCTATACAGGGTCAGTATATATTCCTCGCCGGCCTAGAGCTCCCGAGGCATGTTATGACTGCGGGGAGGATGGACACCTCAGTTATAAGTGTCTTCGATGTCAGTTGGTTAGGCAGTTGGGGTCAGCTCGTGTTTCTTGCCAGGTTAGAGCTTCAGGGGTTTGTTATGACTATAGAGGGACCGATCACTGGTCTAGGAAGTATCCCTGTGATTATCATACATTCAGCTCATACAGACCAGTCTCATGGAGTTGTGGCACCGTTGGGTAGATATAGTGCACTTAGTGCCTCAATTGGTCATTCAAATGCTCAGTTCATGAAATCGGGTCGTGATATTATTGCAGGATGGCAAGGTAATTGCTTATGCTTCTCGTCAGTTGAAGCCTCATGAGAAGAATTACCCTACCCATGAATAGTTTGTTGCGGTTATGTTTGTGTTGAAGTTATGGAGGCATTACTTGTATGGAGTCCGTTGTGTGATTTTCTCGAATCATCATAGTCTTCAGTACTTCTTCTCCTAGCGATAGATTAATATGAGACAACGGCGTTGGCTTGAGTTACTTAAGGATTATGACCTCACTATTCTTTATCATCTGGTTAAGGCTAATGCGGTTCCAGATGCCTTGAGTCGGAAGTTGACTAGTATGGGGATTTTAGCTCATCTCTTGACTCAAGAGCGGCCTTTAGCCTTAGAGGTTCAATCTTTAGCTAACCAAATGGTTAGGCTGGATATTTCAACACCTGGGCGTGTTTTAGCCTTTTATGATGCTAGATCTTCTTTGGTGGAGCAGGTTTGAGCTCACCAATTTGATAATGATGCTTTGCGAGTGATTCAGGATAAGGTGTTGAGTGGTGAGGCCAAGGAGGCTTCTCTTGACCCTGATGGTGTGTTAAGGATTGGTGGCCGAGTTTGTGTACCGAAAGTTGGTGGATGGTAAGATAGATTTTGGAGGAGGCGCATTGTTCCAAATATTCCATTCATCCTGGAGTGACTCTGATGTATCGTGATTTGAGGCAGCTTTACTGGTGGTATGGTATGAATAAGGATGTAACAAATTTTGTAGATCATTACTTGTGTTGTAGGATCACTATGGATTTATTGAGTGGATTACCTCATACTTCTTGTGGTTCTGAGAGTATTTGGGTTATTGTGGATCGATTGACCAAATCAACCCATTTCATCCCTATTTAGATTTCATCCAGTGCCAACAGATTGGCCCGTATCTATGTTCGTGAGGTAGTTCATCTTCATGGAGTGACCGTGTGTATTATTTTCAACAGAGATTCAGTTTTTACTTCTAGCTTTTGAAGGACATGTAACATCCCGTACTTTTCTAACCTCACTTGATACCTTGGGGTCATATCTACCTAGGTGTTGAGATGCCATGAGTATGTGTTTTATAGTGTCATTGGTGAAACATTTGACATCGGACCTAATATGTGAGATTAGACCTTCGTAGAAGGTGTTTTGTGATTTCGTGGAGCATTTGGGTAATACCCCGTACACATTCTAACCTCATTTGGTGACTTGGAGTCATGTTTACTTGATGATTAAGATCACTAAGTAAGTATTTTGTAGTGTTTTGATAAGGTATTGGACGCTATGCAAGTATTAAAGAAATGGCCGAAAAATTCAGCAAGGTATGAAAACTTGCGCCACTACCCCATTTCAGGGGGTGTGGCGCAAGCCACTGATTCAGAGAGGGTGCATTTCTTGCGCCACTGCCTTGCTTTGCAGTAGTGGCGCAAGGCACAAATATTGTGCCCTTCCGGACTCATTTTGTAACGCAATTCTAGACGATTCTTAGATGGTTTCTTTTGGTTCTTTGGAGTTCTTTGAGCATTGTTAAAGCATCAAACACTTCAATACACTCCTACATACTCCTACATGATCAAATCATGAAACATAAATAGTTATCCAAAATGTTCAATGAAGCCATGGGCGACTAGAATTTCTATTTTTGCGATTGAGACGACGAATGAGAATCTCGTAAGAGAATATTGTCGTGATATTATGGAATTATTTAAACATGAGATATATGGTGAATTATACATGAAAGTTTATGGGTTAAATGGATATGTGTTATTGGGCCCAAATTTAGGCCCAAAATGGAATAAAAGACAAGGCCCAAAGGGGGAAATGACCCAATCTTCCAATGTTGATCAAGTAAACATTGTATTAAATGCCAAGTGTGGTTAAGGATGCCTTGAGTATTATATAAAGGCTCTAACATCAGATTTTTTTATTCACACAAACTCTCATACCTTTTTGGATATTTATCAAACATTTCTCTAGTTCCAAACCCTAAGGCAAATAATTCCTTTGGACTCTTGGACAAGATCATCCTATTCCAAGCCTTGGTAAGTATTTATTCTCATGGATTAACATATTATATGCATGGGAGATTATGTATATTATGATAGTTGTGTTGGCAAGGTGGTGAATAGTGTATTTTTGCTTTTGGTGAAAGATGTGCTATCTTTGTGATTTGAATGTGAAAAGAGACTTGATGTCTTAATGAAAGAGCATGGTATGGATAAAATATGAATATTTGTGGTGTGATTTTGTTATTAGACTTGTTATTTTTCTAAAAGTGTAAATTGTGAGATTTTCGCCGATATGTGCTATGAGGTGTATTAAGGTAATTTGATGCGTTATTTGTGATGTGATATGGATAAGAAAGTGTAAAGGAGAAGTGTTGTGGTAAAATGTATTGATTATCATGTATTGGTCAGTGTATGGAATATTGGGGGATTTTTGGAATAATAATTTCATCAATGGTTTTGTCAAGGGGAAATGACATGTTTAAGGGCAAACATGTGACTCATAGATGTTATATGCATTTGTAGAGTAAGTGATGGTTAATGTGAATCCCATTATATATTTGTGTTGTATAGTGACACATAAAGAAGGAGCGGGACTATTGTATGCACCTCTAGGATTATATATTCATATTGCGAATCCAAGGTATGTGAGGTTACTCTGTCCGTATCTTTCTGCGGCAAATAGTATTCACATTAAATTACACTTGTTCCATCCCAAAATGTGCTAAGGTATTCTATATGTGGTTATCACTGGTCATTATCATATGGTTCCTACTCATTGATCAATTGTGAGTCTCATGTCTCATACTCATGAATAATGTTCCAAAAGCTCAACAATGTTATGTTCCAAAGTTTCAATAGTGATTATACTTATGTCTCTTGATCATGGATTATTGTCAAATGGTTCCCATGGTGTTATGGTTCTAATAATGTTATGTTGAAATGTTTATTCACATGTCCCTCACTCATTGGTTAATGATCCAAAGCTTCAATTAAAGTTATGACTATCAAAGTATCAATCTCAAAGTAAAGATCAAAGTAATGCATATGTGGTCAATGATCAAGTATGGGTGGCAGCTTTGGGGGAAAAATACCTAGCTCAAGCCGATCCCGAGGTTTTTGGATCAGGGGGCAGTCCTGGGGGCATAAGCCTAGCTCGGACCGATCCTGACAGGGGGCAGCTCTAGGGGTAATAACCTAGCTCGAGCCAAACCTGAAATGTTGTATGGGTGGCAGCTCTAGAGGTACTAACCTAGCTCTAGCCGATCCCGATATATTCATTGATTCATAGGGTGGCAGCTCTAGGGGCATAAGCCTAGCTCGAGCCGATCCCAACATAACGATATGTTATGTTAAAACCCACTGTTCAGTTGGGGCCCGGGTATCACAGGTCAAAGGCAAAGGTGAATAATCATGGAAGTAAAGATACAAAGAATGTAATGAAAGCAACATACATGGTTTCCAAAGTACAACATAAGTGACTCATCTACATTGTGACTTGTCTATATTGGTTATGCATTTGAACATGATTTCTTGACATATTTTCATATCTTTCAAGTTTCATATGGCCTTACATACTCAGTACATTCTTCGTACTGACCCCTCTTGGGGAATTTACCTTACTTGCTGCAGACGCAGGTACTAGTAGGCCTCCACAGTAGGTTGCCAGTTGTTGCAGATCTTTGGTGAGCTCCAGTTAGTTCGGGGCTACTCCGAGTCACAGTTGTACATATGTTTTGGTGTTGTATAAAGCGGGGACTTGTCCCGACTTTTGGTTCATTTTGGTTAATGCATTTGTTAGAGGCTTTTGTAGACGGATGTGGGTGTATGAATGTAAAAGGGATATGTCGCACTTGACTTGGTGGCCTTAACGACCCAGTTTCGCTTATCTATATATATATATTTCATGTTCCATGAATTCCATTATTGGTATCTATAGCTATTATGTGCTTATGGGTTTCTTATGGCATGCATATGATTGGATAGAGACAAAGCTTGGTTCTCTCGGGCCTTGTCGGCTACGAGTGCCAATCCGTCCCGATGGGATTTGGGGCGTGACAAAAGTGGTATCAGAGCAGGTCGTTCTAAGGGTGTCTACAAAGCCGTGTCTGAGTAGAGTCTTACTTATCGATGTGTTGTGCACCACATTTATAAGTAGGAGGCTACAGGACATTTAGGATGTTGTTTCTTTTCTTCACTTCTTGATCGTGCAATAGAGCCAGTGTTGTAAGTTAAATCATATCTGACCATTGTGATTGGTTTCTCTTTGATATAGAAAATGCCGATGACAAGAAGAGGTCGAGGAAAAAGTAAGAGAATAGATAGAATTGCTGGTGAAGGAACCAGTATACCACCACCTGATCAAGTTAATCAAGGCGATACTGAGCATGAATTTGTGTCACGAGCTTCCTCCACTCCCTCTGTACCAGAAGAGTCGAGTAGCAGAAGCGTACCTGTAGAACCACTAGTTAATACTACGGACCAGGATCTTAGAAACGCAGTTCATATGTTAACACAGTTAGTGGCAGCCCAGAGTCAAGGACGAGCTGGTCCAATGACCCATGATGATGATGCGGCTAGAGTGGCAAGTCGCAGAACACAGGATTTCCTAAAATTGGACCCTCCTATCTTCACAGGGTCAGATCCAAAAGCAGATCCACAGGACATTGTGGATCAAATTCAGAGGGCCTTGGAAGTTATGCACGTGACGGGGGTAGAGACAGTTGAACTTGCTGCGTACCGATTGAAAGGAGAGGCAATATTGTGGTACGAAGATTGGAAGAAATCCCGTGGTATTGGTGCAACTCCACCTACTTGGGAAGAGTTTAAAGTGGCTTTCCTAGATCATTATCTTCTGTATAAGATCCGCGAGGCACGTGTGGATCAATTCTTCAATCTCCGTCAAGGAAATTTGAGTGTCAGAGAATATAGCTTGCAGTTTAATTCCTTGGCTCGATATGCGCCAAATGTTGTGGCTACGATGACAGACAGGGTCCATGAGCCATATTTGGTAAAGGATTGCACCATTGCGGCCTTGAATAAGGACATGGACATTGCTCGAACACAAGCCTTCGCCCAGAAAATAGAAGATCAAAGACAGAGACGAAGGGTATATGATTTTGATAGGGGACAGTCCAAAAGGGCTAGACCTGTGGGACCACCTATGATGTCCCAAGGAGGATCTAGGCCCTGTATGTTTCCTAGACCACCTAGGCCATCGTTCTCCTATTCCACAGGGGGTGTTTATTCTCGGTTTTGAGGGTCGAGAGGTGGACCATCTGGGCAGAGTAGTGGAGGTCACGGATCACAGGCAGCAGGTTTTCCCAGTCAGCAGTGTTAGTACTGCGGGCGTACTCATACAGGTACATCCAGAGTAGGGACAAATGCTTGTTTCTGGTGCGGCATGACAGGACACATGATGAGAGAGTGTCCCCAGAGGAGCATGAGTGGTATGGCACGACCGGCAGGATCGGCTGTTGCGTCATCAGCATCGGTTCCTTCACTGGGCTGAGGTGTGCAGCCTGTTGGCTGTGGTAGAGGATCCAGAGGAGAAGCCAGTACTAGTGGGGTCCAGAATCGCACTTATGCTTTAGTGGACCGACAAAATTCAGAGGCTTCCCCTGATGTTGTCACAGGTACATTATCCATTTTCTCATATAATGTATATGCATTGATTGACCCAGGTTCTACATTTTCCTATGTTACTCCATTGGTTGCTGCGAAATTTGCAAAGGCACCAGAATTATTAATTAAATCAATTAAAGTGTCTACACCGGTTGGTGAATATATTATTGCAAAGAGAGTCTATCGTAACTGTGTGGTTACTGTGTGTGGTCATGATACACTGGATGAGCTCATTGAATTAGACATGGTGGATTTTGATGTGATCATGGGAATGGATTGGTTGGCCTCTTGTTATGCTATGGTAGATTACCGGGCCAAGAAGGTGCAATTTTGTTTTCCGCAAGAAAATGTCCTGGAATGGCAGGGTAATGTAGGGGCACCACGAGGGAGATCTATTTCCTATCTGAAAGCCAGGAAAATGATTGCTAAGGGTTACATATGTCATTTAGTACGGGTGAAAGATAATGATGTGGAACTACTAACTCCGCAGTCGGTTCCAGTGGTCAATGAGTTTCTAGATGTGTTCCCAGAGGATCTTTCAGGCTTACCCCCAGAACGGGAAGTAGAATTTGGCATTGATGTGATTCCATGCACTCAGCCTATTTCCATTCCTCCATATAGAATGGCTCCAGTAGAATTGCGTGAATTGAAGGAGCAATTGAATGAGTTGTTGGACAAAGGCTTCATTAGGCCTAGTATGTCCCCGAGGGGTGCACCGGTATTATTTGTGCGAAAGAAAGATGGCACTTTGAGAATGTCCATTGACTATCGACAATTGAATAAGGTAACGATCAAGAACAAATATCCTCTCCCTCGAATTGATGATTTGTTTGATCAGTTACAGGGTGCCAAGTGTTTTTCAAAGATCGATTTGAGGTCGGGTTATCATCAAGTCAGAGTTAGAAAAGAGGATGTGCCTAAGACAGCTTTCCGAACACGGTATGGTCATTATGAATTTTTAGTTATGTCGTTTGGACTAACAAATGCACCAGTTGTGTTCATGGATTTGATGAATAGGGTGTTTAAGCCATTTCTGGACGTGTTCGTCACGGTGTTTATAGATGACATCCTAGTTTATTCCAGAACACCGGAGGACCATGCTAATCACTTACGGCAAGTGTTACAGATTCTCCGTGAGCGTAAGTTGTATGCCAAGTTCTCTAAGTGTGAGTTTTGGTTAAAATCAGTTGCATTCTTGGGCCACATTGTATCAGATAAGGGCATACAGGTTGATACACAGAAGATTGTAGCAGTGAAAAATTGGCCAAGACCTACGACACCTACAGAGATTCGTAGTTTTCTTGGACTAGCAGGTTATTACAGAAGATTTGTGGAAGGTTTTTCCTCTATTGCTTCACCGTTAATAAAGCTTACACATAAGGCAGTAAAATTTCAGTGGAATGATGTGTGCGAGAAAAGCTTCCAAAGGTTGAAAGATAAATTAACTTCCACACCAGTTTTAGTGCTTTTCGAGGGTACCGAAGGTTATGTAGTGTATTGTGATGCTTTCGGGGTTGGCCTCGAATGTGTATTGATGCAACACGGTAATTTCATAGCATATGCCTCACGACAGTTGCGGCCACACGAGAAAAATTATCCCACACATGATCTTGAATTAGCAGCGGTGATCTTTGCTTTAAAGATATGGTGTCATTATTTGTACGGAGTTCATGTTGATATCTATACGGATCACAAAAGTTTGCAATATCTCTTTAAGCAGAAGGAACTAAATTTGAGGCAACGAAGGTGGTTAGAGCTCTTGAAAGACTATGATATTGACATTCTTTATCATCTAGGCAAAGCAAATGTAGTAGCTGATGCATTGAGCCGCAAGACAGTAGAAAGCACTAGTGGTCAGTTGATTGAAAAGCAAGAGATAATCAAAGATTTAAATCAGCTAGCTAGCTTGGGAGTTCGACTTATTAAATTCTCAGATGATGGAGTTATTGTGCAGAATGCAGCAGAATCCTCCTTGATAGCTGAAGTGAAAGAGAAGCAGTTTACGGATTCTATTTTATTACAGTTAAAGGAAAATGTACAACAGAATTTGACCAAGGCATTTGATCTTACCCAAGAAGGGGTACTTAAATGTCAAGGGAGATTATGTGTACTGGACGTAGATGAGTTGAGGACACGAATAATGGCAGAGGCGCATCATTCGCGCTATTGTACTCATTCGGGTGCTACTAAAATGTACCATGAATTGAAAGAGGTGTATTGGCAGGGAAATATGAAAAAGAACATTGCAGAATTTGTCGCGCAATGCCCGAATTGTCAACAAGTAAAAGTGGAACATCAGAAACCGGGAGCTTACATGCAATGTATCAATCTTCCAGTCTGGAAATGGGATATGATTAATATGGATTTCATTACGAATTTGCCTCGTACATTGCGGAAGTTTGATTCTATATGGGTTATAGTGGACAGGCTTACCAAGTCAGCGCATTTTCTATCGGTCAAGACGACCTATACAGCTGAGGATTATGCGAAGTTATATGTGAAAGAGATAGTACGATTGCATGGTATTCCACTTTCCATTATATCAGACAGAGGAGCACAATTCACAACACACTTTTGGAGATCTTTTCAGCGGAGTTTGGGTACACAGGTGAATTTGAGTACGGCTTTCCATCCTCAGATTGATGGACAAGCAGAGCATACTATTCAGACACTTGAAGATATGCTATGAGCATGCACGTTAGATTTTCAAGGCAGTTGGGATGACCATTTTCCTCTTATTGAATTTGCGTATAACAATAGCTATCATTCAAGTATTAAAATGGCACCATATGAAACCTTGTATGGAAGGAAGTGTAGATCACCAATCGGATGGTTCAAAGCGGGTGAAACTGCTTTACTTGGGCCAGATATTGTTCATCAGGCTATTGAGAAAGTTAAAGTGATCCAACAGCGGTTACAAACGGCTCAAAGTCATCACAAGTCATACGCCGATGTTAGAAGAAGAGGGCTTGAATTCTCCATAGGTGATTGGGTGTTTTTAAAGGTGTCACCGATGAAAGGGGTAATGCGGTTAGGAAAGAAAGGGAAATTGAGTCCACGTTACATAGGCCCATATGAGATCATTAGAAGATTTGGCCAAGTTGCGTATAAGTTGGCACTACCCCAGGAACTTTCCTCAGTCCATCCGGTATTTCATATTTTGATGCTTCAAAAATGCATAGGAGATCCTTCTCGTATTGTTCCCGTAGAGGATGTTCAAGTTACGAAGGATCTTACTTATGAAGAGGTACCTATTGCTATTCTAGAGTGATAAGTAAAGAGATTGAGGAATAAAGATGTCGCATCCGTAAAAGTCCTTTGGAGAAACCAACAAGTAGAGGAGATCACATGGGAAGCAGAGGAAATGATGAAATCCAAGTATCCCCATCTATTTCAAATGGACCAAGAATTCACAATGCGGAGGTGGAACAATAACAAGTAAGTATTTAAGAGCATTATGTGTATGTGTATACGTATGTTAAAGTAGAGATGCATTTGTTGTATATAAGACGATGTTGTTAACATTTGAGGACGAATGTTTTTAAGGGGGGAAGAATGTAACACCCCGTACTTTTCTAACCTCACTTGATACCTTGGGTTCATATCTACCTAGGTGTTGAGATGCCATGAGTATGTGTTTTATAGTGTCATTGGTGAAACATTTGACATCGGACCTAATATGTGCGATTAGACCTTCGTAGGAGGTGTTTTGTGATTTCGTGGACATTTGGGTAATACCCCGTACACATTCTAACCTCATTTGGTGACTTGGAGTCATGTTTACTTGATGATTAAGATCACTAAGTAAGTATTTTGTAGTGTTTTGATAAGGTATTGGACGATATGCAAGTATTGAAGAAATGGCCAAAAAATTCAGCAAGGTATGAAAACTTGCGGCACTACCCTATTTCAGGGGGTGTGGCGCAAGCCACTGATTCAGAGAGGGTGTATTTCTTGCGCCACTGCCTTGCTTTGCAGTAGTGGCGCAAGGCGCAAATATTATGCCCTTCCGGATTCATTTTGTAACGCAATTCTACGACGATTCTTAGATGGTTTCTTTTGGTTCTTTGGAGTTCTTTGAGCATTGTTAAAGCTTCAAACACTTCAACACACTCCTACATACTCCTACATTATCAAATCATGAAACATAAATAGTTATCCAAAATGTTCAATGAAGCCATGGGCGACTAGAATTCCTATTTTTGCGATTGAGACGACGAATGAGAATCTCGTAAGAGAATATTGTCGTGACATTATGGAATTATTTAAACATGAGATATATGGTGAATTATACATGAAAGTTTATGGGTTAAATGGATATGTGTTATTGGGCCCAAATTTAGGCCCAAAATAGAATAAAAGACAATGCCCAAAGGGGGAAATGACCCAATCTTCCAATGTTGACCAAGTAAACATTGTATTAAATGCCAAGTGTGTCTAAGGATGCCTTGAGTACTATATAAAGTCTCTAACATCAGATTTTTTTATTCACACAAACTCTCATACCTTTTTGGATATTTATCAAACATTTCTCTAGTTCCAAACCCTAAGGCAAATAATTCCTTTGGACTCTTTGGACAAGATCATCCTATTCCAAGCCTTGGTAAGTATTTATTCTCATGGATTAGCATATTATATTCATGGGAGATTATGTATATTATGATAGTTGTGTTGGTAAGGTGGTGAATAGTGTATTTTTGCTTTTGGTGAAAGATGTGCTATCTTTGTGATTTGAATGTGAAAAGAGACTTGATGTCTTAATGAAAGAGCATGGTATGGATAAAATATTAACATTTATGGTGTGATTTTGTTATTAGACTTGTTATTTTTCTAAAAGTGTAAATTGTGAGATTTTGGCCGATATGTGCTATGAGGTGTATTAAGGTAATTTGATGGGTTATTTGTGATGTGATATGGATAAGAAAGTGTAAATGAGAAGTTTTGTGGTGAAATGTATTGATTATCATGTATTGGTAAATGTATGGAATATTGGGGGATTTTTGGAATAATAATTTCATCAATGGTTTTGTCAAGGGGAAATGGCATGTTTAAGGGCAAACATGTGACTCATAGATGTTATATGCATTTGTAGAGTAGTTGATAGTTAATGTGAATCCCGTTATATATTTGTGTTGTATAGTGACACATAAAGAAGGAGCGGGACTATTTTATGCACCTCTAGGATTATATATCTGTATTGCGAATCCAAGGTATGTGAGGTTACTCTGTCCATATCTTTCTGCGGCAAATAATATTCACATTGAAATTACACTTGTTCCATCCCAAAATGTGTTAAGGTATTCTATATCCGGTTATCACTGGTCATTATCATATGATTCCTACTCATTGATCAATTGTGAGTCTCATGTCTCATATTCATGAATAATGTTCCAAAAGCTCAACAATATTATGTTCCAAAGTTCCAATAGTGATTATACTTATGTCTCTTGATCATGGATTATTGTCAAATGGTTCCCATGGTGTTATGGTTCTAATAGTGTTATGTTGAAATGTTTATTCACATGTCCCTCACTCATTGGTTAATGATCCAAAGCTTCAAGTAAAATTATGACTATCAAAGTATCAATCTCAAAGTAAAGATCAAAGTAATGCATATTTGGTCAATGATCAAGTATGGGTGGCATCTTTGGGGGCAAAATTCCTAGTTCAAGCCGATCCCGAGGTTTTTGGATCAGGGGGCAATCCTGGGGGCATAAGCCTAGCTCGGATCGATCCTGACAGGGGGTAGCTCTAGGGGTAATAACCTAGCTTGAGCCGAACCTGAAATATTGTATGGGTAGCAGCTCTAGAGGTACTAACCTAGCTCGAGCCGATCCCGATATATACATTGATTCATAGGGTGGCAGCTCTAGGGGCATAAGCCTAGCTCGAGCCGATCCCAACATAACAATATGTTATGTTAAAACCCACTGTTCAGTCGGGGACCGGGTATCACAGGTCAAAGGCAAAGGTGAATAATCATGGAAGTAAAGATACAAAGAATGTAATGAAAGCAACATACATGGTTTCCAAAGTACAACATAAGTGACTTATCTACATTGTGACTTATCTATATTGGTTATGCATTTGAACATGAGTTCTTGACATATTTTCATATCTTTCAAGTTTCATATGGCCTTACATACTCAGTACATTCTTCGTACTGACCCCTCTTGGGGAATTTACCTTACTTGCTGCAGGCGCAGGTACTAGTAGGCCTCCACAGTAGGTTGCCAGTTGTTGCAGATCTTTGGTGAGCTCCAGTTAGTTCGGGGCTACTCCGAATCACAGTTGTACATATGTTTTGGTGTTGTATAAAGCGGGGACTTGTCCCAACTTTTGGTTCATTTTGGTCAATGCATTTGTTAGAGGCTTTTGTAGACGGATGTGGGTGTATGAATGTAAAAGGGATATGTCGCACTTGACTTGGTGGCCTCAACGGCCCAGTTTCGCGTATGTATATATATATATATATGTCATGTTCTATGAATTCCATTGTTGGTATCTATAGCTATTATGTGCTTATGGGTTTCTTATGGCATGCATATGATTGGATAGAGACAAAGCTTGGTTCTCCCGGGCCTTGTCGGCTACAAGTGCCAATCCATCCTGATGGGATTTGGGGCGTGATAATTTCATGAGGAGTTGGGTACTCAGGTTGACCTTAGTACAACTTTTCACCCCCAGACGGTCAGTTGGAGCGGACTATTTAGGCTTTGGAAGGTACACTTCACACTTATGTTATGCAGTTTGGAGGTCAGTAGGAGAAACAGTTAGCCTTGGCGGAGTTCGCTTATAATAATAGTTACCATTCCAGTATTGAGATGGCACCATTTGAGGCATTGTATGGTAGACATTGTCGATCTCCGATTGGTTGGTTTGATACTTCTGAGGCTAAACCCCGTGGTGCCGACTTGCTTTGTGAGTCTTTGGATAGAGTTTGGGTGATTCAGGATAGGCTTCAAGCAGCCCATATTAGGCAAAACAGTTATGCCGATCGCAAACTTCGTGCCTTGTTGTTTGGTATTAGAGATCGGGTTTTCCTTCCTGTGTCACCCATAATAGGCATGATGAGGTTCGGGAAGAGGGGCAAGCTTAGCCCGACGTACATCAGACCTTTTGAGATTCTTCAGTCAGTTGGAGAGGTTGCTTATGAGTTGGCTCTACCTCCAGAATTTTTAGCCGTCCATCCAATTTTTCATGTATTGATGCTCCAATGCTACATTCCGAATGAGTCTCATGTGCTTCATTGGGATTAGGTTGAGTTGAATGAGAGGTTGACCTTTGTTGAAGAGCTAGTCTCCATTTTAGCCAAGGGTGTTAGACGGTTGATATTGTAAAGACCTATTTTGTGAAAACTAGATTTTTATGTGTTTTGACCATTTTGCCCTTCTCCGTAGTTGCTACATATTGGTTTTGGGGTGTGGGAATGGTTTTCACAGCTCCTAATGCAATTGGGAGTGATTTGAGTGATTTTGAGGCTTTATGATCCAATAGTTGACTTCGATCAATATTTTATGCTTCGAGTCTCGGATGACGATTTGGACTGCACCAGCAGATCCGGTATGTCGAATGTAGGTTAGTTGTGAGGTTGGTTTGGGTTTGGGACCATTATATTGCACTTTGACCATTTGTTTGGAAAATAGTGAAAAAGGTGTCCTGGGGTTAATTTATTGAAAACAACCTTCTTTTGAAAATCCGACGTCACTTTTGAGTCCAGAACGTCTAAAATAGCCTGGTAGCATATATGGTTTACTTTTTTCTGGTCCTAAACAAATCTCGAGGGTCTGTTCAAAAAATTTGAAGACATGCAAAATAAGCATTTTTGTTGATGTCTTGTGCAGGTCACCTCCATCTTCACAAATACGGGCCACTAGCCGTGAACATGGAGAAAGATGATTTCCTTCATCACGATCACAAGAGGGGAACCACGATCGCGAAGAACAAATGGGGTCAGGTCTGTCCTTCTTAGCAAAGGCGAGGGCATAAATCGCCAGCCTTCACGAACGCAAAGCCTTGGCCACAAACGCAAAGCCTTGTCCATAAATGCGAAGGCCATTTTAGTGGCCGATAAGCGTTGACCCTCGCGAATGTGAAGGGTTGACCGCGTTCGCGAGGTACTGTTCACAGATTAGTATAAATACCTCATTTTTGCTATTTTACTCTATTTTTGGACCTCCAAGCTTTGGGAAAAGCAATATTTGAGGGTTTCATCATCGATTTTTTTAAGAATAACTTCTAAAATCATAATCCCACTATTTTCCATTGATTATATCTTCAAAAACTCCTTCTAGTCTTGATTTCAAAATGGATTTTTGGGATTTTTTCTGGTAAAGTTTAAAAATGTTTTTTCTTCGATTTGAACCTCGTTTTTAACTCATTTTTGCTTGGGTTTTCAACTATAGACTCCTATAACCTTGGGGAATGTGTTTCTAAAGAAAATTCTGGTTTTATCCCTCTCATTTTCAAACTCGTTTTTCAAGTCCATTTTGAATCCGACTTAAATATGCGCAAATGGGTATTGTTGACTTTTTTTTAACACGTAGATGCTATATTTATTTGTTTTAGTTGATTTCGTAGCTGTTCGAAAGGATAAAACATCGTGTTGAAGGGCTTTAGGCTCGAATTTTGTCGTTTTGAGGTAGGTTATCACTTAACTTTTTTCAGATTGAGCTGGGTATCTAATAAATAAGTAAAGAATGCTATGGGTTGGGGAAAATAATTATGGGGTTTATATTTTCAAGAGTATTATTACTTTTTTGGTTCCGGGTGGGGGCTTATATTCGGTGATTGTTGACTTGTGAAATCTGATGTTGCTTGTTTCCTAAGGGAGGTTCTTATTTTACATCATTGACCTTATTTGTGCTTTTATATGCCTTATTCTAGATATGATGCCTGTGTGGGGGATTAAGTTGTTATTATAGGCCTTATTGATCATAGATTGCCTTTATCATGATAGAAAAACCTAAGTTAGGGGTTGATGTGATATTAATGATGTCTTACATGCATATTTATTCTGTTGGTGCCTAATTAGAGTTGATAATCATGAATTGTGGACCTATTGAGTTTATTTTGGGTTCACTTATATGCATATTGAATTGATTAGATATCTTTATATTGATTTGAATGTGAGCATCACATCCTCATTCCATTTATATACATTCATGAGATACTGGTACCATTGTGGAACATTTTTTTTGAAATAAAATGAGACATTTTCTTAAAAACCCTCTCCATGAACATGAGTCGGGGAGGTGGATTGAGATTAAGATATGAGTTATAGTATACGAGTTGTGAACCCCCTGTGGGTCCTATTGCAGAGCTGCGAGTTCGGTAGGTGTATACAGAAAGTCATACAATGACTTTCACCATTCCATCCTATCATCATCATTGCATTGCATTGCATATACATCTTTCGTGATTTCTTTTAGTTTTTTCATGATATGTTTTTACTTTCTGTATACTTTTGTGTATATATGTGTTTGTTCAAATTAAGTATTATATTAGAACTATTAGTGGAGACGGTGTGAGCTACCATTTGGAAACTTTTCTGTTTGCAGGTGACGTGCTCATAGTTTTCTTTACTTATATTATTGCCTACCTTGGTTAGTCGGCCTATGATTCCTACTGAGTATATGTGGACAATACTCATCCCTACTGTGCCCTTTTGGTGTCGATCCAAGTACGAGTACAACGCGCAGTGGTTGAGATCGTCACGTTGATTGGTGATATTCGAGGTACCGGTTGCTCTATGTCTTCCGAGTCGACCCAAACCTCTTATTATCTATCTAGATATCTTTATTTTTGGTTTCAGAGACAGGTTATGTACTTCAAATTCAGTTTGTATCATTAGATGCTCTACATTCATGACATCAGATTTTGGGATTGGTTTTGAATTTTTTTTGGATTTCTGTCTTTTAATTATATATATATGTGTGGCTTGACTTTGTTCTAGAAGTCTCGTTTCACTTTATTGCCTTAATTGTTTTGCATTTCCTTCCTTTGGGGTGGTTGGCTTACTTATCAAGGTAGGGTCGCGATAAGTGCCATCATCACCTTATTTTGGGTCGTGACAATCTCCTTCTATCTTAGTATTAGTCTTATTTTGTATCCTTGGAGACTCCTTTTTATATCTTTACCCTCGTTTTGTATGTATGTCATATATTTTCCCTTATTAGGCATTATTATTACTATTTTACTCCTATTCTTCTTTCTTTTGTTTGATAGCCAATTACTCATGATTTCGGGCTATGGTTTTAGCTTACCTACTGGCGGATTGTAGTAAGTGCCATCTTGACCTAGGTTTTTGGATCGTGACACCTGGATACCGGGACACATCCTTTGACTTGAAGTTTTATATTTTCTTAAGACTTGTTTTTATTTTAGAATATTATTTTGTAACGATAAAAATTCATAATGGTAAAAAGAAGAAAAAGATATAAAACTACTGAAAATATGATGATCTATGATCGCGGATCATTTCACAAACCACATGTCAGATCGTGGAAACGTTTAGGGAAGGTGCCAGAGGAACTCTATAAGAAGGCTTCATCCAATAAAAAAACTTTGACTCCTTTTTGGATTCTATTTTTGTTCTTTATTTCTTTCCTACTTTGCTCCTTTATTTCTCCTGATTATTTATTTCCTTCTTTGTTCCTTTATTTCTTTTCTTTTTTGCCCCTCCATTTATCCTGTTTATTTGTTTTATTATTTGATCCTTTATTTCATCTCATTATTTCTTTTCATCTTTGCTCTTCTATTTCTCTTCCTTATTTCATTTCGTATTTACACCTATATTTCTCTTCTTATTTCTTTCCTTCTCTTCTTCAATCTTCTATATTTGTGAAGGTTGACTTTGTGTATAAGCACTGAACCAATTTCATTATGTCATTCATCAAAACTGTAAGCATGTTCTCCTATTTCCCAACAAATGACTTACGTGTGATTTTAGATGAAAATTATCAAATTGTAAAAGATATGGATAATCCGATGGCAGGTTCTTTTATGGAATGATAGAAGAAGTTTGTAAGATGCTGGTAGATCATGATAATAAGTTTATTTTTGAGATGATTGATTTTCTAGATTCATATGAATATAAAGGTGATATCTCTAACAAAATTAGATAGATCATATAATTCTTATATATGTGCCACGACCCAACTAACTGTATCGTAATGACACCTACTCTAATCCACTTAGATAGTAGAACCCTTACTACCAATTTCAAATTTATAACAAATTCCATTAAGGATTTCAAAATCTGATAAATGATACAATCTTTTACAAAAGTACAACGAATAAAAACCCCTTTCCCGAGTACCTAGTCTAGACAATGTGCAAGAGGTTCTAATAAGTAAATGATAACACAAAGGACACAACTCCCACCATAGGAATGAAAAGAGTAGAAGCTTCTAGAGATAACTATCCACATCACCTGAGAAACATCAACTGATCCTGCAACCTGACTATACCCTAAAAGATTATAGCAAGAGTCGTATTAGTACAACCACACATATTGGTAGGTATCATCAACCGATTAAGATTAGATCACGTAAACACAATGTAGAAATCACAGAAAGAAAGCACGACAACTTATATAATAATTTAATTCACACCACTTTCATCCACTTATGTTACCTAAGAATATCCTATTCTTATTCTTGTGGACTTAGTTGTATCCAATTCATTATTAGAAGTTAATATGTACCAATGACATTCCCCTTTACCATTCACACTTAACCTCACTAATCATTCATCACCCTTTACATCAAATATATATACCATTTAGCCTGTATCAAAACAACACCAAATAATTCAGTCAGGTGTAGTCAATAAAGACATTAAAACAAGTCAAGACCCTGACAATCAATCATTAACCAAGTCAACAACCATGACTCAAAAATAATAACTTACACCTTGAATCAAATACACAAGTAAGCAGACAATAACAGAATATATTCCATTCTTTTATATCCTTAGCCCGAACCACTCAAGGATCTAATATAATCAATAATAACAACAATGATCACAAATCTCAATTCTCTCAAGGAACCAAATAAAATATCAGATTACACATAATCCTGGTTCACTCAAGGAACCAAATATAATATTAGATAACATGTAAATTCGGTTCACTCAAGGAACCATCACACCCACCAATACCTTGTACACACATGCCAATGGTCTTATGGTCGCCCACTATCCATGACCTGCAGGGGACGAGCTCTTGTCCATGTACCAATCCTTCTTTATTTCTGTCGAGACCTGTGATTCTGCTATTATCTAGCAACCCTTACTTTCAAATCATCACTAGGTTTAAGTCCCTACACCATTAGCCAACTATTCAATCATTCAACTTTTTATACCATTTTCTAGGGGTACTATCCACGAGTAATTATTCTCACCAAATAAGCATATGAGCAATGTCAAACCATATTTCAAACACACATAATATCAAGTTCACCCTTTTTATAGTATTTAGGATGAATAACTAGATTATAGGCTCACATATTCTCTTTATCACCATCTATATTCACATAATTCATGTTACAATCCACCATGTAGTCATATTAACACAAAACACCCCTCAAGGATTCATACATTAACATATCAACACACAATTAGTACTTTATCACATTAATCCCATATTTTATCCATCCAAACTCTGTGCCCATAGGCCTAAGCATGATTTTTCCAGTCAAATCTGTATTATGAATACAATTTCTAACCACAGTCTAATACTCATAAACCATAACCTAACTGGGTGCCCAACTGCTGCAAAAAGTAAGCTGTACCATGGATGATCTTCCTTCTTCTTTGCATTTCCAAAGGCTAAATAATCTAATAAACAAAAAGTATAAGAGTAATTAATCAATTACTCTTCAAATTAATACTTTGGAAGTTCAAACCCACTTATTCTATCCACATTTATGGTGTACAACAATACCCAAGGGTCAATTAACTACTAACTAGTTCTATCATACTCAACCCATCTCAATTAATTTTGTTTTAAAGCTAAGAGGTACCATCTTTAAAGAATTTAAGGTCCCCAACAATCAAAATTCAGGTTTTGAACCACAATTTTATACTAAAAAGAGTTAATTTACAATCTAAAATCAATTCTCGGTGAAAAAACATATACCTATAGAATCTCCCCATTTCATGAACATGGGATTCTAAACCACAAAAATTTCACCATAATTCCCCATTCTAAATATTTTAGAAGAAGAACGGATTAATCGATGTTAAAAGGGAGTAAATATCTTACCTCAACAAAGGATTTCCACCCCAACCATGAGCAACTTGCCTCTCTAGGGCTTAGAAATAACATTTTGGATTTTATGGACTAAAACCCATCAAAATAAGATTATAAACTATTGTTGTCCCGCTATAGCGACTTGAACCCGCTACGGCGGCCTCAGCTTTTCAGCAGGGACTGTCTTCAGTAAAAAAATTCATAACTCTTTACTCAGAAAACAGATTAACCCAAGGTCTATTACATTTGAAAGAAGACTCAGAGATATTTAATTTGGTGGGTATTAGGCCCCATAACTCCTTATATTCTTAGAGGAGTGCTCGTTCGAAGTTAACCCTAGTTTAAACATAGCCCAAAACTAAATCGATAAGGATACATTTAACTTAACTTTGTGCTAGAGGTATTGTATGACCTTCATTTATAACTAATGCACTAACATACCAAGGAATTGGTCCTAACACCTATCAAAAATGAGATTCATATACTGTTGCCACAGATATTTTCAGTAATGATGGAACTGGTCATTATAATAGATACCAATTTACCAACCATTAATTAATTGTTATGTTTCTTTCTATGATGCTTTCAAATTATTCATCTTTAGTATTGGTTTTATCTTCTCAACTTGAATCTTGTTTATGAGTTATCTTATTTTGATTACAAATCCTATTATATTTATGCTTCCATGGTTATTTTTTATTATTGAGTATATTCTTGATATTTTAAAGTTAATATCATCCTTGAATTTTTTCAAGGAGGGTATCTAATCCTAGGACTCACCCATCTACTTTAGGTCAACTTGTGGTTGAGGAGTTTCATTCATATGAATTTTGGGCACTAATCCTCATCTAATAATTTCGTATTAGGAATATGAATTTACTTGGAATAATGGGTCTCTCTTATGTTAATAACGCATGCACGCACATGCGCGTATAACACACACACACACACACACATACACACATACACACATACACACACATATATATGTGTGTGTATGGGGGGGGGCTTAAGTTGTTATTATAGGCCTTATTGAACATAAATTGCCTTTATCATGATAGACAAAACCTGAGTTAGGGGTTGATATGATATTAATGATGTCTTACATGCACATTTATTTGGATGATACCTAATTAGAGTTGATAATCATGAATTGTGGACATACTGAGTTTATTTTGGGCTCACTTATATACGTATTGAATTGATTAGATATCTTTATATTGATTTGAGTGTGAGCATCACATCCTTATTCCATTTATATACATTTATGAGATGCTGGTACCATTATGGAACATTGTTTTTTAAAGAAAATGAGACATTTTCTTAAAAACTCTCTCCATGAACACGAGCTGGGGAGATGGGTTGAAATTAAGATATGAGTTATAGTATACGGGTTACAAACCCCCCTTGGGTCCTATTGTGGAGCTGTGAGCTCGGTAAATGTATATAGAAAGTCATGCGATGACTTTCACCATTCCATCCTATCATCATCATTGCATTCCATTGCATATACATCTTTTATGATTTCTTTTAGTTTTTTAATGATATGTGATGTGTCGTGGTCTCATGGCACTTTCTATGCTCAAAACAAGGAAAATATGCAATAACTTGGGTATGTTTGGTTGGTATGATGTGATTCTATCCTACTTTGCAGAGAAATAGGATATGGAGGCAAACTGGAGAAAAAGGGAAGAAAGATGCAATAGAATGGAGCATTTGAGGAAGAAAAGAGCCACATCGAAGCTTGGGAGTGTCCTACGGAATGGAATCACATTATGTGAGTGGACCCACGCCATATGGGTAGGTACCATAAGTCAACTCCTACAGACTGAAAGGAAGCCTGCTTTCCATGCCAGGGAATCACGGTACATGAGTCAACCCACATCACGTGGATTGGTGCCGTGAATCAACTCCCAAAGATTGAAAGGAACCCTGTTTTCCACAGCAGGACCCATGTGGCGTGACTTGGTTCCACGATACCAAGTCACGGTACCGTGGAAAGTTGCCGACTCTGTTTTCCTATTTTTTTTAGGATAGGATTCATCTTGTAGCTATAAATAACCTTTTATTTTCCTATGTTTAGGGTTGGTCAGTACATTGTTTTGAGAGATATTTTCCATTGTTTCTTGAGTTCATAAACATATTATTGATTTTGTAATCTTGGAATATCGATTCTAGGGTTTTATTGTGAGTTTACAATTATGTCTTCATCGTCGAATTCTTTTTGTGCTCTTGCAATCATGATTAGCTAAACCCATTAACTAGGGTTGTGTGAACCATGAGGAATTAACAAAATGAGTTAAGTGTAAAGCAATTCTGAACTGTTGGGAATGCATGTATTGTTGTTACCTTAATTATAATTGATATTATAATGGTTACAAACGTTAGAAACTCACCTGTATTCTAGACTTGCTCGAGAGAGAGGTAGAGATTGGGAACAAGGAATAACAATAGAGATTTGAAGCTATCAACCTTTATCTAATAATTTGAGCCGTAAAAGGGATAGTTATCTGAGATCCAGGACAAAGGTTAGTAGTGCGACACTCGAAGACCGAGAGGAGAAGAGTGAAATTCATCTAACCAAGGTCGAGAGACGTTTAGATGAACATATCTTGTTAGATTTTGCATGCAACACAGCGGGATAGTTTTGCTAGCACAAGTAATCGGTGGAGTTAAGGAATCATTGCGGATAATAGTCCTATTGCCAATTACTCAGACTAGCATTAGACATAATTTCGTTCTATTCCTTGTGGGATCGACCCCAACCTAGTTGGGTTCTATATTTAATACAGCGATCGTATTATACTTTTCTGGAGGTATATTTTGGGCGATATCAAATTTTGGCGGCGTTACCGGGGACTACAATTATGGAGTTGAGTATTTGGATTGTTGGAGTTGATTAGTTTTATTTTACTATATTTTTAAGGGCACACATTGGTGTATGCCCAATACTAGGAGTCAAGGCAATCTCCTGATTCCACTTGATCCTGAAATAGAAAGAACTCTGAGAGATAATCGAAGAATGGTGAATACCGACGGATTTCAAGATCCCGTAGCCGCAGGAGACATTCATAACCAACCAATTCAGCCAGTTGGTCATAAAATAGTGGACCAAACTACCACACGATTGATACGAGAAGAGAAAGCTAGGCAAGCTGCTCTTAGGCAAGCAGATAGATATAATCGAGCTATGCAAGAAGCAGCACAACGTCTGGCTGATGCTGAAGAGAGACAAATAAGACTGAGGGCACACCAAACACCTCAAAGACCACATATGCCAATTTTTGATGATCCAGAAGAAGAGGATGTGGCCAATTTTGAGCCGGTATAGACTGGCGCCATCATCCTACCAGAATTACCTCAGGGCACTAAGTTCGACATTACAAGTGCCATGGTCCACCTGCTTAACTTGAAAGGCGTATTCACCGGACTTCCGACGGATGATCCAAACATACATGTGATGAACTTTGTGGGGGTCTGTACTTCATATAATTTTCCTAAAGTGGATCAAGAGGCTATTCGGTTAAGATTGTTTCCATTCTCTTTAACAGGAGAAACTACTTTGTGGTTGGCCGAATTACCATGAGGCTCCATTACTACTTGGCAAGAGTTGAGAAATCAATTTCTAGAGAGATTTTTTCCACCCTCCAAGGTTCTACAGTTGAAGGATGAGATTTACAAGTTCAGACAACTACATTCTGAAGCACTTTATGAGACATGGCTAAGGTTTAAGAAGAAACTGCAGAATGTTCCAAATCATAGAATGAGTGTCAGAAGTTTACTTGAAATCTTCTACAGGGCTTTAAACGCAAATACTAAGGCTGTAGCATATACTATCACTGGCGAAGCATTTATGAGTCTGAGGTGGGAACAAGCTTCAGATATTTTAGATCGTATCACTAAGACCAACCGAGGATGGCATACTCGGGAGGCACATACACCTGCTGGTACATACACTATTGGAGCATCAGCAGCACAGTAGACGTTGGATGAGTCTGTAGCTCAAGAGGTCGCACAGTTGAGGATAGAAATTAGTTTGTTATCTAAATAGATTATGGCTGGAGATGCTGAGAAGTTGCTTGCTGTAGGTCTATAAGGAAAAACACCTAAGCATGTCGATTATGTATCTAATGAGGAAGCTAAGTACTTGGATAGAGAAGTGACGGGTTTTTGAGCCAAGGGCCAAGGGTCTAATCAAGACTCTTGGAACTCGAGGCAAGGGAATCAAGGTCGAAACTATTATGGAGACAATTACAACAGGTCAGGATATAGAGATAAAGAATGAGATTATGATGGAAAGTGGAGACGAAAAGAGGATTACAAGGAGAAGAGCGGTTCTTATGTTCCACTAGGGAACCGTGATACTGACTACGAAAATTCAAGAATGGAAACCCTTCTTACCAAATTGGTTAAAGGATCAGAAAACCAAGAAAATTGCTTGAAGGAAATTAGGGCTTATATTTGGGGAATAAGTCAGAAAGTTGAATCTCACTCAACTGCCATAGAATAGTTGGAGCAACAATTTGGGCAGATATCGGTGGCATTGATCCAACATCAACCAGGCACTCTTCTAAGTAACACCATCCAAAATCCTAAATATTACGGTCATTGTTTAGCCATTACTACAAGAAGCAAAAAGAGCACAACCAACCTATCTATTCCTATTGATAATGATAAGAAAGATGAGCCAGTGGTGGGCGATGAAGAGGTTGAGATGGAGCCAGCAAATTTAGCATCGGACTATAATGAAGCTAAAGCCCCACAGTATTAATAAGAAAGTGGAATCTGAAAAGAGGAAGGAGAAGGAGGTTCCACAAATGTTGAAAACTATCCCACGACCTCCTTCTCCCTTTCCTCAAAGATTGAAAAGAAGGGTTGAGGAAGGTGAATACCATAAGTTTATTATAATTTTGAAAGAGCTATCAGTAAGTATCTCTCTTATTGAGGCATTAGAGCAGATGCCTGATTACGTAAAGTTTATGAAAGACTTGGTGCCGAAGAAAAAAATTGCCAGTTTTGAGCCGGCAGATAACTTGCATCATTGTAGTGCAGTTGCTTCATGTTCCCTAGTATAAAAGAAGGAGGATCTAGGATTTTTCACAATTACATGTACTATCAGGTCGTATAACTTTGCAAAGGCACTGTGTGATTTGGGTGCTAGCATTAACTTAATGCCGCTACGAGGCTTCTTATGGAAGATAGAACTATGAAAAAGACGATGGGAATTCTTTATGATGTTTTCGTGAAAGTTGCATCTTTTATCTTTCTAGCTGACTTTGTAATTCTAGCTTGTGAAGTTGATTTCGAGGTTCTTATTATTCTGGGGAGACCATTCCTTGCCACTGGTCGTGCGTTGGTTGACATGGAAATTGGGCAGATAAAATTCAATTTAAATGATGAACATGTTACTTTCAATATTTATTGTTCCATGAAGCAACCGAAAGATATGCGGGTGATTTCTATAATTGACACGCTTGATGAGAGTGCCATAGTCATTCTAATTGAAGAAAGGTTGGGGTAGAAGCTTTGCGATTGTGGTTACGAATTTTGATAGTGATGGTATTGAGGAATATGATAAGATGGTAGGAGAACTTGCTGGTAGGGTATCCTACACTTATACTCCTAAGAAACTTGATCTCGATTTGAAGAATAGGGTGACCCTACCGGCTCGCCCTTCTGTTGAGAAGCCGAGTCTTAGAGCTTAAGGCTCTTCCTTCTCACCTTCGCTACACATTTTTGGGAGCCAATAAAACCTTACCCGTAATCATTTCTACTGATTTAGCACGATGGAAGGTAGAAGATTTGGTTTCAGTATTGAAGAATTTTAAGAGGGCTATTGGTTGGTCTATTCCTGATATTATAGGAATTCCACCCGGTATTTGCACTTATAAAATTCAGCTTGTTCCTGAGTTTATACCAAGCATTGAGCACCAACATCGTCTGAATCCACCTATGCAGGAAGTTGTGAGGAAATAAATCATTAAGTGGTTAGATGCAGGCGTAGTTTACGCTATTGCTGATAGCAAGTGGGTAAGCCCGGTGCAGTGTGTACTAAAGATGGGAGGAACCATTGTGGTTCCAAATGACAAGAATGAGTTAATCCCAATGAGGCCAGTCACCGGATGGAGAGTTTGCATGGACTATCAAAAGTTAAATTCTTGGACCGAAAAGGATCACTTCTCCATGCCTTTCATGGACCAGATGTTGGACCGTCTTGCTGGAAGGGGGTGGTACTTCTTTCTTGATGATTATTCGGGATATAATCAGATTTTCATTGCTCCCAAGGACCAAGAGAAGACCACGTTCACCTATACATACGAGACTTTTGCGTTCAAAAGGATGCCATTCGGGTTATGCGATGCACCATCCATTTTTCAGCATTGCATGATGTCTATTTTCTCCAACATGGTGGAAGAAACTATTAAGTTATTCATGGACGATTTTTCTGTAGTGGGAGATTCTTTTGATGACTGTCTGGCCCACCTCTCTAATGTGTTACAAAGATGTGAAGAGTGCAACTTAGTGCTAAATTGGGAGAAATGTCACTTTATGGTTAAAGAAGGTGTTGTATTGGGACATCAAATCTCAAAGAAGGGTATCGAAGTAGACAAACCAAAGATTCAGGTAATTGAAAAATTACTCCCACCGATTTCTATGAAAGGGATTCAAAGTTTTTTAGGTCATGCTGGCTTTTATAGAAGATTCATCAAGGATTTCTCTAAGATTGCACAACCGTTATGCAAACTTTTGGAGAAAGAGGTGAAGTTCATGTTCGATGGAGAGTGCCTAAAAGCATTCGAATGTCTGAAAGAGAAGTTGATTTCAGCTCCTATCATTGTCACACCAGACTGGACGATGCCATTCGAGGTTATGTGTGATGCTAGTGGAGTAGCTTTGGGTGCAGTCCTTGGCCAAAGATATTAAAAGATTCTACATCCTATTTAGTACGCTAGCAAGGCACTTAATCTAGCCCATCCTAGAAGAATTACACTGTGAATGAGAAAGAGCTGTTGGCTGTGGTTTTTGCTTTTGAAAAATTTTGATCTTACTTTATTGGTACAAAGGTGATTGTACATACAGACCATGCCGCACTTAGATATCTTATGTCAAAGAAGGACGCCAAGCCAAGAATGATTCGGTGGGTACTTCTCCTACAAGAATTTGATTTTGAGGTCAAGGATCGAAAGAGGACTGAGAATAGAGTTGCAGACCACCTATCACGCCTTGAGGAGGAAGCCACGCTCAAATTATAGGATGATCTCTATATTGATGATACTTTTCCAGAAGAGCAAGTGTTAGCAGCATCATAAGACTTAATTCCATGGTTTGCAGATTTTGCCAACTTTCTGGCAAGCGATGTAGTCCCAGAAGATATATTGTACCAGCAAAGGAGGAGATTCATGCACGAGGTCAGAAAATTCTTCTGGGATGAGCCTTACCTGTTTAGAGTATGTGCAAATGGAATTATTTGAAGGTGTATACCAGAGGTCGAAATGATGAGTATTTTGGAAGCATGTCATTCATCTCTAGTTAGGGGTCATCATGGCAGTACGCGGACTGCGCATAAGATCTTACAATGCGGGTATTATTGGCCCACCATCTATAAAGATGCTCATGACTATGCTCGGGCCTGTGACCAATGTCAAAGAAAAGGAAATATCTTACGTAGACACGAACTTCCTATGACAACTATACATGAGCTCGAATTGTTTACTAAATGGGGAATTGATTTTATGGGCCCCTTTGTGAGCTCACATGGGTTGAAATACATTTTGGTAGCTATTGACTATGTTTCTAAGTGGGTGGAGGTGATTGCGCTTCCCAATAATGAAGGAAGAAGTGTCACGACATTCTTAACAAGGAACATATTTTCACGATTTGTTACACCCCGAATTATCATTAGTGATGGAGGATCCCATTTCTATAATCAGCTATTCAAAACCTTACTTGAAAAATATGGTGTCACACATAAGGTTGAAACACCTTACCATCCTCAAACGAGCGGGCAAGTTGAAGTGTCAAATCATGAGATTGTCAAATCATGAGATTAAGTCTATTTTGGCAAAGACAATGAATAACAATAGGACTGATTGGGTAAGAAGATTAGATGATGCACTATGGGCATATCAAACTGCATTCAAGACACCGATTGGTGTATCTCCATATCAGCTGGTATTTGGTAAATCGTGCCATTTACCTGTCGAACTTGAACATAAAGCGTTATGGGCATTGAAGAGGCTGAATCTGGAATGGCGTGATGCAGCTAAATTGAGACTAGAGCAGATAAATAAGATGGATGAATTTCATCTCCAGTCTTATAAAAGTTCAGCACTGTATAAAGAGAAGATGAAACTATATCATGATCGGAGGATTGAACGATGAGAGTTTCACCCAAGAGATTTGGTGCTGCTCTATAACTCCAAGCTTCAACTTTTTCATAGAAAACTGCGGTCTAAATGGTCGGGACCATTCACTATTGTTAGGGTGTTCCCGCATGGAGCAATCAAAATAAAAGGTGATGATAATGTTCTATTCAAGGTAAATGGGCAGCGTGTAAAGCACCATGTGGGAATCACGGAAGAAATTAGAACATGTGAGGAGTTGAGTCTTAATGAAGTCTGATTAGTCAAGTTAGCCATGTCGTACCGCGACATTAAATCAGGTGCTGCTTGGGAGGCAACCCATGGGCTGGTTGATGAAGTCTGATTAGTCAAGTTAGCCATGTCGTGTCGCGACGTTAAATCAGGCACTGCTTGGGAGACAACCCAAGGTCTGAGTTGGTTGTGATCCGACTATTGGAGGATGCGAAGGATAAGTTAGTTGGAATTTAAAATATTGAACTGAAAATGTCAGTACAACCCACGACAGTGATTCACGTGCCATAACTTCATCCACGTTATGTGGGTTTGTATCGTGGAAGTTAGAGAAAATTGTTCACATGCAGAACCCGACCCACGCTAGGGACCCACGTGACATAGGTAAAACCACAAGGCATGGGTCAGTATCGTGGGAATCAGAGAATACTTGTGGCCTCAGAACTCGACCCACGATAGGGACCCATGTAATGTAGGTCAACGCATGTGGCGTGGGTCGGGACCGTGAAAAGCAGACCCAAAATTAATTATCAAGATCCGACCTAACCCTAATTTTGGCCTACTCCTATAAAATTCGATACTACTCGGTTACAAACTCCAAAAACTCGATCCTCCAAGCCTCTACATACACGATTTCTTTCCCCAATTCCTCAAAATTAACACTTTCTATCCTATAATCACTATAAATCCCAAGTACCAACCATTCCTATTCGTACCACCACCACTCCAAGAACAAGAAAATTCAAAAATCATCCACGCCATAACTCTAAAAGTTCCCAAACCCCAAAACCCCAAACCTGATCCAACTTCGACCAAAATTTGCCCCAAACCCGACCAATTTGATCTAAAATTCCGCTAAAATTTAACCCCAAATGCAGAGATATGAGTTCATCTTTGAGAATCTACACTAAAAACCCTAAATTTATGACTAGGTTGTGCGATGAACCTTCGGGGTCAAATAAAAGTGGATCCGAGGAGGTGTTTGAGATTTCTCATGATTTTGAACTTGTAACTCGCACAAAGAGGTTACAAACTAGGGAACAATCTTTTGCTTGGGCTGCACTTCAGCCTATTCCACAACCCTCTGTAACCTGCTAACCCGGCTGCTCCTGATCAGTTTTCTGACTTCGCCCCCAGGCTGATGAGGGGACGAATGCTTCTGTAACTGGTGATGATCATGAGGATGATGTATTTTGGTCTGAGATGCATGCTGAGGGTAAAGATGATTCTGTGTCTGCTGAGAGTAGTGCAACTGCGGGGACAACTTCTGTCTCTTGTACTGGTGGCCAGGGTTCAACTTTTAACACCTCGTACATTTTTTAACTTATTTGACTACCTTAACATTTATGGAATTATTTAAACTTGAGATATTTGGTGTATTACCCACTAAATTTATTGGGCTGAATTAATAATATGTTTATGGACTTAATTGAGGCCCAAATTAAGTAAAAAGACATGGGTCCCAAAAGGGAGATGATCCATTGAAAAATGGACCAAGTATACATAGACTTTTTGACCAAATAATTGGCTAAGGGAGACCACAAATAGTCAGTTAATGGGGGCCTTTATAAGGCTGAAATTCAGCTTATTTTCAACACATTTCACTTGACAAAAATTAGATTTTCAATCAAATATTTTTTCCTCTCTCAAACCCTAACCACCCTAATTTTCTCCAAGGATTTTTGGACAAATCTTCCACTTTAAAGACTTGGTAAGTGTTTAACCTTATAGATTAATATATTATATGCATAAGAGGTTGTGTAAATCATGTTGGGTATGTTTAAAAAGTGTTGAGCAGTCCACTTTATTTGTAGCAGTCCGCTTTTGCTAAATCGGTAAAGGATTTGCCCTCTATGTGGTTTAAACTTGAAAGGGGACTTAATGTCTTGAAGGAATTGAATTATATGGATGTAATTTTAGTATTTTTAAGTGTGGTTCTGTCCCTAATTCATTACTCCTTGTGTATGACTTGTGGAAATGTTTATACGAAATTATGCATGGAACGTGTGGTGTAGTGGAAAGAGAATATTTTCTTGTGATGTTGATGTGAATTTTGAAACCCTTATGGACTGTTTTTGGTGTGTTGTTGTGAAAGGTATTTAGGTTACTTGATGGTATAAATATGTGATGTGGTATTGAGGTGGAAATGTAAAGTATAAACTTGGTGTGAAATCTTATCGGTTTGTGATGCCTATGTTGATGTGTGGACTATTTTGGTATTGTTGGTGTTGTGAGGCAGTAAATTGTATTATAGGAGGGTGGAATGAAGTTATATGGTATTATAAAGGAAGGTGGAATGATAAACCATGTGTTTGGGATGTTGGATAGTTTTACTTCCCATCAAGTAGCTAATTAACGCCTTGTGAACTTGTAATGTAATTGGCTTTTAATGTGTGAGCTCCATTATGTATTTGTATTGAAGAGTAATGCTTTAAGGAAGAGATGAATTGTTGAAGTCACATGTTGGAAAGATAAGGTATGTAAGGTTACTCTTTTCCGTATCCTTTGGCTGCACCTATTGTTCACATCGTTACCGAACTTGTTTCCACTCTGAAATATTTTAAAATATCTCATTTCAGGTTTGTTAGCAATTTTTATTCATGTGTCTCTTATTTTTTGACTATTGTTCCAAAGCTCCAATAATGTTATGACCACCGATGTAACAATCTCACAAAAATTAAAGAAGTGAAGTAATGCAATTTGGTTGAGTACGGGTGGTAGCTCTGGGGGGCGAAAGCCTAGCTCGAGCCGATCTCGATTGATTATTGGATGCAGGGGTAGCTCTGGGGGTGCAAACCTAGCTAGATACGAACCTAATTTATTGATTTATGGTTGGTAGGTCTGGGGGCATAAGCCTAGCTCGAGCCGATCCCAATGTTATTTACCACTGATCAGTTGGTCCCGGGCATTGTATGATGTATATTGATATAAAGGTAAAAGTAAAGAAATGAATGTAATGTACATGGTTCCACATATACAGTACCGTGGTATATCAGTATTATCTATTCACTTGTATTTGATTCCATTTGAGTTCCTATATTTCATACAGTTACTTATAGCCTTACATACTCAGTACATTCTTTCGTACTGACGTCCCTTGGGGGACCTACCTCACCTGCTGCAGGCACAGGAGCTAGTAGACCTTCACAGTAGGGTTCGGGTCATCTGCAGGCTATTGGTGAGCTTCAAGTTGATTCGGGGCTTTCTGAGTCATTTGTATATATTTTTGGTACTGTGTAGTAGTTGTATAAGGCGGGGACTTGTCCCAACCTTAGTCATGGTTATATATCTTTTAGAGGCTTTGTAGACATTGTAAATTCAAACGTAGAAGTTTCTTACCTTTTAGATGTTGTGGCCCATATGTCCAAGTCTCCTATCTATTTTGAACGTCTTTACATGACTTCCATCATCGATATATTATATCTGCATGTGGAAGAATTTTTGTTCACTTAATGACATGCATATTAATGTACATGATCATAGGTTGGTTCTCTCTGGCCTTACGACTATGGGTGCCTGTCTTCTATAGGATTTGAGGCGTGACAAAAGTGGTATCAGAGTAGGTCATCTTAGGGTGTCTACAAAGCTGTGTCTGAGTAGTGTCTTGCTTATGGATGTGTTGTGCACCACATCTATACGTAGGAGGCTTTGGGACATTTATAAGTTGTCTCTTTTCTTCATTTCCTAGATCGTGCAATAGAGCCAAAGTTGTAGGTGGAGTCATATTTAATCACTGAATTTGTTTTTTGTTTTTGTTTCCTCAGTATAGCAAAATGCCATTTACAAGGACAAACAAGGGTAAAAGTAAGAAGGTAGAAATGATTGTCGGAGAAGGAACCAGTAAATCACCACCTAAATAAGCTAATCAAGGTGAGACTGAATAAGAGTTTGCATCGCGGGCTTCTTCTACTCTTCCACCTCCCAGAGAGCCAGGAAGGAGAGGAGTACCCTCAAAACCACCTGTTAATGCTACTGAGCAGGATTTAAGGAATGCGGTGCAAATGTTGAGTCATATAGTTGTTGCACAAAATCAACGACAAGCTGGTCCAACTACAAGTAATGATGGTGCGGATAGGGCAGCTAGTTGGCGGACACAGGATTTTCTTAAATTAGATCCTCCCAGATTCACCGGGTCAGATCTTAATGAAGACCCACAAGACTTCATGGATCAAATTCAATGGGCTTTAGATGTTATGCATGTATCTGGTACAAAAATAGTTGAGCTTGCAGCATATAGATTAAAAGGAGAGGCTATATTATAGTATGAAGATTGGAAACGATCTAGGGGTATCGGTGCACTTCCAGCTAGTTGGGAAGAATTCAAAGCGGCATTCCATGATCATTACCTTCCATATGATATCTGAGAGGCTCGTGCAGCCCAATTCTTAAATCTTCGTCAAGGTAATATGAGCGTCAGAGAGTACAGTCTTCGGTTTAACTCTTTGGCTAGGTATGCTCCTAATGTAGTGGCTAGTATGGACGATAGAGTTCATCGGTATGTGGATAGATTAGATCCATATTTGGTTAGAGATTGTACTATTGCTGCTCTGAATAGAGACATGGATATAACCCGGATACAAGCTTTTGCACAGAAGATGGAGGATCAGAGGTAAAGAAGAAGAACGCAAGAATTTGAAAGAGGACCGTCAAAGAAGGCTAAACCTGTGGAACAGTTCATGGTGTCCCAAGGAGAATTTAGACCTAGGTTTTTTAATAGACCGCCTAGACCATCATTTTCTTATTCTACAACAGGTACTCCATCCCAATTTTGAGGGTTTAGAGGCAGCCAAGTTGGGCAAAGTAGTGGGATTCAAGGTTTACAAAAAATAGTGTATCAAGAACAAGGAAGAATGAGCCAATCAAGGTTTTCTTATCAGATGTGTCAGCACTGCGGAAAGCTTCATTTAGGTGGATATCGGTTTGGGACAAATGCTTGTTTCTGGTGTGGTATGTCGGGGCACATAATGAGAGAGTGCCCACGGAGGGGTACGGGTAGTATGGCGCGACCTACTGGATCAGCCGTTGCATCATCCTCATTGGGTGTATAGCCTACTGGGCATGGTAGAGGTGTTTGAGGAGCAGCTAATTCTAGTGGAGTCTAGAACCATACCTATGCTTTAGTGGATCGACAAAATTTGGAGGATTCTCCTGATGTGGTTACAGGTACATTATCCGTATTTTCACATAATGTATATGCATTGATTGATCCAGGATCTACCCTATCATATGTCACTCCATTGATTGCTGAAAAATTTGAAAGAACACCGAAATTACTAGTCAAGCCATTTGAAATATCTACACCCGTTGGTGAGTCTATTATAGCTAAGAAAGTCTACCATAATTGTATAGTAACTGTTTGTTATCATGATACGTTGGCTAATCTTATTGAGATGGAAATGGTAGATTTTGATGTTATAATGGGTATGGATTGGTTAGCTTCTTGTTATGCCACGGTAGATTGCCGAGCTAAGAAGGTATATTTCTATTTTTCACAAAAGACCGTCCTTGAATGGAGGGGTAATATTGGAGCACCAAGAGGTAAATTTATTTCTTATCTTAAGGAAAAGAAAATGATATCCAAGGGGTACATATGTCATCTAGTAAGAGTGAAAGATACCGATGTGAAGCCACCAACTCTTCAATCGGTTCCGGTGGTAAATGAATTCCTTGATGTATTTCCTGAAGATCTTCCAGGTTATCCTCCAGAACGGGAAGTAGAGTTTGGTATCGATGTGATTACAGGTACTCATTATGAGTTTTTAGTTATGTCATTTGGGATAACAAATGCACCAGCGGTTTTTATGGATTTGATGAATAGGGTGTTCAAGCCATTCTTAGATGTGTTCGTGACAGTGTTTATAGATGATATTTTGGTTTAATCAAGATCAAAAGAAAACCATGCTAATCACTTACGGCAGGTGTTACAGATTCTTCGTGATCGTAAGTTATATGCAAAGTTCTCTAAATGTGAATTTTGGTTAAAATCTACAGCATTCTTGGGTCATATTGTGTCAGATGAAGGAATAAGGGTTGATAGTCAAAAGATAAAAGCTGTGAAGAATTAGCCAAGACCTATAACGCATACAGAGATTCGTAGTTTTCTCAGGTTGGCAGGTTATTATAGAAGGTTTGTTGAAGGATTTTCTTCTATTGCTGCACCTTTCACAAAACTAACACACAAGGCAACCAAGTTTCAGTAGAATGATGAATGTGAGAAGAGTTTCCAAGATCTGAAGGATAAGTTGACTTCTGCACCTGTATTGGTACTTCCAGAAGGCACAGAAGGGTATGTGGTATATTGTGATGCTTCAGGAGTTGTCTTAGGATGTGTATTGATGCAGCACGGTAATGTAATAGCTTATGCCTCAAGACAGCTGTGGCCACATGAGAGAAATTATCCGACACATGATCTTGAGCTAGCAGCTGTGATATTTGCTTTATAGATATGACGCCACTACTTGTATGGGGTTCACGTTGACATATATATCGATCATAAGAGTTTGCAGTATATTTTCAAGCAGAAGGACCTAAATTTGAGGCAGCAGAGGTGGCTGGAACTACTAAAAGACTATGATATCGATATCTTATACCATCCGAGAAAAGTAAATGTGGTAGCCGATGCATTAAGCCGCAAAGCAATAGGAAGCACTGATGGTCAGCTCACGGAAAAGCAAGGTATAGTCAAGGATCTACATCAACTAGCCAGCTTGGGGGTTCGTCTTCTTGAAACTCCAGATGAAGAAATTATGGTGCAAAATGCGGTAGAATCTTCATTAGTAGCTGAAGTGAAGGAAAAATAGTATGCGGATCCTATTGTATTACAGCTGAAAGAGAATGTACAACAAGGTTTGACAAAGACATTTGATCTTACGCAAGAGCGAGTGCTTCAGTGCCAAAGTAGATTGTGTGTACCTGATGTAGATGAGCTAAGGAGACAAATTATGAATGAGGCGCATCATTCACGGTATTCTATTCATTCGGGAGCCACCAAAATGTATCATGATTTGAAAGAAATGTATTGGTGGGGTAACATGAAAAAGAACATTGTAGAATTCATAGCCCAATGTCCAAATTATCAACATGTAAAAGTAGAGCATCAGAAGCCTGAAGGTTATATGCAATGTATGAATCTTCCAGTTTGGAAGTGGGACATGATCAACATGGATTTCATCACAGGATTGCCTCGTACACTTTTAAAATTTCATTCCATATGGGTAGTAGTTGACAGGCTTACCAAATCAGCACACTTCGTACCGGTTAAGACTACTTACATAGCTGAGGAGTATGCGAGATTGTATATTAAAGAAATTGTTCGATTGCACGGAATTCCAATCTCTATTATATCGGACAGGGGAGCTCAATTTACTGTAAATTTTTGGAAGTCTTTTCACAAGAGTTTGGGAACCCAAGTGAATTTAAGTACAACTTTTTACCCTCAGACGGATGGACAGGCAGAGCGTACTATACAAACACTTGAAGATATGCTATGAGCGTACGCGTTGGACTTTAAAGGTATTTGTGTCACACCCCGAATCCTATCGAGACATGATTGGCACCCATAGCCGATAAGGCCCCGAGAGAACCAACCTTTGCCTATGTTCAACCATATGCATGCCATAAGAAACCCATAAGTACATAACAGCTATAGAGACCAACAAGGGAATTCATGGAACATGATATATATATACATACGTGAAACTGGGCCGTTGAGTCCACCGAGGCAAGTACGACATATCCCTTTTACATTTATACACCCACACCTGTCTACAAAAGCCTCTAACAAAGCATTGACCAAAATGAACTAAAAGTTGGGACAAGTCCCCGCTTTATACAACATGTACAACACCAAAACATATATACACTCTGACTCGGAGAAGCTCCAAATTAGCTGGATCTCACCAATGGTCTGCGACGACTGGCAACCTACTGAGGAGGCCTACTGGTACCTGCGCCTGCAGCAAGTAAGGTAAATTCCCCAAAAGGGGTCAGTACGAAATAAGTACTGAGTATGCAAGGCTCAGATGAAACTGTACAACACATGAATATTTCAATGAACTCAAAACATATGAATAATCAATGTGAATAAGTCACCATTTGGTATTTTGGGAAACCATGTGGATTGCTTTCATTACTTTCTTTCCTTTCTTTATCTCAATGCTCAATGATAACAATGTACCCGGGCCCCTACTAATCAGTGGGTCTTTTTATATCATAACATCATGTTGGGATCGAGTCGAGCTAGTCTTATGCCCCTAGACTTGCCACCCATAAATCAATACATCGGGATCGAGTCGAGCTAGGCTTACGCCCCTAGACTTGCCACCCATAAATCAATACATTGGGATCGAGTCAAGCTAGGCTTATGCCCCTAGACTTTCCACCCATACTTGATCATTGACCACATATGCATTACTTTATTCATTACTTTGAGATTGATACTTGGATAGTCATAACATCACTTTGAACTTTGAAACATAACATTGTTGGAATCTTTGGATCATTAACCAATGAGTGAAGGACATGTGAATAAACATCATGAGAAATATAACATTACTAGCACCATGATACCATTGGAACCATTGGACAATAATCCATGAACAAGAGACACAAGTGTAGTCACTATTGGAATATTGGAACATAACCTTATTTGAGCTTTTGGAACATTAACCATGAAGATGAGACATGAGATTTACCAATGATCAACGAGTAAGAATTATATGACAATGACCATGGATAAGCGGATATGGGATACCTTAGTACATTTCGGAATAGGACTAGTGGAATGTCAATGTGAACACTAGTTGCCGTAGAAAGATATGGACAGAGTAACCTTACATACCTTGGATTCGCAATACGAATATATAATCCTAGAGGTGCATACAATAGTCCCGCTCCTTCTTTATGTGTCACTCTACAACACAAATGCATAACGAAATTCACATTAACCACCAATTACTTTACCAATGCATACAATGTCAATGAGTTACATGTTTGCCTTTAAACATGTCATTTCCCCTTGACAAAATTATTGATCATACTATTATTCCAAAAAATCCATAATATTCCCAACATTGACCAATTCATTATAATTGATACATTTCACCATAACACTTCTCCTTTACACTTTCTTATCCGTAACACAACACAAATAATCCATCAAAGTACCTTAATACAACTCATAACACATATCGGCCAAAATCCTACAATTTTCACTTATAAACAAGAACAAGTTTAATACCAAAAATAACACCATACATGTTCATATTTTGTCCATACCATTGTTTTTCATCAAAGGCACAAGTCCCAATTCAAGTTCAAATCACCAAGATAGCACATCTTTCACCCAAAGTAAAAATACACTATTCATCACCTTGCCAACACAACTAGCATAATATACATAATCTCCCATGCATATAATATGTTAATCCATGAGCATAAACACTTACCAAAGCTTGGAATAGGATGATCTTGTCCAAAGAGTCCAAAGGAATTATGTGCCTTAGGGTTTGGAAATGAGAGAAATGTTTGATAAATATCCAAAAATTATGAGAGTCCTTTGGGAATAAAATTTGATGTTGGGGACTTTATATATACCCAAGGTCATCCTTAGCCACATGTGGCATTAATTGATATGTTTAATTGGTCAAATATTGGAAGAATGGATCACTTTGCCTTTGGGCCCATGTATTTTATTCCATTTTGGGCCTCAAATTGGGCCCAATAACACATATCCATGTAACCCATCAAATTTCATGTATTAATCACCATATATCTCATGTTTACATAATTTTATAATGTCACGACATTATTCTCTTACGAGATTCTCATTCGTCGCCTCGATCGCAAAAATTGGAATTCTAGTCGCCCTTGGCTTCATTGGACATTTTGGATCACTATTCACATTTCATGATTTGATCATGTAGGAGCATGTATGAGTATATTGAAGTGTTTGAATCTTTAACAATACTCAAAGAACTCCAAAAAACCAAAAGAAACCATCCAAGAATCGTCGTAGGATTGCGTTACAAAACGGGTCTGGAAAGGCATAATGTTTGTGCCTTGCGCCACTAGTTGCAAAGCAGGCTGTGGCAAAATAAATGAGGCCTATATGAATCAGGTGGCTTGCGCCACACCCCTGAAACAGGGTAGTGGCGCAAATCTCAGCACATTGTTGAAATTTTTGGCCACTTATCCAATGTTTGCGTATCGTCCAATCCCTTATCAAAACACTACAAAATACTTACTTAGTGATCTTAACCATCAAGTAAACATGACTTAAAGTCACCAAATGAGGTTAGAATGTGTACGGGTTATTACACAAATGCTCTACGAAATCACAAAACACCTCCTACAAAGGTCTAAACGCACATGTTAAGTCTGATATCAAATGTTTCTCCAATGACACTATAAAACACATATTCATGGCATCTCAACACCTATGTAGATATGACCCCAAGGTATCAAGTGAGTTTAGAAAAGTACGGGGTGTTACAATTTGGGATGATCATTTATCTCTTATTGAATTCGCCTACAATAATAGCTACCATTCAAGTATCAAAATGGCGCCTTACGAAGCTTTATATGGAAGAAAGTGTAGATAACCAATTGGATGGTTTGAAGCGGGTAAAACTGCCTTATTTGGGCCGTATCTTGTTCATCAAGCTATGGAGAAGGTTAAGGTTATACAACAACAGCTACAAACAGCCCAAAGTCGGCACAAGCCATATGCCGACGTTAGAAGAAGGGGGATAGAATTTGCCATAGGTGATTGGGTATTCTTGAAAGTGTCACCAATGAAAGGGGTAATGAGATTTGGGAAGAAGGGAAAGCTAAGTCCACGTTATGTAGGCCGTATAAGATTGTCTTAAGATTTGGTCAAGTTGCGTATGAATTAGAACTACCCCAAGAACTTTCCACAGTTCATCCAGTATTTCATTTTTCAATACTTAGGAAGTGCATAGGAGATCCATCTCTTGTTGCTCCCACTGAAGATGTACAAGTTACGGAAGATCTCACCTATGAAGAAGTACCTATTGCTATTCTGGATCGACAAGTTAAGAGGTTAAAAAAAAAGAAGTAGCTTCTGTAAAAGTGCTTTTGAAAAATCAGCAAGTAGAAGAAATCACATGGAAAGCTGAGGAAATGATGAAGTCTAAGTACCCGTATTTATTTCAAACCGAAGAGAAAGTCCAAGATGCTGAATTGGAGTAATAACAAGTAAGTATATATAAGCATTATATGTATGTGATAATATGAAGAATGAACTTAGAGTTGAACTTGTTTAGATTGGGTAATGTTACTAACATTCGAGGACGAATGTTCCTAAGGGGGGAAAGATGTAACACCTCGTACATTTCTGAACTTATTTGACTACCTTAACATTTATGGAATTATTTAAACTTGAGATAGTTGGTGTATTACACACTAAATTTATTGGGTTGAATTAATATTATGTTTATGGACTTAATTGAGGCCCAAATTAAGTAAAAATACATGAGCCCCAAAAGGGAGATGATCCATTTAAAAATGGACCAAGTATACTTAGACTTTTTGGCCAAATAATTGGCTAAGGGAGACCACAAAGAGGCGGTTAAGGGGGAACTTTATAAGGCTGAAATTTAGCTTATTTTTAACACATTTCACTTGCCATTTCCCTCTCTAAAACCCTAGCCACCCTAATTTTCTCCAAGGATTTTTGGACAAATCTTCCACTTGCAAGCCTTGGTAAAAGTTTACTCTTATAGATTAATATATTATATGCATAAGAGGTTGTTTAAATCATGTTGTGTATGTTTAAAAAGAGTTGAGCAGTCCACTTTATTTGGAGCAGTCCACTTTTGCTAAATTAGTAAAGGATTTGCCCTCTATGTGGTTTAAAATTGAAAGGGGACTTAAGTTATTGAAGGAATTGAATTAGATTATTAAATTTCAGTATGTTTAAGTGTGGTGCTGTCCCTAATTAATTACTCCTTGTGTATGACTTGTGGAAATGTTTATACGAAATTGTGCGTGGAACGTGTGGTGTAGTGGAAAGAGAATATTTTCTTGTGATGTTGATGTGAATTTTGAAACCATTGTGGACTATTTTTGGTGTGTTGTTGTGAAAGGTATTTATGTGACTTTATGGTATAAATATGTGACGTGGTATTGAGGTGGAAATGTAAAGTATAAACTTGGTGTGAAATCCTATCGGTTTGTGATGCCTATGTTGATGTGTGGACTGTTTTGGTATTGTTGGTGATGTGAGGTAGTAAATTGTATTGTAGGAGGGTGTAATGAAGTTATATGGTAGTATAAAGGAAGGTTGAATGATATACCATGTGTTTGGGATGTTGGATAGTTCTTACTTCCCGTCAAGTAGCTAATTATCTCATTGTGAACTTGTAATGTAATTGGCTTTTAATGTGTGAGCTCCATTATGTATTTGTATTGTAGATTAACGATTTAAGTAAGAGATGAATTGTTGTATTCACATGTTGGAAATATAAGGTATGTAAGGTTACTCTTTTTCATATCCTTTGGCCGCACCTATTGTTCACATCGTTACCGAACTTGTTTCCACTCTGAAATATTTTAAAGTATCTCATTTCAGGTTTGTTAGCAATTGTTATTCACGTGTATCTTATTTGTTGACTATTGTTCCAAAGCTCCAATAATGTTATGACCGTTATGACCACCGATGCAACAATCTCACAAAATTTAAAGAAGTGAAGTAATGCATATTTGGTTGAGTACGGGTGGTAGCTCTGGGGGCGAAAGCCTAGCTCGAGCCGATCCCGATTGATTATTGGATGCAGGGGGTAGCTCTAGGGGTAAAAATTGAGCACGACCCAAAACTGATTTACTGATTTATGTGTGGTAGCTTTGGGGGCATAAGACTAGCTCGAGTTGATCCCAATGTTATTTACCACTGATCAGTTGGTCCGAGCATTGTATGATGTATATTGATATAAAGGTAAAAGTAAAGAAATGAATGTAATGTACATGGTTCCACATATACAGTACCGTGGTATATCAGTATTATCTATTCACTTGTATTTGATTCCATTTGAGTTCCTATATTTCATACAGTTACTTATAGCCTTACATACTCAGTACATTCTTTTGTACTGACGTCCCTTGGGGGACCTACCTTACCTGCTGCAGGCACAGGAGCTAGTAGACCTTCACAGTAGGGTTTGGGCCATCTGCAGGCTATTGGTGAGCTCCAGGTTGATTCGGGGCTTTTCGAGTCATTTGTATATATTTTTGGTACTTTGTAGTAGTTGTATAAGGCGGGGACTTATCCGGACCTTAGTCATGGTTATATATCTTTTAGAGGCATTGTAGACATTGTAAAGTCAAACGTAGAAGTGTCTTACCTTTTAGATGTTGTGGCCCTAACGGCCAAGTCTCCTATCTATTTTGAACGTCTTTACATGACTTCCGTCATCGATATATTATATCTGCATGTGGCAGAATTTTTGTTCACTTAATGACATGCATATGAATGTACATAATCATAGGTTGATTCTCTCGGGCCTTACGGCTACAGGTGCCTGTCCTCCCCAATAGGATTTGAGGCGTGACATGATTACCTCCTCCCAAAGAGTTTTGAATGCACATTAGGCTGCAGCTATGGTCCAAAGGGATAACATGAGGTGGTGTGTTGAGGGGATGAAAGATATTTATGATAGGGATGCCAAACCAACTGAGTGGGGTACATGGAAAAGAAATATCACGGAGGAGGCTTGGTATCGGATATATGAGGTGAATGCACTGCCTGAGATTAAGACACTGTTTGATCACTATGGATTTGGGTGGATCGCAGAGCCTTTAGGCAGCTATAGCCGTGAGTTGGTCTGCGAGTTTTATGCTTCGTATGCTATGTCTGTAGCATTGAATACACCTAATGAGCAGAGATATCGGGACCAGCCACCACTAACTCATATTTTAGTTCGTGGCACCAGAATTGACATATTCGAGAGGACGATCCACAGGTTCTTGTTTGGAGCAGAAAGGGAGATTCCCACCAAAACTGCTGAGTTTGATCACCGCTTGGAAACGGTGAGAAACAGGACTAAGATAAGGGATGCCGATCAACAGTTGGAGTTACTACGGTTGATTGCAGGTTACATAGTGGAGGATGGTGCAGATGCTAGTTGGGTTGCTGGGAAGCTGGACATTAAGAAGTTTTTGCTTCACTTTGTAGTACGATTTTGGTAGTCGATTGTCACGCACCATTTGGGTCCCACTAATGCTGATAATTCACTCACACTTGATCGGACAGTATTGGTAGAAAGTATTCTGGAAGGTTATGATATTAACTTCGCTCGCTACATGAGCGTGCTTTTCGCGACTTCACCAGCATTCCTTTTCTATGTTTGATTTAGGGCTTATGTAATATTGCTGGTGTGGCCTCAATGCCTACAGTTGATCATGATGTTGAGGTGACCTGGATTGCTGCTATAGGATTTATACAGCAGCAGGGGGTTAACCCAATTTTTTTGAAAAGGTCTCAGCCTTCCACGTCATCTGGTGCAGCCCTTTTTGAAGGGCTTGGAGATAGAGAGGAGCCGGTTAGTACTCCAGCACCAGTGAGTGTACCTGAGCTGATACATGTACCTGCTGAGGGAACAGGCCCGGTGAGTGATGAGGTTGCAGGCACTACAGCACCCCCCCCCCCATCTAGTATGGTCTCAGTTTCGAGGGACTTTCTGCAGCAGTTGGTTGATAGGAAGACGCAAATGTTTGAGAGACAGGCGCACACAGAAGCCCAGATAGCTAAGTCAGTATCCCAGCTTAAGCCATGGGTCATGTCCACGATAGAGGATTCATAGACGAGAGTTGAGGCCTGCATGACTCCAGCCATGGATAGATTTATGAGATAGCTGCATGGGTTGATTGATAGTTTTGAGACACGAATGGTAAATTGGATGAGCTCGGCACAGATTCCTGATATGGAAGGGTTGACAAAAGAGGTGGATGCATTAAGGGAGGAGGTTAGAGCCATGACACTGAGCAACACCCCTGGTATTCCATCTATGCCCATGCCAGCTCCGATGAAGCTGGCTTTCGAGGTGGATTTGTTTGCTGATGAGGAGCCACCGATTGAGAGGGCCAAGCGACCACGTAGCCCAAAGAGTCACCAGTCGAGTGGTGATGATTTTGATAGGGACCTGAGGAGGGCTATAAAAGCCTCCTGAGTTGAATATCACCTCAGTTAGATTGAAGATGAGCAGAGAAACTTGGGAGCATATTCTAGTCAGCCACCTTCCCCGCTGTTAGTGTCACGCCCCAAATTCCATTGAGGCAGACTGGCACCCGAATCCAATATGGACCGAGAGAACCAATCTTTGCTCATGTACATTCGTATGCATATCCTCGTATGAATCTTATTATACCTCATGCAACTATGCGAAAGTCATGGACATGGAAACATATGCTATATATATATATATATATATATATATATATATAACTTGGTCGTTGGGACCATCAAGTCAAAACGTACATTCATCTCTTACATTCATATACCCACATATGTCTATAAAAGCCTCTAACAGATGCCTATACAAAACTATGCTAAAGTCGAGACAAGTCCCCGCTTTATACAACATTTACAACATCAAAACAAATGTACAACTGTGACTCGAAAAGCCCCAAACCAACTGGAGCTCACCAAAGATCTGCAAATACCCGGTATTCTACTGCGGAGGTCTACTAGCACTTGCGCCTACAGCAAGTAAAGTAAGTCCCCCGAGAGGGGTCAGTACGAAGAATGTACTGAGTATGTAAGGCTCATAAAAACTGTATCATACATAAGAACGACAATAATGGAGTCAATATAAGAGAAATAGTCAATGTGAATAAATTCTCTTTCTATATGTGAGGAACCATGTATATTATGTTCTTTACTTCTCTTGTCTTCACATATGTTCATCTTTATTGTTCTACCCATGCTAGGCTGTTCTGTCTCCCCTGGGATGAGATTAACCCATGCTAGGTACTTTGACCCCTGGGATGTTATATTAACCCATGCTAGGCTTTCGTGTCGCCCCTGGGATGTTATTAACCCATGCTAGGTACTTTGACCCCTGGGATATACTATGATAACCCATTCTAGGCTTTCGTATCGCCCCTGGGATATTATTAACCCATGTTAGGTACTTTGACCCCTGGGATGTACTGTGATAACCCATGCTAGGCTTTCGTGTCGTCCCTGGGATGTACTGTGATAACCCATGCTAGGCTTTTATATCGCCCCTGGGATGTATCGGGATCGACCCATGCTAGGCATTTTAACCCCTAGGATACCACCCATGAATATTCATCAATTATATCTCTTATTATTCTTACTTCCGTGCTAAGAGTGATACATTGAGGATCATGACATTATTTGAAGCACACACATATAAATTATTTCACTCTTTTACTTCATGAGATTGACACCTTTACTTGTGAGAGATGGATATATTAGCTCGCACATTACCTCCTTCATTACTCTTATGATATTGGTACTTTTACTTGTGAGAGATTGGTACACACATAATCATAATATTATTGGACTTTGGAACATGCCATGATTGGAAAATGCTATTCAAAATAAATAGACTCTCTTTACATCATTACTCTCTTTGAGATAGTTCTTTTAGAAATTACAACGTTATGATAGCTTTGGAATCTTCAATTAATGAATAAGAGTTAAGAGAGTCATAGTCCATCTAAGAATAGGACACATGTGAATAACAATATATGTCAACCTGAATTGAGATACTTCAAACCCCTTCGGAATTGAACCAGTACAATATCAATGTGAATACTATGTGCTGCAGAAGGATACGGATAGAATAACCTTACATACCTTATCTTCTCAATATGAATACACAGTCCTATATGTGGATACAATAATCCAACTCCTTCCTTATGTGTTACTCTACATCACAAGTACATAACAAAGCTCATATTAACAACCAACTACCTTACAAGTGCATACGACGACAATGAGTTACGTGTCTGTCGTATAATTTTATTTCATCCTCTTAAAATACCATTTACTGCATTATCACACCAATAACACCATAACATTCCACACATTGACCAAGATATCATACATCAATAGCATTTCACACCACACTTACCCTTTATGCTTTCTTATTATCATTCCGTCATATTTACCCTATCAACTTACCTCATAACGACTTATGAACAACAATACATACTGAATATAGTCCAACATACCTCAATACGACCCCTTTAAAGTCATTAAAATGGCATCACAAGTTGATACTTACATCCAAAAAGGGTATAAGGGCCTTCGGGGATCAAATAGATGCAAAAACATACAAAACCGAACCTGGGGCTGACATGCAAAGCCACCTACGCCCGTAGGTGGATGAGGTACGCCCATAGGTGGCCTTTGGCAGATGCCATAGGCACCTGCATTGGCATCTGCGCCCGCAGGTGCCCTCGTCTGCGGGTGCGGATGCCTGTTTTGGTCCAAATTGGTCTCTTTTGGTTCTTTTTATGCAATGAATGTTCCATGATCATAACTAAACTTCTTTTAACATCTTTTTTATCATATTTAATACCAATCACACACATAAACAACACCCAAAACTATACTTCTAGTTCAATACGTCACCCAATCCATAATCAATTTCACAATACCAATTCCAAACATTATACAAAAGCATAAAACAAGGTAAGACTATAATCACATATCACATGTCAATATTGAATCCTTCAAGTTCACTTCCTTCAAGACCACAAGTCCATGTTCAAGTTTACCAGGCAAAACCTCTTCCGCTTTAGCAAACATGTAACATTACGCACATAGTGAACTTCTCAATACTCCACCAACATAAACAACATCATATAGGAACCCTCTCATGCACATAATATATTAAATCATAAGCATAAACACTTACCAAGTCTTGCAAGATGATGATCTTGGCCAAAGGGATGAAGGCCTAGGGTTTGTGTGAGGGAGAAATGCTTGAGAAAATTCTAGAAAAGGGCATGTGTGTTGTTGTTGAATTAAAATCTGATTTTCTCTTGATTTATATGGTATTTAATGGTCATCCTTATCCAATTTAATTCATGTTGTCTTGGTCAAACACAAGAATGGATCTTTTTCATATTTGGGCCATGTCTTCCATGTGATTTTGGGCCTCATTTAAGCCCAATGGCTTAAGCCCACAAATTTTAATTTATAATTCATCAAGTCTCTCATTTTCAAATAATTTCATGAATGTAAACATAGTCGTATAGGTTCAAAAACATACGGGGTGTTACAGTCAACCCCTAGCGTCTAGCCCGGTGAGCATGCATAGGATCCTGCTGTGGATGGGTCCACATCTGGTGCCTAGGGCACCGTACGTATGTCTTCACTCCCTTACACTTATTCTATTTATAGTTGTGCACTAGGGGCAATGCACCATTATTTATTTAGGGGTGAGGGTATACCACCACTTGGGTTTTTTTATTACCGTGTTTTCTTTTTCCCCAAGTGTGCTATCATAGTAGAACCGGCATGTTTAGGTCATTATTTATAGTATTTATGTGTTTTCATGATTAATTAGGAGAAAAATAGGGGAATCTTAGTGCATTCCAATTCATGGATTTTGAATGATAATGATGCTTTTTGATTATTAAAAGACACCCCTCCTGAGAGTTTTGTCTTGAAATGTGTGTGTAGTATATTAGTTTATGACAGTTGTTGGATCTTGTTATGGCATTAGTACTGTAGGCAGAATGACTGTAGCTAGCAATGCATGAACCAAATAGGTGGTAGTTGATAATGTAACCCTCTGCTATGTATGTGTGAGGCCATTACCTAGTTCACTTTGTGTGTGCGATCCAGAACTTGCCTGGTTAGTCTTGCCTAGGTTATAGGATAGTGGTTAGGAAAGGATCATAGGCCATTTTTGAATAAGTCCACTTTTAGCCTAAATGCCTGACCAAATGAAATAAATATCCCTTGATCCAGATTTTGAGTTGTAATTGACCTATTTCTTTCATTAGCCTACTCACCTTCCCATTTTGATTTACAATGAACTTGTCTTAGCCCTGGTCCCTCCTTGGACATTATGTACCTCAACTCAGGCAAATCACCTAAGTTGATAGTGGCTATTATAGGGGTACGTAGTTTAACTTGCGTTTGAAGAAGGGGTTAGTGAAAGAAAAAGAGAATAGATTTGGGTGTGAAGAAGAAAAAAAAATGAGTGAAATAAATAGAAATTGCAAAAAGGAAAAAAAAAAATAAAAAAAAATTGTGTTTTGAAAGTATGAAGAAAATCACACCCAAAAATAATCTGAAAATAAATGAAGAAGAATAAGGGAATATAAAATGAGAATGGTTGAAAAGTGGAGCCAAAAATAGTGTAGTGTCAAGGAGGGTTGAGTCACCATATCCATATGTACCATACCCGTCCCCAAGCCTACATTACAAGCCGATGAAAGTCCTATAGTGATCCTAGTCCAACTATCCGAAAAACTAAGGCATAGAAAATAAGGGCAAGCCTATGGTATTTCACGCACATTGTTTGAACTTATTTGTAAGAGAGAGTGTTTTGACTCAGTCCCTACTTTGATATTCATTAGTATACTGTGAGTGTATGGGACTTCTTTGTTGTGAGAGTACATGGGTTGCATTGATAGCTGCTAGTTGTTTGGATAATGTCATTTGCATATATGCTTAGTTGTGTGTTCATAATCTGATGTCATTACTTGATCCCTTCTGTATCATGATAATATATTGCATGTATACACACTATGGTTTTGATTTGCAAGTTGGAGGGGTCAGAAAAGTTTTTATGCCAAAAGCAATGAGTCGACTGCCATAGGTCTCTTAGGTTTCTCTTAGTTAAGCATCGTACATGTTTATTTAGTTTTGTTCGTCTGAGGACATGCAAACATTCTAAGTTGAGGGTGTTGATGTGTCATGGTCTCATGGCATTTTTGATGCTCAAAACAAGGAAAATATGCAATAGCTTGGGTATGTTTGGTTGGTAAGATGTGTTTTCTGTCCTACTTTGCAGAGAAATACGTTATGGAGGCAAACTGGAGAAAAAGGGAAGAAACATGCATTAGAATGGAGCATTTGAGGACGAAAAAAGCCAAATCGAAGCTGGGGAGTGTCCCACGGCATGGACTCACGTTACGTGAGTGAACCCATGCCATGTGGGCGGGTACTACAGGTCAACTCCTGCAGACTAGAAGGAAGCCTGCTTTCCACACCAGGGACTCACAGCACGTGAGTCTACCCATGTCACATGGATTGGTGCCGTGACTCAACTCCCAAAGATTGAAAGGAGCCCTATTTTCCACGGCAGGACCCATGTGGCGTGACTTGGTTTCACGATACCAAGTCACAGTACCGTGGAAAGTTGCCGACTCTATTTTTCTATTTTGTTTAGGATAGGATTCATCTTGTATCTATAAATATCCTTTTATTTTCCTATGTTCAGGGTTGGTCAGTACATTGTTTTGAGAGATATTTTCCATTGTTTTTTGAGTTTATAAACATATTATTGATTTTGTAATCTTGGAACATCGATTCTAGGGTTTTATTGATATTGAGATTTAAGAGTTTTCTCTTTATTGTGAGTTTACAATTATGTCTTCATCGTCGAATTCTTCTTGTGTTCTTGCAATCATGAGTAGCTAAACCTATTAACTAGGGTTGTGTGAACCATGAGGAATTAACAAAATGGGTTAAGTGCAAAGCAATTTTGAACCGTTGGGAATGAATGTATTGTTATTACCTTCATTATAATTGATCTTCTAAAGGTTAAAAATGTTAAAAACTCACCTGTATTCTAGACTTTCTCGAGAGAGAGGTAGAGATTGGGAACAAGGAAAAATAACAGAGCTTTGAAACTATCAACCTTCATCTAATAACTTGAGTCGTAACAGGGATAGTTATCTAAGATTCAGGACAAGGGTTAGTAGTGCGACACTCGAAGACCGAGAGGAGAAGAGTGAAATTCGTCTAACCAAGGTCGAGAGACGTTTATATGAACATATCTTGTTAGATTTTGCATGCAACTCAGCGGGATACTTTTGCTAGCACAAGTAACTGGTGGAGTTAAGGAATCATTAGGGATCACAGTCCTAGTGTATTTCTCATATTGTTTACAAATTCGAAAACCAACAATCGTTACTGTTACCACTTACTCACAACCCCCCCCCCAGTTTTACTTACTTGCCAATTACTCAAACTAGCATTAGACATAATTTCGTCCTATTCCCTATGGAATCTACCCCAACCTAGTTGGGTTCTATATTTGATACAACGACCGCATTATACTTTTCTGGAGGTATATTTTGGGTGATATCAATATGTGTTTACTTTTCGTATCCTTTTCGTGTATATTTGTGTTTGTTCCAATTCAGTATTATAGTAGAACTATTAGTGGAGATGGTGTGAGCTATCATTTGGGAAATTTTCTATTTGCATGTGTCGCGCTCATAGTTTTCTTTATTTATATTATTGTCTACCATGCCCAGTCGGCCTATGATTCCTACTGAGTACATGTGGACCATACTCACCCCTACTGTGCCCTTTCGGTGCCAATCTAGGTCCAAGTATGACACGCAGTGGTTGAGATCATGTCGTTGATTAGTGATATTTGATGTACCGGTTGCTCTATGTATTCAGAGTCAACCCAGACCTCTTCTTACCTATCTAGATGTCTTTATTTTTGGTTTCAAAGGCAGATTATGTACTTCAAATTCAGTTTTTATCATTAGATACTCTACACTCATGACATCAGATTTTGGGTTTGGTTTTGAATTTTGTTCGGATTTCTATCCTTTACTTATATTTATATGCGTGTCTTGACTTCATTCTAGAAGTTTCATTTCACTTTATTACCTTAATTGTTTCGCATTTCCTTCCTTTTGGGTAATTGACTTACTTATCAAGGCTGAGCCGTTATAAGTGCCATCAACACCTTGTTTTGGGTCGTGACAATCTCCTTATATCTTAGTATTAGTCTTATTTTGTATCCTTGGAGGCTACTTTTTATATTTTGTATCTATCTAGTACTCCTTATGTATAGTAGCTATTGTATTGGCTTTACCCGGTCATGGGGAACTCATTTTATATATTTTGTTCTTTACCCTCATTTTATATGTATGTCTTATATATTTTCCCTTATTAGGCATTATAATTACAATTTTACTCCTATTCTTCTCTCCTTTATCTGATAGCCCATTACTCATGGTTTCAGGCTATGGTTTTGGCTTACCTACTGGCGGATTGTAGTAAGTGCCATCTTGACTTGGGTTTTTGGATCTTAACACCTTGATACCGGGACACATCCTTTGACTTGAAGTTTTATATGATCTTATACTTTTTCTTATTTTAGAATATTATTTTGTAAGGATAAAAATTCATAATGGTAAAAAGAAGAAAAAGATATAAAACTACTAAAAATATGATGATCTATGATCACAGTTCATTTCACGAACCACATGTCAGATCGTGGAAACGTTCAGAGAAGGTGTCATTGGGACCCTATAAGAAAACTTCATCCCATAAGGAAACTTTGACTCCTCTTTGGATTCTATTTTTCTTCTTTATTTCTTTCCTACTTTGCTCTTTATTTCTCCTTATTATTTATTTCCTTCTTTGCACCTTTATTTATTTTCTTTTTTGCTCCTCTTTTTATCCTGTTTATTTATTTTCTTATTTGATCCTTTATTTCATCTCATTATTTCTTTTCGGCTTTGCTCCTCTATTTCTCGTCCTTTTTTCATTTCGTATTTACACCTATATTTGTCTTCTTATTTCTTTCTTTCTTTTATTTGTGAAGGTTGACTTTTTGTATAAGTACGGAACCAATTTCACTATGTTATTCATCAAAACTACAAACATGTTCTCCTATTTCCCAACAAATGACTTACGTGTGATTTTAGATGAAAATTATCAAATTGTAAAAGATATGGCTAATCCAATGACAGGTTCTTTTATGGTATGATAGAAGAAGTTTGTGAGATGCTGGTAGATCATGATAAAGAGTTAATTTTTGAGATGGTTGATTTGCTAGAGTCATATGAATATAAAGGTGATATCTCTAAAAATATTATATAAATCATATAATTCTTATATATGTGCCACAACCCAACTAACCATATCGTAATGATACCTACTCTAATCCACTTAGATAGTAGAACCCTTACTACCAATTTCAAATTTATAACAAATTCCATTAAGGATTTCAAAATATGATAAATGATACAATCTTTTACAAAAGTACAATCAATAAAAAACCCTTTCCCGAGTACCTAGTCTAAATTTGCAAGAGGTTCTAATAAGTAAATGATAACACAAAGGACACAACTCCCACCATAGGAATGAAAAGAGTAGAATCTTCTAGAGATAACTATCCACATCACCTGAGAAACATCAATTGATCCTGCAACCAGACTATACTCCAAAAGATTATAGCAAGAGTCGAATTAGTACAACCACACATACTGGTAGGTATCATCGACCGATTAGGATTAGATCATGTAAACACAATGTAGAAATCACAGAAAGAAAGCATGACAACTTATATAATAATTTAATTCACACCACTTTCATCCACTTATGTTACCTAAGAATATCCTATTCTTATTCTTGTGGACTTAGTTGTATCCAATTCATTATTAGAAGTTAATATGTACCAATGAAATTCCCCTTTACCGTTCACACTTAACCTTACTAACATTCATCACCCTTTACATCAAATATATATACCATTTAGCCTGTATCAAAAAAACACCAAATAATTCAGTCAGGTGTAGTCAATAAAGACAATTAAAACAAGTCAAGACCCTGAAAATCAATCATTAACCAAGTCAACAACCATGACTCAAAAATAATAGAATATATTCCATTCTTTTATATCCTTAGCCCGAACCACTCAAGGATCCAATATAATCAATAATAACAACAATGATCACAAATCTCAATTCTCTCAAGGAACCAAATAAAATATCAGATTACACATAATCCTGGTTCACTCAAGGAACCAAATATAATATTAGATAACATGTAAATTCGGTTCCCTCAAGGAACCATCACACCCACCAATACCTTGTACACACATGCCAATGGTCTTATGGTCGCCCACTAGCCATGACCTGCAGGGGACGAGCTCTTGTCCATGTACCAATCCTTCTTTATTTCTATCGAGACCTATGATTCCGCTATTATCTAGCAACCCTTTCTTTATTTCTATCGAGACCTATGATTCCGCTATTATCTAGCAACCCTTACTTTCAAATCATCACTAGGTTCAAGTCCCTACACCATTTGCCTACCATTCAATCATTCAACTTTTTATATAATTTTCTAGGGGTACTGTCAACCAGTAATTATTCTCATCTAATAAGCATATGAGCAATGTCAAACCATATTTCAAACACACATAATATCAAGTTCACCCTTTTTATGGTATTTAGGCCGAATCACTAGATTATAGGCTCACATAATCTCCTTTTCACCATCTAAATTCACATAATTCATGTTACAATCTACCATGTAGTCATAAAATACAAAACACCCCTCAAGGATTCATACATTAACATATCAACATACAATTAGGACTTTATCACATTAATCCCATATTTTATCCATCCAAACTCTATGCTCGTAGGCCTAAGCATGATTTCTCCAGTCAAATCTATATTATGAATACTATTTCTAACCACAGTCTAATACTCATAAACCATAACCTACCTGGGTGCCCAGCTTCTGCAAAAAGTAAGCTATACCATGGATGATCTTCCTTCTTCTTTGCATTTTCGAAGGCTAAATAATCTAATAAACAACAAGTATAAGATTAATTAATCAGTTACTCTTCAAATAAATACTTTGGAAGTTCAAACCCACTTATTCTACTCACATTTATGGTGTACAACAATACCCAAGGGTCAATTAACCACTAACTAGTTCTATCATACTCAACCCATCTCAATTAATGAAGTTTTAAACCTAAGGGTCCCATCTTTATAGAATTTAAGGTCGCCAACAATCAAAATTTATATTTTTGAACCACAATTTTATACTAGAAAGAGTTAATTTACAATCTAAAATCAATTCTAGGTGAAAATACATATACCCATAGATTTTCCCTATAATTTCATGAACCTGGGATTCTAAACCACAAGAATTTCACCATAATTCCCCATTCTAGAGATTCTATAAGAATAACAGATTAATCGATGTTAAAAGGGAGTAAATATCTTACCTCAATGAAGGATTTCCACCCCAACCATGAGCAATTCGCCTCTGTAGGGCTTAGAAATGACATTTTGGAGTTTATGGACTGAAACCCATCGGAATAAGCTTATAAACTGTTGTCCCTCTATAGCGACTTGAACCCGCTACGGCACAGACTGTCTTCGGTAAAACATTCATAACTCTTTACTCAGAAAGCGAATTAACCCAAGGTTCGTTGCATTTGAAAGAAGATTTAGAGATATTGAATTTTGTGGTTATAAGTCCCCATAACTCCTTATATTCTAGGATGAGTGCTTGTTTGAAGTTGCCCCTAGTTTAAACATAGCCTAAAAATAAATCGATAAGGATACTTTCAACTTAACTTTGTGCTAGGGGTATTGTATGACCTTCATTCATAACTAATGCACTCACATACCAAGGAATTGGTCCTAAAACCTATGACAAATGAGATTTGTATACCTTTGCCACAAATATTTTCAGTAACGATGGAACTGGTCGTTATCATAGATACCAATTTACCAACCATTGATTAATTGTTATCTTTCTTTCTATGATACTTTCAAATTATTCATCTTTATTATTGGTTTTGTCTTCTCTACTTGAATCTTGTTTATGAGTTATCTTATTTATACTTATGCTTCCATGGTTATTATTTATTATTGAGTATATTCTTGATATTTTTAAGTTAATATCACCTTGAATTTTTTCAAGGAGAGTATCTAATCCTAGGACTCACCCATCTACTTTAGGTCAACTTGTGGTTGGGGAGTTTCATTCATATGAGTTTTGGGCACATCCTCATTTAATAATTTTGTATTAGGAATATGAATTTACTTGGAATAATGGGTCACTCTTATGTTAATAACGCACGCATGCACACGCGCACACAACACACACACACACACTGGCGGTCTAGGTATGGTGTGGCTGACAAGGTTGTTTAACATCATTTTTGGGGTGGCAAGGATTCCCAAATCTTGGAGATAGAGTATGATGATTCCATTATATAAGAACAAGGGGTACATTCAAAGTTGCAAAAACTATAGGGGTATCAAGTTGTTGAGCCATACTATGAAGGTTTGGGAAAGGGTGGTAGAGTTGAGGTTGAGGAGGATCATGACTATTTCTGAGAATCAGTTCAGTTTCATGCCAGGTCTCTCGACTACTGAGTCCATTCACCTAGTGAGAAGATTAGTGGAGAAATTTAGGGAGAGGAAGAAGGAAGAAGGACTTGCACATAGTGTTCATCGATCTTGAGAAGGCGTACGACAAAGTCCCTAGGGAGATTCTGTGGAGGTGCTTGGAGGCTAAAGGTGTGCCCGTGGAATACACTAGGTCAATTTAAGACATGTAAAATGGTGCAAAGACATGTGTGAGGATGGTAGGAGGGAATTCATAGCACTTTCCTGTTTTGACAGGATTGCACCAAGGATCGACTTTTAGTCCATTTTTATTTGCCTTGGTGATGGATGTTTTGACGCGGAGTATTCAAGGGGAGGTGCCTTGGTGTATGCTATTTGCTAATGATGTGGTATTGATTGACGAGACTCGGGGAGGAGTTAATGATAAGTTGGAGGTTTGGAGACAGACCCTTGAGTCTAAAGGGTTTAGGTTGAGCAGGACTAAGACAGAGTACTTGGAATGTAAGTTTAGTAATTTGACGCATGAGATTGATGTGGTAGTGAAGCTGGATTCTCAGGCCATTCAGGAGAGAGGTAGTTTCAAGTACCATGGGTCTATGATTCAGGGGAATGGCGAGATTGACGAGGATATCACACACCATATTGGTGCAATGTGATAAGAAGGTGCCTCTGAAGCTTAAAGGTAAATTCTACAGAGTGGCCCTCCGTCCGGCTATGTTTTATGGAGCAGAGTGTTGGCCAGTTAAAAACTCCCACATCCAAAAGTTCAAGGTAGCAAAGATGAGGATATTGCGATGGATGTGTGGACTTACCAGGAATGATAGGGTTAGAAATGAGATTATTCAAGAGAAGTTGGGAGTGACTTCGGTGGAAGATAAGATATGAGAAGTGAGGTTACGATGGTTCGTACATGTGATGAAGAGGTGTACGGATGCTCTAGTACAGAGGTGTGAAAGGCTCGCTGTGGATGGTTTTAGGTGGGGTAGAGGTAGGCAGAAGAAATATTGGAGGGAGGTGATTAGGCATGACATGGAGCAGTTACAGCTTACAGAGGACATGACCCTTGATAGAAGGATGTGGAATACACGGATTAGGGTAGAAGGTTAGTAGGTAGGAAGGCGTCTGTATTAGTAGGAAGGAGTTTTTGGTTGTATCTGTGCCTGTTGTTTCTTGGGCAGATTCGTGTTCGTGGTCTATAGTGTTATTCTGTGGGTGTCTTGTTTCTTTTATTATCTAGCGATATGTTATCTCTTTTTGTTGTTTGTTTTTATGATATTTGTTTGTTATTGTTATCTGTTCTGAGCCGAGGGTCTATCGGAAACAACCTCTCTACTTCATCTGAGATAGTGGTATGGACTGCGTGCACTTTATCCTCCCCAGACCCCACCTAGTGGGAATACACTGGGGATGTTGCTGTTGTTATTGTAAATGTATATTATACGTGGTAAGTGTTAAATAAACTTCTATTTTATCTCTCAAAATCTAAGTAAAGCTACAAAAAATAAAATAAAATAAAATATTAGATTTGTGTAGAATATGTGGAAAAATTAAGTTTTTTCCTTGAATTACACCATAAATTTTTTACTATTTTAATAAATTTTAATTTTCATACAAAATAGGTATGCAGTGTATAAAACTAAACTTGGAGTATTGAGATAGATTATTTTTATTAAACAACAAAAAGAGGTTAGTTGATATATTGAACATTGAAACTCATACTTCGAATAAAAATCCATAGTTTTCTTGTGACAAGTAAATAGTTTAAACCCATATCTTAAGAAGCTCAACGAAGCTTTAATTCAAATAATATCTTGACTTTAAGAGCATGCATGTTTGTTTCTTCATTAAATATAGTAATAATATTTTAATATTTAATTTATTTAGTAAACTGTGTTTTTCTTTACATACTGTGTTATGTGCCACTAATTTCATTAAATTTTAATGATATATATTGAGCTGCGAGTTTTATAATCATTTAATATAATAAATTTAAATGATTAGCTGATAATTTAATGTTATATAACAAGAACAAAATATATTAATCTGTCACGACCCAAAAGTCGAGATGATGATGGCATCTACCCTAACCCAACCTTGGTAGGTAAGCCCAATGGCTAAAAGAGATAGAAAAATAGAAAGAAGATACATAACACCCAAATACGAGACTTCAAAATAAAGTCAGGCCAAATAAATTTAAAACAAATCAAAAAACTAAAATAAATACAACTCCAACCCCAAAATCTAGTGTCATGAGAGAAGAGCACTAATAACTAACATATAATACAAAAATCACAACTCAAGTCTCTGAAATGTAAAATAAAGACAAGATAAAGAAATGATGAAGTCTGAAATCATGTTCCGGACGAGGAGCTCACTAGTACTCTGAGATAGCCTCAACTCAGCACGATCCCAAAGCCATTTCTAAGTTTATAAACCTCAATTGAAGCACCTTGAGCGATTAAAAATCAGTGTCGATCAACAATTTAAATCTTAGGATTGTCGGATTCTCGTACCATGAACATTTTCTCGTCTTAAACTCGTATGATCCCTGCCTATTGCAACTTTAAATTCTAGTTTTGATTATTGAATTCTCTTTTACTCTTTGGGCTATTTCGGGGAAATTAAAGAGATGGTGGTGCTCAAATTTTTAGCATGAGCTCATTGTTCCCCGAGGGATTTTGCTGTAGTTTTATTTTTTGAATTCTTTAAGTGGGCCCCACTATTCATTTTTAGCCCGATTTCTGACCTGGATCATAATTTCGCAATATAAGTATCATTGTTCCTGTCTTGATGCCTAGATTACCATTTTGATAGCATGGTAGCGGGCGAAGGATTCCTAGAAGGAAAAAAGCTCTAATTTAGTTGATTTCAAGTACTTTCAATGACTTCCAGGAAGGCTAGGCTTACCTTCCTTTAGACTTTTCTCTTTCATGGTATTGGTATGGTAATTTGCTAATTGTTGGCATGGGTATTGTAATAACCCTCATTGTTATTTTTAGAATTTTCTATGTTTTGACCATTTTTTCCTTTCCCATTGTTGCTTTATATCATTTGTGAGTTGCAGGAATAGTTTGCATAGTACCTGATGCGTTCGGGTGTGATTTATATGAGGTTGTGATTTTGAATAGTCTTTGAAGTGATTAGTTTGACTTTGATCAATATTTTGTGATCTGAGTATCAGATTGTGATTTTGACAGTTCCATTAGGTCTGGAACGTCTATTTTGGGTTAGTAACATAGTTAGTTTGGGTCCCGAGGCCCTTTTTTGATTTTTGATTGTTTGGTCAAAATCCTAGTTTTAATTGCCTAAAGTTGGTTTTGTATGTAACTTGTTGAAAATGACCTTGTTTAGTAAATCCAATTATTTCGTTGAGTCCGAAACATCAAAATTAGCCTAGTAGCATTATTGGTCTATTTCTGTGGAGTCCCTACAATGACCCTCATAGTGACTTTTAGAAATTTTAGTATTTTGACCATGTTTCCCTTCCCCATTGTCGATTTATAACATTTATGTGTTACAGGAATGGTTTGTATAGTTTCCAATGCATTCAAAAGTGTTTTCTATGAGTTTGTGGTCTTGAACACCCTTAAAGGAATTAGTTTGACTTTGGTCAACATTTTGTAATTCGAGCTTTGGATGGTGATTTGGACAGTTCTGTAAGATTCAAAATGTCAATTTTGGGTTAGTAGCGTAGTTAGTTCGGGTCTCGAGCCTTTATATTTCATTTGAGTGTTTAGACGAAAACTAGTTAAAATAGATTAAAAGGGGTCCCGGGGGTTAATTTATTGTGACCGATCTCTTTTAAAAATTTTGATGGTTCCATTGAGTTTGAAACTTCGAAATAGCCTAGTAGCATTATTGGTTTTTTTCCTTGCGAATCTATCTTTAAATCCTTGATTTTAAACATGTTTTTGGTGGGTTTTGCTCGGTAAATTTTAAAATAAATTTTCCTTCGATTTCGAGTCCGATTCCAACTTGTTTTTAATTGTGTTTTCAAATTTAGACTCCTCTTAACATGAGGACGATGATTCTTAAATAAAATCCCAATTTTACCTTGGTATTTTTTGAAATGGTTTTCAAAGTAATTTTTGACTCGAAACCAAAATATATCGATATGGGTATCGATGGACTCCTTTTGACTTGTAGATGTCATAATTGATTAGATTGGACACGTTTGGTGATGATTCGAGGGAGTAGAGATTCTAGTTGATTCTTTAGGCTGAGTTTTGCCTTGTGGATCTTCTTTAAATGCAAGTTGAGACGTATCTTGACTTTCTGTTAAGTGTTTATGTGTTCTATGTTTGTTTGCTTATGTTTTGTGAATCGCTTAGGATTGGAGGTCCCCTTAGATGAACTGGATAGCATCTCTGCTGGTTCTGGAGTTTTTTGATGGATTATAGTTAGATAATTGCTTGTTTTAATTAGTATTGCTAATTGTAAATATCCTTAGAGTAGATTGTAGGTAGATGACTTAGTGATCTTGAATAATTGATAGTGATTTCCTAATTATGAGCTTGTATTAGACTTAGTGACCTTCTAAAGGATAATTATGTTATTCTTACCTTTTTATGGAATGATTGAGGTTTAGTAAACACTTAAGAGCATAAATGGACCTGTAATAGTTGACGTAATTATCGTGGTCTAGTATCTCTTATTATAGCTTGTTGTTAACTAGCATAGTTTTATTTTAAGGACTTAGTCTAATGATGTCATCTTTGAGAAAGATAGATCTATTGTAAGGAACAAGCTAGGTTTGGGTAAGTTTTGTGATATATTATTATTTGGATTGTTTATCATCTCGGTGTTGCCGAGTGGGGGATTATATGCCTGTTATTATTGACTTGAGAAAATATATGGTTGTGATGCCCGAGTGGAGGCTTGAATTGATATTGTTGGCCATGATTGTGTATTAAATAGCCATATTTATTATTATGTCGCTGAGTTGAGGCTTGACTTGTTATCATAGGCCTTATTTGTGTATTAAATTGCCTTTGTCATATTGATGATACCGAAGGGGGCATTTTAATCGATATTATTGATGTCATACATGCCTAGTTAAACCAGTGGTTCCCTACGATGGCTTACACCTATAACAACCTGATATGTGAATTTTCCTTTTTATGTATTTTGACCATTTTTCCCTTCCCCTTAGTTGTTACATATTGATTTTGTAGTTTGGGTATGGTTGGTATGGTTCTCGATGTATTCGAGAGTGATTTGGGAGAGTTTGTGACTCTTAGAGGCTTTAAAAGCCACTAGTTTAACTTTGGTCAACATCTTGTATTTCATGTGTCGGATGACGATATTGCCAATTCCATTAGTTCTAGAACGTTGATTTTGGATTAGTACCGTGGGTAGTTCAGGCCCGGAGCCTTTATTTTGTATTTAGACCCTTCATTCAAAAACTAGTGAAAATGCCTAAACGGGTACTGGAGCTACATTGTTGTAAATGACTACTTTTAAAAAATCTAACATTGCCATTGAGTGTGTAATGTTGAAAATAGCCTAGTAGAATATATGGTTTAGTACTGTGGGGTCCCGAATGAATCTCGAGGGTCCGTTTGGAGTTTTTGAACTTGTGAAAAACCAGAAGTGCTTAGCTGAATTGCTGGTGCATGGTCCTTCTTAGCGAATGCGAGCTACTAGCCCAAATGTGGATAAGGAATTATTCCATTGCGATTGTGAGGGTTGTGGCGCGATCGTCTTTGAGTCTGGGTCGGGCTTACTTACTTCATTACGAACGCGGCCGGGCTGTCGTAGACGCGATGGTCTGGGTTATTGGCCTTCGAGAATGCAAAGTCCTCACTGTAAAAATGATGGCCAATTATTTGGCCAAGTTCATTAACCCTCGCGAGGTACTGTTCACAGTACATTATAATAGCTTCACTTTCATGTTTTTCTTCCATTTTTGGACTTGAGAGCTTTGGGAAAGGTCAAATTTTAGGTTTTCTTCATCACTCGTGCTTGGGTAAGTTCTAAATCATTATTCCTATTAATTTTCATCGATTTTATCTTTAAAACATCTTCAAAATCTTGATTTCAAATGGATATTTAGGATTTTTGCCGGTAAACTCTTTAAATGGTTTTTCTTTGATTTGACCTTTGTTTTTAACTCGTTTTCCATGGGTTTTTAATTTTAGACTCCTATGATCTCGGGGAACATGTTTCTAAATAGAAATTCTGGTTTTACCCCTTTTGTTTGTGAACCAGTTTTTTAAACTAATTTTGGGCCTATTTAAATATAGCTAATTTGGGTATTGTTAGCTTCCTTTTGAGTGTAAATAATGTTTTTGATAGTTTTAGCTCACGATGATACTGTTCGAAGAGGAAAGGCTCTGCGTTGAGGGTTCTAGGATTGGATTTTTGCACTTCGAGGTAGGTTATGACTTAACTTTCTTCAGATTGGGCTGAGTAGTTAAGGAACTTTTAAAGCATGCTATAGGTTAGGGCTTTAGACATGGAAATCATATTTTGAGATGATTATATTTTTAACATGTTGCCCATGCGAGGAGCTTGTATGCATAGTATTATTGACTTGAGAGGTGATAAATGATATAATGATCGTGCGGGGGCTTTATTTGATGATTCAGGCCTTACTTGTGCATTATTTTCCATAATTATTGTTGCGTTGCCCAAGTTGGGGCTTGACAAAATATTATATGCCTTATTTGAGTATTTAATTGCCTTTATCACATGATTGATACCTGGATGGTGATTTTAAATAAGTTTATTGATGTCTTACATGACTATACATACCAGTGGTGCCCTATAATGTCTTATATCATGAAACATTGTCGTATGGTGTGGATTCTGAGCTCATTCATACCTATATTGAATTGATGTTTATCTTCATACTTATTGGTTATGAGCAATATATCCTAATATCATCTATACATGTTCATAAGACTTGATACCACTGAGACATTATGATTTTGAAAGAAAAATAGAAATTCTTTTTATAAAACCTTCGACCGAGGTCATGCTGGCAAGGTTGACTGTGAGATATTAGAAACCTAGGCGGAGGTCATTTTTCAATAAGGTTTGTTGAGATTATGAAAGTATATGGGTTGCGAACCCCCTATGGTTCCAGTCCTAAAGCGCTGAGTCTTGGAAGGTGTATACGTAAGTCCCATGTCACGCCTCAAATCCCATTGGGGCGGACTGGCACCCAAGGCCGTAAAGGCTCAAGAGAACCAACCTATGATCGTATACATTCATATGCATATCACTAAGTGAACAACATTCTGTCACATATAGATACAAGATATCAGTGACGGAAGTCATGGAAAGACATTCACACAGATATGAGACTTGGCCGTTAGGGCCACCATGTAAAAAAGGTAAGACATTCCTTCATTAGTCTTACAACGTCTATAAAGCCTCTAACAGATACATAACCATGTCTAAAGTCGGGACAAGTCCCCACTTTATACAACTATTAACACAGTACCAAAACAAGTGTATACAAGTGACTCGGAAAGCCCCGAACCAATATCGAGCTCACCAATAGTCTGCAGATGACCCCTATCCTACTGTGAAGGTCTACTAGCTCCTGTGCGTGCAGTAAGTAAGGTAGGTCCCCCAAGGGACGTCAGTACGAAAGATTGTATTGAGTATGTAAGGCTATAAGTAACTGCATGAAATATAAGAACTCCAATGGAATCAAATACAAGTGAATGGACAATATTGATATACCACCGTACTGTATATGTGGAACCATGTACATTGCCTTCATTACTTTCCTTTGACGTTCATATCAATATCAACATCATTCATACAATGCCCGGGACCAACTGATCAGTGGTAAATAACATTGGATCAGTTTGAGCGAGGCTTATGCCCCCAGAGCTGCGACCCATAAATCAATAAAGCAGGTTCGACTCGAGCTAGATTTTCATCCCCAGAGCTTCCCCCTGTATCCAATAAATCAGGTTCGGCTTGAGCTAGGCTTTCGCTCCCAGAGCTGCCCCATGTACTCAACCATATATGCATTATTTCATTTCTTTACTTTCTGAGATTGATACGTTGGTGGTCATAACATTATTGGAGATTTGGAACAATAGTCAATAAATAAGAGACATGTGATTAACAACTGCTAACAGCCTGAAATGAGATACTTTGAAACATTTTGGAGTGGAAACGAGTTAGATAATGGTGTGAACAATAGGTACTGCCAAAGGATACGGAAAGAGTAACCTTACATACCTTATCCTTCTAACGTGTGACTACAACAGTTTAACTCTTCCTTAAAGCGTTACTCTATAATATGAATACATAATGGAGCTTACATTAAAAGTAAACTACATTACAAGTACAAGTTCACAAGGTGATAATAAACTATTCAACTGCCATATAACTTCATTCCACCCTCCTACAATACAATTTACTGCCTCACCATACCAACAACACCAAACCAGTCCACCCATCAACCTAGATATCACAAACCGATAGGAATTCGCATCAAGTTTATACTTTACATTTCCTCCTCAACACATCGTCACATTTACTCCATCAAGCCGCTTAAATACCTTTCACAACAACACATTAAAATCAATCCACAATTGATACAATCCAAAATGCCCCCGAACTACCCCCTTAGAGCTCTTCAAAGGTACCATGAGTTGGTGAATGCATCTAAGAAGGGTAGGGGGGCCTTGGAGGGTCAAAAAGAAGCAAAAACAAGCCAAAAGAGGTTCTGGAAGGATCTGCAGAGCAACCTGCACCCGTAGGTGATAAGGTGCAGCTGCAGGTGCCCTCTTGGCCCTATCCAGAGCCACCTGCGAAGTGAACTGCGCGGGCAGATGGCTCATCCGTGAAGACGGATGCCCGAATTGGCTGCAATGGGTCATTTTTGGGTCCATCTTTGTAATAAATGATCCATGGCCATAAGTGAACTTCTATTTTCATATTTTAGGTTAACTTTGATGCTCACGAACAATTATGGTTTCCAAATGCACATGAAAATCACAAAACTATATTCTCCTTTCACTACACCACCGGTTCCATGCATAATTTCATAACGACATTTCCACAAGTCATACACAAGGAGGAAACAAGTTAGGGACATAACCACATCCTAAAATATTGAAATTTCATCCATCAAATTCACTAACTTCAAGACCTTAAGTCCCCTTTCAAGTTTAAACCACATAGAAGACAAATCCTTTAGTAAAGAAGCAAAAGTGGACTGCTTAACACTTTTTATACATAACCAACATGATCTACACAAGAACTCATTCATAAAATATATTAAACCATAAGAGTAAACACTTACCAAGGCTTGCAAGGGGAAGATCTTGTCCAAAAGGGTGGTTGCTTAGGGTTTGAGAGAGGAAAAATATCTCTTGGAAAAATCTGGAATTTTGCAAGTGTTTTATGGTTATTAAGAGCTGATTTGTCAGACTTATATAGTCCCTCCAAACCACCTCTCTTTATGGTCATCCTTAGCCAAACTTTTGGTCAAAGATGAGGTGTTTACTTGGTCAAATTTTTGAATGGATCATTTCCTTTTGGGTCATGTCTTATTTGCTTAATTTTTGGTCCTCAATTGAGCCCATTAGCACAATATTAATTCATCCCAATAAAGTTAGTGAGTAATACACCAACTATCTCAAGTTTAAATAATTCCATAAATGTTAAGGTAGTCAAATAAGTTCGGAAATATACGGGGTGTTACATCATTCCCCCTAGGTACATTCGTCCTCGAATGTTAGTAACATTATCCAATTTAAACAAGTTCAAGTCTAAGTTCATTCTTCATATTATCACATACACATAATACTTGTATATACTTACTTGTTATTGCTCCAATTTCGAATCTTGAACTTTCTCTTCGGTTTGAAATAAATGCGGGTACTTAGACTTCATCATTTCCTCGGCTTCCCATGTGATTTCTTCTACTTACTGATTTTTTCAAAGCACTTTTACAGAAGTTACTTCTTTATTTCTTAACCTCTTAACTTGTCAATCCAGAATAGCAATAGGTACTTCTTCATAGGTGAGATCTTCTGTAATTCGTACATCTTCAGTGGGAACAAAACGAGATGGATCTCCTATGCACTTCCGAAGCATTGAAACATGAAACACTGGATGAACGGTGGAGAGTTCTTGGGGTAGTTCTAATTCATATGAAACTTGACCAAATCTTCGGATAATCTTATATGGCCCTATATAATGCGGACTTAGCTTTCCTTTCTTTCCAAATCTCATTACCCCTTTCATTGGTGATACTTTCAAGAATACCCAATCACCTACGGCAAATTTTAGCCCCCTTCTTCTAATATCGGCATATGATTTGTATCGACTTTGGGCTGTTTTTAACTGCTGTTGTATCACCTTAACCTTCTCCATAGCTTGATGAACAAGGTCAGGCCCAAATAAGGCAGTTTCACCCGCTTCAAACCATCCAATTGGTGATCTACACTTTCTTCCATATAAAGCTTCATAAGGCGCCATTTTAATACTTGAATGATAGCTATTATTGTAGGCAAATTCAATAAGAGATAAATGATCATCCCAACTACCCTTAAAGTCCAATGTACAATCTCATACCATATCTTCAAGTGTTTGGATAGTATGTTTTGCTTGTCCATCTGTCTGAGGACGAAAAGCCTTACTTAAATTCACATGGGTACCCAAACTCTTCTGAAAAGACTTCTAAAAATTTGCAGTAAATTGAGCTCCCCTGTCCGATATAATAGAGATTGGAACTCCGTGCAATTCAACTATCTCTTTAATATACAACTGTGCATAATCTTCAGCTGTGTAGGTGGTGTTGACCGATAGGAAGTGTGCTGACTTGATAAGCTTGTCAACTATTACCCATATGGAATCAAATTTCCAAAGTGTACGAGGCAAACCTGTGATGAAATCCATGTTGATCATATCCCACTTCCAGATTGGTAGATTTATACATTGCATATAACCTCCAGGTTTCTGATTCTCTACTTTTACTTGTTGACAATTTGGACATTGGGCTACAAATTCTGCAATGTTCTTTTACATGTTACCCCACCAATACATTTCTTTCAAATCATGATACATTTTGGTGGCTCTTGGATGAATAGAATACCGTGAATGATATGCCTCTGTCATAATCCGTCTCTGTAGCTCATCTACATTAGGTACACACAATCTACTTTGGCACTGGAGCACTCCTTCTTGCGTAAGATCAAATGCCTTTGTCAAACCTTGTTGCACATTCTCCTTCAGCTGCAATAAAATAGGATCCGCATACTGTTTTTCCTTCACTTCAGCTACTAATGAAGATTCTACCGCATTTTGCACCATAATTTCTTCATCTGGAGTTTCAAGAAGACGAACCCCCAAGCTGGCTAGTTGATGTAGATCCTTAACTATACCTTGCTTTTTCGTGAGCTGGCTGTCAGTGCTTCCTATTGCTTTGCGGCTTAATGCACCGGCTACCACATTTGCTTTTCTCAGATGATATAAGATATCGATATCATAATCTTTTAGTAGTTCCAGCCACCTCCGTTGCCTCAAATTTAGATCCTTCTGCTTGAAAATATACTGCAAACTCTTATAATCAGTATATATGTCAACATGAACCCCATACAAATAGTGGCGCCATATCTTTAAAGCAAATATCACGGTTGCTAGCTCAAGATCATTTGTCGGATAATTTCTCTCATGTGGTCGCTACTGTCTTGAGGCATAAGCTATTACATTACCGTGCTGCATCAATACACATCCTAAGCCTACTCCTGAAGCATCACAATATACCGCATACCCTTCTGTGCCTTCTGGAAGTACCAATACAGGTGTAGAAGTCACTTTATCCTTCAGATCTTGGAAACTCTTTTCACATGCATCATTCCATTGAAACTTGGTTGCCTTGTGTGTTAGCTTTGTTAAAGGTGCATCAATAGAAGAAAATCCTTCAAAAAACCTTCTATAATAACCTGCCAACCCAAGGAAACTACGAATCTCTATAGGTGTCATAGGTCTAGGCCAATTCTTCACAGCTTCTATCTTTTGTGTATCAACCCTTATTCCTTCATCCGACACAATATGACCCAAGAATGCTACAGATTTTAACCAAAATTCACATTTAGAGAACTTTGCATATAACTTACGATCACAAAGAATCTATAACACCTGTCGTAAGTGATTAGCATGGTCCTCTTGTGATCTTGAATAAACCAGAATATCATCTATAAACACTGTCACGAACACATCTAAAAATGACTTGAACACCCTATTTATCAAATCCATAAAAACTGCTGGTGCATTTGTTAGACCAAATGACATAACTAAAAATTCATAATGACCATACCATGTTCGGAAAGCTGTCTTGGGTATATCTTTTTCTCTAACCCTTACTTGATGATAACCCGATCTCAGGTCAATCTTTGAGAAATATTTGGCACCCTGTAATTGATCAAACAAATCATCAATTCTGGGGAGGGGATATTTGTTCTTGACTGTTACCTTATTCAGTTGCCGATAATCAATACACATTATCAACGTGCCATCTTTCTTTCGTACAAATAACACTGGTGCACCCCAAGGGGACAAACTAGGCCTTATGAATCCCTTTTCCAGCAAGTCTTTTAATTGCTCCTTCAATTCCCTTAACTCTGTTGGGGCCATTCTATACGGAGGAATAGAGATAGGCTGAGTGCCTGGAATCACATCAACACCAAACTCTATTTCCCATTCTGGAGGCAAACCTGGAAGATTTTTCGAAAATACATCAAGGAATTCATTTACCACTGGAACTGATTGAAGAGTTGGTGGCTTCACATCGGTATCTTACACTCTTACTAGGTGGCATATGTACCCCTTGGATATCATTTTCCTTGCCTTAAGATAGGAAATAAATTTACCTCTCGGTGCTCCAACATTACCCCTCCATTCAAGGACTATCTTTTATGGGAAATGGAAATGTACCTTCTTAGCTCGGCAATCTACCGTGGCATAACAAGAAGCCAACCGTCCATACCCATTATAACATCAAAATCTACCATTTCCAGCTCAATAAGATCAGCCAATGTATTATGATCACAAACTGTGACCATACAATTACGATAGAATTTCTTAACTATACTCACCCATGGGTGTAGATACTTCAAATGGCTTAACTAATAATTCTGGTGTTCTTTTGAATTTTTTAGCAATCAATGGAGTGACATATGATAGGGTAGATCCCGGATCAATCAATGCATATACATTATGTGAAAAGACGGATAAGGTACCTGTAACCACATCAGGAGAAGCCTCAAAATTCTGCCGATCTGCTAATGCATAAGTACGATTCTGTACTCCACTAGAATTAGCTGCTTCTCTAGCACCTCTACCACGCCCCATAGGCTGTACACCCGATGATGATGATGCAACAGCTGATCCCGTAGGTCGCGCCATAATACCCGTGCCCCTTTGTGGGCACTCTCTCATTATGTGCCCCGACATACCGCACCAAAAGAAAACATTTGTTCCAAATTGGCATTCACCAAAATTAAACTTCTTGCAGTGCTGACACGGCTGACGAGAAAACCTTGATTGACTCATTCTTCCTTGTTCCTGATATCCAACTGTCTTTGAACCCTGAATCCCATTACTTTGCCTAACTTGACTACCTCTAAACCCTCGAAATTGGGATGGAGTACCTGTTGTAGAATAAGAAAATGATGGTCTAGGTGGTCTATTAAAATCCTGAGGCCTAAATTCTCCTTGGGACGCTATGAACTGTGCTATAGGTTTAGCCCTCTTTGACGGTCCTCTTTTAAATTCTTGCGTCCTTCTCCTTTGCCTCTGATCCTCCACTTTCTGTGCAAAAGCTTGTATCCTGGCTATATCCATATTTATATTCAAAGCAGCAATAGTACAATCCCTAACAAAATATGGGTCCAATCTATCCACATACCGATGAACTCTATCGGCCATAGTAGCTACCACATTAGGAGCATACCTGGCCAAAGAGTTAAACCAAAAACTGTACTCTCTGACGCTCATATTCCCTTGACGAAGATTTAACAACTGGTCTGCACGAGCCTCTCAAATCTCATATGGAAGGTAATGATCAAGGGATGCCTCTTTGAATTCTTCCCAACTAGATAGAAGTGCACCGATACCCCTAGATCATTTCCAATCTTCGTACCATAATATAGCCTCTCCTTTTAATCTATACGCTGCAAGCTCAACTGTTTCTATACTAGATATATGCATAACATCTAAATCCCTTTAAATTTGGTCCATGAAATCTTGCGGGTCTTCATTAAGATCTAACCCGATGAACATGGGAGGGTCTAATTTCAGAAAATATTGTGTCCGCCGACTAGCTGCCCTAGTCGTATCATCATTACTTGTCGTTGGGCCAACTTGTCCTTGATTTTATGAAGCAACTATACGAGTCAAAATTTGCACCGCATTCCTTAAATTCTGCTCAGTAGCATTAACAGGTGGTTCTGGGGATACTCCTCTCCTTCCTGGCTCTCCTGGAAATGGAATAGTAGAAGAAGCCAGCGATGCAAACTCGTCTTCAGCCTCACATTGATTAGCTTGTTCAGGTGGTGATTTACTGGTCCCTTCTCCAGCAATCATGTCTACCATTTTACCTCTACCCCTACCTCTTCTTGTAATCGACATTTTGCTATACTGAAGAAACACAAACATAGAATGAATTCAGTGATTGAATATGACTCCATCTACAACTTTGGCTCTACTGCACGATCTAGGAAATGTAGAAAAGAAACAACTCCAAATGTCCCATAGCCTCCTAATTATAAATGTGGTGCACAACACATCCATAAGCAAGACTCTACTCAGTCACGGCTTTGTAGATACCCTATGACGACCCGCTCTGATACCACTTTTGTCACGCCTCAAATCCCATTGGGGCGGACTGGCACCCGAAGTCGTAAAGGCCCAAGAGAACCAACCTATGATCGTATACATTCATATGCATATCACTAAGTGAATAACATTCTGTCACATATAGATACAAGATATCAATGACGGAAGTCATGGAAAGATATTCACATAGATATGAAACTTGGCCGTTAGGTCCACCTCGTCAAAAAGTTAAGACATTCCTTCATTCGTCTTACAATGTCTACAAAGCCTCTAACAGATACATAACTATGCCTAAAGTCGGGACAAGTCCCCGCTTTATACAACTGTTAACACAGTACCAAAACAAGTGACTCAAAAAGCCCTGAACCAATCTGGAGCTCACCAATAGTCTGCAGATGACCCGTATCCTAGTGTGAAGGTCTACTAGCTCCTGTGCATGCAGCAAGTAAAGTAGGTCCCCCAAGGGACATCAGTACTGTTGACACCCAATTTTGACCCTCCTTTCTTTTAATTTATTTTTCTCAGACTTCTAAATTGATAATCTATCAAATTACTTTGTTTTACTATTATTTCTATAATTATTAATAAGAATGAATATTTTCACTATCGAAATCGCTATTTTCATTTTACACTCTTCTTAAACAATTGTTTGTTGTCATCTTATTTTAAGTTTCATACTTATTTATAAGTCATATTTTTATTTTTTTATTTCTTAACTCTAAAAGTTATAATATCATTACTTAATTTTTTACGTATAAAATATTTTGAAGCCCAAAATAATTAGAAAAGAGAAGGTAAAAATGCCAAGGAACTTCAGACCAAATTAGTCCAAAATCGGCCCAAAGAAACACCCGTTAGCCCAAATGATCAGTCAGCCCATACAATGTATGAATAACCCAAAATGCCCCTCACTCCTAAAGCCCCAATTCTAATTCTCAAACCTAGTAGCCGCTTCATTCCATCTCCTACTCCCTTTCTTCTTTGAGCAAAATTCCAAGATCATTTTCACCATGTTCAGATTTTTGTCAAGCCATTTTAGCAAAAGGTTTTCCTCTCACGTTATCTCCTCCCGCTCGTGACACAAAGAGCTAAATTTTGCTCAACAGGGAAGTAGATATGGTACGATTTTTGATCTCTTCCCTTCAAACTCTCTCCTCCTTTTTCTGATTTCTCTGCTATGGAATCACATGGTGACAAAATCAACGTTCAGATTTTAAACGGACATTTTGACCAGCTCTCAAATTTGAATTTTTAAAGTCCCTCCCAAATGCTCATCCTTAGCACTAATTCGCCATTATAAATACTACCTATTTGCACATATTTTAGGAGAGGGGGTCTGGCCGCGATCTCCCTTCTGATCTTTGGCAATATCCTCTAGTTTTAGCTTTCAAAAATACAAGCATTTTCCTCCACCTCTAAATTGATAGCCATTGAGTTTTGATTTTGAAACATTTGCTTTCTTGCGTTCTGGTTCTGTCTTGGTTGAGACTTTAGTTTTCGAGTGCATTCTGAACTCGTCGTTGTTTGATTTCAAGCCTAGACCGGTGACCACAAGCCTCTGTTCACTGCCCCGCAATAGGTGATATTCGCCTCTTTTCCCTTCATTTTTCCTCTGTGATACTATGTCGTGTGAAATTTATATGTCAAGTGTCATTTTTGCTTAGTTTCTCCATTTGTCGAATGCTGATTTTTGCGAGTGACAATAGTAGAATGCTAGCCTACTTGCCCTCTTTATTAGCCTTACACCAGCAGTTCTTAAATGGACAAATTTAGGTGTCAAGAATCAATTTTAGTGGTAATGGTGTTTTAAACGTATTTCTACTTAGCTCGAGTCCTGCGATTTCTTCTTACTATTTTTGTTTTAGTATTAAATAGTTACTACATGAATTAGTTTTTGCTTTCAAGTATTAGTTTATTTTGTCTACAGGTCATGCATTACTTTGCTTAGTTTATTTCTCTTCTATGTATTAGCTCTAACTCACGTCCTTATGCATACACACATATCTTATTATTTAGTCTCTGTACACACTCATTTAGTAAGAGTATATATATAAGCTGCCATCCTTAAAGTTCACGAATCATATTTCTTTCTTCATGTTTTAGAAAGGTGGTATAATTGGTGTTGAAATATGGTGCATTTGATGATTAGTTTGTGCTTAAAAGGCATGTGTTAAAGTGTTTGGTGCTACTTTTATGTAGTTCTTTTACTGCCTATTTTACTTAACCAGCAAGAGTCGCACACTATGCATGTAAAATTTAACAAAATTACATTCTCATTTTGGTTGCTTTTTCAAAAGTAAATCAATCTGGTATTCATTGAGAAGCAAATATGTTCATAGTTAGCTATTTTGAGTTTGTTCAGTATTTGCACATCTCGTCTTTAAACATTATATTCATCGTACTACTTTAGTTGGTTCTATATAACTCAAATTGTCTCACTAATTTCATTACTTTCTCTTTATTTGCATGAACACTTCCGGAGCGAATTGGAGTCTCCATAAAGTCTCTCACCACACAAAAAGTCTCATTTTGGGACTCACCGCCATCGCTAGATTTGAAAATGTGAATCCTCTCTTACAGTTTGTGTCTCCCGCTTCTCAAAAGCTCATTCACACGGACATGGCAAAGGAGCAAGGAATCTGAAAAATACCCCTTTCTATTCTCTTTTAGTCATTATATACTTTATTATGTTTGTTTTCTTGGCGATATTTTGACTTTGTATTATGTGATACTTATTTGCTATTTGCTTTTCTATTTTTAAGACTAGCTACTTTAGTCTTTAATAATTTAGTTTGTTGGGGATGTTGTGGGAGTTTCATTTAGCAAATCTCTTTTTTTTTTAAAAAAAATAAAAATAAAAAAATAGAATAGTTGCACCTTGAGGCATTCTCTTTAGGCCTATAAAGTTTGTTTAGAATTGGTTAAACCCCTTTTCATCGAAAATCTTTTTGTTGTAAAATATCCCAGGAGTCTTGGCTTTGTTTAAAGTTTTTAAACCTTTTCAAACATTTTTATCATGTGACTAGCAACCCTGCTAATTTTTACTAATTAACCTAAGTTTGGCCGGTTAATCGTAGTTTAGCGGATCCTTTAGGGTGCTTAACCCCTTCCCTTTAGGATAAAATAGAACCCTTACCTAGAATCACTTAAGTTGCGTAGACCATAGAATGAAGTCTTTTAGTTTTAATCACTTAGTTTATAATAGGTGTCCTAATTCACCGTAGAATTAATTAGGTGGCGACTTCCTTAAATTACCTTTAGAAGTTTTCCAATATGTTGTAACTCGGTTTGACCCGTGTTAAAATGGGGTATAACAGCTTGGCGACTTCACTGGGGAGATTAGGTTCTTAACCATAACAAACTTAGGTTAATAATTAAGGTTTTTTTATTTGTTTGTTTCACCTTAACTGTTTTGATTTATCATGTTTATGTGGCTTAAATTGTTTTGTTTGCTATTATTTTGTACAAATTGCTTATTTGTTTATCTCTTTATATAAATTGGCATTCCGTTCATATTTCCTCCACTTTTGGGAAACTGACACTCACACACATCGTACACGCGGATTGTACATTGTACTTTCCCAAAAAAATTTCAATTCACCTTATTTTAGAGAGTCGGCGCATACGTGGTGTGAGCGGGAGTTTTACTGACGTGGGAACACGTGCCTTCTCATATAGAAAAATCAAGTCCGTGTCTAGCCAACTCTTAGTATACCTAGGATAGAGCTGAGCCAAAATCTTTTAGGCAGCATCCATCATGTAAACTTAGGAGGCTTAATATACTCGGTATATTAAGTCCATTAGTCAACCTAGCCCAAATGTCCAAGTGGGTTCACAACCTCGAGTGACGCTTATCATTTTAATTGTGCATATTATTTGAAGAATTCTTGTGCTATAATTGTCACGCCCCGAATCCCATCGGAACGGATTGACACTCGTAGCCGACAAGGCCCGAGAGAACCAAGCATTGTCTCTATTCAATCATATGCATGCCATAAGAAACCCAATCACATAATAGCTATAGATACCAACAATGGAATTCATGGAACATGATGTACATATACATATGCGAAACTTGGCCGTTGAGGCCACCAAGTCAGGAACGACATATCCCTTTTACATTTATACACCCACATCCGTCTAAAAAATCCTCTAACAACTGCATTGACCAAAATGAACCAAAAGTCAGGACAAGTCCCCGCTTTATACAACATGTACCACACCAAAACATATGTACAACTGCGACTCAGAGAAGCCCCGAACTAACTGGAGCTCACCAAAGATCTGCAACACTGGCAACCTACTGTGGAGGCCTACTAGTACCTGCAACTGCAGCAAGTAAGGTAAATTCCCCAAGAGGGGTCAGTACGAAGAATGTACTGAGTATGTAAGGCCATATGAAACTTGTAAGATATGAAAATATGTCAAGAACTCATGTTCGAATGTACAACCAATATAGGTAAGTCACAATGTAGATGAGTCACAATTTTGTACTTTGGAAACCATGTATGTTGCTTTCATTACATTCTTTGTATCTTTACTTTCATGATTATTCATCTTTGCCTTTGACCTATGATACCCGGGCCCCGACTGAACAGTGGGTTTTAATCATAACATAGCGTTATGTTGGGATCAGCTCGAGCTAGGCTTATGCCCCTAGAGCTGCCACCCTATGAATCAATGTATATATCGGGATCGGCTCGAGCTAGGTTAGTACCCCTAGAGCTACCACCCATACAACATTTCAGGTTCGGCTCGAGCTAGGTTATTACCCCTAGAGCTGCCCCCTGTCAGGATCGATCCGAGCTAGGCTTATGCCCCTAGGACTGCCATCTGATCCAACAACCTCGGGATCGCCTTGAGCTAGGCAATTTGCCCCCAAAGCTGCCACCCATACTTGATCGTTGATCACAAATGCATTACTTTGTTTATTACTTTGAGATTGATACAATGATAGTCACAACTTTACTTGAAGCTTTGGATCATTAACCAACGAGTGAGAGACATGTGAATAAACATTATTGGAAACATAACATTATTAGAACCATAACACCATTGGAACCTTTGGACAATAATCTATGAACAAGAGACATGAGTATAATCACTATTGGAACATAACCTTATTTGAGCTTTTGGAATATTAACCATGAATATGAGACATGAGATTCACCAATGATCAATGGGTAGAAAATATATGACAATGACCATGGATAACCGGATATATAATACCTTAGCACATTTCGGAATAGGACAAGCGTAATGTCAATGTGAATACTATTTGCCACAGAAAGATACGGACATAGTAACCTTACATACCTTGTATTTGCAATACGAATATATAATCCTAGAGGTGCATAAAATATTCCCGCTCCTTCTTTATGTGTCACTCTACAACACAAATATATAATGGGATTCACATTAACCATCAACTACTTTACAAATGCATATAACATCAATGAGTCACATGTTTTCCCTTAAACATGTCATTTCCCCTTGACAAAATCATTGATGAAATTATTATTCCAAAAATCCCCCAATATTCCATACATTGACCAATACATTATAATCAATACATTTCACCACAACACTTCTCCTTTACACTTTCTTCTCCACACCACATCACAAATAATCCATCAAATTACCTTAATACACCTCATAGCACATATCGGTCAAAATCCCACAATTTACACTTTTAGAAAAATAACAAGTTTAATAACAAAATCACACCATAAATGTTCATATTTTAGCCATACCATGCTCTTTCATTAAGACATCAAGTCTCTTTTCACATTCAAATCACAAAGATGACACATCTTTCACCAAAAGCAAAAATACACTATTCACCATCTTGCCAACATAACTATAATGATATACATAATCTCCCATGCATATAATATATTAATCCATGAGAATAAATACTTATCAAGTCTTGGAATAGGATGATCTTTACCAAAGAGTCCAAAGGAAATATTTGCTTTAGGGTTTGGAACTAAAGAAATGTTTGAGAAATATCTTAAAAGGCATGAGAGTTTTGTGTGAATGAAAATCTGATTTTGAGGACTTTATATAGACCCCAAGTCATACTTAGCCATTCCTTGGCATTAAATGTGGTCAAAGTGGAAGAATGGGTCAATTGTCTCTTTGGGCCATGTCTTTTAATCCCATTTTGGGCCTAAATTTGGGCCCAATAACACATATCCATTAACCAATCAACTTTCATGTATAATTCACCATATATCTAATGTTTAAATAATTCCATAATGTCACGACAATATTCTCTTACGAGATTCTCATTCGTCGTCTCAATCGCAAAAATAGGAATTCTAGTCGCCCATGGCTTCATTGAACATTTTGGATAACTATTTATGTTTCATGATTTGATCATGTAGGAGTATGTAGGCGTGTATTGAAGTGTTTGAAGCTTTAACAATGCTCAAAGAACTCCAAAGAACGAAAAGAAACCATCTAAGATTCGTCGTAGAATTGCGTTACAAAATGAGCGCAGAAGGGCACAATTTGTTGTGCCTTGCGCCACTGCTGCAAAGCAAGGCAGTGGCGCAAGAAATGCACCCTCTTTGAATCAGTGGCTTGCGCCACACCCCCTGAAATAGGGTAGTGGCGCAAGTTTCAGCACCTTGCTGAATTTTTCGGCCATTTCTTCAATACTTCCATATCGTCCAATACCTTATCCAAACACTACAAAATACTTACTTAGTGATCTTAATCATCAAGTAGACATGACTCCAAGTCACCAAATGGGGTTATAATGTGTACGGGGTATTACCCAAATGCTCCACGAAATCACAAAACACCTTCTACGAAGGTCTAATCGCACATATTCGGTACGATATCAAATGTTTCACTAATGACACTATAAAACACATACTCATGGCATCTCAACACCTAGGTAGATATGACCCAAAGGTATCAAGTGAGGTTAGAAAAGTACGGGGTGTTACATTCTTCCCCCCTTAGAAACATTTGTCCTCGAATGTTAACAACATCGTCTTAGGTACAACAAACGCATCTCTATATTAACATACGCATACATAGATACATAATGCTTTTAGATACTTACTTGTTAATGGTCCACATCCACACTGTGAACTTCTTCATCCATTTGAAATAGATGGGGATACTTGGATTTCATCATTTCTTCCGCTTCCCATGTGATCTCCTTTACTTGTTGATTTCTCCAAAGGACTTTTACGGTTGCGACATCTTTATTCGTCAATCTCTTTACTTGTCGATCTAGAATAGCAATGGGTACCTCATCATAAGTAAGATCCTCCATAATTTGAACATCCTCTACGGGAACAATACGAGATGGATCTCCTATGCATTTTCGAAGCATCGAAATATGAAATACCGGATGGACTGAGGAAAGTTCCTGGGGTAGTGCCAACTCATACGCAACTTGCCTAAATCTTCTAATGATTTCATATGGACCTATGTAACGTGGACTCAATTTCCCTTTCTTTCCGAGCCGCATTACCCCTTTCATCGGTGACACCTTTAAAAACACCCAATCACTTATGGCGAATTCAAGCCCTCTTCTTCTAACAGCGACATATGACTTGTGACGACTTTGAGCCATTTGTAACCATTGTTGGATCACTTTAAATTTCTCCATAGACTGATGAACAATATCTGGCCCAAGTAAAGCAGTTTCACCCGCTTCAAACCATCCAATTGGTGATCTACATTTCCTTCCGTACAAGGCTTCATAAGGTGCCATTTTAATACTTGAATGATAGCTATTGTTATACGCAAATTCAATAAGAGGCAAATGGTCATCCCAACTGCCTTGAAAATCTAACGTGCATGCTCGTAGCATATCTTCAAGTGTCTGAATAGTACGTTCTGCTTGTCCATCAGTCTGAGGATGGAAAGCTGTACTCAAATTCACCTGTGTACCCAAACTCTGCTGAAAAGATCTCCAAAAGTGTACTGTGAACTGTGCTCCTCTGTCTGATATAATGGAAAGTGGAATACCAATACAACTTCGCATAATCCTCAGCTGTATAGGTCGTCTTGACTGGTAGAAAATGCGCTGACTTGGTAAGCCTGTCCACTATAACCCATATAGAATCAAACTTTTGCAATGTACGAGGCAAACCTGTAATGAAATCCATATTAATCATATCCCATTTCCAGACTGGAAGATTGATACATTGCATGTAACCTCCCGATTTCTGATGTTCTACTTTCACTTGTTGACAATTTGGGCATTGCGCGACAAATTCTGCAATGTTATTTTTCATATTTCCCCACCAATACACTTCTTTCAATTCATGGTACATTTTAGTAGCACCCGTATGGATAGAATAGCGCGAATGATGCGCCTCTGTCATAATTCGTGTCCTCAACTCATCTACGTCCGGTACACATAATCTGCCTTGACATTGAAGTACCCCTTCTTGTGTAACGTCAAATGCCTTGGGTCAAATTCTGTTGTACATTTTCCTTTAGCTGTAATAAAATAGAATCCGCAAACTACTTCTCTTTCACTTCAGCTATCAAGGAGGATTCTGCTGCATTTTGCACCATAACCCTTTCATCTGGAGATTCAATAAGCCGAACTCCCAAGCTGACTAGTTGATGTAGATTTTTGATTATCTCTTTCTTTTCAGTCAACTGGCCACTAGTGTTTTCTACTGCCTTGCGGCTCAATGCATCAGCTACTACAATTGCTTTGCCTGGATGATAAAGAATATCAATATCATAGTCTTTTAAGATCTCTAACCACCTTCGCTGCCTCAAATTGAGTTCCTTCTGCTTAAAGAGATATTGTAAACTTTTGTGATCTATATAGATATCAACATGAACTCCATACAAATAATGACGCCATATCTTTAAAGCAAAAACCACCGCTGCTAACTCAAGATCATATGTGGGATAATTTTTCTCGTGTGGCCACAACTGTCGTGAGGCATATGCTATGACATTACTGTGTTGCATAAATACACATCCGAGGCCAACCCCGGAAGCATCACAATACACTACATAACCTTCGGTACCTTTGGGAAGCACTAAAACTAGTGTGGAGGTTAATTTATCTTTCAACCTTTGGAAGCTTTTCTCGCACGCATCATTCCACTGAAATTTTACTGCCTTATGTGTAAGCTTTGTTAACGGTGCATCAATGGAGGAAAAACCTTCCACAAATCTTCTGTAATAACCTACCAGTCCAAGAAAACTACGAATCTCTTTGGGTGTCATAGGTCTTGTCCAATTTTTAACTGCTTCGATATTTTGTGTATCAACCTGTATACCTTCATCTGACACAATGTGGCCCAAGAATGCAACTGATTTTAACCAAAACTCACACTTAGAGAACTTGGCATACAACTTACGCTCACGAAGAATCTGTAACACCTTTCGTAAGTGATTAGCATGGTCCTCTGGTGATCTTAAATAAACTAGGATGTCATCTATAAATACCGTGACGAACACGTCCAGAAATGGCTTAAACACCCTATTCATCAACTCCATGAACACAGCTGGTGCATTTGTTAGTCCAAATGACATAACTAAAAATTCATAATGACCATATCGTGTTCGGAAAGCTGTCTTGGGCACATCTTCTTTGCTAACTCTGACTTGATGGTAACCCGACCTCAAGTCGATCTTTGAAAAACACTTGGCACCCTGTAACTGATCAAACAAATCATCAATCCGAGGGAGGGGATATTTGTTCCTGATCGTTACCTTATTCAGTTGTCGATAGTCGATGCACATTCTCAATGTGCTATCTTTCTTCCGTACAAATAATATCGGTGCACCCCACGGGGACATACTAGGCCTAATGAAGCCTTTATCAAGCAAATCTTTCAATTGCTCTTTCAATTCACGTAATTCTGCTGGAGCCATTCTATATGGAGGAATAGATATAGGCTGAGTGCCCGGAATCACATCAATGCCAAATTCTACTTCCCGTTCTGGGGGTAAGCCTGGAAGATCCTCTGGGAATACATCTAGAAATTCATTGACCACTGGAACCGACTGCAGAGTTAGTGGTTCCACATCATTATCTTTTACCCGTACTAAATGACATATGTAACCCTTAGCAATCATTTTCCTGGCTTTCAGATAGGAAATAAATCTTTCTCGTGGTGCCCCTACATTACCCTGCCATTCAAGAACATTTTCTTGCAGAAAACAAAATTGCACCTTCTTGGCCCGGCAGTCTACCGTAGCATAACAAGAGGCCAACCAATCCATTGCCATGATCACATCAAAATCCCCCATGTCTAATTCAATGAGATCGGCCAATGTATCATGACCACACACCGTTACCACACAATTACGATATACTCTTTTTGCAACAATATATTCACCGACCGGTGTAGACACTTCAATTAATTTACTTAATAATTCTGGTGCCTTTGTAAATTTCGCAGCAACCAATGGAGTAACATAGGAAAATATAGAACCTGGGTCAATCAATGCATATACACTATACGAGAATATGGATAATGTACCTGTGACAACATCAGGGGAAGCCTCTGAATTCTGTTGGTCCACTAAAGCATAAGTGAGATTCTAGACCCCACTAGTACTGGCTGATCCTCTGGCCCCTCTACCATGGCCAACAGGCTGCACTCCTCGGCCCAGTGAAGGAACCGATGCTGATGATGCAATGGCCGATCCTGTCGGTCGTGCTATACCACTCATGCTCCTCTGGGGACACTCTCTCATCATGTGTCCTGTCATGCCACACCAGAAACAAGTATTTTTCCCCACTCTACATGTACCTGTATGAATACACCCGCAGTGCTGACACTGCTGATGAGGAAAACCTGCTGCCTGTGATCCGTGACCTCTACTACTTTGCCCAGCTGGATCACCTCTAAACCCTCTAAACTAAGAGTGTGCACCTGCTGTGGAATGTGAGAATGCTGGTCTAGGTGGTCTAGGAAATATACGGGGCCTAGATCCTCGTTGGGACATCATAGGTGGTCCCATAGGTCTAGCCCTTTTGGACTGTCTCCTATCAAATTCATGTACCCTTCGTCTTTGCCTTTGATCTTCCATTTTATGGGTGAAGGACTGAATTCTCGCTATATCCATGTATTTGTTCAAGGCCGCGATGGTGCAATCCCTTACCAAATATGGCTCTAGTCTGCCTACGTATCTATGGACCCTGTCTGTCATCATAGCCACAACATTTGGCGCATATCGAGCCAAGGAATTAAATTATAAACTGTATTCCCTGACACTTAGATTTCACTGACAAAGATTTAAGAACTGATCCGTACGTGCCTCATGGATCTCATAGGGCAAGTAATGATCAAGGAAAGCTGTTTTAAATTCTTCCCAATTTGGTGGATTTGCACTAATCTCACGGGATTTCTTCCAATCCTCGTACCACAATATTGCCTCCCCTTTCAATCTGTATGCAACAAGTTCAACTGTCTCTACCCCCGTCACGTGCATAACTTCCAAGGCCCTCTGAATTTGATCCACGAGGTCCTGTGGATCTGCTTTTGGATCTGACCCTGTGAAGATAGGAGGGTCCAGTTTCAAGAAATCCTATGTTCTACAACTCGCCACTCTAGTTGCATCATCATCATGTGTCATTGGACCAGCTCGTCCTTGACTCTGGGCTGCCACTAACTGCGTCAACATATGAACTGCATTTCTAAGATCCTGGTCCGTAGTATTGACTGGTAGTTCTACAGGTACGCTTCTCCTACTTGACTCTTTTGGTACAGAGGGAGTGGAGGAAGCTCGTGACACAAATTCATGCTCAGTATCGCCTTGATTAACTTGATCAGGTGGTGGTATACTGGTTCCTTGACCAGCAATTCTATCCATTCTCTTACTTTTTCCTCGACCTTTTCTTGTCATCGGCATTTTCTATATCAAAGAAAAATCAATCACCATGGTCAGATATGATTTAACTTACAATACTGGCTCTCTTACACGATCTAGGAATGAAGAAAAGAAACAACATCCTAAATGCCCTGTAGCCTCCTACTTATAAATATGGTGCACAACACATTGATAAGTAAGACTCTACTCAGACACGGCTTTGTAGACACCCTTAGAACGACCTGCTTTGATACCACTTTTGTCACGCCCCGAATCCCATCGGGACGGATTGGCACTCGTAGCCGACAAGGCCCGAGAGAACCAAGCATTGTCTCTATTCAATCATATGCATGCCATAAGAAACCCAATCACATAATATCTATAGATACCAACAATGGAATTCATGGAACATGATGTACATATACATATGCGAAACTTGGCCGTTGAGGCCACCAAGTCAGGAACGACATAGCCCTTTTACATTTATACACCCACATTCGTCTACAAAAGCCCCTAACAACTGCATTGACCAAAATGAACCAAAAGTCGGGACAAGTCCCCGCTTTATACAACATTTACCACACCAAAACATATGTACAACTATGACTCGGAGAAGCCCCGAACTAACTGGAGCTCACCAAAGATCTGCAACACTGGCAACCTACTGTGGAGGCCTACTAGTACCTGCTCCTGCAACAAGTAAGGTAAATTCCCCAAGAGGGGTCAGTACGAAGAATGTACTGAGTATGTAAGGCCATATGAAACTTGTAAGCTATGAAAATATGTCAAGCGCTCATGTTCGAATGTACAACCAATATAGGTAAGTCACAATGTAGATGAGTCACAATTTTGTACTTTGGAAACCATGTATGTTGCTTTCATTACATTCTTTGTATCATTACTTTCATGATTATTCATCTTTACCTTTGACCTGTGATACCCGGGCCCCGACTGAACAGTGGGTTTTAATCATAACATAGCGTTATGTTGGGATCGGCTCGAGCTAGGCTTATGCCCCTAGAGCTGCCACCCTATGAATCAATGTATATATCGGGATCGGCTCGAGCTAGGTTAGTACCCCTAGAGCTGCCACCCATAGAATATTTCAGGTTCGGCTCGAGATAAGTTATTACCCCTAGAGCTGCCCCCTGTCAGGATCGGTCCGAGCTAGGCTTATGCCCCTAGGACTTCCCCCTAATCCAACAACCTCAAGATCGGCTTGAGCTAGGCAATTTTCCCCCAAAGCTGTCACCCATACTTGATCATTGACCACAAATGCATTACTTTGTTTATTACTTTGAGATTGATACAATGATAGTCACAACTTTACTTGAAGCTTTGGATCATTAACCAACGAGTGAGAGACATGTGAATAAACATTGTTGGAAACATAACATTATTAGAACCATAACACCATTGGAACCTTTGGACAATAATCCATGAACAAGAGACATGAGTATAATCACTATTGGAACATAACCTTATTTGAGCTTTTGGAACATCAACCATGAATATGAGACATGAGATTCACCAATGATCAATGAGTAGGAAATATATGACAATGACCATGGATAACTAGATATAGAATACCTTAGCACATTTCGGAATAGGACAAGCGTAATGTCAATGTGAATACTATTGCCGCAGAAAGATACGGACATAGTAACCTTACATACCTTGTATTCGCAATACGAATATATAATTCTAGAGTTACATACAATAGTCCCGCTCCTTCTTTATGTTTCACTCTACAACACAAATATATAATGGGATTCACATTAACCATCAACTACTTTACAAATGCATATAGCATCAATGAGTCACATGTTTGCCCTTAAACATGCGATTTCCCCTTGACAAAACCATTGATGAAATTATTATTCCAAAAATCCCCCAATATTCCATACATTGACCAATACATGATAATCAATACATTTCACCACAACACTTCTCCTTTACACTTTCTTCTCCACACCACATCACAAATAATCCATCAAATTACCTTAATACACCTCATAGCACATATCGGCCAAAATCCCACAATTTACACTTTTAGAAAAATAACAAGTTCAATAACAAAATCACACCATACATGTTCATATTTTAGCCATACCATGCTCTTTCATTAAGACATCAAGTCTCTTTTCACATTCAAATCACAAAGATGACACATCTTTCACTAAAAGCAAATATACACTATTCACCACCTTGCCAACATAACTATCATGATATACATAATCTCCCATGCATATAATATGTTAATCCATGAGAATAAATACTTACCAAGTCTTGGAATAGGATGATCTTTACCAAAGAGTCCAAAGGAAATATTTGCTTTAGGGTTTGGAACTAAAGAAATGTTTGAGAAATATCTTAAAAGGCATGAGAGTTTTGTGTGAATGAAAATCTGATTTTGGGGACTTTATATAGACCCCAAGTCATACTTAGCCATTCCTTGGCATTAAATGTGGTCAAAGTGGAAGAATGGGTCAATTGCCTCTTTGGGCCATGTCTTTTAATCCCATTTTGGGCCTAAATTTGGGCCCAATAACACATATCCATTAACCAATCAACTTTCATGTATAATTCACCATATCATGTTTAAATAATTCCATAATGTCACGACAATATTCTCTTACGAGATTCTCATTCGTCGTCACAATCGCAAAAATAGGAATTCTAGTCGCCCATGGCTTTATTGAACATTTTGGATAACTATTTATGTTTCATGATTTGATCATGCAGGAGTATGTAGGAGTGTATTAAAGTGTTTTAAGCTTTAACAATGCTCAAATAACTCCAAAGAACGAAAAGAAACCATCCAAGAATCGCCGTAGAATTGCGTTACAAAACGAGCGCAGAAGGGCACAATTTATTGTGCCTTGCGCCACTGCTGCAAAGCAAGGAAGTGGCGCAAGAAATTCACCCTCTCTGAATCAGTGGCTAGCGCCACACCCCCTGAAACAGGGTAGTGGAGCAAGTTTCAGCACCTTGCTGAATTTTTTGGCTACTTCTTCAATACTTGCATATCGTCCAATACCTTATCCAAACACTACAAAATACTTACTTAGTGATCTTAATCATCAAGTAGACATGAATCCAAGTCACCAAATGGGGTTATAATGTGTATGGGGTATTACCCAAATGCTCCACGAAATCACAAAACACCTCCTACGAAGGTCTAATCGCACATATTCGGTACGATATCAAATGTTTCACCAATGACACTATAAAACACATACTCATGGCATCTTAACACCTAGGTAGATATGACCCCAAGGTATCAAGTGAGGTTAGAAAAGTACGGGGTGTTACAATAATGTGGACCATTTGCTATAAATTAATTAGACTTTAGGTGGGAGGGTACAACTAACCTTTTTGTTATGCAGATAATTATAAGGATCTCGAGCGTTGGTTGGTCGATGGAGATCAAAAATGTCATGGGATGAAGAAACTTAGACATGACGAAGAAATGCACATATTAGAGAATATTTTGTTGTTAATTTTTTTTTTTCTTCTTTTGGGCATGTAGGCTTAAGGCCATATTTATATTTCATATTGGGATAGATTTTTTTAATTAATTGAAAATAATGGAATGACATATTATGGCACATTTTTTTTTTCAAATACGCGTTAGTCCTACCTCCGGCATAAAGGACCCACCTTTATTTAGGGCGTTTTATACTTGTGTTACGTGTTTTGAAAGATTAGTTGTTCTTTTACTTGCTACATGACCTATGTGAATTTTATTTGTTACATATTTTAATTATTTACTAACTTCACCTTTGTTTCTCCTTAATTTCAGAGAAGAGAATTAAATTCATATTTATTTGTCTCTTTACTTGATTACTTATTGCAATTTTTATATGTTTTTCTATCATGTTCATACTTTATTTATTTTATAATTATATAATTTAAATACTTGCGCGCTTAGTGCACATAAACGATTCTAGAACGCCATTTAGGAAATTATCTTAAGCTCGCCCAAACTCTTAGTGCTTCAATTAAGATTTTCGTCTGTTTTCATTTTTCGATCTTCTATAAGGTTCTCTTTCGTTAAAATTTTTAGCGTATTTAATTCTTCATTATTTTAAAATTATTCTTTCGAGTTTTTCAATACTCGTATCCACACAATTTGCTTTAAAATTTTCTTTCTGCTATATTAACGTGGGCATAATTCTCACAATTAGGAGTAATACTTTATCCGTTTATGCTTTCCTAAGTCAATTTTGCTAGAATCGTGCTAAGATTCAAACTTTTTAGATCGTTATCTTTTCAAGCTCTTCTAAGTTCCTCCTTTACGGGTGTTATCCTTTGTCTCTAACAATGAAACATTTAGCCCATTAGTCCCATGCTTCGTGGTATCTATTTAGTGTCGATCTACGTCATGAAGCTTTTACTTATGCTCTCAGATTCTTCCATTTTATCAGTGACCTTCGCACATTTGTTGCTTCTTATATAGGTAGATGTTCAATTTATTCGTGCAAACTACTAAATCGTATTTGACGACATTTGTTCGATTTTCTCCGTCAAATTGTCCAAGAGAGACATTTCAAGTTTGATACTTCTCGAGAGTTTCACTCATTCAAAATGCTTGTGTCGTTCCTATCTTGGAATTATTAAGATTGATCTTTCTGTAATTATTTTAAATTCAAGTTTTGGCATGCAAGTCGAGGGAAATTCTATTGGAAGACATTGTCTTCTTCCTAGATAATTTTTCAACCCGCCAAGGCTAGATTAAAATTTTGAGTCATTCACAATCCTTGTCTTAGCAAAAGTTTAACTTTCGTGCACTCTATTTCCTTATTAATTATTTTTCATTATCTCGAGTTTATATCCCTAATAGGACTTGATCCATTAGGTTCTTTTTAATCATATTTCTAAATACTTCATTCTTAGCCTTCCATATACCTATTCTTATCAAGTGTTTCATTTCTCTTCGAAAGGTTGACTTAAGTTGACCACCAAAGATAATTCAAGGACGATATGACCGACCAAATTACTGTGATTGACCTAGTTGAAGATGAGTTTGACGCTGAAGAACCAGCGTCATACCAAGACAAAATTGCTAAGCTTGAGACAAAAGTGTCACAAATGGAGCAAGAAATTGACAACATGAAAAGAATGATTGTCAGCCTTAAGAACTTGGAAGCATACTCACCCCTTCACGCTGCAACCTTTCCCACCTTTGATTATAATGCCCCACTTTTCTCTAACATAGGCTCGTCTATTCCTAAGGAGACATTCAACAATTTGGCAGAGACAAGCAAGGATGGAGAAAACGGTGGAAGACATTTCAATGTTGAGACTAATCAGATTTTCTTTACAAATGAGCTTGCTTTACCTTTTGAGACAGATCATGGAAATATTCCAATGTATGACGGGGTAGGCAATCCCGTAGATCACCTAAAGACATATGTTGATTGGGTGAGAAATATTGGGCAGGACAATGAACTAAAGATGAGACTTTTTGTTAGGACGCTCACGGGGCACGCTTTGATGTGGTATGCAAATCAAAATATGCGAAAATTGTTTTCTTGGGGCGATCTAGTTGATAATTTTGTCAAGCATTATAGGTCTCCTAGAAATATCCCTAGAGGAGTTGGTCTATTGAAAAGGAAATCTACAGAGTTTCCTAAGGGTCCAAAAGGAAAAGAACCAAATTATTCCTTTCCCGTACTTTTGCTAGCACTTATAATGAAGCCGGGTGGAACTCCAACAATGGTTTCATTGAGCATGACGATTAGAGTGCAGTGGGATTTCATTTAAAATATGTCATCTAGCAAGTATGTAGTGGGATGGTTAGTTTTTGGGCAACATCTTTTTGGTAGCAACTATGTACTTTTGTGAACTTAAATGACTAATCTTTTGTATGTTTTTAAATTTCCTTTTATGTAAGCCGAACTACGGTTGACCTGATTTCCTTGGTGGATACGTAGGCAGCCCACATAGGGACTCGGTCATATTAGCATAGGATTTCAACATCCTTCTTGCATGTAACTGGAACTACGTTCGACATGATTTCCTGTCGGACACAGGATACGTAGGCAGCCTACATAAGGCTCGGTCTCTTTATTATAAAATTTTTATATTCCCCCAGTAAGGAGAAAGCAACTGGGGCAGAATTTTTGCACGCAAAGACGAGGCATCATCATTAGGTTTGTCTTCAAGACTAGAGCAAATTTTGGGATACGCAGAGTTAGCAAAGCATGAGGATCAAGTTAGATCCAAGCTTTGGTGTTCGACTTAAGTCAACTTTTCTTCTAATTACTACTCCAAATCAGTTTTCACTTTCCTTTCACATCTCAAGCGTTAGAGCCTACTAACTAAGAAGCCTTTTGATCTACTTGTTTCTAGTCTAGGGCTCTTAGGCAATTTTTGGACTAATCTATTTTATCAAATATTTTTTACTATTTATTATTATTATCATTATTATTATTTCCTACGTATATTCTCATGCACTAACATTTTATTTTGTGTTTAGAGTTTTATTTAAAGGTTGCCTAGCATTGAACACTGTTTTGGCCGCGAATTTGCATCAAGGACGATACTAATGGCAGACAAATTTGAAGCGATTGCTACCGGTATGGGTTTAGTGCAAGCACAGAATGATAATGACAAGAAGAATGTGTTCCGAAGAAATATTTTGATCGATTTTCCCAATACCTTTAACCTTCTTCCTACCATTACCACGACTTCCACCTCAATCAAAAACTTTTGTTTAACCATATCTCCTCGCCCAACTCCTACCTATACAATCTCTCCGCAAATGTCATCAATATATGCTATCACTCCCAAAAATTTTCAGCTTACCATGATTCCAAATATCCACTCTCCCACAATTGTTCTTCCATCCAAGGAAAATAAGCATGACCAGCTAGCAGTTTGTCAATATGCTAGACGTGGAAAGGAGATCCAATCAATGTGCCATGAAAATCTAGGGAAAGAACTCCACACTCTAAGAAAAACACTTGATGAAGAGTTGCGCTTAAGAAAGTACTAGAGTCTAAAGTATGAAGACTTGTGTGTGCACCCAAATGTTGAGCTTCCTCCAGGGTACAAGCTACCAAAATTTAACACTTTCAGCGGGGAAGGAAATCCCGTTGCTCACTTAAAGGACTACTGCAGCAGATTAATTTGAATTGGACATGATTAAGCCTTGCGAATGATACTATTCATTCAAAGTTTATCAGGGTTGGCACTCTCTTGGTACACCAAGCAAGACTTTAGCAAATGGCACTCGTGGGAAGATATGGCTTGTGACTTTGTAAATCAATATGAGTTCAATATCGGAGGCGATCCGCACATGACCGATTTGCTCAAAGTAAAGAAAATGCCGTATGAATCTTTTCAAGCATATGACACATGATGGAGGTTAGAAGCTTCAAAGATACATCCCCCACTCCCCGAGGAGGAATTGATCTCAGCCTTCATCCAAATTCAAAAAGGCTTATATTATGATAAATTGTTTGGAAATTGTGCACGCAACTTCTCCGCTTTGATTCGAATTGGCAAAGAGATAGAAAGTGGCATTCAAGAAGGAAGAATTGCAGAAAACTTAGCAACACAAGTTGTTCATCCAGCTTCCCAACCAAAGATGTCAGAAAATCTGCAAAGAGAAAACAACTCAGTTTTCATGCATCAATCGCAATGCCATCAAAGTCACCAATTTTTGCAAACTCATGCTTCTTATGACCTTTGCAATTTGCATCTCCAGCCTCGCTTCCATAAAATTTTTTAGAATAGTTCCCAGCAACAGTTTCACCAAGTACAATCTACCTCGCGACCACAGAAGAAGATGAAATCTTTCTCCTTCACTCCTCTGGATGAGCCATTATCCAATATATTTGACAAATTGAGAACTAAGGGACTTCTGCAACCCAAAAAAGGATTCATACCTAAGTATCCATCTCCAAACTTTGATTTATCCAAAAGTTGTGCGTATCATTCAAATATTCAAGGACATGACACTGAAGATTGTCCAGCACTAAGATTCAAGATTCAAAGCATGATTGAAAGTGGAAAAATAAAGTTGCAGCAAGAGCCTCTAACCATCAATGGTAATGGGGAAAACAAGGGTACAATTTTTGTTAAGGGTGATCCATCAAAATTGGCACCAAGGCATTTGAAAAGAAAGAGTGCAACAAGTCTAGAGGACTCACAAGGGCATCATTTTGCAACTTGAGATTATCATTCTCTTTTTCCCTCCTTTATGATTAGCTGCTATTTTTGCAACCCGTTTCTAGCCTTTTGTATGAACTACGTTTGACCTGATTCCTGTTAGTAGCGGGATACGTAGGCGGCTATTCTGGGTTCAGTCACGATATTATAAAAAATTCATTTCCCACCATAACCAAAATTGGGACAGCTTTGCAGATAGCCTATCATTATTTTGACTAAGCAGGCATCATCAAAATGCAACAATGTCATAGCTATAAGAAGCGCAAATTCAACGCCAAAGCTTTATGGTTCAATGCAAGGCAACCTTATTCTTTTGTACTAACAAATTTTTCTTTGAGTAATATAGAGCTTATTTTAGTTATTCTTAAAGGATAATACTTGCAAACAAAGCTCAAACCTCAAGAAAGGCAGCACAAGATTCAGATGAAGCACAGAATGAGGCAAAATCAATGCGTTTTAAATTTCAAAAAATTATAATTTTCTTTCAGTACAGGAACTTCTTTCATCGCAAATTTAATCAAAGTGGAAGATCCCAAATTATGGGTACCACATTATGAATAGTCACTAATGTGGCATTGCATCATTAATGTTTGCTATTGCAAAAGCACCGCACCTTAGATATTTACTACCGCAAAGGTACTGCACCAGACTTTCGGCACTGATTTACAAATGCTTGTTACTATGCAAAAATCACATCAAGCTCTCTGCACTGCATCAACATTCGTAAGTTTGCATTACACATTGGGTCCGTCCACCTTATAATAGGACATATTGGGTTCGTCCACCCTAGAATAGGACATAATGGGTTGTCCGCCCTAAAATAGGACATATTGGGTTCATCCACCCTAAAATAGGATATGCTGGCATATTGGGTTCATACACCCTAAAATAGGACACTTTGGGTCTATCCACCCTAAAATAGGACATGTTGGGTTAGTCTGCCCTCTAATAAGACATTTTATGCGTGTCTGCTTTCAAATGCATATTTATGCTTGCATGCTTTTAATTGAACATCCCGCAATGCCTTATTTATTTATTTATTTTTTAATTAGTTAAGCACTGCATGCTATCTTTTGAATTTCTTGAAAAAATCATGATTAATTACTCATTTGTCTTTTATTGATCATTGTTTTTCAGTTTGATAAATTTTGCAGGCATATAATTTGACACATTGGGTCCGTCCACCCTAAAATAGGACATTTTGGGTCCGTCCACCCTAAAATAGGACATTTTGGGTCCGTCCACCCTAAAATAGGAGACTTTGGGTTCATCCACCCTAAAATAGGACATATTGGGTCCGTCCACCCTAAAATAGGATATTTTGGGTTCGTCCACCCTAAAATAAGACATATTGGGTTAGTCTGCCCTCTAATAAGACATTTTATGTATGTCTGCCTTCAATTGCATATTTATGCTTGCTTGCCTTTACTTGAACATCTCGCAATGCCTTAATTAATTATTTATTTTTTAATTAGTTAAGCACTGCATGCTATCTTTTGAATTTCTTGAAAAATCAAGCTTAATTACTCATTTGTCTTTTATTGAGCATTGCATTTCAGTTTGATGAATTTTGTAGGCATATAATTTAATGCATTGGGTTTGTCCACCCTAAAATAGGATACTTTGGGTTCGTCCACTCTAAAATAGGACATTTTGGGTTCGTCCACCCTAAAATAGGACATATTGGATTCGTCCATCCTAAAATAGGACATGTTGGGTCCATCCACCCTAAAATAGGATATTTTGGGTTCGTCTACCTTAAAATAGGACATATTGGGATAGTCTGCACTCTAATAAGACATTTTATGCATTTCTGCCTTCAATTAGATATTTATGCTTACTTGCCTCCAATTTAACATCTCGCAATGCCTTAATTATTTATTTTTAATTAGTTAAGCACTGCATGCTATCGTTTGAATTTCTTGAAATGTCAAGCTTAATAATTCATTTGTTTTTATTATTATTAAGCACGATTTTTGCTAATATTTCTACTTAGTTTGATGAATTTTGCAGGCATATAATTTGAAGTTATTATTTTGAAATACCGTATATTCGACTAATCGCATCTAAAGAACCAGTTCAGAATGGATGCATTTGTCTTATGATCTTTGTCGTAAGATTTTTTTTTTATTTACATTTTTTTGCTTTACTCTATTTTGCTAACGATTTTATCAAGACTTTTTCGGAAGCACAACCTACATGCAACAACAAAAGACACATCACAACGTGGAACTTTATATTAGCAGTGAACTGGGGCAATTTGTTGGAGAGTCAAGCTCACCAACAATGGTCAAAGGTCTACCTCGAATTCTGCTCAACTCTACTCCCAAGTACGCTTCCTTAATCATAATGCCCAGTGTCATCATAATTCGACACTGGGACAATTTTTGCAAGCTCGCGTCTACCTTGTTTCCTAACTCATAAGTATTATAAGTCTTGAACTACATATGACCTGATTCTCGTGGAACCCGAGATATGTAGGCGACTCAAAATGAGTTTCGGTCATAATCTTTAAAACGTCTTCACGATCCTCGCAAAATCTTCTACTCCATAGTTTTTCCAACACCCATATTTTCTCAAACCAATTTCAAGGTCGTATTTGTGGTCGGGAAAAAATTGGCTACTACGTCAACTTCTTTGCCCAAAAACCCTTACATCATCTCCGGTCAAAGAGGGACAAGCTGTTGACACCCAATTTTGACCCTCCTTTCTTTTAATTTATTTTTCTCGGACTTCTAAATTGACAATCTATCAAATTACTTTGTTTTACTATTATTTCTATAATTATTAATAAGAATGAATATTTTCACTATCGAAATCGCTATTGTCATTTTACACTCTTCTTAAACAATTGTTTGTTTTCATCTTATTTTAAGTTTCATACTTATTTATAAGTCATATTTTTGTATTTTTTATTTTTTTTATTTCTTAACTCTAAAAGTTATAATATCATTACTTAATATTTTACGTATAATATATTTTGAAGCCCAAAATAATTCGAAAAGAGAAGGTAAAAATGCCAAGGAAATTCAGACCAAATTAGTCCAAAATCGGCCCAAAGAAACACCCGTTAGCCCAAATGATCAGTCAGCCCATACAATGTATGAATAACCCAAAATGACCCTCACTCCTAAAGCCCCAATTCTAATTCTCAAACCTAGTAGCCGCTTCATTCCATCTCCTACTCCCTTTCTTCTTTGAGCAAAATTCCAAGATCATTTTCACCATGTTCAGATTTTTGTCAAGCCATTTTAGCAAAAGGTTTTCCTCTCACGTTATCTCCTCCCGCTCGTGACACAAAGAGCTAAATTTTGCTCAACAGGGAAGTAGATATGGTACGATTTTTGATCTCTTCCATTCAAACTCTCTCCTCCTTTTTCTGATTTCTCTGCTATGGAATCACATGGTGACAAAATTAACGTTCGAATTTCAAACAGACATTTTGACCAGCTCTCAAATTCAAATTTTCAAAGCCCCGCCCAAATGCTCATCCTTAGCACTAATTCGCCATTATAAATACTACCTCTTTGCACACATTTTAGGAGAGGGGGTCTGGCCGCGATATCCCTTCTGATCTTTGGCAATATCCTCTAGTTTCAGATTTCAAAAACGCAAACATTTTTCTCCGCCTCTAAATTGATAGCCATTGAGTTTCGGTTTTGAAACATTTGCTTTCTTGCGTTCTGGTTCTATCTTGGTTGAGACTTTAGTTTTCGAGTGCATTCTGAACTCGTCGTTGTTTGATTTTGAGCCTAGACCGGTGACCAAAGCCTCTGTTCACTGCCCCGCAATAGGTGATATTCGCCTCTTTTCCCTTCATTTTTCCTCTGTGATAATATGTCGTGTGAAATTTATGTGTCAAGTGTCATTTTTGCTTAGTTTCTCCATTTGCTGAATGCTGATTTTTGCGAGTGACAATAGTAGAATGCTAGCCTGCTTGCCCTCTTTATTAGCCTTACACCAACAGTTCTTAAATGGACAAATTTAGGTGTCAAGAATCAATTTTAGTGGTAATGGTGTTTTAAACGTATTTCTGCTTAGCTCGAGTCCTGCGGTTTCTTCTTACTATTTTTGTTTTAGTATTAAATAGTTACTACATGAATTAGTTTTTGCTTTCAAGTATTAGTTTATTTTGTCTACAGGTCATGCATTACTTTGCTTAGTTTATTTCGCTTCTAAGTATTAGCTCTAACTCACGTCCTTATGCATACACACATATCTTATTATTTAGTCTCTGTACACACTCATTTAGTAGGAGTATATATATAAGCTGCCATCCTTAAAGTTCACGAATCATATTTCTTTCTTCATGTTTTAGAAAGGTGGTATAATTGGTGTTGAAATATGGTGCATTTGATGATTAGTTTGTGCTTAAAAGGCATGTGTTAAAATGTTTGGTGCTACTTTTATGTAGTTCTTTTACTGCCTATTTTACTCAACCAGCAAGAGTCGCACACTATGCATGTAAAATTTAACAAAATTACATTCTCATTTTGGTTGCTTTTTCAAAAGTAAATCAATCTGGTATTCATTGAGAAGCAATTATTTTCATAGTTAGCTATTTTGAGTTTGTTCAGTATTTGCACATCTCGTCTTTAAACATTATATTCATCGTGCTACTTTAGTTGGTTCTATATAACTCAAATTGTCTCACTAATTTCATTACTTTATCTTTATTTGCATGAACACTTCCGGAGAGAATTGGAGTCTCCATAAAGACTCTCACCACACAAAAAGTCTCATTTCGGGACTCACCGCCATCGCTAGATTTGAAAATGTGCATCCTCTCTTACACTTTGTGTCTCCCGCTTCTCAAAAGCTCATTCACACGGACATGGCAAAGTAGCAAGGAATCTGAAAAATACCCCTTTCTATTCTCTTTTAGTCATTATATACTTTATTATGTTTGTTTTCTTGGTGATATTTTGACTTTGTATTATGTGATACTTATTTGTTCTTTGGTTTTCTATTTTTAAGACTAGCTACTTTAGTCTTTTAATAATTTAGTTTGTTGGGGATGTTGTGGGAGTTTCATTTAGCAAATCTCTTTTTTTTTTTATAAAAAATAAAATAAAATAAATAAAAAATAGAATAGTTGCACCTTGAGGCATTCTCTTTAGGCCTATAAAGTTTGTTTAGAATTGGTTAAACCCCTTTTCACCGAAAATCTTTTTGTTGTAAAATATCCCAGGAGTCTTGGCTTTGTTTAAAGTTTTTAAACCTTTTCAAACGTTTTTATCATGTAACTAGCAACCCTGATAATTTTTACTAATTAACCTAAGTTTGGCCGGTTAACCGTAGTTTAGCGGATCCTTTAGGGTGCTTAACCCCTTCCCTTTAGGATAAAATAGAACCCTTACCTAGAATCACTTAAGTTGCGTAGACTATAGAATGAAGTCTTTTAGTTTTAATCACTTAGTTTATAATAGGTGTCCTAATTCACCGTAGAATTAATTAGGTGGCGACTACCTTAAATTACCTTTAGAAGTTTTCCAATATGTTGTACCTCGGTTTGACCCGTGTTAAAATGGGGTATAACAAGTACGAAAGAATGTACTGAGTATGTAAGGCTATAAGTAACTACATGAAATATAAGAACTCCGATGGAATCAAATACAAGTGAATGGACAATATTGATAAACCACCATACTATATATGTGGAATTATGTACATTGCCTTCATTACTTTCCTTTTACGTTCATATCAATATCAACATCAATCATACAATGTCCGGGACCAACTGATCAGTGGTAAATAACATTGGGCTCGGCTCGAGCTAGGCTTATGCCCCTAGAGCTGCCACCCATAAATCAATAAAGCAGGTTCGGCTCGAGCTAGGTTTTCACCCCAGAGATGCCCTCTGTATCCAATAAATCAGGTTCGGCTCGAGCTAGGCTTTCTCCCCCAGAGCTACTTGATGTCGCCCAAAATATACCTCTGGAAAAGTATAATGCGGCCACTGTATCAAATATAGAACTCAACTAGGTTGGGGTCTATCCCACGAGGAATATGGTTAGAATCTAGGTCAATGTGGTTATTTAGACTTTTAGTTGTTTATTTTCAATGGGGGGATTTAAAAGAACAAGTAACAATTTTTAGTTTGAAGTAACAAGTAAACAAATATCAATTTATGTTGAGAAAGTCAATGAGAATGATGAACTAGGATTGTGTTCCCCATGACTTCATAAATTTGTAGGTTCTACGTACTAGTGATAAATTTGTAGGTTCTACGTACTAGTGATCTATTCCGATGCGTTGCATGCAAAATCTAACAAGTTAGGTTCATCTAAACGTCTCTCGACCTTGGTTAGACAAATTTCACTCTTCTCTTTTCCGTCTCCGAGTGTCGCACTACTAACCCTTGTCCTGGATCTCAGATAACTATTCCCGCTAAGGCTCAAGTTATTAAATGAAGGTTGATAGCTCCAAATATCTATTGTTATTCCCTTTTCCTAATCTCTACCTCTCTCTCGAGCAAGTTTAGGATATAGGTGAGTTTTTAACGTTTGCAACCGTTAGAAGAGAAATCACAATGAAGGAAATAACAATACATACACTCACACCATTCCAAAAATTACTATGTATTTTAACCTACTTCGTTAATTCATCATGGTTCCCACAATCCTAGTTGTGGTATTTAGCTACTCATGGATTGAAAATTACAATTTGAAATCATAGACAAAATCATAATTATGAACTTACAAATTGAGTAGAATAAATCCGAAAACTTGAATTATCAAAGAAAAATTAATAAAGATGGAGAAGAAAAGAATAAACCAATTTTCTCCGGCCTCCATGACGGCTCCAAGCTTTCTCTAAATAAAAAATTTACAAGTTACCTCTCCAAGGTTTCAATATTCTCAAAATTACATAAAAACTATTTTTGTGGAATATTTATAGGTGTAAGAAAAACCCCAAAATAAAATAACTGAGTCCAAAATAGACTGGGAAATAAAAATCCAGTCCAAATCGGACTGTATTACGTCAAATAGTGCCGTCTAAAGTTTTCTTCTTCTTTTTATTCCCTTGCTGCCACGTAAATTCAATTTTGAGGAAAGTCACTTTATAATATTTTATTAAATTTAATCCATTAAGCTGCCTGCTTGATTTCCTTATATAACTTCTCGATTTTAATTCCGTTTTTGCTCCAAATTTCTTCATCTTCACACCAATTTAATCCTAAAAATAAAAATATAATATTAAGCATAATTCATAAAATCAATGCTCAAAAAGGACAAATAAAAATACTAAATACGAGGTAGATAGTACTAAATATATGTAATTTTGACCACACATCACTGCCCCCTGTACTCAACCATATATGCATTACTTCATTTCTTTACTTTTTGAGATTGATACATTGGTGGTAATAACATTATTGGAGCTTTGGAACAATAGTCAATAAATAAGAGACATGTGAATAACAATTGCTAACAACCTGAAATGAGATACTTTGAAACATTTCAGAGTGGAAACGAGTTCGATAACAATGTGAACAATAGGTGCTGCCAAAGGATACGAAAAGAGTAACCTTACATACCTTATCCTTCCAACGTGTGACTATAACAGTTCAACTCTTCCTTAAAGCGTTACTCTACAATATGAATACATAATGGAGCTTACATTAAAAGTCAACTACATTACAAGTACAATTTCACAAGGTGATAATAAACTATTCAACTACCATATAACTTCATTCCACCCTCCTACAATATAATTTACTACCTCACCATACCAACAACACCAAACCAGTCCACCCATCAACCTAGCTATCACAAACCGATAGGAATTCACATCAAGTTTATACTTTACATTTTCTCCTCAACACATCGTCACATTTACTCCATCAAGCCACTTAAATACCTTTCACAACAACACATTAAAAACAATCCATAATTGATACAATCCAAAATGCCTCCGAACTACCCCCTTAGATCTCTTCAAAGGTACCATGAGTTGGTGAATGCATCTAAGAAGGATAGGGGGGCCTTGGAGGGTCAAAGAGAAGCAAAAACAAGCCAAAAGAGGTTCTGTAAGGACCTTCGGAGCAACCTGCGCCCGCAGGTGATGAGGTACGGCCACATGTGCCCTCTTAGCCCTGTCCAGAGCCACCTGCGAAGTGACCTGCGCGGGCAGGTGGCTCATTCACGAAGACGGATGCCCGAATTGGCTGCAATGGGTCATTTTTGGGTCCATCTTTGTAATAAATGATCCATGGCCATAAGTGATCTTCTATTTTGATATTTTAGGTTAACTTTGATGTTCACGAACAATTATGGTTTCCAAATGCACATGAAAATCACAAAACTATATTCTCCTTTCACTACACCACCGGTTCCATGCACAATTTCATAACAACATTTCCACAAGTCATACACAAGGAAGAAACAAGTTAGGGAAATAACCACATCCTAACATGTTGAAATTTCATCCATCAAATTCACTTCCTTCAAGACCTTAAGTCCCCTTTCAAGTTTAAACCACATAGAAGACAAATCCTTTAGTAAAGAAGAAAAAGTGGACTGCTTCACACTTTTTAAACATAACCAACATGATCTACACAAGACCTCATGCATAAAATATATTAAACCATAAGAGTAAACACTTACCAAGGCTTGCAAGGGGAAGATCTTATCCAAAGGGGTGGTTGCGTAGGGTTTGAGAGAGGAAAAATATCTCTTGGAAAAATCTGGAATTTTGCAAGTGTTTTATGGTGATTAAGAGCTGATTTTTCAGCCTTATATAGTCCCTCCAAACCACCTTTCTTTGTGGTCATCCTTAGCCAAACTTTTGGTCAAAGATGAGGTGTTTACTTGGTCAAATTTTTGAATGGATCATTTCCTTTTGGGCCATGTCTTATTTGCTTAATTTTTGGGTCTCAATTGAGCCCATTAGCACAATACTAATTCATCCCAATAAAGTTAGTGGGTAATACACTAACTATCTCAAGTTTAAATAATTCCATAAATGTTAAGGTAGTCAAATAAGTTTGGAAATGTACGGGGTGTTACATCCCACTATTATTGCAACATGGCATTGCATTGCATTACATATTCATTTTTTCCTTATATATACCCTTGATATGTATTTAGATTTCATATATACTTTGTGTGTAGTTGTTTATCTTTAATCTTATAGTACACAACTGTTAGTGTAGATTGTGTGAGCTACTATTTGGGAATTTTTCTATTTGCAGGTGACGTGCTCATAATATATTTTACTTGTGTAATTTTCTACTTTGCTTAGTCGGCCTATAATACCTACTGAGTACTAGTGGACCATACTCACCCCTAATGTTCCCTTTCAGTGCAGATCCTAGCGTGAGTACGAGCTGTGATAGCTGACTTGTACGGTAGCAGTTGACATTTTGGAGTATTTGGTGAGCACTCCATTTGGAACCTTGTTCCAACCTCCATCTATCCTTATCATGTCTTTATTAGCATTCAGAGACAAATTTTTTATTTTTAATTTCTAGACTATGTATTAGATGCTTTTCTACTTATGACACTATATCTGGGGTTGATGTATTTTGTTTGAATTTTTGCTATGTGTTATGTTATAGCCTGACTTTGTTATAAAAGTCTCATTTTAAGGGATTCTCTTTTATTATTCACTTGTTTATTTTTGGGTAGGGTTTTGGCTTACTTACTAAGGCTAGTTTTGAGGTAAGTGCCATCATGACCTCAAATTTTGGGTTGTGACAAATTGGTATCAGAGCGTCAGGTTTCACCGGTCTCATAAGTAAAACAGAATGTCTAGTAGAGTCTCGTGGATTTGTACGTATATGTCTTTATCTATCCTTCAGAGTCAATAAGATGTCTTTAGAAAAAACTTCTCTAATTTGACTCCTTATTGTGCGGGTTGTTGATAGCCTATATTCTAAACTTGTGTAAAATTCTTTTCTACGCAGATGGTAAGGACTAGGTCTAAAGATGCTAGGGATGTTGAGCCAGCACTAGGTGTAGGAGCCCAAGTCAGGGGGTGGGGCAGGGGTCATACACGACCCAAAGGTAGAGGATAGACACGAGGAGCTTCCCTAGTCAGAGGATGTGCTAGAAAGGCCTCTCCGGAGCCTGAGGTTGATTATGCTGAGGATGACTATCAGACAGTGGGTCCGGGGCCAACTCTGGTCCTATAGAGTGTAGTTGACACCCCAGTACTACAGGATCTATTAATTCATCTCTTGAGTTGTCTTGATAGTGTTCCCCAAGATGGTGTTCCTTTGAGTGTACCGAGGATTCCTCAGACTTCAGGAGGTGTTCAGCTGTTAGGGCTGACTTTTGCTTATGGCATTCTATTTTTAGGGGTAAATCCAACTTCTGTGGTACCCCCACATGTTGATTCACTGCCTACTAGGCTCACCGTTCTTCCTGTTGCTTCAGCCTCTATGATGTCTTCTGATGATTAAAAGAGGTTTGAGAGGTTCATTCGCTTAGATCCTGCCAATTTTAGTGGTGCCATTTTGAGAGGATGCTTATGAGTTTTTGCTTTACAGTTAGGAGAGGTTGCACAACCTTGGATCACTTAAGTCCCATGGATTTTCTTATATGACTTATCAGTTGGCTAACGTGGCCAGACATGGTGGTGGTCCCTTTCTAGTTGTAGACCATTGAGTTCACCTGCTATGACATGGACTCAGTTTTCTAAGGCTTTCATAGAAAGGTTCGTGCCTTACAATTTGAGGGATCAGTTGAGATATGAATTTGATCACCTGGAACAGGGCTCCATGGCTATTGCTGAGTATGAGGCATGCTTTTATGCTTTATCTTGATTTTCCACTGCCAGTATCTCTATTGAGTCAGAGAGGATTTTAAAGTTTGTCAAGGGATTGGATGGCTCTTATCAGTTGGCTACGACCCAGAAGCTAGTTTTAGGAGCTTCTTTTCAGAGTATTGTAAAGCATACTAAGTTGATTAAGTCAATTAGTCAGACTACTCAGGGTGGCACTAAGAAGGCGCGCCGGTAGGGTTAGTTTAGTGGAAATATATCTCGAAGTAGGGATTTATCCGGCAGACGTTCTTATAGCTATCTTGGTAGACCAGTTTAGGAAGCCTTACAGAGTTCGAGTAGAAGGTCCGTGGGTTTTGTGGCTCTAGGTAGCCAGGGTTCAGGTCACATGGGTAGAGGCTCCGATTATGGTTCTTCAAGACAGGGAGGTCATTCTGGTTCTTCTAGGCCTTCTCTACGTGATTCTAGTAGCAATGAATGTTTCATATGTTAAGAGATTGGACGTTCTACAAGGAATTATCTTCGACATGTGTTAGGTCCTTCCCATCAGAGTTCTCAACTTCAGCTTTGCCCTACTTTTATTTTTGAGGTTAAAGGTAGCTCATTGAGTGGCAGGGGTGGTACTAGAGGTTGTCGAGGTGGAGATAGGGGATCTTATGGTAGTGGATGTAAGGTTGCTCAGTCCGGGGGTAGACGTGGAAAGTGTTATGCTATACCTAGGAGACTCGAGGCAGAAGCCTCTGATGCAGTTATTTTAGGTATCGTCCTAGTTTGCCATCGTTCTACTTTTGTGTTATTTGACCCTGGGTCTACATTCTCTTAGGTATCTACATACTTGCTACTGGCTTTGATTTTGCATATATGTCATGACCTGAGACTACCCCTAGTCATAACACGATGCTTAGAACCACAAGTGATCCCAAGCTACCCCATGGTACTGGCATAATGCATGAGCAACTGATTAAAATGTATATAATGCTAAACTGATTGAGCAGGAACATAATCATAGAATAAACTAGTTCAATACATTTACTATTAGAAAGTTTATTTACAACTTATGTAATATAAAAAGAAAGAGAAATTGAATACAATAACTCTGACTGACTATCTATAAAGCATATACTAATACTGACTGTAGGTAGCTGGGACATGATCCCCAGCTATCCCTAATCAATACATACGAATAGACATAAAATATTAGAACTGCATATTCACTTGAGTCCCCAAATCAAGAGAACTCATCACTTGCTGACTGAAAGTTGTGCTCTGCCTAACTAAGATCCTGAGAGTAAGCACCTGAGTCTACATCACATGAAAAATGTAGGCAAAAGAGGTATGATATCAGTACTTTTGTATGTATTAAGTATGTGAGATATGCACTAGTTATGAAAACACTAAAACATGCTTTAAAAATGAGCACATAAACCATTTACTAAAGTACGCATTTAAAACATCTTTGTACGTAAAAGCTGTGAGGCATAATGAAATCTCTGAATCATGAGCTAAAACATTTCTTAAAACTAAAAAGTTGTAGAAACATAATGCTTCATATGATTTACAATCAATACTGAACATACTGTGAAACTGTACTGATTGCTAGTGAATGCAAATAGTTTAACTGGAGTACAATGAACCTGTATGAAATACACATGTACTAAAATACAATGATAATATGAACAGTCATAGTTTAAAAACAAGTAAAATTGAACTAAGGGTTATGTACAAATACTGAGTCTGAAACCATGGGATGTGCACTGATGTAATGACTAAGTAAATAAACATATAACTGTTTAATATTGTACTGAAAAAACTGAATACAGGTCATGCAATAACTGAGTTTGAACTGTGGGAGATACTATTAACAGACATATAACCATGTGATCTAAACATGAAGTTCGATGTATAATACCCATCAAAAAAGGCACAATATACCTATCAAGGGTATAAAGGCTGATTTGACGTGGTACCACTAAACTAATGTCCAAAAGGACTAAAGTGTCAAGCCTGGTCTAACTGGTGACCCTTTAGAACCTACGGTGGCTATGTATTTTTGGGACTTAGGAACTTATACTAAAGGTCTCAGCCTAACTGACGGATGAGCCTTCATTCCTGTGTCCACTCAGTGCTAAGTACTACTCCCAACTAAATATAAATTGATATACTAAATAGTTTAATAATACTGATGTTCTGAGACTGAAAGATAAGTGCTTTATCTAAAAGTATTCTAAATCATGAAAACATAAGGACTAAGTGTTCAACAAACAATACATAAAATCCTAAGTCATCAGGTGTTCATAACCCGCCATCACTGAAGAATGCAACTACTCATGACAATCCTATAATCTGAATATAATGTGAAATTACTTAACACAAGTCAAAAATCATGAATTATTCAATATATTGAGGGTTCATGGATTACATATGTAAAATACTAACTTTCATAGGGAAATATGTATTCGTGACTTATTCATGTAACCCCTAACTTGAGGAATGAATTTGTAAAAGTATAAGTCCTAAATTACTGAACATAATTATACTGACGAGCCACAAAATGACAAGTATGTAAAATTACTAAATTCCAGGGGGAACCATGTCATGTCAAACTAATATACACATAATCTATTAAATCATGTATAATTCATTATGAAAGAGGTTGATGTCTATAAAATATGCATAATTCTTCACGTATTAAGATAACTGAGTTAAAGATATAGAAATCATACATAATAACTTTGAGTGGGAACCATAATGATAAAATAACATAAGGGAACTGAGATTCAAGAATTTAGAATAATTGGGTGTAAACCCTAGATTATGAGTTCATAAAGTTTACTCTGATACCAGATTTACAAACGGTAAGTGGTGTTAGAATGATAATTCAAATACCTTTAATTTGGTGGCTATTGGGTCACCTAAATCTTCATATACTAGGAGCAATGGTCATTTGAAGTTGACCTAAGAAGAATCCTACACTAGAACTTAGCCGAAAAAGGAGCTTTCAAATCAACTTTGGGTTAGGGACTCCTTATGATCTTAAATATCATCTAATATTCATGTCACACTTATGTAATGGTTCTATATATTCTTAAATATTGGTACTGATCTTAGCTTAGATTTTTGGGGTGTTACAATATGATACCCTTGTTGTGCCTCTTTGTTTTTCTACCCCTATAGGAAATTCTTTAGTGGTGGATCGGGTGTACCAATCTTGTTTTGAGACCTTTGCAGGGCGTGAGACCTGGGTAGACTTGATTATCCTAGATATGGTTGATTTTGATGTTATCTTGGGTATAGATTGGTTAGCTTCCTATCATGCTATTTTGGATGGCTATGCCAAGACCGTGACTCTAACTACTCTGGGTCCAAGGTTAGCTTGGAAGGGTACTCTTAATTTGGGTCCAAAAGGAGTTATATCTTTTTTTCGTGCTTGTCGTATGTTAGAAAAAGGATGTCTATCTTTCTTGGCTTTCATTTGCGATCAGCGATACTAGTGTTGCTTCACTACCTCCTTTGGATTTTGTTCGATTTGTTAGGGAGTTTCGGGAAGTGTTTTCTAAAAATTTTCCTGGAATGCCTCCAGATTGTGATATGGTTTTTTCTATTGATGTTGAGCTGGAATGAAGACCATTTCTATTTCTCCCTATAGGATGGACCCAATTGAGTTGAAGGAATTAAAGGAGCAACTGTACGATTTATTGAGTAAGGGTTTCATTAGACCTAGTATGTCTCTTTGGGGTGCTCCTTTATTATTTGTGAAGAAGAAGGATGGTTCTATGAATATATGTATCGACTATCAGCAATTAAATAAGGTGACCGTCAAGAATAAGTATCCTCTTCCGCACATTGATGATTTATTTGACCAGCTTCAGGGTGCTTCAGCATTTTCAAATATTGACTTGAGATTCGAGTATCACTAGTTGAGGAATAGATCTTTTGATGTTCCTAAGATGGATTTTCATACTCGATATGGTCATTATGAGTTTTTGGTCTTGTCCTTTGGATTGAACAATGCCCCAACAATGTTCATATTGTTGATAAACTGAGTATTTTGCCCGTATCTTGACTCTTTTGTGATTTTTTTTTATAGATGATATCTTGGCTTATTCCAAGAATGAGGACGATCATGTGAGACATTTGAGGATTGTGCTTCAGTGGTTACGATATGAGAAGTTATATGCTAAGTTCTCCATGTGTGAGTTCTGGTTGGATTCTATTACTTTCTTGGGTCATGTAGTGATCAAGGATGGCATTATGGTCGATCCGACAAAGATAGTGGCGATTCGTGATTGGGCTAAATCTACTTCCCCTACCAAGATTCAGAGTTTCATTTGTTTAGCGGGATATTATCAGTATTTTGTAGAGGGTTTCTCTTCTATTGCGACTCTTTTGACCAAGTTGACTCAAAAAAAAGGTTGTATTTTAGTGGTCGGATGCTTGTGAGGTAAGCTTTCAAAAGCTCAAGAAGTTGTTGACTTCAACTCCTATCTTGACATTACGGAAGGAGGGTATAGGATTTACTGTATTTTGTGATACTTTCGAAGTTGGATTGGATGTTATATTAATGTAGGAGGGTAAGGTGATTGCTTATGCTTCTCGTCATTTGAGAAGAATTACCCAATCCATGACTTAGAGTTGGGAGCGGTCACCCTTATGTTGAAGTTGTGGCGTCATTAGTTTTATGGGGTCTATTATAAGATTTTCTTGGATTATCGTAGCCTTCAGTACTTCTTCACTCAGCGGCATCTTAATATGAGATAAAGGTGTTGGCTCGAGTTGCTTAAGGACTATGATCCCACTATTCTTTATCATCCAGGCAAGACAAATGTCGTTGTAGGTACCTTGAGCCGCAAGTCTACTAGTATGGGGAATCTAGCTCATCTCTTGACTTAGGAGTGCCCTTTGGCCTTGGAGGTTCATTCTTTATTTAACCAGTTGGTTAGGCTTGATATCTCGATATCGGGGCATGTGTTAACCTTTGTTTAAGCTAGATCTTCTTTGATAGATTGGATTCGAGCTCATCAATTTGATGACAATAGGTTGAGGATGATTCGTGATAAGGTGTTTGATTGCATAGTATCCCTATTTTCGTCGTATCAGATAAAGGTTCTCTATTTGCCTCAGGTTCTTAGAGTACTATTTAGAGTGAGTAGAGTACTCAGCTTGATTAGAGAACAGTGTTTCAACCTTAGACCGACGGTCAGTCTGAGAGGACTATTCAGACATTGGAGGATATGCTCCGAGCATGTGTCATGGACTTTAGAGGTCATTGGGACCAATATCTTCCCATAGCAGATTTTGCCTACAACAACAATTATCATTCCAACATTCAGATGGCGCCTTTTGAGGATTTGTAAAGGCAGAGGTGTAGATCCCCTGTCGGATGGTTTGATTCATTTGAGGTGAGGCCTTGGGGTATTGATTTGTTGAGGGATTCAATGGATCGTGTGAGATAGATTTAGTAGAGGCTATTGGCTGCCTGGAGTAGGTAGATACTTATACCGACCATCGAGCTCGTGATGTATCATACATGATTAGAGAATGAGTTTGGCTAAAAGTTTCCCCTATGAAGGATGTGATGAGGTTTGGGAAGAAAAGAAAGTTGAGTCTAACGTTCATTGGCCCTTTCAAGATTCTTGAGAAGTATGGGGATGTGGCGTACTTCCTAGATTGTCCTCCATATCTATGAGTTGTTCATCATGTGATTCACGTCTCCATGTTGAAGAAGTACCATTCAGATGATGCCCATGTGATTAGATGGGATTCCATTGTGTTAGAAACTGATTTATCCTATGAGGAGGAGCCTATTGCTATCCTAGACAGGCAGACTAGGAAGTTGAGGTCTAAGAGTATTGATTCACCGAAGGTCCAATAGATATATCGCCCTACTGAGAAGGCCACTTCGAAATTTGAGTCCGACATGCATCATAGATACCCCCAGCTCTTTACCGCTTCAGGTATCTTATTTGCTTTTAGTTCGAGGAGGAACTAGTATTTTAGTAGTGGATAATGTAACAACCTGATATGTGAAATTTCTTTTTTTTATGTATTTTGACCATTTTTCTCTTCCCTATAGCTGTTACATGTTGATTTTGAGGTGTGGGGATGGTTGGCATGGTTCCCGATGCATTTGGAAGTGATTTGGGAGAGTTTAAGACTTAGAGGCTTTAAAAGCCACTAGTTAAGTCAACATCTTGTGTTTCGCGCACCGGATAATGTTTTGGATAGTTTATTAGATTCGAAATTTCGATTATGGGTTAGTAGCGCGGGTTGTTTGGGCCCGTAACCTTTATTTTGCATTTCGATCCTTCATTCGAAAATTAGTGAAAATGCCTAAATAGGGTCCCAGGGACTAAATTGTTGTAAGCAACTTCGTTTTGAAAATCCGACATTTTCATTGAGTCTGGAATGTTTAAAATAGCCTAGTAACATATATAGTTTAGTTCTGTGGTATCCCAAACGAATCCCAAGGGTCCATTTGAAAACTTTGAACTTATGAAAAAACAGCTGGTGCACAACTGAATTGGTGGTGCATGGCCCTTCTTTGCAAGTGCGAGCCAGTGGCCGCAAACATGGAGAAGGAATTGTTCCTTCATCGTGATCGCCAGGGTTATGGTCACAATCGCGAACAGTCTTTGAGTTTGGGTCAGGTTTACTTCTTTCTTCGTAAATGCGATCGGGCTTTCACGAATGCAATGGTTTGGGTTTTCAGTCTTCATGAATGCGAAGGCTTGGCCGCGAATCCAATGGCCAATTATTTTGCCAAGTCAACATTGACCCTCATGATTGCAAGGCTTGGGCCGCGATCGTGAGGAACTGTTCATAGAATAGTATAAAAGCTCCATTTTCACGATTTTCATCCTTTTTTGGACTTGAGAGCTTCAAAATAGGTCAAATTTCAGGATTTTATTCATCACTCGTTCTTGGGTAAGCTCCAAATCCTTATGCCCATTTATTTCCATCGACTTTATCTTTAAAATAGCTTCAAAACTTTGATTTCAACTGGATTTATGTGGTTGTGCTGGTAAAGCCCTAAAATGCTTTTTCGTTGATTTGAGCTTCATTTTTAACTTGTTGATTTGAGCTTCATTTTTAAATCTTTTTCACATGGGTTTTCAACTCTAGACTCCTATGAACTTGAGTAACATGTTTCTAAGAAAACTTTTTGGGCTTACCCTTTTTGTTTTTAAATTCATTTTTTGGACTAATTTTGGATCCATTTGAAATATAGCTAATATGGGTATCGTTAGCTTCCTTTTGACATGTAGATGATATTTTCATAGTTTTACCTTGTGATGTTACCAGATTTAGAAGAAAGGCTTTGCATTGAGGGTTCTAGGCTTGGATTTCGGCAATTCGAGTTAGGTTATGTCTTAACTTCCTTCAAATTAGGTTGGGTAGTTAATGATTTTGTAAAGCATGTTCTGGGTTAGGGATTTAGACGTGGAAATCATATTTTGAGATGATTATATTCTTAACGTATTGCCCATGCGGGGGGCTTGTATATATATTATTATTGACTTGAGAGGTGGTAAATGATGTGATGCCCGTGCGGGGGTTTTATTTGATGATTCAGGCCTTACTTGTGCATTATTTGCCATAATTATTATTTTATTACCCGAGTGGGGGCTTGACTAGATATTATAGTCCTTATTTGAGCATTTAATTACCTTTATCACATGATTGATAACTGGATGGTGATTTTAAATAAGTTTATTAATGTTTTACATGACTATACATACCAATAGTGCCCTATAATGGATTATATCATGAATCATTTTCATATGGAGTATATTCTAAGCTCATTCATACCTGTATTGAATTGATGTTTATCTTCATACTTATTTGGTTATGAGCATTATATCCTAATATCATTTATACATGTTCATGAGACTTGATACCACTGAGACATTATCATTTTGAAAGAAAAATGGAAATTCATTTTATAAAACCCTTGGCCAAGGTCATTACCAGTAAGGTTGATTGTATGATACTGGAAACCTAGCCCGAGGACATTTGTCGGTAAGGTTTACTGAGATGATGAAAGTATATGGGTTGCGAACCCCCATGGGTCCTGTCCTGAAGCATTGAGGCTTGAAATATGTACATGTAAGTTCCGCTATTATTGCATCATGGCATTGCATTGCATTGCATCTTTTGTGTTTCCTTATAGATACCCTTGATGTGTACTTAGATTCCATATATACTTCGTGTGTAATTGTTTTTCTTTGATCCTATATTATAGAACTATTAGTGGAGACTGTGTGAGCTACCATTTGGGAACTTTTCTATTTGCAAGTGATGTGCTCATAGTATATTTTACTTATGATATTTTCTATATTACTCAGTAGGCCTATGATACCTACTGAGAACAAGTGGACCGTACTCACTGCTATTGTGCCCTTTTGGTGAAGATCCCAGCGCGAGTACAATTAGCGGTAACTGACTGGTACGGGAACAGTTGACCTTCTGGAGTATCAAATGAGCTCCCCGTTTGGAGCCTTGTTCCAGCCTCCATCTATCCTTATAATTTCTTTATTAGCATTCAGAGAAATATTTTGTATTGTGAGTTTCCAGATTATGTATTAGATGATCTTCTACATATGACACTATATTTGGGGTTAACATTTTTTGTTTAGATTTTTTCTATGTGTTATGTTATAGCCTGACTTTATTCTAGACGTCTTTTTTTCTGAGATTCTCTCTTATTATTCACTTGTTTATTTTTGAGTGGGTTTTTGGCTTACTTATAAGGCTAGTTCCGAGGTAACTGCCATCATTACCTCAACTTTTGGGTCGTGACACCATCATGAAACATTGTCATATGAAGTTGATTCTGAGCTTTTATACCTGTATTGAATTGATTTATATCTTCATACTGATTTGTGGTAAGCATTATATCCTTATATTATCTATACATGTTCATGAGATTGATACCACTGAGATATACTAATTTTGGAAGAAAATGATATTTTTGTAAAACCCATGGCCGAGGTTAATTGCAGACAAGGTTAATTGATACACTCTATGAGAACCCTTGATCTGCGAACAATATCTAGAGAGGTTATTGAGACATGTTATTAACCTTGATCCATGAACATTAGTTAGAGAGGTAGATTTAGATTATAGAAGTATATGGGTTGTGAAAACTTAATAGATCCTGTTCAAAGCGCTGGGGCTTGGAAGGTGTGTACAAAATATCCCACCATCATCACTACATTGCAGTGCATCACTGGCATTGCATTGCATTCCTTGGTATGGTTTGATAGTGTATTTGATTAAATCCTTTTATATTGTATTATCTCAATCGAACCTTGTTTGTAATATTATGTATTGAGCATTCATTTCACTTCATTACATCATCGTACATCGTATATCATTTATTATTGACTTGGAGGGTGAGATATTATAAGATGTGGGGTATGGCTATGGCTAGATCTGATATATTATTGTGTCAAACCTTTTAGTAGCATGATATACACTTTTATATACATTCTCATTATTTTTATCCCAAATTATTGGAGAACATGATTGATTAAGCCTGCTTATATTTGTTAGTGAGTCTCGTTAATAAATAACCTCCTTTTATTGTTAATTATAAAATGATTAGTGTTGACTCACTTAGACTAATGTGCCTACCCTATATATTGATAATCCTATGACTGTTATGTTGGGTTACCTTAATAGTATGAAGTAGTGTACTTATTGGTTTTGAATTTTGGGGAAACCTTGGGTAGTTGGGGTGGTGGTTCTCGCCATCACTTTGGATTAGGGTCGGTTATCAATGATGCTTGTTGAGTACACGTATTTTATACTCACCCTTGCTTTTATTTCCTTTTTCTTGTTTTTTGCACCCCGTGTATGTATTGGTTTGAGTAGTAAATCGTTGATTACATTCTTCAATATTAGCATTACGGAGATCGAGGTAGTGGATTATGAACTTGAGAGTTACCAGATCTTTCCTCTTTTATCTTGTGCTTAGTTTTACATTTAAGATACTTTAGAATATTCGATATTATTTTGTATTAGAGGCTTGTACTAGTAACAACCAGACCTGGGGTGAATCTTGAAATTGTTTATTTTATCTTTAAATACCTTTTTGGATTTGTTTAATTCCTCTTTTGCTTCAGAATTATTTAATTATTGAGTTTGGGGTTGGGATAGGCTTACCTGTATCAGAGGGTGTAATAGGTTCCATCCCATACTCTTTTTGGGTCCTGACAAATTGGTATCAGAGCCCTAGGTTCATTGGTCTCATTAGTAAAAGTTGAGTCTAGTAGAGTCTTACTAATCAGTGCGGAGACGTCTATTATCTGTCTTTGAGAGGATATATGACTTTAGGATAAACACATTTATTTATTATGTGTCATGTGCTCATAACTTTATATAACTCAAAAACCTATTATTCACTCTCTCACAGATTGTGATCTTGCATTTTTCCTTAGAGAGAGATTTAGTGCCTGTGCTTCGATATGTAGCAGGGGTCGAGGTCGAGGCAGAGGTCGGACTGGGGCATCAAGACTAGCTAGAGGTCAGGTTGGGATTGCTTTATTAAATTTTAGAGTTTCTAGTGAGGTTGGTCCTATCGAGTTTGAGGGGTTGAGGCCAGAGCAGACACCTCATGTGACCATACCCATGTTTGAGGATTGTTTGATATGTGTGTTGGGTTTTCCTTAGAGTTTGGCTCCTATTCTAATTCAATATACGACTTTGAGGATATATTTAACTACAAATTCTTTTTATTTTAATGTGGTATTAACAAGGATCGCTTCACATCCAGTGACCTTACCCTTTTTGTCCATGAAAGGATATAGTAGGTATATAGAGTTCATATGGACAGATACTCCTCATTTTGATGAAGACCTGAGGTTTGATGTTTATATGTTTGTGCTCGATTGCCATGAGAGGTTGCACAGATTCATCTTAGTGGACTCTAATGGAGTAGATTTCGTTGCCTTTGAGTTATTTAGACCAACTAGACAGTAGTGGAGGACTTTGGTAGAGAGTAGACTAGTTGGCTCACCTCATCTTTTGTGGGATCAATTTGCTTGAGAGCTTCTAGAGGAGTTTGAGTGGAGACATGAGATACTTACGGGCCAGAGGCCCCGTGAACTTGATAGCAATAACGACAGGTATAGTAGAGGTAAGGATCCTCGTGGTTATGCAGGGAAAAGGTTAGATTGTGGTGACCAGTCAGGTCCTTTAGTCCTAGTTTAGATGGCTCCTACTCTATCATGTTTTTTCATATATGAAGGTCTAAGGCATTATAGGAGGGATTTCCCACAGCTTAGATAGAGATATGCCTTATCAGTTTCTCAGGGAGATGACAAGTCTTAGTATTATATTCCACATGATAGGCTTGAGGCAGGAGCTTCTGGTACAATAGCCATAGGTATGGTTTTAGTACGCCTTTGATTTGTCTTGGTAGTGTTTGATTGTGGGTATACATTCTCCTATGTGTCTATCTATTCAAAATTAAAATCTTGATATGATTCATGAGTTTTTTTAGGTTTGCTGATGTTGCTACCCCGTAGATGATTCATTAGTAGTGGATTGGATGTATCGATCTTACGTTGTGACTCATTTAAGGTATATCATTGGAGTATATCTGAATCTATGGGTATTATGGATTTTTGTGTATTTTTTATATGACATTCTCGATGGTTATGTTGTGGAATAGTGGTGGATTAATTGTAGGTTTTGGTATATTCAGATCAAAGAATGGATTAGACTTATGCTGCGACTAATTAAAAGGATTGCAAGTAAAGGATTTTGGTTGGATAAAGGAAGATTTTTGAGTGTTCTTGAATTGTAATTTATTACTTCCTTAGTGATTAGATTTGCTTGAGTGGAAAGACTTATGGGTTTTGAAACACTCCTCGGTTAGACTATAAGAGTTTCAGCTTATAAGGATTTTTGCTTTTGATTTGGAAGGGGTTTCGAATGGAAACGAAACCTGTTTGTAGTATTTGTTACTTTAGTAGCTAAGTGACTTAATGGAATATTTTTGCTCATGGGTTTTGATTAGGGTATGTTCTATCATTCCATGGTCATAGTGTTAAGTAATGCTGAATGGGAAGAGAGTTAAGGAAGGATAAAGAACTGGCATCTAAGGAATGTTAATATATGTTGAGTGTAGTGGTGATTTTTCCCCAAGATTTGATTTATAATTTTGGCATCCGTCAGTGAGGTATAGTGATTGTTGTACTTCTTTTATGGGTTGATTACCCCTGATATGATGGGTTGCTGATGTGTGTATGATCTGAGAAGCTCTTTGTTCTACCAGATTATTGAAGACTTCAGGTTAACTGATGTCACTTAGGTATTGAGGATTGTATGGGTTATTATGAGGAGTTACATGAGAATTTGATGCCATTTTTTTGTTCATGATATAGTATATAGTGTTTTATGGTGATTCTTGATTGCCTCAAAGGGTTGAACATAAGGATATGGCTATAGTATAGTGACCTAAGTATACTAAGTGTGGCTTTTGAGGTTCTATGTGGCATTGATATCGATTTTGGGCCTAGTTGCTTTAGTTTGAGCATATATTGTTTCTGATTTGACAGATATAGTATAGGCCTTGAGTAGGTTGATTCAGTATTTTGGTGAGCGGATATGTGATTTCATGGGTTCCTTGGTATTTTATGGATCCGAGGGTGATTTTTGGTTTTGTAGATCAGTTTGTGACTTGTGGTGTTTTTGACAGTTTTAGATTAGACGGGGATGTTCAGAACCACTTTAGTGACTGACTTAATTTTTGGGTATAGAGGAAGTTCAAAAATAAAGAAATTCAGCTTCATTGAGAATTGGGCCGTAGATTCTAGTGTTATGACCTTGTGAGTCATTGTGTGATAGATTTCTAATTCTATTGTGAGTCCGGTAGTTCTAATGTTATAACTCTGCTTGGGAGTGTTTGCTTGAGGTTTACAAGGGTGTTTTCCTATCCTTTTTCTGTTTTGATGCTTGTCTTACTTGTACGTTCGAGGGCGAATGTGAATTTTAGTGGTGGATAATGTAATGATCCTCATAGCGATTTTTAGAAATTTTAGTGTTTTGAACATTTACCCTTCCCTATTGTTGCTTTATATCATTTATGAGTTGCGGGAATGGTTTGTATGATTCTTGATACGTTCGGGAGTGTTTTATATGAGTTTACGGTCTTGAACATCCTTAAAGGAATTAGTTTTACTTTGGTTAACATTTTGTGATTCGAGCTTCGGATGGTGATTTGGACAGTTCCGTTAGATTCGGACTATCGATTTTGGATTAATATTGTAGTTAGTTTGGGTCCCAAGTCTTTATATTTCATTTGAATATTTAGACGAAAACTAGTTGAAATAGCCTAAAAGGGGTCCTGTGGGTTAATTTTATTGTAAACGATCACTTTTCATAAATTTGATGGTTCCATTGAGTCCAAAACATCAAAAATAGCCTAGTAGCCTTATTGGTTTGTTTCTGTGAGGTCCCAAAAAAGTCCCAAGTGTTCAATCGGGACTATTTTTCTAAGTCCCAACAACTGAATTGTTGTTTCTGGTGCAGTTGATACATCATCTTTGCGTTCACGGAACCTGACCGTATTTACTGAGAAGGAAAGTATTACTCATCGCGAACATGATGGTTGGACCGTGTTCATGAAGGTTGACTTTCCTTGATCATTGCAATCAAGGGATCTCGACCGCGTTCGTGAAAGGTTAACTTGTTCGGGTTTGGATCGGCCTTCATTGCCTTTGTGAAGGCATGACAACAAACGAGGGACTAGGATCGGGTTGGACTTCACCTTCATGGCCTAGGGCTTATGTTTGCGAAGGGAAATTATTTTCTAAACAAAATTTAATCCTCCTCCTCAACCCAAAACCCGATTTCTCTATTTTTTTTACTTTGAGAGCTCGGATTAGGGCGATTTCAAGAAGTTTTTTCACCAAATTTCACGTAGGTAATTTTTATACCTAGAATTCATCTTTTCGCATTGATTTTCTTGCAAATCTATCTTCAAATCCTAGATTTTAAACATGATTTTGGGGGATTTTGCTCGGTAAATTGTAAAATGAGTTTGCCTTCGATTTTAAGTCCGATTCCAACTCATTTTTAGTTGGCTTTTTATATTTAGACTCCTCTTAACATGAGGAGCATAATTCTTAAATTAAATCCCAATTTTACCCTGGTATTTTCAGAAATGGTTTTTAAATTGATTTTTGACCCAAAACCAAAATATATCGATATGGGTATCGATGGACTCTTTTTAACTTGTAGATGTCATATTTGATTAGATTGGACTCATTTGGTGACGATTTGAGGGAGTAGAGATTCTGGTTGATGCTTTGGGCTGAGTTTTGGCTTGTGAATCTTCTTTAAAGGCAAGTTGAGATGTACCTTGACTTTCTCTGAAGTGTTTATGTGTTGTATGGTTGTTTGCTTGTGTTTTGTGATCTCTTAGGATTGGGGGTTCTGCTTAGATGAGATGGCGATCATCTTTACTGGTAACCGAGTCTTTTGATGGATTGTAGTTGGATAATTGCTTATTTTAGTTAGTATTAGTACTTGTAAATATCCTTAGAGTAGATTGTAGGTAGATGCCTTAGTGATCTTGAAATATTGAGAGTGATTACCTAATTATGAGCTGGTATCGGACTTAGTGACCTTCTAGAGGATAATTATGTTATTCTTATCTTTTTATGGTATGATTGAGGATTAGTAAATACTTAGAGTATAAATGGACTTGTAATAGTTGGTGTAATTATTGAGGTCTAGTATATCTTATTAGAGTCTGTTGTTAACTAGCGTAGTTTCCTTTTAATGACTTAGTCTGATAATGTCATTTTGGGGAAAGATGGACCTATTGTAAGGAACAAGCTAGTTTGTGTATGTTTCATAATATATTGTTGTTTGGATTGTTTATCATCTCTGTGTTGCCGAGTGGGGGCTTATATGCATGTTATTATTAACTTGAGAGAATATATGGTTGTGATGCCCGGGTGGGGGTTTGAATTGATGTTGTTGGCCTTGATTGTACATTAAATTGCCATAATTATTATTGTGTCGCCAAGTGGAGGCTTGACTTGTTATCATAGGCCTTATTTGTTCATTAAATTGCCTTTATCGTATTGATTATACCGAATGAGGGATTTTGAATGATATTATTGATGTCATACATGGATATTTATACCTGTGGTGCCCTACGATGGCTTACATCATAAAACATTGTCATATGAAGTTGATTCTGAGCACATTTATAATTGTATTGAATTGATTTATATCTTCATACTTATTGAATAGGAGCAGTATATCCTTATATCATCTATACATGTTCATGAAATTCATACCATTGAGATATACTGATTTTGAAAGTAAATGATATTTTTGTAAAACCCTTGGCCAAGATCAATTGTCGGCAAGCAAGTTGTTTGAGACACTGTAACACCCCAAAAATCCAAAGCTAAGATTAGAATCATGCTTCAAGTACATGTAGAATCAAACATCATGATTTAGTAGTATTGTAAGTGATTTAGACATGTATTATGGCCACAAACAACTCCTAGCTCATAGCCAAGTCGAAACCTTCCTTGTCAGTGGTTTTTCTTTTGAAGAATCTTGCTATAGTCAGTATCAAACGAGTATAACTCTTAGTTTCTGGAATATTTTTAAGTTCAAGACCCACCAAATGATATATATTTCAATTACCTTTCCAACGCATCCAGATTCGCCTAAATACGACATCGGAGTAAAAAGTTATGGCCATTTTAGTTAAGCACTATCCAGCAGTGAGAACCTACGAGTCTAAGTACGATCGTGGTTACATTGTACGATCGTACCATGCTCTCGTCTGATCGAAACATCCCCGAAAACCTAAAATTTGACTGTTATACCTTCCAACCACGAAAGGGTACCACGACCGTGGTTAGAAACCACGATCTTAGGTACGATCTTGACTCTCAAAAGTTGATCCAATTGGAACCTACAACCTATGGACCAAGATACGATCGTGGGTGGGTCCCACAATCATACCATGGCTGGTCTGATCACATTCAGAGAGTCCCCAAATCGGCCACCTAGCCACAAATACAACCCACAATCATAGGTGGGATCCACGATCGTGGGAGGGTCCCGTACATCCCTTCCTACACTCTTTTGACATCAAAACTACGTCATTTAAGATATTTCAAGGTTGATTCTTAAGCCTAATACTAACCTAAGCCCTCATTATATAGAAAGCACTCAACACTTAGAAATTTCATAGCAAAAAGAGGCGATTTTCCTTCCCCAAGGTGAATTTAGGGTTTTCAACTTCAAGCTTCCAATTTCAAGGATTTCCCCAAGTTTTCATCTCCAGGTATGTGGAATTTCATCTTTGGGTTTCCTTTCACCCATTGAGTCCCAAAGTTAACCCAATTTCTCAAGTTTAATTCCTTCTTCAAAGCTTAGGATTCATGAAGGTTGTAAATTCCTTGATATCTTATTCCCTTGTTAATAATGAGTTATAATCCATTTTTTACCATGAATTTCAGTACTAGTACATGTCCCAAATTATAAACCCAAATTATATTGTTAAATCCATGAATTTTGAACTTGAGCAATGAAATTCCTTACATTATTCAGTTTATAAAAACAGTCATAATAGTTGCATTCTTCAGAGATGGAAGGTTATGAACACTCGATGACCTAGGATTTCATGCATATATTTATGAGTTTTATATTCTCCAGATTACATGCTTGAATGCTCTCAGATAATGCATTTATTTTCAAGATTTAGAATATTACTATTATTGAGCATTTTAGTTATCAGTGTCATTCAGTTGGGAGTAGCACTTAGCACCGAGCGGACACAGGGATGAAGGTTTACCCGTCAGCTAGACTGTGACCTTTCATAGAAGAGTCCCTAAGTCCCAGAACATCGGTTCCACCATAGGTTCTAAAGGGTCACCCATCAGACCAGGCTTGACACCTTAGTCCTTTTGGACATTAGTTAGCGGATCCATGTCAGTCCGTGTTCATATCCTTGGCAAGGTACTGAACACCCTTCCAGCTAGGGTTACAGGTTGGACCCTAATTAATTCAGATTGGGGTATGTCGATTAACGATAGCTTCCACAGTTCACCGTTCATATTTCAGATTCAGATACTTGCATGACCTTATATTCAGTTGTTTGGTTTATCATACGGTACTTGTTATTACTTGATATTGCATTAGTTTACCATGTCACATGCATCATATTCAGCCTATATTAGTATTTTCACAGCACATATACTCAGTACATTCAAGGTACTGATCGCATAACTTCTTTGCGCTATATTATTTTATAATATAAGTTCAGACGTTCAGTATCCGGATCACACTTTGTACGACTCCATACCATATCAGTAGAATTATTGGTGAGTCCTCATCATTCGAGGGATAATTATCAGTCTTTCTTTCTAGTATTATTTAGTTTTAGATAGTTGGAGTTAGTTGGGGGTTTGTCCCAAAAACTCGTATGATATAGAGGCTTTCGGACAGGTAGTTTGATTTTTAGCTTGTTATTTTTGTTAGATAGTCTTAGTTTTGATATTCAGTATTGATTCCGCTTTTATTATGATCATGTCATTTCAGTTTAGCTTCCGCTCAGTACTATATCAATTATTTTAGTATTTTTAATGTCATTCCAGGCCTTGGGTTAGCTTGGGGTAACTTGTGACTTTAAGCATCCTATTATGACTAGGGGTAGTCTCGGGTCGTGATAAACCTGGTATCAAAGTCAGGTTTAAAGTGCCCTAGGGTGTCTGAAAGCCGCATTAAGTAGGGTCTTATTCATGGGTGTGAAGCGCGCCATACTTATGAGTGAAAGGCTATGAATCATTTTATAAAAGGCTTTACTTTTTTCATGCGTATATCGTGCGATAGAGTGTAAACTCTATTTAAATACTTTCTTTTAACTCATGCTCTACACGTTTACAGAAAATGCCTCCCAAGAGAACTAATGGAAAGCAAAATGGTAATGGCAACGAGAATGGAAATCTGCAAGCTCCACCAGCTCCAGCAAACCATCTGAATGAAAATGACTCCCATACTGAATACAAGGCTACCTTCACATCATTAGCCCAGTCCATGACCACCCAGAATAATCGACAGGTTGTGGCACCAGCCAACCTAATAATGAATACTGCAGCAATTAGAGTTCGAGACTTCACTCGGATGAATCCTCCGATATTCTTTGGGTCTAAGTCTGAAGAGGATCCTCAAAAGTTCTTGGATAGCATTCAAAAAGTTACTGAGATCATGGGTGTCACTCCAACTGAAAGTGCTGACTTAGCTGCTTATCAGTTGCAAGGAGTGGATCACACTTGGTGTAAGTAGTGGAAAGAGGATAGAGGTATAGATGCAGAATCGGTGGAGTGGGATGAGTTTGTTGCTACTTTCATGGATAGATTTTTCCCACTTGAGTTGAGGAAAGCAAAGGTCCAAGAGTTCATTAATCTGGAGCAGGGTAACATGAGTGTGAAAGAGTATTCTCTTAAGTTTACTCAGCTTGCAAAGTATGCTCCAGCCGTGGTTGCTGACTCCAACACCTGTATGTGGCTGGTGTTTTTGAGGATGTGGTCAAAGAGTGAAGGACTGCTATGTTGGTTAAGAAGATGGATATCTCCAGGTTGATGGTTCATACTCAACAGATTCAGGAAGAAAAGATTAAGAAGAAGGAAAGGGAGAACAAGAGTGCTAGAACAAGTAATTTTAATATCTCTCAGCAGAGGTCAGATGGTGGTAATCATTCTCAGTTCTATCAGAAATCTTTAGCTCTAGCTCCATCATCTGCTAGTGCTCCAGTGCCCAAGTTTAGGGAGGATAATCGGGATAGGGCACCAGACTCTAAGTCCTAAGGCAGTGTTATTAGTGGTCATACTAATCCTTTTTGTAAGAAGTGAGGTAAGAACCACAAGGGTGAGTGTATGACTGGCACTGATGCTTGTTTTAGGTCTGGTAAGCCAGGCCACATATTGAAAGAGTGTCCAGTGGCTTCGTAGAGATCTAGAGATACTCATCCGTAGAATCAGTCTAACTTTGCAGCACCTCCAGTAGGTCGCCCGACTCAGCAGAGTGCCTCATCTAGTACAGCTAGTGGGCAGTGTCAGAACAGGTTTTATACCCTTTAGACCCAATAGGATCAGGAAGGTTCTCATGATGTATTCACTGGTACGTTATAGGTTTTTCATATTCATGTCTATGCATTATTAGATCCAGGGTCGCACTTTCTTTTGTGACACCTTACACAGTTGTAAACTTTGGTGTCAGTCCTGAAATCCTTTCAAAATCCTTCTTAGTCTCCACTCCAGTTGGTGATTTAGTCATAGCTAGACGAGTATACAGAAATTGCCCAATCACCATTTCTCAGAAAATCACCTCAGTTGATTTTGTAGAGCTAGACATGCTAGATTTTGATATTATTCTTAGCATGGATTGGCTCTACTCTTGCTATGCCTCTATTGATTGTAGAAAGAGAGTAGTCCAATTTTAATTCCTAAATGAGCCAGTTAGAGAGTGGAAGGGTAATACTTCAGTGCCTATAGGTTGGTTTATATCTTACCTTAAGGCTAGAAAAATAATTTCCAAAGGGTGCATCTATCATCTTGTTTGGGTCAAGGATTAAAAGTTTGAGACCCTAACTCTTGAGTCAGTTCTATTGGTAAATGAGTTTCCAGAAGTGTTTCTAGAAGATCTACCCAGAGATCCTCCAGAGCAGGGAATTGACTTCTAAATAGATCTCCTTCCAAATACCCAGCTGATCTCAATTCCACCGTATAGAATGGATCTATATGAGCTTAAAGAATTGAAAGAGTAGTTAAAAGATCTTCTAGACAAAGGTTTCATGAAGCCCAACATCTCTGCATAGGGTGCTCATGTTCTTTTTGTGTGAAAAAAGGACTGTTCTCTTAGAATATGCATCGACTACCGTCAGTTGAACAAAGTCATAGTCAAGAATAAGTATCCCATCCCTAGGATTGATGTCTTGTTCGACCGACTCCAGGGTGTCAATTGTTTCTCTAAGATAGACCTCAGATCTAGCTATCATCAGCTCAGAGTCAGAGAATGTGACATTCCGAAGACAACCTTCAGAACTCGGTATGGTCACTTTGAATTTATTGTTATGTATTTTCAGCTAACGAATGTTCCTATAGCTTTTATGGACTTTATAAATAAGGTGTTCAAGCAATACTTGTATATGTTCATCATTGTCTTTATTTATGACATCCTCATTTATTCTAGGAGTAAAGATGAACATACAGAACATTTGAGTATTGTCTTGCAGACTCTCAAAGATCGCCAGTTATTCACAAAGTTCAGTAAACGTGAATTTTGGTTGAAATCAGTAGCATTCCTTAGTCATATTATTTTTGGTGGAGGCATTAGGGTTGATCATCAAAAGACCAAAGCAGTGAGGAGTTGGCCTAGACCCATCTCTCTATTAGATATTAGGAGTTTCTTGGGTTTACCCGGTCACTATAGATGATTTGTTGAGGGATTTTCCTCTTTTGCTTCCCCCATGTACAAATTGACTCAAAAGAAAATCAAATTTCAGTGGTCCAATTCTTGTGAGAAGAGTTTTCAGGAGTTGAAGACTCGACTCACCTCCGCTTCAATTTTGACTCAGCCAGAGGATTCAGATTGGTTTATAGTCTATTGTGATGCATCTAGAGTTGGCCTTGGCTATGTGTTGATGCAGCATGGTAAGGTTATAACATATGCATCTAGACAACTCAAGTCTCATGAGAAGAATTACCCGACTCATGATCTTGAGTTGGCAGCAGTTGTTTTTGCCTTAAAGATTTGGAGGCACTATCCTTATGGGGTTCATGTTGATGTGTTCACTGATCTCAAGAGCCTTCAGTATGCATTTAGCCACAAGGATCTAAATCTTTATCAGAGAAGGTGGATAGAGTTGTTGAAGGATTATGAAATGAGTGTCTTGTATCATCCGGGTAAAGCCAATATTATGGCTGACGCTCTTAGTAAATTATCTATAGGAAGTGTTGCTCATATTGAGGATGAGAAGAAAGAGTTAGTTCATGAGGTTCAACAGCTTACTAGATTGGGAGTTTGGTTGGTTGATTTAGATGAAGGTAATACCTTGATTCAGAATGGTTCAAAATCTCCCTTAATAGCTGAGGTAAAACAAAAACAAGATAGTAATCCCATTTTGCAAGTTGAAAGAAGCGGTCCTGAGTCAGAAGGCTGAGGTTTTCTCCCAAAGGGGAGATGATGTTCTTTGTTCTCAGGGTAGATTATGTGTTCTAAATGTAGATGACTTGAGACAGTGGATGCTAGCAGAATCTCAAGTTTCTCGATATTCTATTCACCCAGGAGCCACTAAGATGTACCATGATCTATGGGAAGTCTATTGTTGGAATGGCATGAAGAAGGATGTTGCAAAATTTGTGGCTAAGTGTCCAAATTGCCAACAGGTTAAGTTTGAGCACCACTGACCTGGTGGTATGCTTCAAGGTATTAGTATTCCTAATTGGAAATGTGAAGTGGTGAATATGGACTTCATTATAGGGTTGCCTCGTACTCATCGTCAGCATGATTCTATTTGGGTTATTGTAGACCGAATGACTAAGTCATCCTATTTCCTACCAGTTAACACTTCAGATTCAACCAAGGGTTATTCTAGACTCTATCTTAGGGAGTTGGTGAATATGCATGGATTCCCTTTAACTATCATCTCAGATAGGGGTACTCAGTTTACCTCTCAGTTCTGGAAGACATTCCAAAAGGTTCTTGGTACCTAAGCTCACCTCAGTACAACTTTTAACCCTCAGACATATGGTCAGGTAGAGCGGACCATTTATACGTTATGTTGAGGCCATGTGTGATTGATTTCAAAGGTAGTTGGAATGATCATTTTCCTTTGATTGAGTTTGCTTATAATAACAGTTATCATTCTAGTATTCAGATGGTCCCATTCGAAGCACTTTATTGTTGGAGATCTAGGTCTCCTATTGGTTGGTTTGAAGTTGGTGAAGCCACCTTGATAGGGCCAGATTCAGTCCATGAGGCAATGGAGAAAGTTCAGTTGATTAGAGAAAGACTAAAAACAGCTCAAAGTCTTCAGAAGTCTTATGCAAATATGAGGAGAAGGGAACTTGAGTTTGTCGTTGGTGATTTGGTTTACTTAAAATTTTCCCATAAAAGGGGTGAAGAGATTTGGCAAGAAAGGGAAACTCAGTCCCCGTTATGTTGGTCCTTATAAGATAATGGGTCATTTTGGCAATTTAGCATATGAGTTAGGTTTGCCTGCACAGTTAGCATCAGTGCATCCATTTTTTCATGTTTCCTTATTAAAGAAGTGCATTGGTGATCCTGCATCAGTTGTTCATTTATATAGTGTAGGTGTGAAAGATAGTCTCTCTTACGAAGAGGTCCCAGTTCAAATTCTTAACCGTCAGGTTTATAAGTTAAGGAATAAGGAGATCACTTCGGTAAAGGTTCTTTGGTGGAATCAGCTTGTTGAGGGAGATACTTAGGAAGCAGAGGTAGATATGATGACCAAGTACCCCCATCTTTTCTTTTTGAACTCTGTTCCAGCTTGAGGTAATAGTTTCCCCTTAATTAATTCTTTCTGTCTCATGTTACCTAGTTACTCTCATGTCATGTCATGCATTCACGAGTTCAAATTCAGTCCATGTTTCAATTATTATGTCAGTATTTAGCCCTTAGAAATTCAGTGTTGGGATTGCAGCTCTTTCCCTAACTCTTTAGCTTAGTTAGTTTTCATTCGGGGACGAATGACCTTAAGAGGGAGATATTGTAAAACCCCAAAAATCTAAAGATAACATTAAAACCATGATTCAATTAGATGTAGAATAAAACATCATGATTTATAGGACTATAAGTGATTTAGACATGTATTATGGACACAAGCTACTCCTAGCTCATAGCCAAGTCGAAACCATCCTTGTCGGTGGTTTTCTTGTGAAGAATCTTGCTGCAGTCAACTTAAAACTAGCATAACTCTTAGTTTCTTGTATATATTTGATTTCAAATGATAGATATTTGAATTTACTTTCCTACTCATCGAGATTCGTCTAAATCCGACATCGGAGTAAAAAGTTATGGTCATTTTAGTTAAGCACTGTCCAGCAGCGAGAATCTACGAGCATAGGTACAATCGTGGTTACATTACGATTGTACCATGCTCCCGTCTGATCAAAACATCCCCAAAAAATCTGATATTTGAATTTTATACCTTCCAACTACGAAAGGGTACCACGACGTGGTTAGAAACCATGATCTTAGGTACGATCTTGACTCCTCGGCTGGAACCTACAACCTATAGACCAAGGCATGATTGTGAGTGGGTCACATAATCGTACCATGGTTCGTTTTATCATGTTCATAGAGTCCCCAAATCATCCACCCAGCCATGAACATAACCCACGATCATAGGTGGGACCCACGATCGTGGTGGGGCCCCGTATGTCTTTTCCTGCAGCTTTTTAGTTACGAATTTAAATGGGCACATCAGTCTTTCCCCATTATTTTAACATCAAAACTACGTCGTTTAAGCTATTTCAAGGTTGATTGTTAAGCCTAATATTACCCTAAGCCCTCATTACATAGAAAACACTCGACACTAAGAAATTTCAGAGCAAAAAGAGGTAATTTTCCTTCCCCAAGGTGAAGTTAGGGTTTTCAACTTCAAGCTTCCAATTTCAAGGATTTCCCCAATTTTTTCATCTCCAAGTATGTGGGATTTCATCTTTGGGTTTCCTTTCACCCATTGAGTCCCAAAGTTAACCCAATTTCTCAAGTTTAATTCCTTCTTCAGAGCTTAGGGTTCATGAAGGTTGTAAATTCCTTGATATTTCATTCCCTTGGTATTAATGAGTTGTAATCCATGTTTTACCATGAGTTTCAGTACTAGTACATGTCCCAAATTATGAACCCTAATTATATTGTTAAATCCATGAATTTTGAACTTGAGCCATGAAATTCCTTACTTTATTCAGTTTATAGAAATCGTCAGGATAGTGGCATTCTTCAGAGATGGAAGGTTATGAACACTCGATGACCTAGGATTTCATGCATAAATTTATGAGTTTTATATTCTACAGATTACATGTTTGAATGCTCTTAGATAATGTATTTATTTTCAAGCTTCAGAATATTACTATTATTGAGCATTTTAGTTATCAGTGTCATTCAGTTGGGAGTAGCACTTAGCACCGAGCGGACACAGGGATGAAGGTTTACCCGTCAGGTAGACTAAGACCTTTCATAGAAGAGTCCCTAAGCCCCAGAAATACGGCACCACCTTAGGTTCTGAAGGGTCACCCGTCATACCAAGCTTGACACCTTAGTCCTTTTGGACATCAGTTAGTGGATCCACGTCAGTCAGTGCTCGTACCTTTGGCAAGGTACTGAACACCCTTCCAGCTGGGGTTATAGGTTAAACCCCGGTTAGCTCAGATTGGGGTATGTCGATTAACGGTAGCTCCCATAGTCCACAGTTTATATTTCAGATTCAGATACTTGCATGACCTTATATTCAGTCATACATTATGTTTTATCCTATACTTGGTCTTGCGTTAGTTTACCATGTCACATGCATTATGTTTATCCTATATAGTATTTTCCCATCTCATATACTCAGTACATTCAAAGTAATGATCGCATACCTTCTTTGCGCTATATTATTTTATAATATAGGTTCAGATGTTCAGCATCTAGATCACGCTTAGTATGACTCCATACCATATCAGCAGTAGTGTTGGTGAGTCCTCATCATTTGAGGGCCAATTATCAGTCTTTCTTTTCAGTATGATTTAGTTTATAATAGTTGGAGTTAGTTGGGGGGTTTTCCCAACAACTGATATGATTTAGAGGCTTTCAGACAGATAGTTAGATTTTTAGTATATTGTTTATGTCAAAAAGTCTTAGTTTTGATATTCAGTTTGGATTCTGCTTTTATTATGATTGTATCATTTCAGTTTAGCTTCCACACAATATTATATCAGTTATTTCAGTATTCTTAATGTCATGCCAGGCCATGGGTTAGCTTGGGGTCACTTGTGACTTTAAGTATCCTGTTACGACTAGTGGTAGTCTCGGGTCATGACAGACACTTTATAAGAACCCTTGATCCCTGAACAATAACTGGAGAGGTGAATGAGACACGTTATAAACCTTGATCCGTGAATATTAGTCGAAGAGAAGGATTGAGATTATGGAAGTATATGAGTTGTGAAACGCCCCTGGGTCCTTTCTGAAGTGCTCAGGCTTAGAAGTTGTATACAAAATGTCTCACCATCATCACTACATCCAATTGCATCATTTGCATTGTATTACATTCCTTGGTATGATTTGATAATGTGTTTAAGTATTTGCATTTATATTGTATTATAATGATCAAACCTTATTTGTTATATTGTGTATTGAGCATTTATTTCACTTTAGTACATCATCTTGTATCATCTTTTGTTGACTTGGAGGTTGAGATATTATGAGATATGGGGTATGGCTATGGCTTGATCTGCGAGACTGTTGTGTCACACCTTTTGGTAACATGATATACACTTTTCTCACTATTTTTGTCCCAGATTATTGGTTGAACATTATTGATTAAGCCTGATTATACTTGTTAGTGAGTCTCCTTCATAAATGAATTCCTTTGATTGTTGATTATAAAATGATTATTGTTGACGCACCTATACTAATGTGCCAACCCAGCATATTGGTAATCCTATGACTGTTGTGTTGGGTTACCCTAATAGGATGAAGTGGTGTACTTATTGGTTTAGATTTCTTGGGAAACCTTGGGTAGTTGGGGTGGTGGTTCTTGCCATTGCTTTGGATTAGAGTCAGTTATCAACGATGTTTGCTGAGTATACGTGTTTCGTACTTACCCTTTATTTTCTTTCCTTTTTCTTATTTTCTGCACCCCGTACAGGTATTGGTTTGAGTAGTAAATCGTAGCTTACGTTCTGTAGTGTTAGCATTACGAAGATCGAGGTAGTGGCTGATGGACTTCAGAGTTACCAAATCTCTCCTCTTTTATCTTGTGCTTATTTTTGCATTTAAGATACTTTAAACTATTTGATATTATTTTGTATTAGAGGCTTGTACTATTAAAAATCAGACCTAGGATGAATCTTGAAATCATTTATTTTATCTTTAAATATCCTTTGGGATTTGTTTTATTTTTCTTTCGCTTTTGAATTATTTAATTATTGAGTTTGGGGTAGGGATAGGCTTACCTATACTGGAGGGTATAGCATGTGCCATCACATATTCTTTTTGGGTAGTGACAGTCCCGAATGAAACTCGATGGTCTGTACAAAGAATTTTGGACTTAGGAGTTGCTATTTCTGGTGTAGGTATATTTTCTTTTTCACGTAGTGGCCCTAGCCCTACATTCGTGAAGAAGGAATTCCTTGTGAATGGCATTCGCGGGGGTAGAACGAGATCGTGATAAAGGATGAATGTGGGCTGGGGTTTGGTTCATTTTTTGTTTTTCCATTCATGGCTAGGAGCTCGCATTCATGAAGGTTCGAGTCGAGGCAGCCTCGCATCCGTGACATGGGGATCACATTTACGAAGGGAAATTAACCTTGGACAGAGTTTAATTCCCTTTTTTCATCCAAAACATTATTTTCTCCATTTTTAGAGCTTGGGAACTAGGATTGAGACGATTCCAAAGGAGGTTTTGAGATTATTTCGTGGGTGTGTTTCTAAACCTTGAATTTATCATTTCCCACTGATTTCATTACAAATTCATCTTCAAATCTTTGATTTTAAACATGATTTTGAGAGTTTTACCTAGTAGAGTATAAAATGAGTTTTTCTTTGATTTTAAGTCTGATGTCTACCCAATTTTCCTTGGATTTTCAGATTTAGAACCCTATAAGTATGGGGAACATGATTCTTAAATAAAATTTCTATTTTACCCTTTTATTGTTGGAGCTGATTTTCAAAATAATTTTAGACCCAAAACAAAAATGCATCAATATAGGTATTATTGGACTCATTTTGACATGTAGATGTCATATTTGATTAGATTAGATGTGTTAGGTGATGATTCTTATGATTAAAGTTTCTAATTTATGCTTTGGATTATACTTTTGGCTTGCGGATTTCTTTAAGGCATGTTGAGATGTACCTCTACTCTTTTCTGGGGTGTTCATATATTATATGCTTATTAGCTTGTGTTCTTTGAATCGCTTAGGATTTGGGGGTCTCGCTTATATGAAATGGCGAGCATCTCCGTAGGTATCAGAGCAATTGTTTATCTTGTTTAGCATAGATTGTAGATAGATGGCTTATTGATCTTAAGTAAATTGATAGTGGGTACCTATTTAAGAGCTTGAATCATGTCTAGTGGATTTTGTTGTGATGATCTTTATTTAGTGACCATTTAGGGGATAACTATGCTAGTATTGTTATAGTTGATTTAATTATTAGAGTTTAGTATATCTTAAAATGTAATGGATGATAGTATAGTTAAGTAGTTAAGAATGGGAATCTTGATTTACTTATTAGGTAAGTGAATAAAGATGATTCTTAGGCATAATGTTATCTAGAGTAGTTCTTCTCTTAGTAAATTTAGTCTAATGGTGTCATCTTTGAGAAAGATGGGACTTATTATTTGAAACAAGCAAGGGTTTAGGTAAGTTTTGCTATATTTTTGTGTTGTTTGGATTGTTTACTATTTTTGTGTTGCCCGTGTGGGGGCTTATGTGAATATTATTATTTAGTTGAGAGATTATTATTGTGATGCCCGAGTAGGGGCTTGATTTGATTTTATTGGCCTTATTTGTGCTTCAACTGTTTTATTATTATTGTGATGCCCGAGTGGTGGCTTAGATTGAAATTATAGGTCTTATTTGAGCATTTTATGCCTCTATCATTATAGTGATGCCCGAGAGAGGGGTTTGGATTGATATTACTGATGTCTTACATGACTATTTATTCCAGTGGTGTCCTGCGATGGCTTATATCATTAATTATTGACATATTGAGTTGATTTTGAGCTTATTTATTGTATTGAATTGATTGTTATCTTCATACTGAATGGTGGACATATTGTTGACACCCAATTTTGACCATCCTTTCTTTCAATTTATTTCGATGAGCTTCTAACTTATTAATAAATCAAATGCTTTATTTTCACTAATATTTTTATGACTATTACCATTTTAATTACTATTAGTATTATTGTATTATTTTATTATTATTATTATTATTTTTATTGTCACCACTTTTTCTTAAATTAACACCATTGTTATTTTTAATCATTTATTATCTTTTGCAAAGGCATTACATGTATTTTATTCGATCAAATGACGCATTCCTTTAATTTTATCTTTTATAAAGATTATCGAGTAATCTAAGTATTAAATAATTATATTTTTATATTTATCAATTTATTTAATTTAGTGTGTATTAATATATATTTTGGTAAGTGTGTCCTTTAATCTTGAATTTGGAAGCCCAAGGAAATATAAGGAAGAAAGTCTTTAATCAGCCCATGATTCATAAACTCAATCAATTTTGGCCCAAAACTAAGCCTGACCCACAACCCATTCCTCTCTTCCCCATCAGTGCCACGTAAGTACCACGTGGATGCCATCTCAAAGCTATATAAGGCACCAACGGCATAAGCAGACACTTTTCATGTGTCTCCCTCACATCTCACACACTTTGCACACGCCCTCGCCACATGCCTCCTCCGGATTGGATGGTCAAACTCTTTTAAAAGTCCTAATTTCCTTTTTACCTTAAAATACCTATTTTACCCTCACTTACTCTACCTAAAACACCTAAAGTACCCTCAAAACCCTAAAATTTTGTCCAATAATCCTTTTTCTCTCCCAAAAGGACGTTCCTCCTCTCTTTCTCTCTCTCCCTCAACGTCGTTTCCCCTTTAAGCAAATATGCAGACTTCTGTCACCATGGACAGAGGTTTGTTGCTCCATTTTTGTGCCATGGTTACAGAAATCACGTAGAGGATCAAATCCCTCCAAATTGCAACGTTCGGATTCAAACGATCAGATTTGAATTGATTTCAATCAAAATCCCGCCCAAAATGAGTGTTTGATACGCTAATCCCCAACCTTAGCCTATAAATATACCACAAAAGCTCCAGCCGCAGGAGCCAGGAGGGGGACATGGATTTTTCTCACTAACTATCATTCAGCTCTAAGAGAATCCTTCTTTGCTTTCGTCTCTAGAAGCTGAAGTTAATTACTTTACTTGTTCGAATCAAATCTGTTTCTTTTCGTAAAGAGAGGGTTCTAGGACTCAAGTTCGAAGCTACAGTTGCGCAGCCAAAACACTTCTCATTTCCTTGCAAATATCTAATCTTTTCATCTCTCGTTGGTTTTTTTTTTTTTCTTTGTGCGATTCAAGTTCGAATCCATCAAGTTTCGAGAGTAGATTTGGACCCGACATTCTAGTTCACTGCCCCTCAAAAGGTTAGTGCTACTCCTTTCTCTTCTCTGATTCTGTCTAAATCCTTGACATGTGTTTTTGATTTTTTGTGTGTTTGAGATATTTTTGATATTGATTTGTTTCCTCATATGTTTTATGTAATGAAATATAGAAGTTTCATCTTTGGATAACTTAGTGCTATTAGGATTAAAGCCATTACCTTATATTGAACATTTTTATTGGAAAAACATGATCTACATTTCATTATCATTATGGTAGGAAAGCATGTTTATAAGAAATTTTATTTTACTCAAAAGCACCTTTCTGTGTGGGATTTGTTGTCCATGTTGAAATATGTACCAATACTCTACTTATTCAAAGAAATGCTAATTGTAGGAGATTTGCATATGGTTAAAAAATTCTGTTTTCATATTAATTATTTTTAAAATTCCCTTTTACTATTTTGTTTTTTTTTCTTCTTAATAAATGAATGTTGGTTATGCTTGAATGCATGAACTCCAGTTTACTTTAGTTAGTGAGCATGTTTTAATATCTATTTTTGTGAAGAAGCTATGCCTTTAAAAAGTTCAAGCCTTGGCCTTGTAGTTATAGACAAGAGAATTTGTCAAATCGTGATGCTTCCTTTCAAACATGTTTTAGTATTCAACAACAGTACATGAATACAGTATACAACTCTATTTAAACTCTCTTTTGTTTTCCACTCGGAAGCTAGCCATACACCTTGTATTAGATACCACGTCTAAGGTATCATGTTATCTCCGTATGTTTAAAATGTTAAATTTGGGTCAACATGTTTAGCACTAAAATTTGATTATGTGGTTGATCATAAGTTGTACGTAGCTTTTGCAAGTTTTGGCTCAATATGTAAGTGGTAAATTCCTGAAATTGGTCCGCATTTGTGATTGCCTTATTGATTGGATATCTAAGTCTGTTCATAGTTTTTGCTCACTGTGAATAGGTGAACTTGCTTCTAATTCTTTATTTCCCCTTTACATGTACACTTCGGATAAAATGGAGTCTAATTGGAGACTCTCGCAAAAATTGAGTCTCATCTTGAACTCTAGATTAATAGCTAAGGTCATTTTATTATGCGGGATTGTTAATCTAATAGGTCAGTATTGTCCTTACCTTATTTTCATTTCTTTGGGTTTTGTTGATAGAGAATTTGTCCTAAAACACTTGAACTTTAGAAATGGTAGTTCGCTATGTATAATCTCGAAGCCCGTAACAAACTTTTCTTTGCGACGCCTTTTATGTTTAGAAAGTTTTAATGGCCAAGACGTTAGAAAACCTAGTTGCTTCTTAAATATTTAATAATACTTTATCCCTTAATTAGAGCCAATGTTATGTTCTCGCTAGTTAGTAATTTATATTCAAAGTTAGTTTTTAAATAATTTTGGTAAATCTTTTCTTGTCAAAGACTAAAATCTCTTTTTCTCTAAAGTGGCAGCTTTGCCTATTGTGATTTCATAATATATTGTTAGATTGTAAAATGTTGGGTCCAATGAATATTCTAGACGTGACTCTTTTATTCTCTTTAGAAGTTTAAATAATTAGTTTCTGTTATTGTCTTTCATTGTCAAATCACTTAGTATTAAATAAGTAGCTACTTTATTACTATGACCAAGTCGTGAAGATTGAATTACATAAAGCAAACGAGTATTATTATGCTTAAACATTTTTTTGACTTGCTTAAGAATATTATAGAAGCTTATGTACTTTTATTTTATTTTATTTTTAAAAAAAAGGGGAAATGATTTGGAACCATCTTTTGATAATAATAACGACTCAAAATGATTTTTAGCTGATCACTAATTTCAAAATTTGAATAAAGTTTGCAAAGTAAATTTTCAGTGATTTGTTTAAAAATGGACGATTCTTTCTCTTAGTTAAGAAACTTCTAAAGTTATAATCTTTTCCTTAACAATAATTAGCATTTTATTTTAGTTATTTCTTTTGTAATATACTTGTTTTCATAACATGAATCATTTTTTATTTACCTAAGTTTGGCCGGTTAACCGTAGTTAGCGAATCCTTTAGGGTGCTTAATCCCTTTCCTTTAGGATAATTAGAATTCTTACCTAGAATCACTTAAGTTGCGTAGACCATAAAATAAAGTCTTTATTTATTATAATTACTTAGTTTATAATAGGTGTCCTAATTCACCGTAGAACTAATTAGGTAGCGACTTCCTTAATTAATTAATTAATTTCCCAATATGTTGTATTTCGGTTTAAGCCATGTTAAAATGGGGTATAACAACTTGGCGACTTCACTGGGGATATTAGGTTTTTAGTCATAACGAACTTATGTTAATAATTAAGTTTTCTTATATATGTGTTTGTTTCGCCTTAATTGTTCTGATTTATCATGTTTATGTGACATAAACTGTTTATTTGCTATTATTTTGTATAAATTGCTTATTTGTTTATCGCTTTATATATTGACTCTCCGTTCATATTTCCTCCACTTCTGAAAAACTGACACTTCACACTCCTTGTACACGCGGATTGTACATTGTACTTTTCCAAAATTCTTTCAAAACACCTTATTTTAGAGAGTCGGCATATACGTGGGGTGAACGGGAGTTTTACTGCCGTGGGACCACGTGTCTTCTCATATAGGAAAATCAAGTCCGTGTCTACCCAACTGTTAGTAGGCCTAAGATAGAGCTAAGCCAAAAACTTTTAAGTAACATGCATCATGTAAACTTAAGAGTTATATTATTAGTCAACCATGTCCAAATGTCCAAGTGGGTTCACAACCCCGAGTGACGCTTATCATTTTAATTGTGCATATTATTTGAAGAATGCTTGTGCTACAATGTGGACCATTTGCTATAAATTAATTAAACTTTAGGTATGAGGGTACAACTAACCTTTTTGTTATGCAGATAATTATAAAGATCTCGAGCGTTGGTCGGTCAATGGAGTTCAAAAATGTCATGGAATGAAGAAACTTAGATGCGACGAAGAAATGCACATATTAGAGAATATTTTGTTGTTAAAAAAAATTCTTTTTTTATTTTTTTCGGCGTGTAGGTTAAGGCCATATTTATACTTCATGTTTGGATAGATATGTTTAATTAATTGAAAGAAATGGAATGACATATTATGGCACATTTATTTTTTCAAATACGCGTTAGGCCTTCCTCCGACATAAAGGAGCCATCTTTAATTAGGATGTTTTATACTTGTGTTATGTGCTTTGGAAAGTTATTTGCTCTTTTACTTGCTATGTGACCTATGTGAACTTTATTTGCAACATATTTTACTTGATATTTACTAACTTCATCTTTATTTGTCCTTAATTTCAAAGAAGGGAAATTACATTCATATTTATCTATCTCTTTACTTGATTACTTATTGCAATTTTTATATGCTTTTATATCATATTAATAGTTTATTTTTTATTTTTTTATAATTATATAATATAATATTTTCGCGCTTAGCGCACATAAAAGATTCTAGAGCGCCATTTAGGAATTTATCTTAAGCTTGCCCGAACTCTAAGTGTTTCAATTAATATTCCATCTGTTTTCATTTTTCGATCTTCTATAAGGTTCTCTTCCGCCAAAATTTTTCGCAAGCTTAATTCATCATTATTTTAAAATTCTTCCTTCGAGTTTTTCAATACTCGGGTCCATAATTTGCTTTAAAAATTTCTTTCTACTATATTAACATGGGTATAATTCTTCGCAATTAGGTGTAATATTTTATCTGTTTCTATAAGTCAATTTTACTGAAATCATGCCAAATTCAAGATTTTAGATTGTTTATCTTTTAAAGTTCTTCCAAGTCTCTCCTTTATGAGTATAATCTTCTATTTCTAATGACTAAACATTTAGCCCGTTAGTCCCATGCTTCGTAGTATCGATTTAGCGCCGATCTACGTCATGGAGCTTTTGGTTAATCTCCCAAATCCTTTCAGTTTATTATTGATCTTCGCATAGTTTGTTGCTTCTTAAATTGGTAGATTTCCAAATTTATTTATGCAAACTACCAAATCACACTTGACAATATTTGTTCGATTTTCTCTCTCAAATTGTTCAAGAGCGACAAGTTTAATTCTTCTTTGGAGTTTCACTTATTCAAAATGCTTGCGTCGTTACTATCTTGGGATTATTAGGATTGATCTTTTTGTACTTATTTTACATTTAAGTTTTGGCATACAAGTCGAGGATAATCCTATTGGTTGACATTGTTTTCATCCTCGATAATTTTTCAATCCGTCAATGCTAAATTATAATTTTGAGTCACTCACAATCCTTTATATTATAAAAGTTTAATCGTCGTGCACTCTATTTCCTCATTAATTATTTTTTGTTATCTCAAACTTATATCCATTATAGGACTCGATCTGTTGGGTTCTTTTTAATCACATTTCTAAATGTTTTACTCTTATCCTTTCACATACCTATTCTTCACTTACCAAGTATTTCATCTCCCTTCCAAAGGTTGACTTAAGTTGAGCACCAAAGGTAATTCAAGGACGATATGGCCGACCAAATTACTGTGATTGACCTAGCTGAAGATGAGTTTGACTATGAAATACTAGCGTCTTACCAAGATAATGTTGCCTAACTTGAGACAAAAGTGTCGCAAATGGAGCGAGAAATTCACAGCATGAAAGAAATGATTGTTGACCTTAACAACTCATTCATTGGAAACTCAGAAGCATACTTACCCCGTTGCACTGCAGCTTTTTCCACCTTTGATTGTAATGCCCAGTTTTTCTCTAACATGCACTTGTCTTTGCCAAAAGGGACATTCAACAACTTGGTAGAGACAAGCAAGGGTAGAGAAAATGGTGAAAGATATTTCAATATTGAGACTAATAAGATTTCCTTTACAAATGAACTTGCTTTACCGCTTGAGACGGATAATGGCAATATTCAGATGTATGATGGGGTATGAAGTCCCATAGACCACCTGAAGGCATATGTTGATTGGATCAAAATTGGGCAAGACACTGAACTAATGATGAAACTTTTTGTTAGGACGCTCTGGGGCCAGCTTTGATATGGTTTGCAAAGCAAGATATGCGAAAATGGTTTTCTTGGAGTGATATAGTCGATGATTTTGTCAAGAAATATGGGTCTCCTAGAGATATCCCTAGAGGAGTTGGTTCGTTGAAAAGGAAATCTACAGAGTTTCTTAAGGATCCAAAAGGAAAAGTACCAATTTATTATTTTCCCGTATCTTTTGCAAGCACTTATAATATAGCTGGATGGAACTCTAGTAATGGTTTCAATGAGCATGATGATTAGAGTATAGTGGGACTTCTTTAAAAGAATGACACTTAGGAAACATGTAGTAGGATAGTCTATTTTTCTATAGCATCTTTTTGGAACAACTATGTACTTTTTGTGAACCTAAATAATCAATCTTTTGTGTGTTTTTGTTATTATTAAGAAAAAAATAATCCTTTTTATATATGTCGAACTACGGTTGACCTGATTTCCTTGGTGTATACGTAGGCAACCCACAATGTGACTCGGTCATATTAGCATAGGATTTTAACATCCCTTTTGCATGTAATCAGAACTACGTTCGACCTGATTTCATGTCAAACACAGTATACGTAGGCAGCCTACATAAGGAACGATCTCTTTATTATAAATTTAATTTTCCACTCAAAAAGGGAGCCTGGGGCCAAATTTTTGCATGCAAAGATGAGGAATCATCATTAGGTTTGTCTTCAAGACTGGGGCAAATTTTGGGATACGCCAGAGTTAGCAAAGCATAAGGATAAAGTTAGATCCAAGCTTTGGTGTTCGACATGAGTCAACCTTTATTCTAATTACTACTCCAAATCAGTTTTACTTTCCTTTTACATCTCAAGCGTTAGAGCCTACTAGCTAAGATGTCTTTTGATCTACTCGTTATGCAACTAAGATCATCTCTTCTATTCTAGAGCTCTTACTTAGGTTAATCAAGGACTAATCTATTTTACCAAAATTTTATTATTATTATTATTATTATTATATGTAGTTCACATGCACTAACACTTTATTTTACATTTAAAGTTTTATTTTTGGAAGTTGCCTGGCATTGAACACTGTTTTGGATGGGAATTTGCACCAAGGACGATACTAATGGAAAACAAATTTGAAGCAATCACTATCGGTATGGGTTTAGTGCAACCACAGAATGATAATGACAAGAAGAATGTGGTCTAAAGAAACATTTTTTTCAATCTGCCAAATACCTTTAGCCTTCTTCCTACCATTACCACAACTTCCAGCTCAACCAAAAATATTTGTTTAACCATATCTCCTCGTCCAACTCCTGCCTATACAATCTCTCCGTAAATGCCATCCATATGTGCTACTAATTCCAAAAAATTTCATCTTACCATGATGACAAATATCCATTCTCCCATAATTGAGTTTCCTTCCAAGGAAAATAAGTATGTCCAGCTAGCAGTTCATCAATATTCTAGAGGTGGAGAGGAGATCCAGTCAATTCGCCATGAAAACCTGGGGAAAGAACTCCACAATCTGAGAAAAGCACTTGATGAAGAGTTGCGCTTAAGAAATTACTAAAGTTTAAAATATGAAGACTTGTGTGTGCACCCAAATGTTAAGCTTCCTACAGGGTACAAGCTCCCAAAATTTAACACTTTCAGCGGGGAAGGAGATCCCATCGCTACTTAAAGGACTACTGTAGCAGGTTAATTGAAATCGTATATGATGAAGCCGTACGAATGAGACCATTCAAATTTTATTAGGGTTGTCACTCACTTGTTACACCAAGCAAGAGTTTAGAAAATGGTACACATGGAAAGATATGGCTCGCAACTTTATAAAGCAATATGAGTTTAATATCGGAGGTGATCTGTACATGACCAATTTGCTCAGAGTAGAGAAAATTTCGCATGAATATTTTCAAGCATATGCCACACGATGGAGGTTAGAAGCTTCAAAGGTACATCCTCCACTCCCTGAGGGGGAATTGATCTCAGCCTTCATCTGAATTCAAGAAGGCCTATATTATGATAAGTTTTTTGGAACTTGTGCACGTAACTTCTCCGATTTGATTCGGATTGGCAAAGAGATATAAAATGACATTTAAGATGGAAGAATTATAGAAAACTTAGCAAAACAAGTTGTTCATCCATCTTCCCAACCAAAGATGTCAGAAAATCTGCAAAGCAAAAAAAACTCAGTATCCATGCACCAATCACAATGTCATCAAAGTCACCAATATTTGAAATCTCATGTTTCTTCTGACCTTTGTAATGTGCATATCTAGCATCCTTACCAGCAAAATTTATAGAATAGCTCCCAGCAATAGTTTCATCAAGCACAATCTAGCTCGCGACCACATAAGAAAGTTAAATCTTTCTCTTTCACTCCTTTAGATGAGCCATTAACCAATATATTTGAGAGATTAAAAGCAAATAGACTTCTGCAACTAAAAAAAGGATTCATACCTGAGGTTTATCTCTAAACTTTGCCTTATCCAAATGTTGTGCTTATCATTCAAACATTCAAGTTCATGACACTGAAGATTGTCCAGCACTTAAATTCAAGATTCAAAGCATGATTGAAAGTGACAAGATAAAGCTATGTCAAGAGCCCCCGACCAACAATGGTAATGGGGTAAACAAGGGCATAATTTTTGTTAAAGGTGATCCGTCAAAATTGACACCAACGAATTTGAAAAGAAAGCGTGCAACAAGTCTAGAGAACTGACAAGGGCATCATTTTGCAACTTGAAAATATCATTCTCGTTTCCCCTTCTTTATGCATGGCTGCTATTTTATAACTTGAAAGTATCATTCTCTTTTTTTACCCCTTTATGAATAGCTACTATTTTACAATCCTTTCTAGACTTTTGTATGAATTATGTTTGACCTGATTCCTATTAGTAGCGGGATACGTAGGCGCCTATTCTGAGTTCAGTCACTATATTATAAAAAAAAAATTCCCCCTCCCCCCTAGCCAAAACTGGGACAGCTTTGCGGATAGACTATCATTATTTTGACAAAGCAGAAGTTTGAGATCACAAGCCATATTCGCATCATCAAATTGCAACAATGCCATAACTGCAAAAAGTGCAAATTCAATTCCAAAGCTTTATGGTTCAATGCAAGGCAACCATTTTCTTTTATACTAACAAATTTTTCTTTGAGTAATGCAGAACTGATTTTTATTTACTCTTAAAGGATAACACTTGCAAACAAAGCTCAAACCTCAAGAAAGACAGTACATTTAGATGAAGCAAATTTCAAAACTTACATTTCTTCTTTGAGTACAAGAACTTTCTTAATTGAAAATTTTTGCCAAAGTGGAAAACCCTAAATTGTGGGTACCACATTATGAATAATCACTAATGTGGCATTGTACCATTAATGTTTATTATTGAAAAAGAACCATATCTTGGATATTAACTACTACAAAAGTGCTACATCAGGCTTTCTAATGGCTTATGAATGTTCGTCGCTATGAGAAAATTGCACCAAGCTCTCTGTGTTGCATCAACATTCGTAAGTTTATATTACACATTGGGTTTGTCCACCTTAAAATAGGACATAATAAGTTTGTCCACCCTAAAATAGGATACATTGGGTTTGTCCACCCTAAAATAGGACATAATGGGTTGTCCGCCCTAAAATAGGACATATTGGGTTCGTCCACCTTAAAATAGGACATATTGGATTTGTCCACCCTAAAATAGGATATGTTGTCACATTGGGTTCGTCCACCCTAAAATATGACGCATTGGGTTTGACCGCCCTACAATAGGACATGTTGGGTTCGTCCGTCCTAAAATAGGACATATTGGGTTCGTCCGCCTTAAAATAGGACATAACGGGTTTGTCCGCCCTTAAATAAAACACATTGGGTTAGTCCACCCTAAAATAGGACATCTTGGGTTCGTCCACCCTAAAATAGAATATTTTGGGTCTGTCCATCCTAAAATAGGATACGTTGGGTCCATCCACCCTATAATAGGACACATTGGATTCGTCCACCCTAAAATATGGCATATTGGGTTAGTCTGCCCTCTAATAAGACATTTTACGCAGGTCTACTTTCAATTGCATGTTTATGCTTGCTTGCCTTTAATTGAACTTCCCGTAATACCTTAATTATTTATTTATTTTTTTAATTAGTTAAGCATTGCATGTTATCTTTTGAATTTCTTGAAAAATCAAGCTTAATTACTCATTTGTCTTTTATTGAGCAATGCTTTTCAGTTTGCTGAATTTTGTAGGCATATAATTTGAGGACACATTGGGTCCATCCACCCTAAAATAGGACATATTGGATTAGTCTTCCCTCTAATAAGACATTTTATGCATGTCTGCTTTCAATTGGATATTTATGCTTGTTCACCTTTAGTTAAACATTTAGCAATGCCTTATTTATTTATTTATTTTTAATTAGTTAAGCACTGCATGTTATCCTTTGAATTTCTTGAAAAAGTCAAGCTTAACTATCCATTTGTTTTTATTATTACTAAGCATTGCTTTTACTAATATTTCTACTTAGTCTGATGAATTTCACAGGCATATAATTGGAAATAGTTATTTTATGAATATCACACATTCTACTAATCGTATCTAGAGAAACAATTCAGAATGGATGCATTTGTCTCATGATCTTTGTCGTAAGGCTTCTATTTACAATTTTCATACTTTATTCTTTCGCTAACAATTTTATCAAGACTTGGTAGGAAGCATAACCCACAAGGCAACAACAATAGATGCAACACAACATGGAACTTTATCTTAGTAGTGAACTGGGGAAATTTGTTGGTGAGTCAAGCTCACCAACAATGGTCAAGGATCTACTCTCGAACTCAACTCAACCTACAACTCACATTCGGGACATGTAGGAAATTTTACATCAGCTTTTCTGTTTTTAATAACAGAATCTTAAATCTCACTATGCTTTTCTATCTTCAGCCCTTTGTCTCTGTTCATTTTATCAATTTTGAAACTCAGTCTCATCGTAACTCGATATTGGGATAGATTTTTTTAGAAGATTATCACTTACTGCTCTTTGATTCTATCTTCAGCCCTTTGTCTCTGTTCATTTTAGTCACTATTCTCTTAAAGTTCCATTTTGACTTCATTCTCATTTTCAAATTATATTTTCACTTCTTCAAGCCTAACCTCTTACTTATCCATCCGCACAATCTTTTTTATCATTCACCGATACTAGGGCACCTTTATGAATCATGATGTTCTAAGTTCATTTCAATCTTATCTCTTTAAAACTCTCGAACTACATTTGGCCTGATTCTCATGCAACCCGAGATATGTAGGCAACTTAGAAACCAAAGTTCTGCCATAAATATTTTAAAATTTCTCTTTGTTCCTATACCTTTCCTGAACTAGATTTTTACCTTCATTAGTCTGGACAAAATTGGCTACTATGTCAACTTCTTTGTCCAAAAACTATTTCATCATCTCCGGTCAAAGAGGGACAGCTGTTGACACCCAATTTTGACCCTCCTTTCTTTCAATTTATTTTGATGAGCTTCTAACTTATTAATAAATCAAATGCTTTATTTTCACAAATATTTTTATGACTATTACCATTTTAATTACTATTAGTAGTATTGTATATTTTCTTATTATTATTGCCACCACTTTTTCTTAAATTAACACCATGGTTATTTTTAATCATTTATTATCATTCGCAAAGGCATTACATGTATTTTATTAGATCAAATGACGCATTCCTTTAATTTTATCTTTTATAAATATTATCGAGTAATCTAAGTATTAAATAATTATATTTTTATATTTAACAATTTATTTAATTTAGTGCATAATAATATAATTTTGTTATGTGTATCCTTTAATCTTGAATTTGGAAGTCCAAGGAAATATAAGGAAGAAAGTCTTTAATCAGCCCATTGATTCATAAACTCAATCAATTTTGGCCCAAAACTAGCAGCCCATTTTTCCCTTCCCCATCAGTGCCACGTAAGCACCACGCGGAAGCCATCTCAAAGCTACAAAAGGCACCAACGGCCATAAGCAGACACTTTTCACGTGTCTCCCTCACATCTCACACACTTTGCACACGCCCTCACCACATGCCACTTCCAAATTGGTTGGTCAAACTCTTTTAAAACTCCTAATTCCCTTTTTACCTTAAACTACCCATTTTACCCTCACTTACACTACCTAAAACATCTAAAGTACCCTCAAAATCCTAAAATTTTGTCCAATAATCCTTTTCCTCTCCCAAAAGACCGCTCCTCCTTTCTCTCTCTCTCCCTCAACGTATTTTCCTCTTTAAGCAAATATGCAGACTTCTGTCACCATGGATAGAGGTTTGTTGCTCCATATTTGTTCCATGGTTATAGAAATCACGTAGAGGATCAAATCCCTCCAAATTGCAACATTCGAATTCAAACAATCAGATTTGAATTGATTTCAATTTAAAAATCCCACCCAAAATGAGTGTTTGATACCCTAATCCCCAACCTTAGCCTATAAATACACCACAGAAGCTCCAGCCGCAGGGGCCAGTAGGGGTACATAGCTTTTGCTCATTATTTATCATTCATCTCTAAGAGAATCCTTCTTTGCTTTCGTCTCAAGAAGCTGAAGTTAATTACTTTACTTGCTCGAATCAAATCTGTTTCTTTTTGTAAGGAGAGGGTTCTAGGCCTCAAGTTCAAAGCTACAATTGTGCAGCCAAAACACTTCTCATTTCCTTGCAAATATCTAATCTTTTCATCTGTCGTTGTTTTTTTTTTTTTTTCATTGTACGATTCAAGTTCGAATCCATCAAGTTTCGAGAGTAGATTCGGACCCAACATTCTAGTTCACTGCCCCTCAAAAGGTTAGTGCTACTCCTTTCTCTTCTCTGATTCTTTCTAAATCCTTGACATGTGTTTTAGATTTTTCGTGTGTTTGAGATATTTTTGATATTTATTTGTTTCCTCATATGTTTTATGTAATGAAATATAGAAGTTTCATCTTTGGATAACTTAGTGCTATTTGGATTAAAATCATTACCTTATATTGAACATTTTTATTGGAAAAACATGATCTACATTTCATTATCATTATGGTAGGAAAGCATGTTTATAAGAAATTTTATTTTACTCAAAAGCACCTTTCTGTGGGGGGATTTGCTGTCCATTCTGAAACATGTACCAATACTCTACTTTTTTAAAGAAGACGTACTAATTGTACGAGATTTGCATATGGTTAAAAAATTCTGTTTTCATATTAGTGATTTTAAAAATTCCTTTTATTGTTTTTCTTCTTAATAAATGAATGTTGGTTATGCTTGAATGCATGAACTCCAATTTACTTTAGTTAGTGAGCATGTTTTAATATCTATTTATGTGAAGAATCTCTGTCTTTAGAAAGTTCAAGCCTTGGCCGTGTAGTTATAGACAAGCGAATTTATCAAATAGTGATGCTTCCTTTCAAACATGTTTTAGAATTCAACAACAGTACATGAATAGGCTATACAGCTCTATTTAAACTCTCTTTTGTTTCCACTCGGAAGCTAGCCATACACCTTGTATTAGATACCACGTCATCTCCGTATGTTTAAAATGTTAAATTTGTGTCTATATGTTTAGCACTAAAATTTGATTATGTGGTTGATCATAAGTTGTACGTAGCTGTTGAAAGTTTTTGTTCAATATGTAAGTGGTAAATTCCTGGTATTGGTCCGCAATTGTGATTGCCTTATTGATTGAATATCTAAGTCCGTTTATAGTTTTTGCTCACTGTCTAATTCTTTATTTCCCCTTTCTTTATTTGTACACTTCGCAACAAATGGAGTCTAATTCGAGACTCTCGAAAAAATTGAATCTCAAGATGAGACTCAACATACCCGCACTTGGAGTAATCATACGTTGTCTTCCTTAGAATTCATCAAATGTCAAGTAAACGAGCGAAGCCTTGGGGTCTTTCATGATGTCTTCCTTTATCATTTGTTACTATTATTATTATGATTACTATTTTTTTGTTATTAGTAGCTCATCCGTGTGACTTGGTTTTTATTTATCTCAAGTTTGAGGTTATCTATTGAATTTCATTTTGAACACAAGATTAATAGCTAAGGTCATTTTATTATGCGGGATTGTTAATATAATAGGTCAGTAGTGTCCTTACCTTATTTTGATTTTTTTGGGTTTTGTTGATAGAGAATTAGTCCTAAAACACTTGAACTTTAGAAATGGTAGTTCGCTATGTATTATCTCGAAGCCCGTAACTAACTTTTCTTTACGACGCCTTTAATGTTTAGAATGTTTTAATGGCTGAGACGTTAGAAGACCTAGTTGCTTCTTAACTATTTAATAATAATTTATTCCTTCATTAGAGCCAATGTTAAGTTCTCGCTAGTTAGTAACTTATATTAAAAGTTAGTTTTTAAATAATTTTGGTAAATCTTTTCTTGTCAAAGACTAAAATCTCTTTTTCTCTAAACTGGCAACTTTGCCTATTTTGATTTCATAATATATTGTTAGATTGTAAAATGTTGGGTCCAATGAATATTCTAGATGTGACTCTTTTATTCTATTTAGAAGTTTAAATAATTAGTTTCTGTTATTGTTTTTCATTAACAAATCACTTAGTATTAAATAAGTAGCTACTTTATTACTATGACCAAGTCATGAAGATTGATTTACATAAAGCAAAGGAGTATTATTATGCTTTAACATTTTTGCACTTGCTTAAGAATATTATAGAAGCTTATGTACTTTTCTTTTTTTTTTTTAAAAAAAGGGGGAATGATTTGTAACCATCTTTTGATAATAATAACGACTCAAAATGATTTTTAGCTGATCATTAATTTCAAAATTTGAATAAAGTTTGCAAAGTAAATTTTCAGTGATTTGTTTAAAAATGGACGATTCTTTATCTTAGTTAAGAAACTCCTAAAGTTCTAATCTTTTCCTTAACAATAATTAGCATTTTATTTTAGTTATTTCTTTTGTAATATACTTATTTTCATAACATCAATCCTTTTTTACTACCCGAAGTTTGGCCGGTTAACCGTAGTTAGCGAATCTTTTAGGATGCCTAATCCCTTCGCTTTAGGATAATTAGAATTCTTACCTAGAATCACTTAAGTTGCGTAGACCTTAAAATGAAGTCTTTATTTATTTTAATTACTTAGTTTATAATAGGTGTTCTAATTCACCGTAGAACTAATTAGGTGGCGACTTCCTTAATTAATTAGTTTCCCGATATGTTGTACTTCGATTTGATCCGTGTTAAAATGGGGTATAACACATATTCATGAGATTGGTACCACTGAGAAATAGTAATTTTGAAAGAAAATGAAACACTTTTCAAAACCCTTGGCCGAGGGATGTGCCGGCTAGGTGATTGTGATTGTGAAAGTATATGGGTTGTGAATCCTAAATGGGTCCTGTCCTGGGAGCTTTAGCTCCGAAGGTGTATATGATTTCATATGATGGCTCATATTATTATCATCCTACCATCATCACTTCATTGCATTGCCTCACTTGCCTTGCCTTGCATTGCATTCTTTTGTATGATCGATATTACGTTTGATTATTTCCTTTCATATCATACTACAGTGATTGAATCTTGTTTTTGATATTATGTATTGTGCATCACTTCACTACATTACATCATATTGTACCATCTCTTGAGTGATTTGAAGGTTGAGGTATTATGAGACTTGGGGTATGGCTATGGCTTAATTAGAGAGATTATCGTGTCGCACCTATTGGTAGCATGATATATACACATATATACACTCTCGCTTTCTTATCCCACATTACTAGTTAAACATGATGATTGATCATAATATATTTTATTAGTGAGTCTCCCTCAAAAAAATAACTTTCTTTAACTATTGATCATAAAATGAATAGTGTTGACTCACCTGGACTAATTTGCCTACCTTATTTATTGATATTCTTAGGACTATTGTGTTGGGTTACCCTATTAGGATAAAGTGGTGTATTTATAGGTTATTGGCTGATGGAGAAATTTGGGTAGTTGGGGTGGTAGTGCTCGCCATCACTTTTGATTAGGATTGATTATTGACGATACTTGCTAAGTACACGTGTTTCATACTCACCCTTGATTTCTTTCCTTAATTTCTTTTCTTCTGCACCCGATGCAGGTATTGGTTTGAGTAGTAAAGCATAGATTGTGTCTCCTTAGCATTGACGTTGCGGAGATTGAGGTAGTGACTGACGTTTCACAAAGCTTACCCGGATCTCTCTTCATTTTTCTTATGCTTCTCTCGCATTTAAGATACTTTAGATTAATTAACTATATTCAGTATGAGAGGCTTGTACTGGTGACAACCAGACCAGGGATGTATCTTGAGATTGTATTTTCATTTCTACATCATTTGGGATTCTTCTTCTTCTTTTTTCGCTTTTGATTTACTTTGATTATTGAGTTTGGATTTGGATTAGCTTATTTGTACCGCAGGGTATGAGAGGTTCCATCACGTACTCTATTTTTAGTTCGAGATAAATTGGTATCAGAGCCCCAGGTTCATTGGTATAATTAGTACAAGCTGAGTCCAGTAGATTCTTGCAGATCAGTGTGGAGACGTATGTTATCTATCTTTGAAAGGATATATGACTTTAGGAGAAATCCATTTTTTCATTCTATGTAGTTCGTTCATAGCTTTGTGTAACTCAAAAACCTCTTATTGACTCTCTCACATATGATGAGAATGCGTACTTCCTTGGTTAGAGATTCAGAGCCCATGACTTTGGTGTGCGGTAGGAGTAGAGGTCGGATAAGAGCATTTGGACTAGCTAGAGGACAGTTTGGAATTGCCTTTTTAGGTTCTAGAGTTGCTAGCGATGAGGGGTTTACTTAGATAAAGGGATTGAGCTCGATGTAGTCAGCGCTTGTGATGATGTCCATACCTTTTGAGGCTTTGTATGGGAGGAGTTATAGATCTCCAATTAGATGGTTTCATGCATTTTAGGAGAGACTTTGGGGTACATATCTTTTGAAGGATTTAATGAAGAAGGTAGATTATTATAAGAGAAACTTGTGGCGGCTCAATTTCGGCAGAAAAAGTATACAGATCAAAAGGTGAGAGACATGCATTTCATGGAAGGTGAGCAAGTGTTGCTCAAGGTTTCACCCATGAAAGGTGTTATGTGATTTGGGAAGTGGGGTAAACTTAAACTAAGATATATTGGATTGTCTAAAATTTGGAAAGGTGTAGGGATGGTGGCTTATAGGTTGACCTTACCTTCGAGCTTGTTGTTCATTCATCCCATTTTTTATGTTTCGATGCTCAAGAAGCATCATAAAGATGGTGATTACATTATTCATTGGGATTCAATCTTGCTAGATGAGAACCTCTCCTACAAAGAGGAACCTATTGTCATTCTTGATAAAAATATTCAAAAATTAAGGACTAAGGAGATTGCATACATAAATGTCCAGTAGAAGAAATGTCCTATTGAGGAGAACACCTGGGAGACTGAAGAGAACATCCGTAGCCAATACCCACAGTTGTTGGCCAATGCAGGTAACTTATTTCTTGTTTTCCCTTTTTCTTTCTATCTATTGTTTGAGAATGAATGATTATTTAATTGGTATCTGATGTTACGACCCAATCCATTATTATAGCATTGCTTAGCGTGTAAGTTCTCGGGTAGTGTTTTCCCTAGGATGAAAGTTGTTAAAGACTCAAGCTAGGATGGTTTCTGACAAAAATTGAGTGTGGCATGGTTTAGAGATTTTTTGTCTTAGGATGTAGCGATTGATGATTTTGAGGCTATGTCATGATAGATGAGAGAAATAATGATCCGTAGAAACTTTTGGAATGAGAAACAAGTTATAGGAGAACTTTGATTATGGCATTTGCCATGATATGACAAACCTGTGTTGTCGAAAAATGAAGAGAGTGTTGTAAAATAGGAAATTTTTGGAAAGTCCCTTGAGTCACTGGTTAAGGACTATTATACGGTCCCAGTACAATAGTATGGGACTACCATAATGATCAGCTGACCATTGTTGTAGTCGGCGAGCTTAAGGAATGGACTGTAGTAGCGGGCTTCAAGTTGCTACTGCGGGACCAACGACCATTGGGAAGTTAATACTCTTAGTTTTTGAGTTTTGACGTAAGTTTATCCCAACATCTAAATTTTTGACCTATGGATTGAGTGAGGCGATTTCCTACCAGCTTGGGTGATTTCTACTATTTAGGTAAGATTATTACAACATTCTAACATAGATTAATCCATTTAATCTATAGAATCACTAGAATAAAGAGTTATGGTGAATTTCTTGGGTTTAAGCCCTAAATTGAAGAACTAGTTAGAATTGCTTATGGGTAGTCCTAAAATCACTTGATAATGGTTTTAGGTTCTCAGATTATACTTCCTTGGATAGAATTCCTTCCCTTTAAGGCGGATTATAGGGATTTGGGGTAATGTAATGGGTGAAAAACCCTAAATTGATGTTTTAGGCTATGAACTAAGGTCAAAGATGTGGGTTTTCGTCCCTAACGCCTAGAAGTAAAGGGTAAGTTGTTAATTACTCATTATTTGCTGTTTCTAGACTGAGAACGATCCAAAGCTCTAAGGAAAGGAAGGCTCTAGCGGATTAGTTGCATTGGGGCTTTTGTTTCAGGTTGGTTATGATTCCTATTGTAGTTTTAGACATAATTTAGACTCCATGCCTATTCATAAGTTGAATGTTTGTTAATTGGACTTTGAGCATGTTTGTGATTGGTGAGCTTGGTTGATATTTCTTGTATGCATAAATATAAATGGCATTGAGATTGACTAAGTGTCTTTTATAAAATGTGTAGTTAAATTATTGGTGCACTGTGTTACATCTTGAATGATAGTGATTGTATTCATTAAATTATGATATTCGAAGGGTCGAGTAACACATCGGTATGGGTTAGTTGCTTATTGAAATTTTGAAAGATTGGCATACCACACCGGTATGGTACATGGACTAAGATGGTCCCCTGCTGGTCATGACTATCGGGCAAACATAAGTCCCCTTAGTATGTATGTGCATATTTGATTTGAGAATTGATATGAATTTGTTTACTTACATTGGACTAGTTGTTTGTTCATATATTATGCATAATGTGTTGCGGTGATTGAGGTAGCTTAGAGTACTCTTGTGAGATGACTAACTGCATTGATGATTAAGTGTTGAATTCACCCTGGTGTATTTAGAGTGGGCATAGATTCCCTTTATTATGAACATTATACTTGTGTTGTGAAATAGTTGATAGTGTGGAGGTTGTGATCTGGTTGAGGATATTGATTGCTCATACGTACTCTAGTTGTGGTTGTTATGTGCTGATTGCTAATTTACCTATATTTGATTTATGTTTATGTGTGGGTCTAAGTTAAGTTGGCCAATGATATCTACCAGTACATAGTGTTTGTACTGATACTACTCTGTGCTCTTCTATTGTTGAGTGTAGGCCGTGTTCCATTCTTCGAGACCTCACCTCTAGTGTACGATCAACTATTTCTGATCCAAGGGTGAGAACTTATCTTTACGCTGGCGTGGATCATCTCAATAGATCATGTGCATTTATTTAAACAACTATAATCTTTTTTAAATTCATTTGTTTTGAATATTGTTTAGGATATTGGTTTTTGTTAGAAGTTCTTGTACGATGACTTTTGAGTCCTTAGCAATTGTACTAGGTTGTTTGATTTTCCACATTATTAATGGTTAGTTTGAATTTATTATTATTATGTCGGTTTTTAAGATAACCTCATCTTAATATCGACAAATGATTAGGTAATGGTTCGGTTAGAAAGTTCTCCCACCAGAGGGTTAGTATGGGTATCACTCACATCCATTTGGGTTGTGACAACTATACAAAGATCCATAAGCTGAATGATTATTCATGAAAACAATAATAAAATGAATCCAAGAACAACTGATATATCCAAAGTCTCAAAATAATAATCAACTCATGATTGCAGGCTACATGCCTCAATATCAAACTAGGAATTCAATTTCTATATCACTAGAGCAGTACAATCCTCAATTGAGGTATCACAATTATAATACAACCCTTTACCATGATAAACCACTAAATTACCCATCCATAGCATGCTCTAAATGATAAGTTACCATCCAATCAAAGTTTGAAGAAAATTCAGCCATAACCGACCTCAAAGCTGAATAGCAAAACTCCTATGATCACAAACTAGCTTTCCCCTTCCAAATGACCTCAGAGCACTCCTAATCTATCAAGAATGAGTTCTACACATAAATATGAGTCCAATAATACCCATATTGTTATACTTCTTTTTGGGTCCAAAAAGTCAACCCCAAGCCTCCACTGAAAAAATTGGAACTTTATTAGAAAATCAATTAACTCATAACATAAGGAGTTTAAATATGAAATTTCATCAGAATCGGAGTTAAAATCAAGCTTGAAATCATCAAAATACCATTTTTTAAAAAAATTACTAGGAAAATCCTAAATTTTCAAGTTGAAAAACCAAGATTTGAAGATAAAATTATGAAATAATCATTAGGGAACGCGTAAAAATAGTATAAGAAACTTACCCAATGAAGAAATCATAAAAATCCCCTTTTGCTTCTTCCCAAAATGAGTTTCAAAGCATCAAAAATCGAGTTATGGGGTCTATGTTTGAAAAATAGATTTTTAAATCTTACCAGGTACTTTCTTCTTCACGAATGCCTCTAGACCCGAATGAAACCCTTTACAGATGCAGTCGCCCACTCGCATTCATGATGATTAACCAAAGACCTCTTTCGCAAATACATTCAAGCCCTCGTGAATACAATAGAGAAAAACCGAGGTGCACCAATAGTTTTGCACTAGCAATAGTCAAAGATAAACAATATCCCGTATGGACCATACGAATTTATTTGAGACCCCGTGAATACGAACCAACTATGCTACTAGACTAAATTTGACGGTTCAGACTCAATGGAACCATCAGAATTAGCAACGAATGTCGTTATCAATGAGTGTTGACCAAAGTCAACTCAAGGCCATAATTTGCAAACATTCCAACCAACTACTCAAAATGCATCCGAATGACTCTAGACCCGAATGAAACATGTTACTAACCCAAAAATAACATTCTAGAACTAACAAAACTTACAAAATTCTCATATGACATCAAAATCATTGAATGTTGACTAAAGTCAACCCTACCAACTTCAAAACCTTCAAAAAAGAAAAAATTGCATAAAACCTAACCAAACACCTAGACACCTGCATCATCCATTCCTGCATACCACAAATACCATAATACATATACAAAAAGGGGTAAGATGGTCAACTTGCACAAAAATCCAAAATTTAGTATATGAGTTGTTACATCATCCACTATTAAAATACACGTTCGTCCTCAAACATAAGTGTGAGGAAGGTACCTGAACTATTAAAAAGCTGGGGATATCTATTCTACATGTACGAATGTATCTCCCATGTAGCCTCCTCAACTGGATAATGCTTCCACTAAACCTTTACTGAATCAATACTTTAAGACCTCAACTTCCCAGTCTGCCTATCCAAAATAGCTATAGTCTCCTCTTCAAATGTCATATTCTGATCCATGTCATTGAATCCCACAGAATCACATGAGATCCATCAGAATGATACTTATCCAACATTAACACATGGAAAATAGGATGCACAACTGAAAGATTTGGAGGTAAGGCCAAATCATAGGTCACCTACCACCAACACGTCAAAGGATCTCAGAAGGACCAATAAACCTTGGACTAATCTTTCCCATCATTCCAAACCTCATCAAAATCTTCAAGGATGATACCTTTAATAAAAATTGCTCACCTACTATGAGCTCTATGTCACGATGCTAGACTAGCTCCTAGCAGAGATAGGATGCCCCGAACCATAAGTGGCTAACCCTTGGCATAGCATATTAAGAATAATATAAGATATTTAAGCAGAAGCTATAATGAGATCAAAAGATAAGTTCTAAAACATTTCTCAATGTCATATTGAACAATGTACCAATCTTGAAGAGCCAACATAAATCATACTCTAATGTTTGTAAGCCTCTAAATTGAATAATATGATCTACACGGACAAAGCCCCCAACAAACCTTAAAATAATGACTTAAAGTAAATAAAAAGAAGCAACTAAACTAAGTCATCGACTAATAAGGACTCACCACTAATGGAGTCTGAGCTAATAGACAACTAGCAACGTGTGTGAGAGTGAGCGCCTAAATCTACATCACATGAAAAATATAGGCAAAATAAGTATGCAATCAATATGTTTGAATGTACTGAGTATGTAGGGAATAACCAAACGACATAAGAAATGGTATTAATGTGCATTAATAAAAATTACAAGAACTATAGATTTCATAAGGATTCATATCAATTGAAAGTAAAACAATTTAAAGACCATAAATGAGCTTTTCCTGAAGGATAATGGACATGTGAAACCATATTTTCCAAAAATCATATATGAAAGGATGCATATCTGAAATCTATTATCTGAAATCATATCATATTCATATCATACAAAACGTATAAGGATCATATCATGAAAATCCTAAAAGTGAGTTTAAATCTCATAAATGTGAGTTTCTTATAACTTACATAAACTATGTGAGCATCATTAAGACCAATGTCATACACCCAGACCAAAAAAAGGTTGTTCTAACCTGCCAAATTTAGAACCATAAATGTAAGGATCCTGAAGATGCACCTATTAAGGGGCAAAGGTATCAACCTCAACTAATGGAAGACCCTTATCCAATTGGGGCACATAGTTTTGGAACTTGGGATTATTGTGAAACTTTGTTCTCTCGGTGCTAAATATTATTCCCAAAACTATTTCATAACATATATGATCAGAACGTACATAAATCATGCTTATTCAAACATAAAGCTTGAATCCTTCAAAAGATTTGTATTTCATAACTATCATGAAATTTTCCCTTCTTTGGGTTTATTCAAGTTTCTTGAAAATTCCTAATGTCTTAAGGATTTTAAATTCATGCTTGAGATGTCAATTTCAAGAAAACCAATATTTAAGAATCATATCAAGAATTAAAGTTCAACAAATGTAACTGTAGTGTTTATAGAAATCATAATCATATCTAAAAACATTAAGAAATCATGGAATATGCTTCATAAAAACATGAGTTTAAAAGTGAATTTATAAACCCTAACCTTAGTCTCAAATTCATGGAAAACTAGAAGTTTTGGGCATGAGGATGAAAGTGAAACCCCATTGAAGTCCTACATACTTTAATTGCTTTCTAAGAATTGAAGGAGGAAGCCTCATCTGAGAAAGAATCACAAAGAATTCAGTTCTTGGAATTTTGGTTGAACTTTCTTGAAAATCATAGGTTATGGTATAGGATTTCATTAATAATCCGAAAAAAGAATGATTGAAATACTAGAAATTGCTTAAAAATGCGTGGGAGTAACTTACCTTAGGGTTGGATGATGATGAGAGGAGAAAATACCAACTTGGGGCTGATGGAAATAGAAAGAAAGTGGGAAATGTCTAAAAAATGACCTTTTTATGAATCTCGTCGGCAATTTCGATGATTTAGAGGTGAGATCACCAAACTATTGGGTAGTTCACCAAAGTACAGCCTTAGATCACCAAAATGAACAGTTTTTGAAGGGTTTTAGGTGAGTTTGGCAAGCTAGTTTGGCGCACAGCCAAATTGTTTGGCGATTCACCTAACTTTTTTCAGCACTGACATGTTTTAGTAAAACAACCATAACTTTCTACTCTTAAATCCGATTAACAAACGATTAGTGGTGTTTGAAAGAAGAATCAAAAAAATTTAATTTGGTGGGTCTTGATCTACAAAAATATTCATATTCTATGAGTTATGCTCCTTTGAAGTTGACCATAATAAAATCTTATATAGAAACTTAATCGGTAAAGAAGCTTTTAACTCCACTTTGAGCTAGAAGTTCCTTATGATCTTAATTCATAATTAAAGCTCTTACTACACTAAGGAATTGGTTTAAACAACTATGTACCATTAGAAATCATTGAATTTGGGTCTATACGCATATGAATAATGGTTCGTATCTTGGTTTAGAAGTTTGGGTTGTTGCAATATCTCCCCCTTGGGATCATTCATCCTTGAATGAGGACCAAAGCTAGAATGGACATATGAATTGAGTAAACTAAGATTTCTTTGGGCTATATGTGCTACATATACTAGCATGAACTGAATTGTCATTCAATATAGGTCTAGCTTTCAACACTAAGAAATATAGAAGCATGAGCTATGAGCGCAAGAACTAGCATAGGCATGATGAACATACACAATAACATGAGCTTGGCCTATATCGGCCTTTGTAAGACTTTAAAAGGTAAATCTTATAATATTTCAAAGAAAAGAATCATAGGCACGATTCATGTGAGACATCTGACATGGGTTCATAAAGTATGAACGACATAGATTTGAACATAAGCCACACACTATCTGAAGCTACTGGATATGAAATATGGGTACCTTGGGCATGAGGTAAGAATAGGGATACTATGACTTAAGCGAGATTACTGATTACCCTTAAGCTTAGCAACACTTCTCAACTACGTTTCTCCTCTTGAATACTATACTTCATTAACTGCAACTTATAAGTCTCACAAGGGTACATGTGAGGCATCCGAAATGGGTTCATAAAGTATGAATGACACATATTTGAACATAGGCCATACACTATTTGAAGCTATTGGACATGAAACATGGGTACCTTGGGCATGAGGTAAGAATAGGGATACTATGCCTTAAGCGAGATGATTGATAACCCTTAAGATTAGCAACACTTCTCAACTATGCTTCTCCTCTTGAATACTATACTTCATCATCTACAACTTATAAGTCTCACAAGGGTACATATGATTACATCTACCAAAGTCTGAGTCTAGCTGCATGCTCTCACCTGTTTAAGCCCAACTCAGACTTATAAGGTTCTGCACATAGGATGATCATACTAACCCAAACCATGGGACTTATTCTCTCTATTTTTTTTAGGAACTTCCATCCTAAGAATACTATTTCTTCTTCTCACCTCATTTAACTAACCTCGAGTTCAAATCAAGAAGTCACTAGTGCATATTACATTCACCCACATGTATACTAACACAACAGCCAAAAATATCATTATATCTACTTCATGGCTCCTTCTAGGCAACCAAAGTATCTAACAATTTTCCCATCTTTCTAACATCTCTACAACTACATATTAATGAACTACTGCAAAAAAACATACCAAAACTTCTCATCTAACTATTACATATAACAAATACTCACCTTGATCTTCCTCTACTCTTATAACCTTAGGGAATAAACATACTACGGTCTTCACAGTAAGAGACATCTACCCTCTCACCTAAACCATCACTCAACATCAGCTTCTATCAATACCACTATTGCAACATAAGGAGGGTCACTAAAGGACTAGAGTACGAGGATTTCAAATAAGAGGGATACTGCTCAATTATGAATTATACTAATTAGGATCTTGGCACTCAAAAATGGAACCTATAAGGTAAGGTATCATAGGCACAAATTATTCAAGAGATCTGACATAAGAGCATACATGATTTGGTGTGGCTTTTAATAATTAGTAAGGACATATCATAAGTTCGTAGGACTGAGTATATTATGAAATAAGAGTGCACATCTCATGAGCTTGTATAACATAAGAATAGAGTTCATAGATTCGTTAAGCATGATTACGACCATTACTTCTCATACTAGAAACTGAAATTACAGTGATTCAGAGTGAAGTGCATGAGCATGGATTATAGGCATATCGCTAATATATAAGACATAAGTAGGGTGTCATAACAATTCAAATCTAAGGAATACACTAGCGTAGTAATGAATTGTTCTATCATCATAACTCTTTCTAAAACACATAACTATCTGGTTCTTAAAACCTGATTTGGTTCTCTACCCTATCATTTTCCCCTTATATCAAAGTCAACATTCTATGTCTGTGGACCTTCGTAATAGTTACAAAACTAAACTATAATAACTTTATTATACTAGCCGTGGGTGTCACTATGCATGTGAATGCTAAGCTTTACCCAGATAAACTATACTTAGAAGATACTAACTTTATTCTAGGGCAATTCTCGCAGAGGTGCCACTCCTAACTTCCTCTAGCTTCCATAATCATCAGCCTATAACTTAAACTTTTACTAGAGAATATAACCAATTCCTCTAGAACCTCATAATCTAATCTTTCTTGTTATTCTACTGACATCATACCTCTAAGTTCATATGCCTCCGAATCAATGGAGAATAAAGCTTTACTAAGAGACTCATCACCATCTATCTCTAATTCCTCAATTCAGCTTTTAAGAACACAATATAATACATACTATATTTAGCCTTCTCCACTCCTAGAAACTCAAAGATACTAACTAGGAACACACAACACTTAATAATCTCAGAATATCATGCAGTCATATACTACCTTGGGTTCACTTCTATCTTCTTAATGTTTAAGGATCCCTTTTGTCTAATAACTTAGTCACTATTCATTCTGTCACCTACGTATCACTTCTATATCATTCCTGCACGATCACACTTATTGAAAAATAATGAACTCAAATTCCTGCATATGTTATTTCAAGCCTACTATTTCAATTCCATGCAACTAACATCACTAACCCGAATCTATGATTTATTTCTACCTCGGTGATCATTCACAATTCAAACTTAGTGTCTAGCACCAAACATGCATTACGACATAACATAACATACTATCCTGGCTTAGCAGCTACTAGATAAAAATAGGAAAATACTAGTCCACTAAAACCTCATGATAATAATAGTCGATCTTAATCTTATGATATATCTAATTAGAGTACATTACGATATCCTCCTTCACAAATCACTATAACTTATCCATCCATACGTCTAAACTATATTTATATCTTTATAAGCATCAAGCGGCTCCTTTTCACAATCAAAAAGTGCATCCTTGATCTATCATTCCTTAACCACTTTATACTTTCATTAATGACCTATACTTTTCTAACAAAATGACATGCCATCATAAAATCCTTTCCTAGTTCAAGCATAATATAAGTTATCTTAACCAATAACTCCTTCCCTACCTTTTATTATAAAATCAACACCACATTTACTACCCCTTAGTTAACACCTAAAGAAATATCACCTCAATTCTAACTTAATAGATAAATAACTTATATATATATATATATATATATAAATATAAAAGTGCAGCCTAGATCTATCATTCCTTAACCACTTTATACTTTCATTAATGACCTATACTTTTCTAATAAAATGATACGCCATCATAAAATCCTTTCCTAGTTCAATCATAATATAAGTTATCTTAACCAATAACTCCTTCCCTACCTTTTATTATAAAATCTACACCACACTTACTACCCCTTAGTTAACACCTAAAGAAATATCACCTCAATTCTAACTTAATAGATAAATAACTTATATATATACACACACTTTGATAATTAACTATCCCCCACTTTTCTGGCTACTACACTTCTAGATTCATACTTCTAATTCAGGGGTCATTCTACTACTTATAAATCATAACATCTCAAATCACACTATCTGTCGGGTGCCAATACTACCCAAAAATCTGGACACATACTTTCTCCTTTCATAGATGTTCTATGTAACAAAGGATTAGAGAAGAATGTTAATACATGTCATATTTTTGCTCAACAAGATGATTCACATAAATAAGGACGTAAACTTTCTAATTGATAAGTTAAAGCATATTAATGGACTTCACTCAAGCCCATGGTGTGGTCTCTAAAGTGCTGATAGTTCTATCTGAGAGCACCATATCGATGGGAACTGAGCATTACTACTTCTATCACTTCAAAGATGAGTCATAGTTGGAGGAATTTGAAGCAACATATGAATCTGCATAAATTTCTTAGGTGAATACTCTATTGCATGATCTAGAGTATAAAAGAAGTCAAAGTATTTCCTAAACAATCTGTAGCCTCCTCATTATAAGTGTGGTGTACTTCACACCCATAAAAATAACTCTGTTGAATGCAGCTTTACAGACATCTTAGGATACTTGAACTTATTGCTTTGATACCAAGTTTGCCACACTCTAGACCACCCCCTAGCTGAGACACGATGCCCGAAACCATAAGTGGTTCCAAGCTAACCCTTGGCATAACATACTAATCATAATATAAGAGATTTAAGTAGAAGTTGTAATGATATCATAACATAAGTTCTAAAACATTTATAAAAGTCATAATGAACAATGTACCAAGCCCGAGGGCCAACATAAAGCATACTCTAATGTCTAAAAGCCTCTAAACTAAATAACATGATCTACCAGGACAAGGCCCTCGGCTAAACTTAAAACAATGACTAAAAGTAAATAAAAAGAAGCAACTAAACTAAGTCCCTAAATAATGTGGACTCACCACTACTAGAGTCTGAGTTGATGGAGAACTAGCCACATGTATGAGAGTGAGCGCCTAAATCTACATCACATAAAAAATATTAGCAAAAAAGTGATGCAATCTGCAGTTGAATGTACTGAGATGTAGGGAATAACCAAAAGACAAAAGTACATGGTATTAATGTTCATTAATAAAAATGACAAGAATTATAGATTTCATAAAGATTCATATCTACTGAAAGTAAAATAATTTAAAGACCATAAATGAGTTTTCCTGAAGGATAATACATATGTGAAACCATATTTTTTGAAAGTCATATCTAAAAGGATGCATATTCAAATTATGCTATTTGAAATCATATCGTAATCATATCATACAAAATGTATAAGGATCATATCATGAAAATCATAAAAGTAAGCTTAAATCTCATAAATGGGAGTTTCTTATAACCAACATAAACCATGTGAGCATCATGGAGTCCAGTGTCATACACTCACACTAAAAAAGATTGTTATAACTTGCTTAGAACCATAAAGGTAAGGATCCTAAAGATGCACCTAAAAGGGGAAAATATGTCAACCTCAACTAACAGAATACCCTTATCCTATGCTGGCACGTAGTTTTGGAACTTAGGTTTATTGTGAACTCTTGTTCTCTCTGTGCTAAATACTACTCCCAAAATTAGTTCATAACATATGCTCAGAACATACATAAATCATGCTTATGCATACATAAAGCTTGAATCTTTAAAAATATTCATATTTCATAACAATCATGGAATTTCCCCTTCTTTGGGTTTATTCAAGTTTCTCGAAAATTCATAATGTCATAGGATTTCTAAAATCATGCTTGAGATGTCAATTTCAAGAAAACCAATATTTTAAGAATCATATCAAGAATTAAAGTTCAATGAATGTCACTGTAGTACTTATAGAAATCATAATTACATCTAAAAACATCAAGAAATCATGGAATATGCTTCATAAAAAGATGAATCTATAAGTGAGTTTATATACCCTAACCTTAGTCTTAAATTCATGGAAAACTATAAGTTTTGGACATGGGGATGAAAGGAAAACCCCATTGAAGTCCTACATACTTTAATTGCTTTCCAAGAATTCAAGGAGGAGCCCTAATCTGAGGAAGTATCTCCAAGAATTCAATTCTTGGAATCTTGGTTGAACTTCTTGAAAATCCTAGGTTATGGTGTAGGATTTCATTAATAATCAGAAAAAGGAATGATTGAAATACTAGAAATTGCTTAGAATTGCATGGGAGTAACTTACCTTAGGCTTGGAGGATGAGTAGAGGAGAAAATTCCAACTTGGGGATGATGGGAAATAGAAAGCAAGTGGAAAATCTTGGAAAAATGTCTTTGATGAATCCCGTCGGCCATTTCGGTGATTTAGAGGTGAGATTGCAAAACTAAGTGCAGCCTTAGATCGCCAAAATAAACAATTTTTAAAGGTTTTCGGGTGAGTTTGGCAATCTTGTTTGGTGCATAGGCAAACTGTTTGGTGATTCACCTAACTTTTCTCAGTACTGACACATTTTGGTAAAACGATCATACCTTTCTACTTCGGAATCAAATTAACAAACATTTGGTGGCATTAGAAAGAACACTCGATGAACTTTAATTTGGTGGGTATTGAGCAACAAAACTCTTAATATTCTATGAGTTATGATTGTTTGAAGTTTACCCTAGTAAAATATTATACAGAAACTTAATCGATAAAAAAGCTTTTAACTCAACTTTAAGCTAGAACTTCCTTATGATCTTAATTCATAACCGAATATCTTCCCACACTAAGGAATTGGTTTTAACATCTATGTACCATTAGAAGTCATCAAATTTGGGTCTATACGTATTTGGAAAAGGTTTGGATCTTAGTTTAGAAGTTCGGGGTGTTACACTCCAAGTCACGAAACCTCAAGTTGGCATAACTTTTTTGTCTACTCTGGGTTGCCAAGAGATGATCCTGAATCAATCTTACTCTATCCATCGAATCTCTCAATAAATCCATGCCCGTGTGATCTAACATCGAAGGAGTCAAACTAACCAATCAGAGCTCTACACCTCCTCCTATACAAAGCCTTAAATGGAGCAATCTGAATCCTGGAATAATCACTATTATCGTATCCAAACTTTACCAAATGTGAGAACTGGTCCCACTGACCACCAAAATCAATCACCCTGAAGCATATCCTCCAAAACTTGAATAGTACCCTCTGACTGATTATCTATCTGAGAGTGAAAGGTTGTGCTTATCTCTAATTGAGTGCCCAACTTTTGCTACATCGAACTCCAAAAGAAAGAAGTGAACATACTATCTCTGTCTGATATGATGGAAATGGGAACACGAACAACTAAATTATCCTTCGGATGTAGATCTTAGCCAACTTCTACGTATTGTAGTTCACTTTTGCTTGTCCAAAATGAATTGATTTGGTCAATCTATCGACAATTAACAAAATAGAGTCATACCACCTAGTCTATGGTGCTCATACTTCACCTTCTGACAATTCAAAAATTTAGCTATGAACTCTATGATGTCCTTCTTCATCTCATACCACCAATAGTTCTGCTTCAGGTAATGATACATCTTGGCTTCTCCTTGATGATTAGAATACCTCAAACTATGAGCCTCCTCCATAATCAACCTAGTCAAAAATCCAACTCTAGGAACACCTACCCAACCTTTGATCCTGAAAACACCCTCCAGATCAAGAATCACCACCTTAGCATCTCCACTCAACACTTCATCCCAAATAATACACAACCTCCCATCCTCAAGCTATCTATCCCTAATATGCTTCATCAGTAAGAACCCCATCTCAACACAAGTAAGAACTCTGCCCGACTCAAAAATATCAAGCCTCCCAAAACTATTGGCCAAATGCTGAACAACATAGCCAAAGGTCTCTCCTCAGCCACCAATAGATCAAGCCTACCTATACTCACCACTTTTCTACTCAAGGCATCCTTTACTACATTGGCCTTGCCCAGATGATAAAGAATAGTCATCTTATAGTACTTTTACAACTCCAACCACCTACATTGTCTCAAATGCACATCCTTCTGATTAAAGATATAATATAGGTTGTGATGAGCAGTGAACACTTCATAATGAATCCCATACAAATAACACCACCAAAACTTAAAAACAAACACTACCACAGCCAACTCTAAGTCATGATTAGGGTAATCATCTCATGGTTCTACAGCTGTCTTAAAGCATAGGCTATCATCTTTCTCTCCTATATCAAAACACCACCAGGGCCAACTCTTGAAGCATCACAATACAAGGTAAAACCTTCACCTTTCACAAGAAAGGCTAAGATAAGTCTTGTAGTCAACAAAGTCTTGGTCTTTTGAAAGCTCTCCTCACACTCATCATACCACTGAAAGGCAATATTATTCTGGATTTTGACAGCTACAATAGTAAAAACAATCCTTGGACAAACCATTTATAATAGCCAGCTAACCCATCAAAACTCTAAATCTTGATAGGTGAAGTAGGACTAGACCAATCCTGAACAACCTCAACTTTGGCTGGATAAACAATAATACCATCCTTGGTCACCACATGCCCTAAGAATGACATAGAACTCAACCAAGATACACATTTTAAGAACTTGGCATACAACTTCTCATCCCTTAACCTCTAGATCATAATCCTCAAATGATTCACATGATCCACCTAATTCTTAGAATACACTACGATATCATTGATTAACACAATCATGAAGGAATCAAGATAATGTCAAAACACTTTATTCATCAACTAAATAAATGTTGTTGGGGTGTTAGTCAACCCAAATGACATCACTAATAACTCATAATGACCATATCAGAACCTAAAATCTTAGGAACATTTGAATCCCTAAACTCAACTGATGGTACCCCAATCTTAAGTCAATCTTCAAAAACACTGAAGCACCCTAAAGTTGATCAAACAAATCATTAATTTATGGAAGAGGATACTTATTCTTGACGGTTACCTTATTCAACTATCAATAATCAATATACATGCACATAAAACCATCCTTGTTTTTTCACAAGCAACAGAGGAGTACCAAAAGGTGATACACTCGGCCTAATAAATCCCTTACTTAACATGTCTTATGATTGGTCCTTCAACTCTGTTAGATCCATCCTATAAGGAGGAATAGAGATGTGCTTAGTACCGGGATCAAAAATAATAGCAAAATTAATATCTCTATCAATAGGAACACCTGATAAATCAAAAGAAAACACATCTATAAACTCCCTAATTACCCTTACTAACTCCAAAGGAGGTGTATCAGCACTAGTATTATGTAGATTAACAAAGTAAGAAAGACATTCCTTCTCCACCATCTACTAAGCCCAAAAAAATATATAACCCCCTTAGGATATGAATCTAGAGTATCCTTCCACTCCAACCTTAGGGCCCCTAGTATAACTAAAGTAACTACCTTTGCATGGCAATTTAAGACACCATGATAAAAAAAGAGCCAATCTATAGCTAAAATCAAATCAAATCTACCATATTTAGAATTATCAAATCCACGTAAGTATTATACCTCAACAAAGTCACAACATAGGATCGACACACCCGATCCACCCCTAAATCTCCTAGCAGGGTAGAAATATTAATATGCATGCAAGAGACTCACACACCATATAATACCTAAAGAAAAATACACAGATACATATGAGAAAGTAGATCCAGAATCAAATAATACTGAAGCAGGCTAATGGAAAACTAGGATTATACCTGTAATAACTACATCAGAGGCCTCTACCTCAAGTCTAATCAAGAATGCATAACACTATCCATATTTTCCCTTGGGCTGAGCAACTATACAACCACCTCCACGAGCCATCTAGGCTCCACCCTTAGCACTTTGAGAACCACCTCTACCACTCTGTATACCTCATCTAGTTAAAAGAGTTGATGGCCAATAATTTTCCATCTGAGAACCCTGCTATACTCGATGTTGCATTCCCCTAGTGCAATCCCTTAAAAAATGACAACCCAAATCACCACAGTAAAAATACCTCTTGCTTAGGGTAGAATGATTTGTCTGTCTGGATGGACTAGAGTAACTACCATGACCTAAAAACTCAAAGTGAAAACCTCTAACATATGACCTAAAATCTAACCACCCAAAATACCATACCTTGAATAACCACCATTAGAAATCTGTAATAGTTCCAAAACTGGCTTACTATGCTGGAAATGATGACCCATACATGAAAAGTCTCTACCTCGGGATGATGAACCGCTAAACCCCCCACATGTTTATGAACCCTCTTACTTAATACCTCTATAGGCATTATGACATATACCTTCTATACTCTTTTCCTGGTCTACTATCTGCTAAAAGGTGCCCTTAGTAATTATGAAGTATGTTGTAGCCAACTGAAGAGGAGTAATTAATCCCTTCATAAGCTTTCTAAGCCTATCCTTCTTTGTTAAATACTCATCAAGGCATACCTAGACAAGAAAGGAAACCCAGTCTCATACTTATTGACTATCATGCTACCTTTATTTAAGTTATCAAACTCATCTCTTAACTTTTCTCTCATATTTCAAGGCACATACTTTGCAAGAAAAGCCTCAAAACATTGTGTACATATCATATGAGATAAACCTACTCGTCAACAACCAAGATAATAAACCTACTCGTCAACAACCAAGATAATATCTCTACCACTACTTTTCTTCCCAACCATTTGAAAAGTAATATAACCCACACCATAAGACAAAGCAAGATTATGCAACCTATCTTGATAACTGACTAAGAACTTATGCTTGTTCTTCAAGTGCACCAGTAAATCTAGAAGGACCTAACCTCACAAATCTATTAAATATATTTTTACTTTAAATTGTCATCACCGGCCTAGCCATAAATAGTGGAGCCATAAGTATGAAAAGCATCAATGTGTGGACCTATAATAGTAGCAGGCTATGCCCTAGGAGTTTGAAAACCCTAAACCATTACCAACTCTGAATGTTGAACTTCACATCTAGTCTGAGATCCATTAGGAGTAAGAGGTAGAGACCTTATCTGAGCCATACCCTCCAAATAACTTAAGAGTCAAACTATGGTATCCTGTAATACAAGGGTGGCTATAAAATCTTGTAGAACCTAGGCTAGCTCTACTCTCTCTGGTTGATAAATTCTAACCTCAAATTCAACTTTTGTTTCAGGAGATACTACCCTGACATATCCTCTAGCTGGTACTACACCCCGTACTTTACCTCTACCATGGTATCGACCCTTGCCTTAACCCCTAATTAAATATCTAACAGTGGGTGCAGGCACATCCTCCTAAGTTGAAACTAATCTCATCTTTAGTATCAATTAATCTCATCTTCACCATTTATTGAGAGAATGAAATAAAAAGTTTAGAATTTAAGAAGTGAACAAATGTACTTGATAAGGAATCAAAGAATAGAATTTTCCTATATATGTCCCATAACCTCTCAAAGATAGATATGAACGTCTTCATGTTGATTTGGAAGACTCTTCTAGACACTTGATGTTGTACTCATTAGACTGGTGAACCTTGCTCTGATACCAACTTGTCATGACTTAAAATTCCATGGGTTGTGATGGCACATACCCCAAGCCAACTATGGTAGGTAAGCCTGGTTAGGTAGGTGTAGGAGTAGGTGAAGGTGTAGGTACCCAACCATTAATTAAGGAAGTCTCCTTGATCTCCGCATCATCATTATCGCATATCTCTGCATCAATATCTTTTACTTTCATAATTATTGCATCATTATTGCTCTTATCATGCATTCTATGGTGTTTGGTGAGTTCCCTTGATCAAAGATTATCTCAGTTTCATACATCTTTATTTTTCATCTAATTTTGTTGTTCAGAAGGTATTGTGTTGTTAATCAGCATTCGATTTAGAGTTGCTCTTATACCATGACATATGAGTATTGGGATTTAGGCTTTTTCTTATTTCATTCCTTTTGAGGTTGTATTGAGATATTATTATAGTGTTTTTTATATGATCAGTCATTTGTCAGTACATTTGACCATGCTTTTTTTTTTTGTATTTTTTTGAGTTGTGAAAAGAAAAGATATTTATATAGAGATATGCAATAAGGATGATGCGGCGATCCAGGAGACTTCCTTACTTAATTAACAAGTACCAATACAAGCAATATTAGCGCATAAGGAAATCAAATCAAGAACTTAAAAAGGTTGTAAGACCAAGCCTTTTTCTTAAATAGAAAAATCATTCCTCCAACAAAGGCTTTGTAAAAATGTCAGAAAGATATTTTCAGAGTAAACAAAATTAAGCAAAAAAAATCCATTTTCAATATGATCTCTAATTAAATGATGCTTAATATCTACATGCTTAACCTTAGAATTATGAATAATATATTTAGACAAGCTAATAGCACTCGTATTATCACACAAAATAGGAAAAACTTTGTAAGATAAATCATAGTGAATTAATTGATGCATGATCCAAAGTAATTAATACCACAGCTACCAACAACTATATATTCAGATTCATTTATGGAAAGAGATACATAAGTCTATTTCTTGATGTGCCAAGAAACTAGTGCTTCTCCAAGCATTTGGCATGTACCACTAATACTTTTTGATCTTTTTTGTCACATGCAAAGTCAACATCCAAATAACCATTAAATCAAAACTAGAAGAGTGGGTATGCCATAGTCCAAGATCTTGAGTCCCAATAAGATATTAGATTATGCATTTGAAAATAATGAGGTGAGACTCTTTGGGACCGGACTGGAAACTTGCACATTTGCATATGCTAAATACAATATCTGGGTGACTTGTAATTAAGTAAAGCAAAAAGCTACTCTGTAACAACCTTGATTGTAAAATTTTCCTTTTATGTGTTTTGACCGATTTTCTCATCCCCATAGTGGTTACATACTATTTATGAGATGTGGGGATGGTTGGCACAGTCTCCGATGCATTCAGGGGTGATTTAGGAGAGTCTGAGACTCTTAAAGACTTTAAAAGCCATGAGTTTGACTTCGGCCAACATTTTGTTTTTTGAGCATCGAATGGCAATTTGGACATTTTCATCAGATCTAGAATGTCAATTTTGGATTATTAGTGAGATTGGTTTGGGTTCTAAACCTTCATTTTGCATTTTGACCCTTCTTTTAAAAAAAGTAAAATAAAACAAAATTGTGTCACAAGGGTTAATTTATTGTAAATGATCTCTTTTCAAAAATCCAATGTTGTTAATGAGTCCGAAGCATCAAAAATATCTTAGTAGAATATATGGTTTATTTTTTTGGTGCCCCGAATGAATCCCGAAGGTCCATTTAGAATATTTGAAATCATGCAAAATTACCAAAGTTGTTGATATTTGGTTCCTGATACATCCTTCTTTGCGAACACGGGCCTCTGTACATAATCATGGAGAAGGATAATGTCTTTTGTTGCGATCGCGAGGGGAGTAGTTGTGATCGCAAAGAGTCATCGGGACTAGGTCAAGTATTTTACCTCATTGTAAATGTTACCAGACCATCGCGAATGTGATGTATCTATATCGTGAGCCTACACAAACATCGAAGCCTGACCATGAACACGAAGCCAATTAAATGGCCAGTCCACATTGACCCTCACGATCATGAGATGGGGTTCGTGATCGTAAGGTACTATTCATAAAATAATACAAATACTCTATTTCTTGCAAATTCCACCATTTTTGGACCTTGGAGCTTTAGGAAAGGGTGAATTTCAAGGTTTTCTTCACCATTTGTACTTGGGTAAGCTCCAAACTATCATTTCCATTAATTTCTTATGATTATATCTTTAAATCATGTTTTCAAACTTGAATTTGGGAGTTTTGTTTTTTTGTAAACTCTATAAATCATTTTTCTTCAATTTGAACATCAGTTTTAACTTGTTTTTGCATGGGTTTTCAGTTGTAAACTCTTATTATCTTGGGAAGTATATTTCTAAAATAAAATTCTTGTTCTACCCCGTTTAATTTTGAACCCATTTTTCGAATGCACTTTGGATTCGTTTTAAATATAGTCGATATGGGTTTCATTAGCTTTATTTTGATGTATAGATTATGTATATGATAGTTTTAGCTCATTTCGAGACCGTTCGAAATGGAAAGGCTACGCGTTTAAGGGTCTAGGATAGGATTTTGGCACTTCGAGGTAGGTTATGGCTTAACTTTGTTTAGACTGGGCTGGGTAGTTAACAAACATGTAAAGAATACTATGGGTTGGGAAATTAGCCATGGGAATTATATTTCAAGATTATTATTATTATCGTGTGCCCGTGTGGGGGCTCATATGGATGTTGTTGTTGACTTGAGAAAATATATATTGTGTGTTGCCTGTGTGGAGGCTTTATTTGACATCATAGGCCTTATTTGTGCATTAAATGCCATGTTTATTATTGTGATGCCCAAGTAGGGGCTTGAATAGATATTATAGGCCTTCTTTGTGCATTATTTGTCTTTATCATGATAGTAATACCCGAGAAAGGGGTTTTTGAGACGATATTATTGATGTTTACATGACTATTCACTTTATTGGTTCTTAGGAGGGCTCACATCATGACTATTATCATATTGAGGATATTTGAGCTCTTTTATACCATTATTGAGTTGATTAATTAACATCATAGTGACTTAGTTATGAGCATGCATCCTCATCTTATTCATTCATATACATGGAAATTGGTACCAATAAGAAACACTTTATAAGACTCTTGATAGGTGAACAATAGCTGGAGAGGTGAACGAGACACTTTATAAAACCCTTGATCTGTGAACATTAACCAGAGAGGTGAATTGAGATATGCAAAAGTATATGGGTTGTGAACCCCTCATGGGTCCTATTTTGAAAGCGCTAAGGCTTGGAAGGTGTATACATACAATCATGCAATGACTTTCAATCATTCATCATTGTCCCACCATTATTGCATTATAATTCATTTGCATCTCCTATGTTTTTTTATGTACCCTTGATGTGTACTTAGTTTCCTTATGTATTTTGTGTGTAGTTGTTCCTTTTGATCTTATATTATAGAACTGTTAGTAGAGACAGTGTAAGCTACCATTTGGGAATATTTCTATTTGCAGGTGATGTGCTCATAGTATCTTTTACTTGTATTATTTTCTACTTTGCTTAGTCGGCCTATGATATCTAATGTGTATAAGTGGACCGTACTCACTCTTACTCTGCTTTTTTGGTGCAAATCCATGTTCGAGTACGAGGTGTGGTAGCTAATTTGTGCGGAGATAGCTAATTTCTTGAGTACCTGATGAGCTCCCCATTCGGAGCCCTATTCCAGCCTTTAATTATCATTTATGTCTTTACTTGTATTTACATACAGACTATTGTATTTCAAATTTTAGACTTGTTTAGGTGTTTTTGTACTTATGATACCAGGGTTTTTGATTTGTTTGTGTTTTTATTCACACTTTGGATTTTGATCACTCTGGCCTGAATTCATTCTAAAAGTATCGTATCATTTCCTTTGTTCTTTTCTCGTATTTCTTATATGTTGTGGGTTTTTGGCTTACCTACTAACGTAGGGTCGGGGTTTGTGCCATCATGACTTGAACTTTTGGATTGTGATAAAATTGGTATCAAAGCACTAGGTACCGATCTCATAAGTGAAAGAGCAGAATGTCTAATAGAGTATCGCAGATCGATACATTGACATTTGTACCTATCTTCGAGAGGCTATAGGATGTCTTTAGGAAAAACTTCTCTAATTTGATTTCTTATCGTTCAGGTTCTTCATACCCAATGTTCTAAATTTGTATTCCATTCTTTTATATGCAGATGGTAAGGACTAGGTCCAGATACATCAGGGATGATAAGCCTGAACTTGCTATTGAAGCCCCAATCAGGGGGTAAGGAGGAAGAGCATGAAGTGTCATCCCAGTTATAGGACATGCTAGGTTGGCCTCTCTATAGCCTAAGGTTGATTATGTTGAGATTAATTATCAAATAGAGAATGCATGGCCAGCTCAGGTCCCACAGGTTTCAGTTGATACCCTAATATTATAGGATTTATTAATTCACCTCTTGAGTCGTCTGGATGGTGCTCCATAAATTGGTGTTCCTTTGAGTGTACCAAGTATTTCTTAGACTACAGGAGGTATTCGGCCTCCTGGATAGGCTCCTAATTCTACTATTTTAACTTCAGGGGTACAACCATCTTATGTGGTACCCTCACATGTTAATTCACTGCCTACTAGGATTACTGTTCTTCTTGTTGCTTTGGGTCCTGTGATTTCTTCAGATGATCAGAAAAGGTTTGAGAGGTTCATTCGCTTGGCTCCTCCCAAGTTTAATAGTGCCATTGGAGAGGACTCCTATGAGTTTATAATTGACTTCAAGAAGAGGTTATATAAACTCAGATACCTTGAGTCTCATGGTGTTTCTTACACGGCTTATCAATTGACTGATATGGCCAAACAATTGTAAAGGTTTCTTGTTAGTTGCAAACGTTTTGGTCCTCCTATTATGAAATGGATTCAATTTTCTGAGGCTTTCTTAGAGAGGTTTATGCCTTACAGTTTGAGGGATTAGATACGAGATGAGTTTGATCACTTGGAGTAGGGTTCCACAACTATTATTGTGTATAAGGCACGCTTTCATGTGTTATCTAGATATTCTGCAGGCAGTATCTCTACTTAGTTAGAGAGGATTAGGAAGTTTGTCAAGGGATTGAAGGGCTCTTATCAATTGGTTAAGGCTCAGCTTGTTGTTTTGGGTGGTTCATTCTAGAGTATCGTATAGCATGCTAAGTTAATTGAGTCGATTAGTTAGGCTACTCAGTGAGGTAAAAAGAAGGTGTATCGGTAGAATGAGTTAGTGGATATACATCTCGAGGTAAAGATTTATCTAGTAGAGGTTCTCGTGGTTATCATGGTAGACCAGTTCAGGCAGTTTTATAGGGTTCATATGTTAAGACCTTTGGTTTCTATGGCTCCAGGTAGCCATGGGCTAGGTCATGCATTAGAGGCTCTAGTTTCAGTTCATCGGGCCAGGGCGGGCATTTTGGTTCTTCTCAGCATATTCCATATAAGTCTGGTAGTAGTCGGTTTTATGTATATGAGGAGATGGGTCATTTGGAAAGGGACTATCCTCATTATGCATTGTGTCCTGCCCTACAAGGTTCTCAACTTTAGCTTTTCCCTACTCCTATTTTTGCAGTCAGAGGTGGATCACAGAGTGGCAGGGTGGTACTAGAGTTACTTGAGGTAGAGCTAGGGGATCTCATAGTAGTGGATGAGGGGTTACTCAGTCCGAGAGTGGACGTCATCAGTGCTATGCTATACCTAGAAAACCTTAGGGAAAGGCCTCTAATGTAGTTATTATAAGTATTATCCAAGTTTGCCAATCTGCTTTTGTGTATTTGACCCTAGGTCTACATTCTCCTATGTGTCTACATATTTTGCTACTGGTTTCGATACTGCCTATAAGTTCTTTTATTTGTCTCTTCATGTTTTTATCCCAGTAGAAGATTCTTTAGTGGTGGATCAGGTGTACCAATCTTGTGTAGTGACCTTTTTGGGGTGTGAGACCTAGGTAGACTTGACTATTCTACATATGGTTGAATTTGATGTTATCTTGGGTATGGATTGGTTAGCTCCCTATCATGCTATTTTGGATTATTATGCCAAGACCATGACTCTAGCTACTCTGGGTGTGCTAAGGTTAGCTTAGAAGGGTACTCCTAATTCGGGTCTGAGGTAGTTATATCTTTTCTACGTGCTTATCGCATGGTACAAAAGGGGTGTTTGTCTTATTTGGCCTTTATTTGCTATACTAGTATTGCCTCACCACCTCCTTTGGATTCTGTTAGGGTTGTATGCGAGTTCATAGATGTGTTTCCTATGAACTTGTTAGTTACACCTCTGGATCATGATATTAATTTGTTATTGATGTTGAGCCGGGCACCAAGCCCATTACCATTTCTTCTTATAGGATGGCCCCGACTGAGTTGAAGGAATTGAAGGAGCAATTGTAGGATATGTTGAATAAGGATTTTGTTAGACCTAGTGTATCTCCTTTGGGTGCTCCTATCTTGTTTGTGAAGAAGAAGGATGGATCTATGTGCCTGTGTATTGACTATAGGCAAATCAACAAGATGTCGGTCAAGAAAAAGAATCCTCTTCCTTGCATTGATGATCTATTTGACCAGCTTCAGGGTGTTTTGGTGTTTTCCAAGATTGACTTGAGATCTGGGTATCACTAGTTAAAGATTAGAGCTTTGGTCCTATAGACAACTTTTCAGACTCGATACGGTCATTATGAGTTTTCGGTCATCTTATTTGGACTAACCAATGCCCCAGTAGCATTTATATTGTTGATGAACCGAGTATTTCGACCATATCTCGACTCCTTTATGATTGTATTTATAGATGAAATCTTGATTTATTCCAAGAATGAGGCCGATCATGTCAGGCACTTGAGGGTAGTACTTTAAAAATTATGAGATGAGAAGTTGCATGCCAAATTATCTAAGTGTGAGTTTTCATTGGACTCTATTTCTTTCTTAAGTCATATAGTGACCAAGGATAGCATTATGGTTGATCCAGCCAAGGTAGCGGTTGTTCGTAATCATGCTAGGCCCACTAGTCCTGCTGAGATCCAAAGTTTCATTGGGATAGCAGGACATTATCGATGCTTTTTACAAGGTTTCTCTTTTATTACAACTCTTTTGAGTAAGTTGACTTAGAAGAAGATTGTATTTCAGTAGTCAGATGCTTGTGAGAAGAGCTTTCAAGAGCTCAAGGAGTTGTTGACTTCGGCCCCAATCTTGACCTTGCCCAAGGAGGGCGTATATTTTATCGTGTTTTGTGATGCTTTAGGTGTTGGTTTGTGGTAGGAGGGTAAGATGATTGCTGATGCTTCTCATCAATTAAAGCTCCATGAGAAGAATTACCCTACCCATGACATAGAGTTGGTCGCAGTTGTCTTTGTGTTGAAATTATGGAGGCATTACTTGTATATGATCCATTGTGAGATTTTCTCATATCATCATAGCCTTCAGTACTTCTTCACTCAGCGAGATCTTAATATGAGATAGTGATGTTGGCTTGAGTTGCTTAAATACTATGATCTCACTATCCTTTATCATCTAGGCAAGGCAAATGTAGTTGCTAATGCCTTGAGTTGGAAGGCGACTTGTACGGGGAGTTTAGCTCATCTCTTAACCCGAGAGCAACCACTAGCCTTAGAGGTTCAGTCTTTAGCTAACCTATTGGTTAGGCTTTATATTTCAATACTCGGGCATGTGTTAGCCATTATTGAGGCTAGATCTTCTTTGATGAAGTAGATTCGAGCTCATTTGTTTGATGATGATAGATTGAGGGTGTCGAGTGGTGAGACTAAGGCGGCATCTCTTGATTCTGATGGTGTTTTAAGGATTAGTAGTCCAGTTTGTTTGCCGAGAGTTGGTGGATGGGTTATAATGATCTTGGAGAAGGCTCATTGTTCTAGATATTCCATTCAACCAGGGACAGACAGAATGTACCATGATCTAAAGCAGCATCAATGGTGGGTTGGTATGAAGAACGATATTTTAGAGTTCATGGCTAAGTTTTTTGAATTGCCAACAGGTAAAGTATGAGCATCAATGATTGGGTGGTACAATGCAGAGGATGCCCATTCTCGAGGGGAAGTGGGAGCGGATCACCATGGATTTCATAGTTGGCCTACCCCCAACCTTGGAAAAGTTTGACTCTTTTTGGGTGATTATGGATTGATTGACCAAATCAGCACATTTCATACCTGTGAAGGCGAATTATACTGTAGAGAAGTTGGCCAAGATCTACATTAGTGAGATTGTTCATTTGTATGGTGTCTCGGTAGCTATTATATCAGATAGAGGTACTCGGTTTACCTTGAGTTTTTGAAGTACTATTTAGAGTGAGTTGGGTACTCAGCTTGATTTGAGCACAACTTTTCATTCTCAGATGGATGGTCAGTCTGATAAGACTATTCAGGTGCTAGAGGACATGCTTTGATCATATGTCATGGACTTTGGAGGTCATTGGGACCAATACTTTCACCTAGCAGAGTTCGCCTATAACAATAGTAACCATTCTAGTATTCAGATGGTGCCTTTTATCGATATGTATAGGCCGACGTGTAGATCTCCCATGGGATTGTTTGACTCATTTGAGGTGAGGCCTTGGGGTATGAATTTGTTGAGGGATTCGATGGATCTTGTATGACTGATTCAGCAGAGGCAATTGGATCCCCAGAGTAGGCAAAAGAGTTATGCCGACCGTCGCGATTGCAATGTGTCATTCATGATTGTAATGAGGTTCGGGTAAAAGGGGAAGCTTAGTTCGAGGTTCATTGACCCTTTTGAGATCCTTGAAAAGTATAGTGATGTTGCATATAGGCTAGGTTTGCCTCCACATCTATCAATTGTTCATCACGTATTCCATGTTTACATGTTGAATAAATACCATCTAGATGATACATATGTGATTTGATGGGTTTTTGTTGTTTTAGACCATGATTTATCCTTTTAGGAAGAGCCTATTGTTATCCTAGACAAGCAGGCTAGGAAGTTGAGATCTAAGAGTATTGATTCAGTAAAGGTCCAGTGGAGACATCACCCTATTGAAGAGGCTACTTGGGAGGTCAAGTCTGATATGAGACGTAGATAGCCCCAGCTTTTCACCGCTTCAGGTGCTTTATTAACTTTTTAGTTCAAGGACAAACTACTATTTTAGTGGTGGATAATGTAACAACCATAATTGTAAAATTTCCTTCTTTATGTGTTTTGACATATTTGCTCTTCCCCATAGTGGTTACATGCTATTTATAAGATGTGCGGATGGTTGGTACGATCCCTGATGCATTTGGAAGTGATTTGGGAGAGTTTTAAGACTCTTAGAGGCTTTACAAGCCATGAGTTTTACTTTGATCAGCCTTTTGTGTTTCAAGTGCCAGATGGCAATTTGGACAGTTCCATCAGATCCAGAATATCTATTTTGGATTAGTAGCGGGGTTGGTTTGGGTTTGGAACCTTTATTTTGCATTTCGACCCTTCTTTTAGAAAATATTAAAATTAACCACAATGGGGTCCCGAGGGTTGATTTGTTCTAAATGATCTCCTTTCAAAAATTTGACATTGTCATTAAGTCTGGAAAGTTTAAAATATCCTAGTAGCATATATGGTTTATTTTTATGGGGCCCTATACGAATGTCGAGGGTCCATTCGGAGAATTTGAAATCATGTAAAATCAGCAAAGGTGATATTTGGTGCTTGATGCATCCTTCTTCGCGAATATGGGTCCCTGGCCAAGAACATGGAGAAGGATAATCTCCTTCATTGCAATCGCGAGGGGGTAAGCCACGATCGTGAAGAGTCATCAAGATCGGGTTGGGTATTTTACCTTATCGCGAATGCGACCGGGTCGTCTCAAACACAATATGTCCAGGTCATGAGCCTTCGCAAACGCAAAATCTTGACCGCAAATGCGAAGGTCAATTAAATGGCTAGTCAATATTGACCCTCGCGATCACTAGGTGGAGTCCGCGATAGCGAGGTACTATTTACAGAACAGTATAAATACTTTATTTCTGGCGGATTCCACTATTTTTGGACCTTGGAGCTTCTGGAAGGGGCGCATTCTAGGGTTTTCTTCACCATTTGTGCTTGACTAAGCTCCAAACTCTCATTTCCATTAATTTCTTATGAGTATATCTTCAAAAACATCTTTAAATCATGTTTTCAAACTAGAATTTGGGGTTTTTTTTTGGGTAAACTCTAAAAATAGTTTTTCTTCAATTTGAATATCGATTTTAACTTGTTTTCTCTTGGGTTTCTAGCTGTAGACTCCTATGATCTTGGGAAATATGTTTCTAAAATAAAATTCTAGTTTTACCCCTTTCAATTTCGAACCCATTTTTCAAACCAATTTTAAATATAGTCGATATGGGTATCATTAGCTTCATTTTGATGCATATATTATGTATATGATAGTTTTAGCTCATTTCGAGACTGTTTGAAATGGAAAGGCTATGCGTTGAAGGGTCTAGGCTTAGATTTTGGCACTTCATGGTAGGTTAGGGCTTAACTTTCTTCAGACTGGGTTGGGTATTTAACGAACATGTAAAGCATGCTATGGGTTGGGGAATTAGCCATGGGAATTATATTTCAAGATTATAATTATTATCGTGTGCCCGTGTGGGATCTTATATGCATGTTGTTGTTGACTTGAGATATTTGCGTGTTGCCCGTGTGGGGGCTTTATTTGACATCATAGGCCTTATTTATGCATTAAGTGTCATATTTATTATTGTAATGCACATGCAGGGGATTGAATAGATATTATAGGCCTTCTTTGAGCATTATTTGCCTTTATCATGATCGTAATACACGAGAAAGGGTTTTTTTAGATGATATTATTAATGTCTACATAACTATTCACTTCAGTGGTGCCGAGGAGGACTCACATCATGACTATTATTATAAGTAAGAGATTTGTGCTTATTTATACAAATATTGAGTTGATTTATTAACATCATATTGACTTAGTTATGAGCATGCATCCTCATCTTATTCATTCTTATTCATGGAAATTGGTACCACTGAGAAATACTTTATAAACCCCTTGATCCGTGAACAATAGCAGAAGAGGTGAATGAGACACTTTATAAAATCCTTGATCCTTGAACATTAGCCGGAGAGATGAATTGAGCTATGAGAAAGTATACGGATTGGAAACCCCCATGGGTCCTATCTTAGAAGCGTTGAGGCTCGAAAGGTGTATATAGAAAGTCATGCGATGACTTTCAATCATTCATCATGATCCCACCATCATTGCATTGCATTTGCATCTCTTGTGTTTCTTTTATGTACCCTTGATGTGTACTTAGTTTCCTTATGTATTTCATGTGTAGTTGTTCCTTTTGATCTCATATTATAGAACTATTAGTGGAGATGGTGTGAGCAATCATTTGGAAACTTTTCTGTTTGCAGGTGATGTACTCATAGTATCTTTTAATTGTATTATTTTCTACTATGCTCAGTCGGCCTATGATACCTATAGAAAGTTTTGTATAATCTCAATAAGTCGAGATCTAGTTTTTATTGTTGAACATGAAACAATTCTTTAATGAGCAAAAACAATATCTGATTGGGAAAACGTGCATGAAATTGAGTTCCGACTGAATGAGTAGATTCGTATCATTATTTAGAAATTATAGGAAAAATAATTAGTGCATTTCGCTATCATATGAGGGATTTTTGGACTTTTTAGTAAAAACAAAAGTTGATAGTCCAAAAGGTTGCTGGTGCATACTTTTAGCGATGGAAAAATAGACTTTTAGTGATGGAAAATGAGCTTTAGCAATGGAATCGCAGCTGAACATATTATAAATTTTAGATTCCATCCTTTTACTAAAAATTAACGTTTGTGAGCTAGGAAGCTCCATTTGAGGCGATTCTCGACGCATTTTTCTCGTATAATCATTGATTATATGATTCTACCTCATTTTATTCATTTTCCAAGATTATCCATCTCATTTTTCATATTTTGATTCATAGTATTGTGATTTAAAACCTAAAGTTATAAAATCAAAAGTTCTTGATTTGAAGGTCGATTTGGAATGGGTTTTCATTGATTTTTGAGATTTAAGGCCCTTGTATCATGGGTAAACTCATTTTAACAAAAGTTTTCCAAAATTTCTCGTTTTACACCATGTTTAATAATAGAGAATTGGGATTTTATCGGTAAAGTGAAATATTGATATTTTGGTAATTTTCAAACCGATTTCTACTCAATTTTCTTTGGGTTTTTGGATTTATAACTCTTAAAGTATGGGAAACATGATTCTTAAATAAAATACCTAGTTTACCCTTTTATTCTTGGAACCAATTTTCAAAGTGATTTGAGATTCGAAACCAAAATATATCAATATGGGTATCGATGGACTCCTTTGACTTGTAGATTTTATATTTTATTAGATTGGACGTGTTGGGTGATGATTTGAAGGAGTTGAACTTACGGTTGATGCTTCAGACTGTGTTTTGTCTTGCGGATCTTCTTTGAAGGTAAGTTGAGATGTACTTTGACTTTTTCTGAGGTGTTTATGTGTTGTGTGCTTATTTTTTTTATTTTTTGTGAATCGTTTAGGATTGGGGGTCCCTCTGAGATGAAATGGTGAGCATCTCCATGGCTACCAGAGTTATTTAATGGATTGTAGTTATATAATGGTTTATCTTAGTTATTCTAGCCACTTGTGATTATGTTTAGAATAGATTGTAGATGGATGGCTTATGGATCTATATTAAATTAATAGTGGGTACCTATTTTAAAGGTTGAATCATGTTTAGTGTACTTTATTGTGATGATTGGGGATTAATGACCTTTTAGGGGGTCATTGTGTTATTGTTGTTATTTGATGGAATAATTGAGGCTTAGAAATACTTGGAGTATGAATAGACTTCTAATAGTTGATGTAATTATCAGGGTTTAGTATCTCTTACAAGAACATATTGTTAACTAGCATAGTTCTCCTTTTAGTTATTTAATCTAATGATGTCATCTTTGAGAAAGATGAGACTTATTGCATGAGACAAGCTAGGTTTGGGTAAGTTTCGTTATGTATTGTTATTTGGATTGGTTACTATTATGCTACCAAGTGGGGGCTTGAATTGATATTATAAGCCTTATTTGAGCAATAAATTGCCTTATCATTATTGTGATGCCCGAGAGAAAGGCTTTGATTTAAATGATATTATTGATGTCTTACATCACAATTTATTCCAGTAGTGCTAGGTGATGTCTTATATCATGAATTATTGACATTTTGAGTTGATTTTGAACTTATTTATAACTGTATTAAATTGATTATTATCTTCAAACTGATTGGTTGTGAGCATTACATCCTCATTTCATCCATACATATTCATGAGATTTTTTACCATTGAGAAACACTGATTTTAAAAGAAAATGACATATTTTATAAAACTCTTGATCGAGGGATGTGTCGGTAAGGAGATTGAGATATCAGAGACACTGATTTTGAAAAAAAATGAAACACTTTACAAAACCCTTGACGGAGGAATGTGTCGACAAGGTGACTGAGATATGAGATTGAGATTCTAAAAGTATATGGGTTGCAAACCCCTAGGGTCCTGTCCTGAACCGCTGAGGCTTAGAAGGTGTGTACAAAATTCATATGATGGCTTATATTATCATTATCCCACCATCATTGCATTGTATTGCATCATTTTACTTTCCTTACATGTTTGTTACCGTATACTTAGTTTTCTTTATATTGCATTTCATTATTGATTATTTACTATTATACTGAATTATCGAGATTGAACCTTGTTTGTGATTTTGTGTATTGAGCATTCATTTCACTACATTACATCATATTGTACCCTCTCTTGGGTGATTTGGAGGTTGAGATATTATGAGATGTGAAGTATGGCTAAGGCTTGATCATCGAGACATGTAGTGCCACACCTATTGATAGCATGATAGACACATAATTATATACTCTCACTACTTTATCCCAGGTTATTGGTTGAACATGATAATTGAGTCTGATATACTGTGTTAGTGAGTCTCGTTCATAAATGACTTCTTTTTACTTGTTGATCATAAAAATGACTAGTGTTGACTCTCCTGGATTAATTTGCCTACCCTATATATTAACATTCCTATGACTATTGTGTTAGGTTACCCCATTTGGATGAAGCGTATCTGTTGGTTGTAGATTGTTTAGGTGATTTGGGTAGTTGGGGGTGATGGTTTTCGCCATCACTTTGGATTAGAGTCAATTATCGATGATGCTTGCTTAGTACACGTGTTTTATACTCACCTTTGGTTTTTCTTTCCTTTTTGTTTTCTGCTGCACCTCATGCAGGTATTGGTTCGAGTAGCAGATCGTAGATTGTGTTCCCTCAGTATTGACATTGCAGAGATCGAGGAGGGGCTCAAAGACCTAAGAGCTTACCCAAATCTCTCCTCTTTTATCTTGTGCTTTATTTGCATTTAAGATATTTTAGACTAATCGATATTATTATGTATTAGAGGCTTGTACTACTGACAACTATGCCTTTGATGTATCTTGAATTATTATTTTATCTTTAATTATTTTGGGATTATTCTATTCTTCTTCTTCCGCTTTTGATTTACCTTGAGTATTGAGTTTGGGTTGGGATAGGCTTACATGTACCGGAGGGTGTGACATGTGCCATCACACACTCTGTTTTGGGTCATGACATATACCTTCACTTAATTTTTTCTTACAGATTTATTAAACAATCAACCAAGTAACAAGGAGATCATAGTACAAGTACAAATATTAAACCAAGTCAATTACCATGACTCATAAACAGATAACTCAACATTGTCACAATTACCTCTTTATTGAACTTCAACAATATAAACACAGTTCAAGTATATCAATAGCCCGAACCACTAATGGATCCAAATAACAACACCAATATAACTCCGTTCACTCAAGGAATCAAAGTAACAACAACAATATAACCCGATTCAGTCATGGAACCCAAAATAACAATAACAATATACCCGGTCCACTCATGGAATAGTTAAACTCTTCAATACCATGTACACACATTCCAAGGATCTTATAAATGCACACTATCTATGACCTGCAGGGGACGAGCTTAGTCCATGTATCAATTAACCCAGACAACTAGTGTCTATCACCCTTATCCCAAACCAAGTGTTATGCCACCCTTATTCCAATGTCCCCACCCTTATACTCCCTAAGATCCACCAATTTCTTGATGATAAACCTTTATCGGTTCATCTCACAATATCAACCCATGTACAATCACATAATGAGATAATTCAACCACACTTGCACTTTAAAACAAGTATTTTTACATAATCTCATTTCAGGTGATCAAACAACTTGTAAAATTATCCAACAAGTCAACATTCAACACCATGCATTGCAACAAGTAGATAGGCAGTTAACATGCACACATAAAACAAGTTGAGTTTTGACTCCAATTCAACCCTCACCTACCTCAATCAAAGCCCTACAATGCTCTAACAAACTTGAGCCTTGCCTTTTTTGAAACCTCAGCTTGATTGTGGTTAAAAACAACAGTATAATTACTAATCAAATAGCGCTCTAAGAACTTCAAGGATTACAACCTAATCTCATAACCCCAAGGTCAAAATCATGATCATTCCCTTATTCTAGTGTTTTTCTACCTTCATTCCACTTTAATTCTATCAAATTCATATTTTCAAGAATGAATTCTAACCATGTAATCAAAACCTATCCACCCATGACCAAAACCCAAGAATTACACCTTGTTTTCCCTACTTTACATAAGCAAATCAACCTAGGTCAATTTAATTCCTCCACCGCGATCAAAACCTAGAGATTCTAGGGATTAATTAACGAAAAACTAGTTTAATTAGTGGATTAACTTACCTCAATTATGAAAATTGGATGGAACGCTATGAAATTTTCCTTAAATCTCCCTCTCATGGTCTCTGAATGGTTTTGGATGAAATTTAACATTCAAATCAAAAAACTATATTATACTGCGGGTAGCCTACTATAGCATCCCAATTCCTGCTATAGCAGGATTTGCTTGCTATAGTGGGACTGACTATTATTGACTTCAGCTATAGAGGAAACATTCCCACTATAGCGGGCCTGTGGTAGCGGACTGCCACCCTCTATAGTGGTCCAGGTAATTCAAAATGTTAGACTATCCCAAATTTGGGTCAATTTTACAACACACTACAAGATTTTGACATCTCGAACTAACCCCTTTATGTCAAACGCTATATCCAGAATTCTACTAACACAAATTAAATTTTTAAAAGTTTCTATGAACTCCTTAAACTCCTAAATATCACATTATGGTCTCAAATCACATAGTCATCAACCTATCCATTACCAGATTTATCTAGACCACACCATACTTGGAATTCATCCAAGACTAGCCTAGCCTGAAATTTCTAACACATCATACGGGCAGAATCTTAACCCAAATTTTGGCATGCTTAGCTATACCGTAATGCTGGAAAGGGTCATTAAAATAGATACCAATATACCCATCATTCATCCTTGAATGATAAATCAAGAAAAATAAGGGAAATGTAACAAGGAAAGTACCTGAATCCTCAAACAAGTAAGGGTACTTGTTGAGCATATCCGACTCAGTCTCTCAAGTAGCCTCCTTAACAAGATGGTACTTCCGCTAGTCGTTCACAGATCTAATCTCCTTGGTCCTCAACTTTTGAACATCTCGACCAAGAATAGCTATCAATTCCTCTTTGAAGGAAAGATTCTTATCAATTAATACCGAGTACCATTGAATTATGTAATCGCCATCCCCAGGGTATTTCTTAAGCATAGAGACATGAACCACTGGATGGACTCCTGGAGAGCTTAGGAGAAATGCAAGTCTATAAGCCACTAGACCCACATCCTTAAGAATTTAGAATGGACCCTCTTACCAAATTGCATCACTCCCTTCATGGGAGACACCTTTATCAACACATGCTCACTCGGCTTAAAGCACATTTTGCTTACCTTGCGGTTAGCATATTCCTTTTGTCGGCTTTGGGCTACCAACAACTTATCCTAAATAAACCTCACCTTCTCTTGAGCTTTCTTAACCAAGTCTGTGCCTAATGGTTTCACGTTAACCACCTCTAACCAACCTATTGGTGATCTAAATCTTCTCTCTTAAAAAGCTACAAATGAGGCCATGTCAATGCTACAGTGATAACTGTTATTGTATGAGAATTCACACAACGGTAAGAACTGATCTCAATGACCCACAAAGTCAGCAAGACATACTCGTAGCATGTCCTCAAGGATATGAATGGTCCTCTCAGACTACCCATCGGTCTGGGGATGAAATATAGTGCTAAGATAAAGTTTCATGCCCAATTCATCGTGCAATTTATTCTAGAATTTTGAGTTAAATTGTGTACCTCTATTGGATATGATAGATACTAGCACCCCATGCAATCTCACAACCTCTTTAACATAAATATTAGCTAACTTTTCTGAGTTGTAGTTCACCTTAACCAGAATGAAAAGAGCAAATTTTGTTAGTCTGTTAACAATGACCAAAATTAAGTTATATTGTCCCAAGGTTTTAGGAAAAATCACTACGAACCCACTTCCACTTGGGAATAGGCATCTTCTGAAGCAAACCTACAGGCCTTTGATGTTTATATTTTACTGGCTCTCAATTCTGGCTATTGCCCACATACTCTACTATATCATTCTTTATTTGGGGCTACCAATAGATCTCTCTCAAGTCACGATACATCATGGTTGCACTAGGATGTATAGAATATCAGGAATTATGAGCTTCTACAAGTAAAATAGGAATCATATGATCAACACAAGGCACAAGAACAAGCCCTCTCACCCTTGACATGCCTCAAGCATTAAGTGTATCATCTTGGGCCTCACCACACACCACCTTATTCTGAATCTGATTCAACTTTGCATCTTCGAATTGCTTAGTCTTGATTTGACCTTACCTCAATACTATCCAACACTTCATCCCTTTGAGATACCCCAAACTGCATAAACCATATTGCTAGAGTTTGGATCTCTCTAGTCAAAGGTTGTCTTGCCACTCTTAAACAAGCTAAACTGTCCATACTTATAGATTTTCTGCTAAATGTATCTGCCACCACATTGTCCTTTCCAGGATGATACTAAATGGTCACACCATAATCTTTTAGTAACTTCGTCTACCGACTCTGCATCAAATTTAAATCCTTATGCATTAAAACATATTTTAAGTTGTGATAGCCTGTGAAAACCTCATACTTAACACCATAAGGTAGTATCTCCATATCTTAAGTGCAAAAACCACCACTGCCAGCTTCAAATCAATAGTTAGATAATTCCTCTCATAAGGCTTCAGTTCCTTGAAGCATAGGCTATCACATTTCTATCTTGCATCAATACAGCACCCAAGCCAGAATGTGAAGCATTACAAAACACTATAAAATCCTTACCTTCAATGGAAAAATCAAGGATGGGAGTTGAGGTCAAAAAGTACTTGACCTTTTGAAATCTCTCTTCGCACTAGTCAGACCAAACAAATAGTACCTCCTTCTGTGTCAGACTCGTCAGGTGAGTAGTAATGGAGGCAACATTCTTGATAAATATCTGGTAATAGCTAGCAAGACACACAAAACTTCAAACATTAGTTGTAAATTCAGGCCTGGCCCAACTCTTAATAGAGTCAATCTTTTGGGGATCCACTATCACCCCCTTTTCAGAAACCACATGCCCCAAAAAGGACACGGACTAAATCCAAAGCGCACACTTAGAGAATTTAGCATAATGCTGCTTCTCCTTATAAATACCCAAGACTATGCGTAAATGACCTGCATGCTCCTTCTTACTCTTAGAGTAAACCAAAATGTCATCAATGAATACACTAAAAAACAAATTCAAGAAGGATTTAAATATACAAATCATCAAACTCATGAATGTTGTCGGCATATTAGTCAACCCAAAGGACATCACTACGAATTCATAATGCCTATAACGAGTCCTGAAAGCTATTTTGGGAATATCCTCACGTCGAATCTTCAACTGGAGATACCTGACCTCAAATCTATCTTTGAAAATACTGAAGCACCCGACAACTAGTTAAGTAAATCATCTATTTTGGGCAATGGGTACTTATTTCGGATGGCTAACTTATTCAACTATCGATAGTATATATACATTCTCATGCTACCATCCTTTTTCTTAACAAATAACACTAGAGCACCCCAAGGTGAATCACTAGAATGAATGAATCCCTTATCAAGCAACTCCTGCAACTGAGTCATAAGTCGGAGCCATCATATAGGGTGATATAGAGATGGGGTGAGTGTCCGACTCTAAATCAATACAAAAGTCAATGTCTTGATCCAAAGGCATGCCAAGAAAATCGGTGGGAAATACCTCCTGAAATTTAAATACTACGGGAATTGACTTAATAGAGGGAACATCTACACAAGTGTCCCAAAGATGTACCAAAAAGGCCAAACACCCCTTTCCAACTAGCTTCTTAGCACGAATGAAGGAAATGATTTTCATATGACGAGACTTATAAACACCTTACCATTTTAACGTATCCATCCTCGACATGTCTAAGTTCACAGACTTAGCATTACAATTCAGACAACATGATACGGGGACAACCAAGTCAAACCCGGGATGATATCAAAATCTAGCATATCCAGAATCACCAAATCTATCCAAGTTTGAAAGCCCATAAACATCATAGAGAAAGCACGATATTCTTGAGTCGCTACTACAAAATCTCAAACCAAAGTTGATTTATACATAGGTGAGTCAAGTATATCACAAACCATTTCTTAACCCAAGGTAAATTTAACAGACATTTATGAATATGTAGAACCTAAATCAAATAAGATTGTATCCATCTGGTCATAAACAAGAATGGTAACTGTAATGACTGCATATAAAGCCTTTGCCTCAGATTTACCTAGAGAGGCATAGAAATGGGCTTTGTCATCAATCTGAGCAACCTCTCTAGCAGGTTGTGCACCACCTCTAAATGTATTACCACCACCTTGATTACCACCATGACCACCCTAATAACTAATGTGCCAAGGTTTCATGGCACTTTCGATGCTTAAAACAAAGAAAATATGCAATAACTTAGGTATGTTTGGTTAGTATGATGTGTTTTCTATTCTATATTGCAGGAGACTAGGTTTTTGGAGGAAAAATAGACAAAAAGGAAGAATCATGCACAAGAATGAAGTATTTTAAAATGAAAGGACCGAGTCCATACTAGTGGAGTAACTCACGACAGGACCCACATCACGTGAGTCGACCTACGTGACATAGGTCGGTGTCGTGGGTCGACTTCTGCAAGTTTGTGAAGTGGCCTGATTTCCACGGCAGGACCCACGTAACGTGACTTGGTTCCACAACACCAAGTCATGGTACTGTGGAAAAGTGCCGACTCTGTTTTACTATTTTGTTTAGGATAAGAATCACCTTGTATCTATAAATACCCCTATATTATCCTATGTTTAGAGGTTGGTCATTACAATTTTTTTGAGATATATTTTCATTATTTTGAGTTCATAATTACATTATTGATTTTATAATCTCGGAACAGCGATTCCAGGGTTTTATTGATATTGAGATTTCAGAGTTTTCTTCTTATTGTGAGTTTACAATTATGTTTTCTTCATTAAATTCTTCTTGTGTTCTTGTAATCATGAGTAGCTAAACCCATCAACTAGGGTTGTGTGAACCATGAGGAATTAACAAAACAGGTTAAGTGCAAAGCAATTCTAAACCGTTGTGAATGCATGTATTGTTATTACCTTCATTATGATTGATCTTCTAACGATTGAAAACATTAGAAACTCGCCTGTATTCTTGACTTGCTCAAGAGAGAGATAGAGATTGGGAAAAGGGAATAACAACAGAGATTTGAAGCTATCAACCTTTATCTAATAACTTGAGCCATAACAGGGATAGGCATCTGAGATCCAGAACAAAGGTTAGTAGTGTGAAACTCAGAGACCGAGAGGAGAAGAGTGAAATTTATCTAACCAAGGTCGAGAGACGTTTAGATTAACATATCTTGTTAGATTTTGGATGCAGCGCAATGGGACTGTTTTGCCATAACAAGAAATCGGTGGAGTTAAGGAATCATTGGGGATCACAATCCTAGTGTATTTCTCATATTGATTACAAATTTGAAAATCAACAATCATTACTGTTACTACTTGCTTACAAAAACCCCAGTTTTACTTACTTGCCAATTACTGAGACTAGCATTCGACAGACTTTCGTCCTATTCCCTGTGGGATCGACCCCAACCTAGTTGGGTTCTATATTTGATACATCAACCACATTATAATTTTCTGGAGGTATATTTTGGGCAACATTAAATTTTGGCACCGTTGTCGGGGAATACGGTTATACAGTTGATTAGTTTGCTTGTTGGAGTTGAATGGTTTTATTTTTCTATACTTTTCTGTAGGGCACACACCGGTGTATGCTCAACACTAGGAGTCAATACAATCCCCTAATTCGACTTAATACTGAGATAGAATGAACACTGAGAGTAAATCCAAGAATGGTGAATACCAACGGAGTTCAGAATCCTGTAGCCACAGGAGATATTCATAACCAGCCAATTCAGCTAGTTGGTCATGAAACTATGGAACAAATCACTACTTGATTGACGGCTATGGAAAAAGTGAGGCAAGCAGCTCTTAGACAAGTGGATAGAGATCATCAAGGAATGGAAGAAGAAGCACAACATCTAGCTGCACTTGAAGAGAGAAAAATAAGACTAAGGGTGCAACAACCCCCTTAAAGACCATATGTGACGATTTATGATGATCCTGAAGAAGAGGATGTGGCTTATTTTGAGATGATTGAGACTGGTGTTATTATTCCACCAGAGTTACCTCAGGGCACTAAGTTTGACATTATAAGTGTCATGATCCACCTGCTAAATTGGAAAGGTGTGTTTTTTGTTCTTACTACAGACGATCCAAATATGCATGTGATGAACTTTATAGGGGTTTGCACTTCATATAATTTGCCTAGAGTTGACTAAGAGGCTATTCGGTTGAGATTGTTTCCATTCTCTCTAACAAGAGAAGCGAATTTATGGTTGGCCGAGTTACCATGAGGTTCCATCACTACTTGGCATGAGTTGAGAATTCAATTTCTGGGGAGATTTTTCCCACCCTCCAAGATGCTACAGTTAAAGGATGAGATTTATAACTTTAGACGACTACATTCTGAAGCACTTTACGAGATATGGTTAAGGTTTAAGAAGAAGCTGCAGAATGTTCCAAATCATAGGATGAGTGGTAGGAGTTTACTTGAAATCTTTTATAGGGCTTTGAACACCAATACAAAGGTTGTATCAGATATTATCACTGGAGGAGCATTTAAGAGTCTGAGGTTGGAACAAGCTTTAGAGATTTTAGATCGTATCACTAAGACCAATCAAGGATGGCATACTCGGGAGGTAGATACACCTGTGGGGACGTATACTATTCGAGCCTCAGTGGCACAATGGGCTTTGGATGAATCTGTAGCTCAAGAGGTCGCACATTTGAGGACAGAAATTGGCGTGCTAGCCAAACAGATTACGGCTGGAGGTGCTGAAAAGGTTTATGTCGTAGGTGCACAAAGAAAACACCTAGGCATGATGATTATGGATCTGATGAGGAGGCTAAGTACTTAAATCGAGAGGTGACGGGTTTTCGAGCCAAGGTTCAAGGGTCTAATCAAGACTATTGGAACTCAAGGTAAGGGAATCAAGGTCAAAACAACTATAGAGACAATTATAACAAACCAGGATGTAGAGACAGAGAATGAGATTATGACGGTGATTGGAGGCGAAAGAAAGATTATAAAGAGAAGAGTGGCGCATATGTTCCACCAGGGAACCACGATGCTAACTATGGAAATTCAAGAATGGAATCCCTTCTCAATAAACTGGTTAAAGGTTCAGAGAGTCAGGAGAGTTGCTTGAAGGAGATTAGGTCAGACATTTCGAGAATAAGTCAAAAAGTAGAATCCCATTCGACTTCCATTAAATAGTTAGAGCAACAGTTCGGGAAGATATCGATGGTATTGAACCAACGTTAGGAAAGTACCCTTACGAGCAACACCATCCAGAATCCAAAGAATGATAGTCATTGTTTGGCCATTACTACTAGAAGCGGGAAGTGTAGGACTAACCCATCCATAATATTAAGAAAGATGAGCCGATGATAGTTGATGTTGAAACTAAGATAGAGCCAAAGAATTCAAAGGGTGATGTAGTTCAAAAACCTCATGATGTTGACAAAAAGGCAAAGTCTGATAACGGGAAGGAAAAGGAGGTCCCTCAAGTTTACAAGCAAATTCCTCGACCTCCCCCTTCCTTTTCTCAAAGGTTGAAAGAGAAAGCTGAAGAGTATAAATATCATAAATTTATCTCAATGTTAAAGGACTTATAGGTAAATATTCCTTTTGTCGAGGCTTTATAACAGATGCCAGGTTACACAAAATTCATGAAAGATTTGGTGACGAAGAAGAGAACTGTCAGTTTTGAGACAGTAGATAATTTACACCATTGTAGTGCAATTGCTTCTCGCTCACTTGTCGAGAAAAAGAAAGATTCGGGAGCCTTCACAATTCCTTATACTATTGGGTCCTATAAGTTTGCAAAAGCTCTGTGTGATTTGGGTGCTAGCATTAACTTAATGCCGCTAGCCATTTTCAAGCAGTTAGGATTAGGAGCATCGAAATCGATTTCTATGAGACTCCTTATGGCGGATAGAACTGTGAAAAAGTTGGTGGGCATTTTGTATGATGTTTTGGTGAAGGTTGCATATTTGATCTTCCCGGATGACTTTGTGATTCTATATTGTGAAGTTGATTTATAGGTTTCCATCATCTTAGGAAGACCATTCCTTGCCACTGGCCATGCATTGGTTTACATGGAAACTGGGCATATGAAATTTAGGTTGAATGATGAACATGTCACTTTCAATATTTGTCATTCCATGAAGCAAATAAAATATATGGGGGTGATTTCTATAATAGATACAGTTGATAAGAGTGATATTGTCATGCCTATTGAAGAAAGGTTGGGGGTAGAAGCTCTTGCTACCATGATTATGAATTTTGATAGCGATGGTATTGAGGAATATGATGAGATGGTTGGTGAACTCGTTGGTAGGGGGTCATACACTTATACTCCTAAGAAATGGGATCTTGATTTAAAGAATAGGGTGACCCCACAGGCTCGACCTTCTATTGAGGAGCCTCCAGTTTTGGAGCTAAAGGCTCTCCCGTCTAACCTTAGCTATGCATTATTGGGAGCCAACAACACCTTACCCATGATTATCTCTGATAAGTTGGTGGAGTGGCAAGTAGAGGTTCTTGTTTTGGTGTTAAAAAGGTTTAAGAGGGCCATTTATTGGTCCATCGCTGACATTATCGAGATTTTACCTGATATTTGTACTCACAAAATTCATCTTGATCCTGAGTGCATACCAAGCATCGAGCACCAACATCGTCTGAACCCACCTATGCAAGAGGTTGTGAAGAAAAAAATCATCAAGTGGTTAGATGCGGGTGTGGTTTACCCCATTGCTGATAGAAAGTGGGTGAGCCCAGTTTAGTGTGTGCCAAAGAAGGGAGGGATCACTATGGTTCCAAACAACAATAATGAGTTAATACCAATGAGGCCGGTTACTGGATGGAGAGTTTGAATTGATTAACGAAAGTTGAATTCTTGGACTGAAAAAGATCACTTTTCTATGCCCTTCATGGATTAGATGTTAGACCGTCTTGCTGGTAGAGGATAGTATTGTTTTCTTGATGGTTATTTGGGTTATAATCAGATTTTCATTGCTCCTAAAGATCAAGATAAAACTACTTTCACTTGTCCATATGGGATGTTCACATTTAAAAGAATGCCTTTCGGTTTATGTAATGCACCAACCACTTTCCAGCGTTGCATGATGTCCATTTTCTCTAACATGGTGGAAGCCACTAGTGAGATTTTTATGGATGATTTCTGTATTATGGGAGACTCATTTGATGACTGCTTCGCCCACCTTGCTAATATATTGCAAAGATGTGAGGAGTGCAACTTATTCCGAAATTGAAAAATATGTCACTTTATGGTTAATGAGGATATTATATTGGGGCATCGAATCTCAATGAATGGTATTGAAGTTGTCAAATCTAAGATAGAGGTGATTGAAAATTTCCCTCCACCTGTTTTGGTTAAAGGAATTCAAAGTTTCTTGGGACATGCAGGTTTCTATAGAAGATTCATTAAGGATTTCTCTAATATTGCACATCCATTATGCAAGATTTTAGAGAAGGAGGTGAAGTTTGTGTTTGATGAGGCTTGTCTAAAAGCGTTTGAGTGTCTAAAAGAGAAGTTGATTTTAACCCCTATCATTGTTTCACCAGATTAGATGAGGCCAATTGAAGTTATGTGTGATGTTAGGGGTATGGCCTTGGGTGCAGTCCTTGGCCAAAGGCATGAGAAGATTCTACATCCGATTTATTACACTAGCAAAGCACTTAATCCCTCAGAAAAATTATACTGTAACTGAGCTAGAATTGTTGGTAGTGGTCTTTGTTTTCGAGAAATTTTTATCTTACTTGATTGGTACAAAAGTGATTGTACAGATGGACCACGCATCACTTAGATATCTTATGTCAAAGAAGGACGCCAAACCAAAACTAATTCGGTAGGTACTTCTATTGGAAGAATTTGATTTTGAGGTCAAGGACCAAAAGGGGACTGAGAATCAGATTGCAAACCATCTATCACGCCTTGAGGAGGGGGCCATGATTAGATTAAGGGATGATCTTTATATTGATGATACTTTTCCAGACGAACAAGTGTTGGCAGCATCACAAGAATTAATCCCTTGGTTTACAGATTTTGCCAACTTTATGGCAAGTGATCTAGTCCCGAAAGATATGTCATATCTGTAGTGAAAGAGATTCATGCATGAGATGAGAAAGTTCTTCTGGGATGATCCTTATTTATTTAGGGTGTGTGCATATGGCATAATTCGAAGGTGTATTCCGGAAGTCGAGACAATGAGTATTTTGGAAGCATGTCATTCATCTCCAGTTGGGGGTCATCATGGAGGTGCGAGGACTGTTCATAAGATCTTACAATGTGGGTATTACTGTCCCACAATCTGTAAATATTCTCATGACTATGCTTGGGCTTGTGACCAATGTCAAAGACAAGGGAACATCTCGTACAGACACAAACTTCCTATGACAACTATTCTTGAGCTCAAATTGTTTGACGTATGGGGAATTGATTTTTTGGGCCCATTTGTGAGCTCACATGGGATGGAATACATTTTGGTAGTTGTTGACTATGTTTCTAAGTGGTTGGAGTCAATATCTATCCCCAATAATGAAGGAAGAAGTGTCACGACATTCTTGAAAAAGAACATCTTTTGACAATTCAGTACACCCCGAGTTATCATTAGTAATGGAGGATCCCATTTCTTTAATCGGTTATTTAAAGCCCTGCTTGAAAAATATGGTGTCAAACATAAGGTGGAAACACCTTACCATCCTCAGACGAGTGGGCAAGTTAAGGTGTCAAATCTTGAGATTAAGTCTATTTTGGTAAAGACAGTGAATGCTAATAAGACTGATTGGGCGAGAAGATTGGATGATGCATTATGGGAATATCGAACTGCATTCAAGACACCGATTGGTGCATCTCCATATCAGCTGGTGTTTGGTAAATCATGCCATTTGCTTGTCGAACTTGAACATAAGGAATTATGGGCATTGAAGAGGTTGAATTTGGAATGGAATGATGCGGCTAAATTGAGACTAGAGCAGATGAATTAGATGGATGAATTTCTTCTCCGGGCTTAAGAAAGTTCAGCACTGTATAAAGAAAAGATGAAATTATATCATGATTAAAAGATTGAACAACGAGAGTTTCACCCAGGAGATTTGGTACTGCTCTATAACTCCAGGTTTCGCTTGTGTCCTGGAAAATTAAGGTCCAAATGGTCTGGACCATTCACGATGGTTAGGGTATTCCTGCATGGAGTAATTGAGCTAAAAGGCAATCACAATGTTATATTCAAGGTCAATGGGCAGCGTGTAAAGCACTACATGGGAACCATGGAAGAAATAAGGACATGTGAGGAGTTTAATCTTGACGAAGTTTGAGTAGTCAAGTAAGTTAGGTCGTGTCACGACATTAAAACAGGTGTTTCATGGGAGGCAACCCATGGGATGATCGGTGATGTCTAAGTAACCAACCTAGCTATGTCGTGCCACGACGTTAAATCAAGCGCTGCTTGAAAGGCAACCCAAGGATTGTTACTAGTCGTGAGTTCAAAATAAAGATGTGAACTGAAAAGTGTGCAGCTTAAACCACGGTGGTGACCCACGTAATGTAGGTCAACCCACATGACGTGGGTTGGTATCATGAGAATAAGAGGATAATTTTGGATTGCGGAATCCAACCCACGACAGGGGACCTACAAGACGTAGGTCAACCCACGTGACATGGGTTGGTATCATGAGAATCAGAGGGTAATTTTTGGTTGCGGAATTCGACCCACGTGACGTGGGTCAGTACCGTGAAAATCAGACCCACCATGAAACTTAAAATCAGACCCGACCCAACCTAATTTTTAGCCTACTCTCAATAAAACCCGACATTAACCATTCAAAAATCCTAAACCTGATTTTCTAAGCTTTCAAATACCCAATTTCTTTCCCAAAATTCATCAAAATTAACACCTCCAATCCTATAATAACTGAAATTCCCAAGTACCAAACACTCAAATTCATACCCCCACCACTCCAATTGCAATAAATTTCAAGTCCCATCATTCTAAATTCCCCAAACCCGACCCGACCATACAACGCCCGAACCCTAACCCAAAACCCATACTCGACCCAACCAAACCCGACCAAATACCCAAGCATTTTAAATAATACCACCTAAAGGAAACCCCAAATGCGGATATATGGGGTCCTCTTCGCGAATCCACACCAAGAACCTAGAAGTCACAACAAGGCTGCGAGATTAGCCATTGGAGACAGAGAAAAGTAGGCTCGAAAAGGTTTATGAGATCGCTAGGGATGATTCTGCTCTTGTACCTCATGCCATAAGACAACGAACTAGGGCACAAACTGTAGCCCGGGCCACGACTCAGCCTTTATTGGTGACTCCTATTCAGTCATCTGATTCCTCCCCTAGTCTGAAGAGGGGGCGGATGCTTCTACAACCGATAATACTAAATATGAGGGTTGATGCACCTGGGAACGATGAGATTATTGAGGGGGCAGATGATTCTGAGTCCGCTGGTACTGGTGAGACTGATGAGACAGCTTCTATTATAGGTATTGTTGTTCAGGATTCCACAACTTCCTCACAGAGACAGGTGGCTGCACAGCAGGCTACAGCTGCAGTACAAAGGAAAAACAAGAGGTGGTGTGTTCAAGGTATGAAGGCCATTTATGTTAGGGATGTAGAGCTAACTAAACAGGGTGTGTGTAGATGGAGTATCACTGAGGAGCCTCGGTAGTGGTTAGATGAGTTAAAGGCACTACCCGAAATTAAGGCAGTGGTTGATTACTATGGATTCAGGTGGATGATGGAGCCTTCAGGTAGCTATAGCCCAAAGTTGGTCCATGATTTTTATGCTTCATATGCTTCTTTCATTGAATTAATCACACCAAAATAAGCAGCGATATCGGTACCAACCACCATTGACTCACACTTTGGTTCGTGAGACCAGAGTAGACATCTCTGAGCAGACTATTGATAGGTTCTTTTTTGGTTTCGAATGTCCACTTCTAGCTAGTACTGCTGAGTTTGATCACCGCATGGAGATGGTGAAAAATAGAAATAAAATAAAGGATGTCGATCAGCATTTAGAGCTACTACGATGGGTTACATAGTACATCACTGAGGATGGCGTAGATATAAAATGGGTAGCTGAGAAGTTGGATATTAAGAAGTCCTCGCTTCACTTTACGAGCATGTTTTGGTGGTTAGTTGTCCGGCACAGTCTCGGTCCCACATGTGCAGATAATTCTCTTATTCTTGACCGAGTTGTTATGGTAGTGAGCATCATCGCTGGATATGACATCAACAAGCCTGCTATATTATTAGAGAGATTCATGAGCGTGCCTTTAGAGACTTTACAAGCATCCCTTTCCCCTGTCTGATTCAGGGCCTATGTAATAGTGCTGGTGTGCTCACGATACCTGCAGTAGATCACGCCATTGAGGTGACCCGCATAGCTAATTTAGGATTGATGCAGCAGTGAGGTGCTATTATGGTTTCCCAGAGGGGGTCTCAGCCCTCTACTTCATCAGGCACCGCTCTTTTTGAAGGGCAAGTGGAACGTGAGGAAACGGTTAGCACTTCAGCACCAGTTAGTGACCCCAAGGCTGGGAGGTTACCTAATAAGGTGTACATACCCCGTGTTTGAGAGGGGACAGCAGGCACTACAACAACAACACCCTCGTCTATCATGGTTACAGTTTCACAAGAGTTTTTGTAGCAGTTAGTGGATAGACAGACGCAGGTAATTGAACGACAAACTCACATAGAGGCCCATATGGCTAAGTTGGTATCTTAACTTAAGCCATGGGTGAGGACATCGATAGAGGCTTCTGAGGTGAGATTTGAGGCTCGCATGACTTCTGCTATAGAAAATTTTATGCATGAGCTGCATGGGCGGATTGACAGTTTTGAGCACCGAATGGGTAGCCGGTTGAGAGAGGCCCATATCCCAAATTTGATGAGGTTGACCAAGGAGATGGTTGCGTTGAGGGTAGAGGTTTGAGATTTAGCAGTTAGACATACTCCTATTATTCCACCCATACCTACACTGGTACCTTTAACACAAGTTTTTGAGGTGGATTTGTTTGTTGATGAGGAGCCTCCAATTGCTAGAGGCAAGAGGCCACGGAGTCCTGAGGGCCAGACTGATAGTGGAGAAGAGTTTGAGAGTGATCTATAGAGAGCGACTAAGGCCTCCCGAGTAGAATACCATGTCATTCAGATTGCTCATGAGCAAAGGGCATGGGGTGCATCCTCTAGTCAGCCACCCTCTCCACCGAATGCACCTAGCGTGGATCCCAGAAAGCATACAGATGATCCTGCTGTGGACGGGCCCACATCTGGTGCATAGGCCATCATAGGTATGTCTTCACTCCCTTACACTTATCATATTGATTGTTGTGCACTGAGGGCAGTGCACCATTATTTAGTTGGGGTGGGGGTATACCACCACTTGGGAGTTTTTATTGCTATGTTTGCTTTTTTCCCAAGTGTGCTATCATAGTAGAACCGGCATGTTTAGGCTTTTAGTTAGATTATTTATGTGTTCTCATATTTAATTAGGAGAAAAATAGGAGAACCTTAGAGAAGTCCAGTCGTGAACAAGTTTTGAATAACTTTTTGATAATGATGCTTTTTGATTGTTTAAAGGACACCCCTCCTGAAGAATTTTGTTTTGGAGTGTGTGTGTAGCATGTTAATTTGTGAAAGTTGTTGGATCTTGTTATGGAATTAGTATTATAGGCAACATGATGGTAGCTATCAATGTATGAACTGGATAAGTAGTAGTTAATAGTGTAATCCTGTGTTATGTGTGTGTGAGGTCATTACCTAGTGCACTTTGTGTGTACGATACAGAACGTGCCCAGTTAGTCTTGCCTAGCTATTAGGATAGTGGTTAGGAAAGTATCATAGGCCATTTTTAAATAAGTCCACTTTTATCCTAAATGCCCGACCAAATAAAGTAAGTATCCCTTGATCTCGATTTTAAGCCTTAGTTGACCTATTTCTTTCATTAGCCTATTCACCTTCCCAGTTTAACTTACAATGAACCTGTCTTGGCCCTGGTCCCTCCTTGGACAATGTGTACCTCAACTCAGGCAAATCGGTTAAGTTTAGGGTGGCTATTATAGGGGTGCGTAGTTTAACTTGGGTATGAAGAAGGGGTTAGTAAAGAAAAAGAGAACAGATTTGGGTGTGAAGAAAAAAAAAGAGTGAAATAAATAGAAATTGCAAAAAAAAAAAAAAAAAAAAAAAAGAGAAAAAGAAAAAGAAGAATAAAGTGTGTTTTGAAAGTATGAAGAAAATCGCACCCAAAATTTGAAAATAAATTAAGGAGAATAGGGGAGAATAAAATAAGAATGGTTGGAAAGTGGAGCCAAAAATAGTGTAGTGTCAAGGAGGGTTGAGTCACCATATCCATATGTACGACACCCGTCCTCAAGACTACATTACAAGCCGATGAAAGTCCTATAGTGATCCTAGTACAACTGTCCGAAAAACTAAGGCAGTTTGAACTTCTTTGTGAGAGAGAGTGTTTTGACCCAGTCCCTACTTTGATATTCATTAGTATATTGTGAGCGTATGGGACTTCTTTGTTGTGAGAGTACATGGGTGACATTGTTAGCTGCTATTGGTTCGGATAATGCCATTTTCATATATGCTTAGTTGTTTGTTCATAATCTGATGACATCACTTGATCCCTTCTGTGTCATAATAATATGTTGCATGTATACACACTGTGGTTTTGATTTGCAAATTGGAGGGGTAGGAAAAATTTTGGTGTCAAAAGCGATAAGTCAATTGTCGTAGGTCTCTTAGGTTTCTCTTAGTTAAGCATCGTATGTGTTTATTTTGTTTGTTTGCCTGAGGACATGCAAACGTTTGAAGTTGAGGGTGTTGATGTGTCATGGTTTCATGGAACTTTCGATGCTTAAAACAAAGAAAATATGCAATAACTTGGGTATGTTTGGTTGGTATGATGTGTTTTCTATTCTATATTGCAGGAGAATAGGTTTTTGGAGGCAAAATGGACAAAAAGGAAGAATCATGCACGAGAACAAAGTATTTGAAGATGAAATAGCCTAGTCCATACTAGTGGAGTGACTCACGGCAGGACCCACGTCACATGAGTTGACCTACGTGATGTAGGTCAGTGCTGTGGGTCGACTCCTACAAGTTTGTGAAGTGGCCTGGTTTCTACGACAGGACCCACGTAGCGTGACTTGGTTCCATGACACCAAGACACGGTACTGTGGAAAAGTGTCGTCTCTATTTTCCTATTTTGTTTAGGATAGGATTCACCTTGTATATATAAATACCCCTATATTATCCTATGTTTAGGGGTTAATCATTACATTGTTTTGAGATATATTTTCATTATTTTGAGTTCATAATTACATTATTAATTTTGTAATCTCGAAACACCATTTCCAGGATTTTATTGATATTGAGATTTTAGAGCTTTCTTCTTATTGTGAGTTTACAATTATGTTTTCTTCATTGAATTCTTCTTGTGTTCTTGCAATCATGAGTAGCTAAACCCATCAACTAGGGTTGTGTGAACTATGAGGAATTAATGAAACGGATTAAGTGCAAACCAATTCTGAATTGTTGTGAATGCATGTATCGTTATTTCCTTCATTATAATTGATCTTCTAATGGTTGTAAACGTTAGAAACTCTCCTATATTCTAGACTTGCTCAAGAGAGAGGTAGAGATTGGGAAAAAGGAATAACAATAGAGATTTGAAGCTATCAACCTTCATCTAATAACTTGAACCATAACAGGGATAGTTATCTGAGATCCAGAACAAGGGTTACTAGTGCGACACTCGGAGACCAAGAAGAGAAGTGTGAAATTTGTCTAACCAAGGTCGAGAGACGTTTAGATGAACATATCTTGTTAGATTTTTCATGCAGCACAGCGGGAAAGTTTTGCTAGCACAAGTAACCGGTGAAGTTAAGGAATCATTGGGGATCACAGTCCTAGTGTATTTCTCATATTGATTACAAATTCAAAAATCAATAATCGTTACTGTTACTACTTACCGACAACCCCCCCCCCCCATTTTACTTACTTGCCAATTACTCAGACTAGCATTTTGATAGACTTTCGTCCTATTCTCTGTTGGGATCGACCCCAACCTAGTTGGGTTTTATATTTGATACATCGACCACATTATACTTTTCTGGAGGTATATTTTGGGCGACATCAATAACCACCACGCTCACCCTCCGGATGACCTCTACCATTACTTCCACTACCTCTACTAGCCAAAATGATAGGTATAGACTACTGATGACCCTAAACACACAACTTCCTACCATTAGGACAATTCCTTTACAAGTCCCCAACACCGGTACAAGTAAAACAAGCTCGATCCAAAGAAGGCCGGCTAGTAGAAGAATATAAAGCCATTTGGCTTCCCACACCTGAAGTCTGCTGAGTGGTCCCTAACAAAACCCTTATAAATACTAGCAGAGCTGACATATTGGATGATTTTGGTAGGCCTAAGGACGGTGGCTTCGGGAGTAAGCTCTGCTAAAGTTTTCCAATTTTCGATCTTTCTTTGCTACCATCTTCGCGTGGCTAACCTATTTGACTTCTTCCACTTTCTTTACAAAGTCAGACACATCATTAAAAGTCTTTTCTGATGAAGTCATCTATAATTTCATAACCTGCAAGTCAGTATTCAAACCCTTCACAAAGAGTCAAATCCTCTCCTTTTCATCACCAAGCAGTTGGGTGGAATGTCTGGTAAAGACATGGAAATTAGCCTCGTATGCTACAACAATCATGTTTCTCTGCTCAAGGTTGAGAAACTCATCCTTCTTCTTGTCAGGCAAGGTGTGTGACCCATACTTTTCTAAGAACAAAGTATGGAAATGAGTCCAAATCAATGGAGGTAAAGCGGGAGACCGATATTCCATATAGGCCCTCCACCACTGCTCAGCATCACCCTACAATTGGCAGGTTACAAATTCTATACCATGTTGTCCCACAATACCCATCGTGTGTAACCTCTCATAATAGTCTACAATAAACGCAAAGGTATCCTTTGACTTAGAACCAAGGAAAGTTAGAGGTTTCATCTTTAAAAATATAAACAACATATCATGCTCAGTCCCAGTCATAACAGGACCCAATACCAAACAAGGGAAAGATTCTATCCAAGAAAACTCATCTTTCCTAAGGGTTACCACACCAGCATGTTGTACCCCCAAATGGTGTTAAACAGGCACTGTAGGCATGGCTATAGTACCGGCCAACCCATTTAGAAAACCAAGGACCTGCTGAATCAGCTCAGACGATATTTGGGGAGGGGATTCACCTCCTAAACCTGCTACTGCCTACTTCTATTCCAGAATCTTCTTATTTATAACTTCATGATTCTCCTCGAGCGGGGAAGGTGTATTAGATATCTATCAAGCTAGATTGGCTACAGCCCAAACTCCACCCCTAGAAGGTGTTGCCTACCTCTTTCTTTTCCCCTACCCCATCCCTTGCCTCTGGCAACGGGTTCTGTGGCTCGAACCACTGGTACGAGAGCTGTTGCTCTAACTCTGTTTACACTCGTATTCACCATCTGTGAAATAATAGAGTGAGGAGGTCAGATACCAATTTGTATCATCAAATGCTAATTGGAATCAATTCATAGCACGGAAGAAAAATTATAAGATATTTTCCTACAGTCCGGTAGACTCTCAAAGAACAGTACAGACATCTCCGTACCTTTCCATAAGATTCTACTAGACTCTGTTACCAGCATTGTCATACCCCAAACCCTATTATGAGTGGCATCCACACTAACCCTCTGGTGGGAGAACCATCTAACTCGAATAACCACTACCAACAATTAGCCATTTTTAATGCAAAAGAAGGCAATTCTATATTAATACCAATATCCAAAATAGTTCTAAACAAAATAATATGGAATAATATCAAAACATCTAAAATGCCTCCAGAAATAGAAGGTCATCATACCAAAACATCTAAACAAAATAATCTACAGGTAACCCGATTCTCTTAAGGAACCAAAATAATAACAACAATATAACCTGATTCACTCATGTAACCCAAAATAACAACAATAATATAACCTGATCAAGTCATGAATCCCTCAAACTCTCTAATACCATATGCACACATGTCAAGGGTCATATAAATGTCCACTAGCCATGACCTGCAGAGCACGAGCTTAGTCCATGTACCAATTAACCCAGGAGATTAATGTTTGCCACCCTTATCCCAAACCAAGTGTTATACCATCCATATTTAAATGCCCCCACCCTTATACTATCTAAAATCCTAAATTCCATGATGATTAACCTTTATCAGTTCACCATGCAATATCAACCCATGTCATAATATGTAAAATCACATCATGAGATAATTCAATCACATTTGCACTTTAAAACAAGCCTTTTTACATAATCTTATTTAGGTGATCAAATAACTTGTGAAATTATCCAACAAGTCAATATTCAATAGCATGCATTACAACAAGTAGACAATACGTAGTTAACATGCACACATAAACAAAATTGAGGTTTTAACTCTAATTCCACCATCATCTTCCTCAATCCATGCCTCACAATGTTTTGATGAACTTGAGCCTTGCCTTTTCATGCAACTTCGACTTGATTGTGGTCTAAAAATAATAATATAATCACTAATCAAACAATGCTCTAAAAATTTTAAGGATTACAACCGAATCCCATAACTCCAAGGTCAAAATCATGATCATTCTCTTATTCTAGAATTTTTTTACCTTTATTCCTCTTTAATTCTATCAAATTCATATTTTCAAGAACAAATTCTAACCATGTAATCAAAACCCATCCACCCTTGACCAAAACCCAAGGATTATACCTTGTTTTTACTATTTACACTAGAAAATCAATCTAGGTCAAGTTAATTCCTCCAAATCAAAACCTAGAGATTTTAGAGATTAATTTTAATGAAAAACTAGTTTAATTGGTAAATTAACTTACCTGAATGATGAAAATTGGATGAAATTAGTGGAATTTGCCCTAAATGACCCTCTTCTAGTCTCTTAACATTTTTGGATGAAAAATAACATTTAAGTCCAAAAACTATATTTTACTGTGTGTAGCCTGCTATAACGGCCCAATTCACGCTATAGCGGCATCACTATAGTGGGATCTACCCATCGTAGCGGCCTGCCTCACACTATAGCGGCCTAAGTGAGGCAGAAAGTATGGAAGTCCCACATTTTTATCAATTTTAGAGCATACTCTTAGATTTTCAAATCCCAAACTAACCCCTTTATATCAAATGTTATTTCCAAAGTTCTACTAACCCAAATTCTATTTCAAAAATTCTATGAACTCTTCAACCACTTAGATATTATATTATAGTCTCAGATCAGATAGTCATCAACTTATCCATTACTGGATTTGTCTAGATCATACCACACTTGGAATTCGTCAAAGACTAGCCTAGCCTAAAATTTCTAACACTTTATTTGGGGAGAATCTTAACTCAAATTTTGGCACACTTAGCTATATTGTAATGAAAAAAGGGTTGTAATGAAAAAAGGGTCATACAGGTCAGGGATTCTTTTATAGTAACTCAAGTTTATCGTTCTTGTTCTGTGATGTTTATGGGTTTTCGAGTGTGGGTTGATCTGGTGATATTGAATATGTTAGAATTTGATATTATCTTGGGTATGACATAGTTGTCTCCTCGTAATGCAATTTTAGATTGTAATTCCTAGACCATAACCTTAACTATGCCAGGGATGGATAGGCTAGAGTGGGATGGTGAGTATAAACCTACTCCCAAGAACTTATTTCTTTTATTCTTGCTAAGAAATTAGTAGGGAGGGGTGTTCAGCTTTCTTGTCTCATCTTTGAGGCACTAGCGCTGAAATTCCATCTCTTGAGTCAGTTTCGATAGTGTGTGTATTTCAAAAAGTGTTCCCTACTGATTTTCCTTGTATGCCTTTAGATCGGGAAATTGATTTATGTATTAACATAGAGTCGGGAACCCAACCTATTTCTATTCCTCAATGTAGAATGTCTCTGACTGAGTTAAAAGAGCTTAAGCACAATTGTATGAGTTGCTTGATAAAGGTTTCATTTGCCCTAGTGCTTCATCGAAGGGTGCCCCTATTTATTTGTTAAGAAGAAAGATGTTAGTCTTCGAATGTGTATAGATTACCGACAATTGAATAAGGTGACCACCCTTAAAAAGTACCCACTGCCCATGATAGATGACTTATTTAATTAGTTATAGGGTGCTTCAGTATTCTCTATGATAGATCTAAGGTAGGGCTATCATCAGTTAAAATTTTTGCCCGAATATATTCCTAAGAAGCCTTTCAAACTCGTTACGGGCATTATGACTTTTTGGAGATGTCATATGGGTTGACTAATGCACCGATCACCTTTATGATTTTTATGAATGATGTATTTAAGTCCTTTGTAGATTCCTTTTTTATAATGTTTATCGATGATATTTTGGTGTTTTCTAAGAGTAAAGAAAGCATGCAGAGCATTTGCATATTGTTTTGGATGTGTTGAAGGAGAAAAAGCTTCATGCAAAATTCTCCAAGTATGAATTTTGGATGTTGTCTATGTCCTTTTTGGGACATGTCATTTCTGAAAAAGGGGTGATGGTAGATCCTTAAAAGACAAAGGTAGTTAAGAATTGGGCTAAACCCACATCAGCGATTGAAATTCATAGTTTTATGGGTCTAGCTATCTATTACTGTAGGTTTGTTAAGGGCTTTACTTCTATTGCTACTCACTTGGTGAGATTGACTCAAAAGGAAGTACCTTTTATTTGGTCTGAAAAGTGTGAAGAGAGCTTTTAAAAGCTCAAGTCCCTTTTGTCCACGACTATTATTCTTGCCTTGTCAATTGAAGGTAAAGACTTTATAGTGTTTTATGATGCCTCGCGTTCTGGTATGGGGGTTGTGTTGATGCAGGATAAGAACATAATTATCTATGCTTTAAGGCAATTGAAGGTTTATTAAAGGAACTATATTACTCATGAATTAGAGATGGCAGTTGTGATCTTCGTGCTAAAGATATGGAGGCACTACTTATATAGGGTATAGTGTGAGATGTTCACAGATCATCGCAACTTGCAGCATGTGTTTACTTAGAAGGCCCTGAATCCGAAACAACGGTGATAGATGGAGTTATTGAAAGAATATGATGTTACCATCCACTATCATTCAGGAAAGTCCAATATGCTAGTGGATGCATTATGCAGGAAATCTATAAGTATGAGAAGCTTGGCTTATTTGAAAGTAACAAGGCATCTGTTATCTAGAGAGATTTAGACTCTAGCAAAGTAGTTTATACAGTTTGGGGTGTAGGAAAGAGGATGAGTGTTTGCTAGAGTTGAAGCAAAGTTGACATTCCATGATCAAATCAAGGCTAGACAGTTTAAAGATTTAAAATTGAATAAGCTTTGGATAAGGTGGTGCATGGTAAGGCCCGAGAGGCCACTCTCGATACTGGTGGTATTTTAAGAGTGAAGAGGCGTGTGTATATGCCCTATGTTGATGATTTAATTCCTAACCTACTACCGGAAGCTCTGGATCAAGGTATTCAATACATCCTAGTGCTACCAAGATGTACTTTGATTTGAGACAGCTTTATTGGTGGCCCCGAATAAAGAAAGACATAGTAGATTATGTAGCAAAGTGTCAGAATTATCAGCAACTTAAAGTATGAATATTGGAAGCTTGCAGGTCTACTTCAGCGAATGCCTATTCAAGAGTAGAAGTGGGAGAAAATTGTCATAGATTTTGTGGTAGGTCTTCCTAAGACCTTAGGGAAGTATTACTTAATTTGGGTTATTGTTGACAGGCTAACCAAGTCCGCACATTTTGTTCCAGTCAATGTGAATTATAATGCAAAGAAGTTAGCTAAGATCTATGTTAAGGATATCTTGTTGTTGCATAGAGTTCTAGTATCCATCATCTCTAACAAAGATACACAATTTTACTTTGAATTTTTGGCAGGAGTTGTACGAGGAGTGGGTACTAAAATAGATCTCAGTACTTTCTTCCATCCTCAGATAGATGGGCAGTCTGAGAGGACTATTTATGTTTTTGAAGACAAGTTTTGGAAGACATGTTTTGGGCATGTGTGGCTGATTTGGGGGATCATTGGGATCAATTCCTGTTGTTGTATAAATTTTTGTACAACAATAGTTATCACTCTAGCATCGATATGCCCCCATTTGAGGCTCTATATGGGAGGAGATGTAGATCTCCCATAGGTTGTTTTAAGGTGGCTGATGTGAAGCCTTTAGGCACCGATTTGTTAAGGGAGTCACAAGAGAAGGTGAACATGTATTACTTAAGGTTTCACCTATGAAGGAAGTAATGGGGTATGGAAAGCATGGTAGGCTTAGGGGGTGTTTGGATGGGCTTTTCTTAAGTGACTTAAAAGCTAAAAGCCAAAAGCCAAAAGTAGGCTTTTGGCTTTTATTTGTACTTTTTTAGACTAAAATGAAGAGCTTAAAAGCACTTTTGTCTTTGCCAAACACCTGCAAAAATTAAAAAGTGCCTAAAAGCCAAAATAACCTAAAAATAAGTCAAGAAACACTAGGTACATTGGTTCATTTAAGGTTCTTGAGGAGGTGGGTTAGGTGGCTTATAGACTTGCATTGCCTTCGAGTTTTGTAGGACTTCATTCGGTATTCCATGTTACTATGCTCAAGAAATATTATGGAGATGGCAACTATATTGTTCATTGAGACACAGTGTTACTAGATAAGAATCTCTCTTATAAAGAAGAGTTGCTATACTTGATCGGGATGTCCAAAAATTGAGGATGAAAGAGATTAAGTTCCTAAAAGTCCAGTAGAGGAACTTTCCACTTAAGGAGGCCACTTGGGAGACTAAAGCGGACATGCAAAGCAAGTGCCCTCATTTGTTTGACATTTTAGGTATACTCTTTGCTAACATCCTTCTTTGCATTATTGATGTCATTCAGGGATGAACAATGGATAAATTGGTATCTAACATAATGACCCTTTCCATCATTATGGTATTGCCTAGCATGTAAAATTTAGGGTTATTTTTTCCTTAGATGAAAATTTTAAAATTTCAGGTTATGCTAGTTTCGGAGAAATTTCAGGTGTTGTCTGGTCTAGGTGAATCTGAGGACTGATGTACAGTGTTTTATGGATTTAAGATCATATTGTTTTAGCAAAGAGGTTTTGCAATCCATAGAAACTTTTGAAAGAAAAATCGAGTTAGTAGAACTCTAAAAATAGCATTTGACGTAAAAGGGTTAGTTCGTAATGTAAAAATCTGAGCATTGTGTTATAAAAACACCAAAAATGGGAACAAGTCCCAAGTTTCTGCCTCACTGCCATTATAGCGGGTAGGAGAGCCATTGCAGCAGTCCCGCTATAGTGGGATTGATGCCACTACAGCAGGGTCTGTGTTGGTTAATGCCGTTTTGATGGGAGGATACCGCTATAGTGGTTTCGCTATAGCAGAAATTGGGCTGCTATAGTGGGATCAAGTCAGTTAAACATCAATTTCAAGTTTAAAACATTATTTTCATTCCAAAACCTTCATAGGTCGAACTAGAGTGAAAAAGGGCAACTTCTGGTGACTTTGATCAATTCCCACTCCCAAGGTAAGTGAATTTCCTCCCCTCTAAAGTAATTGTAATCCTCAAATCCTTACAATCAATAGGGATTGATCATGGTAGGTGTAACCTTAGGTTGAAGAACCAGGTACGATATGATTATAGAAGGGTTAGAATAACTCAATAATGGTTTAAAAGTGTTGAATTATGATTCCTATACTAGAATTTGTCCTGTGTATCTTGCTTTAAGGGGAAATTCCAGTGGAATGAAGGGTATAAAACCCTAAAATGGTGAATTTTTTTATGAACATGGCCTAGAAACTATGAATTTAGGTTTTAATGCCAAGAATGGTTAGATAAATGGTTGAACTATTACTTGTTTGTTGTTCTTAGACCGAGATCTAGCTGAGGTTGCAAGAAAGAGCAAGGGTCAAGTCATTTAGAGCATTGCAAGGCTTGGATTGAGGTAGGCTATGGTAGAATATGAGTTAAGACTCAATTTGATTGTATGTGTGCATGTTTAATCGAATGTTTGTTTATTTAGTTGCAATACATGCTAATAAGGAATGATTATGTTAAAATTTGAATATAATTGTTGTGGCTTGATAACATGTAATATGATGGGTATGGACTTTATTGATATGCAAGTGTGGGGTTTCTAAACATACTATCTGATTGTACTTGAAAATAGTACGTGATTATTGTTAGGAGTTGATTTTGCTAACGGCATTGTTAAGATTGAATTGGTGGAATTATGGTGGTATAAGAGTGGGGATGTTGATAAAAGGTGGTATGACACCTTTCTTGGATAAGCACTAGTTGTTTTGTCTATGTGGTACATGAACTGAGCTCGTCCTCTTCAAGTCATGGCTAGTGGGTAATTATAAATCCCATAGAATGTGTGTATACTGTGATTTAGAGAGTTTGACAGTTTCTTAAGTGTATCGAATTATGTTGAGTTATATTTTGGATCCGTTGTGTAGACTATTGGTTGTTAATATTACCTTGGCTTCTTATGTGAAATAGTTTCTTTTCTTTTTATAGTTAATTGTTCTTGGTGTAAACTGTTCCCTAAGGTTGACATGATACTGACATTTTCATGATGTAAAATGGTAATTTGATTTGGTTACAAGTTATTCCTATTGTTGACATGAAATTGAGCATTGATTTGTATAACTGAGATTGTTGAAACCCAGTCGGCTGAGTTGAACTTGCAGGTTTGTTGTAGTATTTTGTTTGAATATATGATTTAGTGGACGTGTCTGCTACTTGCTTATAAATATTTGGTTAAGTCTTCATATTGATTAAGTTGAGTCTGCCTATGATACCTATCATTATATAGTGGTTTTGTACTGATACTACTATGTACCCTCCTTTTTATTGAGTGCAGAGCATATTCCATCGGCTTCTATGAGACCTCACTTGTAGACAATATCATGAAGTCTGATCCAAGGGTGAACATTCATCATTCGGGCAATTACGGATTTCTCTTATCTTGATCTTGTCCTTATTGATTCGGACAAAGACAGTTTATTTAGTTTGTTAGTTTTTGATTATAATAGATTTGATAGATAGAATTCTGATATATTGACTTTCCGTTTCTAGGAATGTTTTAGACGATGATATTATTTCTGCATTTATGTTTAGATAATAAACAATTGAGTTTTTTAATAAATTGTGTTTGATTTTGAAATGGATTAAGTAAATGATCTTGATATCTGGATTATATGGTTTTTCCAACGGAGGATTAGTGTAAGTGTTACTCATGAAGAATTTGGATAGTTACAGTGGGTCTCCTTGTTTTAGTCTATGAGTGGAAGTGAAAAGCCTTTTCGGACCCCATTAATGATGATGGAATACCAGACTCCAGAAATCAACATGAAAATCATATTAGTGAACATTTCACTGAAACCAATTTATTTTAGAACATTTATGAGTAAAGGCCAAGCTAACCTATCATAAGCCTTGACCATATCAAACTTAACGATTATATTGCCTCCAAATATTATCTTGTTTAATACCTTGAGCAATTTCATGATGACCTTATTTACATACTTTGACGCAAGTAATATAAAAATAATTAATAATAAAAAAAGCGTATTTCATAGTAAAATTTATATCCACATTAACTAGGGTTTTCACTTTTTAACCGTAATATTATTTCATAACTTTTATCCATGAAGAAAGGAAATCGTAAGCAACGCGTTTAGGAAATTAAATAGAATAATAATAATGATAATTAACTTTTTATTATGAAATTCAAGAGATAAAAATTGCAATAAAGGTTGATAAAAAATGGAGAAATGATTGTTTTGATATAATGTGGTATGACCTTGATTAATTCCTTTGTGAACGATTTAATTGGCTTTAGTGACTGAGCCAGAAATTCTAACAAGAAAATTTTAAAGACAATTTTTTCAAAGATTTTATATTTATATTATAAATAAATTTTAAATTATATTTTAAATTATAATTTAAAATTTTTTATTGATGAAAATCAAAATTCGTTTATCTACATAAATAACAGAGAATAAGAGATAAATGAAATATAAGTGTCCATGCACATAATGCATACTGCATACATATTCAATATATATAATATTAAATTATATCAATCATTAGGAAATAATATTAGAATTTGCAACAAACTTATAAAAAGATTATTCTACTTGTAATATTAATGAATTTAAATAAAAATCTATAAATATATAATTTAAAAAATAAAATATTAACTATAAATAAAAAAATGTTACATAAATATTGAATTGAAAAAGACAAGGGCAAAAAAAGCATTACATAAGATTAAGGGGGCGGGGGGAATTGCTTTTGAAAGTTGAAGGAAGAATTTGATTTGTAATGATTTTCACCCACGAGAAATATACTCTTTCAACCGTGCTGGCACGGGGTTGGGATCCCCTCGAGTACCTCTTCCTCAAGTTTTGTCTGATGCATCACCTGATAAATGACAAGTGGCAGGTATTAAGTCAATGAACCACATTTCTCTAAATTCTCAACTCCATACAACCATTAATAGTTCCTTATTTCTCTTCTAACCAGATTTCAATAACCAATGTCACCGCTTATGTCTAAATGTATACTTCCTCCGTTCAATAATACTTATTTACTATACTAAAAATAAATGTGCAACAATACTTATTCAGTTTGAAAAATCAATGGATAATTATCCTTTTTCTATCCATTTTATCCTTGCTATTAAATATTATTCATCACTCAATGTATTTCCTAAGACATTAAATTTATTATATTCAAAGGGTGATATAGTAAAATTATCCTTATTATTTATTGTTTCTTAACACGTGTGCAAGTCAATAGTGGGCAAGTATTGTTGGACGGAGGGAGTAATAATTACTCTCTGCGTCTCATATTAGTTGGTCATTTTCCTTTTTACATGCATGTTAAGAAATCATAAATAATTAGGTAATTTTACAAATACACCCCTAAAAAACATCTTTAGAACTTTATAAACAAATGTGAACACTTTCAAAAAGAATAAATTGCAAGGATAATATGAAGAAAAATTAATTAATAAGATAGCGACGAGATCACACCAAATTAATTGTTACACAAATGAAACCTTTTGTAGTTAAGTAACAATGAATCTAACGTTACAATATAATAAATTTTAAGCAACAATCAAAATAAATATTATATTTAAACTACAAGACAATAAAATACAATAGTTAACAACCATCCAAATAAGGTGTTACATTTTGCAACCATTTCGTAACTTCTGAAATATTATACACAACTCATTGTTTTGAGGTTGAAAAACTAATTCTTTTTAATTCTAACATACTTGCTTATGGAATATTATCAAAATGGTATTTGTATTTACAGGGATCCAAGAGATTCACAACGTAGAGGACGCATAGGAGAAAAAAGAGAAGGTAGCGTAGACTCGAGAATTCGAAGAAATGTGGTTCATTGATTTAATAGGAGGTGTCACCTGTCATTTATCAATGCACTGGACAAAACTTAAGGAAGAGGTACTGGAAGGGATCCCAATCCGCTGGGGCGCTCCATTAGTCATAAGTAAACCAATATTTAATATCCTTTTCTTAATTCTCTTCGTCACCTATACTATTAAGTTGAACAACTCGTTTCTTCCTAGACTAATTACAGCTGTTTCATTGGAAAATTTGACTAAACCTAATAAATTGCAAGGCCTTGCTATAACTAACCCGTCTTCACTATAGTTTCCACGCACAAATCACTTCAAAGAAAATAGAAAGATCATTTGTTACATCCAAAGTATAGGAATATGACATAGTCAATATTGAGCTACACAACTTTCCTTGCTCTCCTCTTATGCTTCATCCTCATCTCATCCAATGGTTTGACTTAATTCTCATTTTTTTTTGTCATTTTGTAAATTTTCTCAATACATGCTACATTGTTGTGGATATATCGTGGGTTAACTAGCACACAATCACAAACAAAGAAAATAGAGAAGAAAAATAACACAAGGATTTAACGAGGTTCAACTAGGCCTAATCCTCCAAGCAAAAGCAGAGAGAGTTTTTCACTATGAAAGAAAAGAAGAAGTGTACAATGCTTTAGAATCCCCAACAACATACCCTATATGTAGATCCCAAGTAGTCCCAAACCTATAAGGAAAAGGTTCACCCAATCCTACAAGGATTGTATTTTCCTTTCCCAAATCTATTAGGACAAAGGGTCTTCTAAACCAAAAGGGATTATGAGTTTCCTAAATTATGCAAGGAAAAAATTCAAGACATAATTACAAATTTTTTCCTTGGCTTGAATTTCCTTCAACAATAGGAACAACGTCTCTCTACCTTGCCTTCAGCCCTCGAAAGGGCTCACTAAGTACTACACACATCAATCAAGTCTAGGCAATGCCTAAACTTATTGGTCAGGACTGTCTTGATCTTCATATCTTATGGATTATCATGTGTAGACACTTTCTTCACATCAACATCCCCTTTGTCGCCTTCTACCCTCTGTCCCCTTAACAATGAACCAAACTTTCATGTTCGATTCTTGTGAAGTAACTCAATCTCTTAACCCATAGCACCAACTGATCGACCTGCTTCTAAACTAGAAATAGCTTATTTATAGCTATTAGGATCAAGCATGTCAATGGTCTCTATAACTTGCAAATCAAATTCAACAAAATTTGCATATCCCAAAATATTTTCATCAACTACACTCGCAAACCTTTTTGGTCAGTTGATCACTCTCTTCTCCCTGCCTATTGCAATGTTATAGGGTTGTTGTTGCATAGGTGAATCAAAATTATCATCTTGATTAATGTTTTACACCTCCTCCACTTCTAAACTACTAGGGTGAGCTAGTGGAGATTCAAATTCTCGCTCTGTGCGGTCACTGACACCACGATCTGTTTTTGTTATTGCTTTCTCCTTCTGACGGTCTAGTGAGGCAGATTCATTGGATGTCACAGCCCTGCTAATAAATACTCTTGGAGTTTTCTGATCTATGAACCATAAACTGTAACCTTTCATTCCAGTTACATACCCTAGAAATATGCACTTCTTTGTCCTCAGCTCAAGTTTGTCATCCCTCACATAAGCATAAGCAGGACAACCAAATATCCTCAAATTTGAATAATCAGTAGGCAAACTAGACCAAATTTCAAAAAGAGTTTTGAACTCAATAGTTGTGGATGGAGATCTATTGACCAAATAATAAGTTGTATCGATTGCTTCAGTCCAAAAATATTTGCTAACACTTGAGTTTGTAAGCATATTTCATGCTCTATCATAAAGTGTTCTGTTCATACATTCTGCAACACCATTTTATTGTGGTGTTCCAACACAAGCATGGTGTCTCACTATGACCTCTCTACTGTAGAAATTATTGAACTCTAAGTTGCGAAATTCCAACCCATTGTTCGTCCCAAGACGCTTAACTTTTCTCTCAGTCTGCCTCTCAACCATCGTCTTCCGTTTAACAAATGTCGGAAATGCCTCATCTTTTGTTTTCAAAAAATACACCCATGCCATTCTTGAGTAATCATCACTCAAATTCATAAAGTACTTGGCACCACTTTTGGAGGGAATTTTGTTTGGACCCCATAAGTCTGAATGTATATAATCTAACTTGTCTTTGGTCTTGTGCTCTAACTTCTTGCTAAACTTCACCCTTGTTTGTATATCAAACACACAATGCTCATAAAAATTTGAAGCTTGATTTTTATACCCATCTAATAAATTCTGCTTGTTCAACAAAGAAAATTCTTTATCACTCATATGATCAAGCTGCAAGTGCCACCATTGAGACTGATTCAAACCACTCTTTCCAGAAGCTACAATTGCTTCCTCTTCAACTACACTCGCTTGAAGATAATACAGTCTAGAATGAAACTTACCTTTCATGAGTACCATGGAGCCTTTACATGCTTTAAGTTTTCCATTCTCTGAGTGAAACTTATACCCTTGATCATCCAAAGTGGAAAGAGAAATTAAATTCTTCATTCGAGGACTATGCCAATACTCTATATTTATGAAAATACCACCGAACATTCTCAATTTGATGTTACTAATTTCCTCTACCTCTAATGAATTATTATCAGCTAGGTAGACAGTTCCACTCGTTTGCTTATAAGTTGTAAACCAATTTTTATGTGGACATATATGGAAAGTTGAATTAGAATCCAGAACACAGGAATTGTGCCTATGATTAAAACTTACAGCACAAACTTCCCCTATATAGTCACTGTCATCAGAATTATTACTAGTGTCAACAATATTTGTTGAGTAATCAACTTTCTATTTTCCGCCTTTCTCCTCTAGGTTAGGACATCTCTTCTGTGGTGACCCTTCTCCCCACACTCATAGCAATTCTGCTTCTTTGCTCTAGACTTTGATCTGGCATTAGACTTTTTCCTATTAAAGTCTTTCTCTTGTGTTCTTCCCCTACTCACAAGAACTTCACCCTCAGCTCTAATACCTGGAAAGCTCTTCTTCAACTCTTTAGATTTTAGTACATTACTAACATCATCTAGTTAGATATCGTCTTTCCCATATAGCAACGTATCATCAAAAGTATCGTAAGACGGTGGTAAAGAACATAACACGATCAAGGTCTGATCCTCACTATCAATTTTGATATCTATATTTTTCAAGTCCATTATAATTGAATTAAACTCATCAACGTGAGTTTTGATCAGCGTAACTTCATTCACACGAAGATTACACAACCTCTTTTTCAAGTAGAGGCTATTTGTCAATGATTTTTTAGAATACAGATCTTCTAACTTCTTCATGGTTGTTGCTGTAGATTTCTCTTCAGAAATTTGCCGAAGAATGCTATTTGTTAGCTCATGAAGATTGTACTTAAAGCCCTATCCTTCAGATCTGGTTTTTCTGATTCTTTAAATACTTCTGGAAAAGTCTCCTCAATTTCCTTCCATACTCCTTGTAACACCATAATTCTAATCCTTGTTGAAGATGATGGAGACATCTTAACCCTTGATTATGTATAAAACCTCCAACCCTTCTCTGCTACCAATTGTTACAAAAATATCATGGGTTAACTAGCACACAATCACAAATAAAGAAAATAGATAAGAAAAATAACACAAGGATTTAACGAGGTTCGCTAGGCCTAATCCTTCAAGCAAAAGCAGAGAGAGTTTTCCACTATAAAAAGAAAAGAAGAAGTGTACGATGCTTTAGAATCCCCAACAACATGTCCTATATATAGATCCTAAGTAGTCTCAAACCTATAAGGAAAGGGCTTTCCCAATCCTACAAGGACTATATTTTCATTTCCCAAATCTATTAGGACAAAGGGTCTCCTAAAACAATATGGATTATGAGTTTCCTAAATATACAAGGGAAAAATTCAAGACATACTTAACATACATTTTACATTTATCTTGTATCCAATAACAAGATTTTAATACAATGCCTCAATCCATAGCTAGTTTCCGTCAATTTCTATAAATATTACTCACCATCCATTGGGCTCTATTTTGACCCAAATTTACAATTGAATATTAAATAGAATTGTGAAGATGAATCACAAATCAATTAATTTCACATTGGTTGTTAACTTGCCACAATCCTTTCATGCTATAAGTAGCCCTTGTTATGCCTTTTTTTTAATTATTATTATTTTTTTCCTATGCCTTTGCACACTTAAACCTGAACTCGTTGTGTCATATCAAATTATTATCGTTATATATATATATACATAAATTTTATTTCTAGAAAAAATTTGTTTATTTTAATTAAATTAAATAATATTAACAAAGAAAGAACTTATGATAAGTGGTTGTTCCATTCAGAGATGCAAGTAGCTGAGGGCAAAGTTTGTCAATGGAGGAGCCGATTACGCTTTTCTAATTCTTGCTTGTCCAGCATGAACTATTTAAAAAAATGCAAACAATAGTATTCCAAGGCAATCAAGGGTCAGTGCATTCTAAAAGGCTATTTTCGTTATTGCTTCTGTTACTGCAAGTGCTAATAAGCATCAATAGCTCTCAGAAATTCACGTTTCTTATAATTTATAAATTAATGGCATATTGTATTGTGTGTGAAAGAATAAACACACCACCATTCCATTAGAATTGTAGTATTATATTATATTTGTTTTGTGATATTGTACGTTTGGGGTCAATATCGTTGTTGTTGATATCAAGTGAAGTAATCTAAATAATTTAAATATGTTATCATTAATGTGATGATGCTGTGATATATTTTGATTGAGTTGACTGGATATTACTTTCTTTGTCCATTTTCACTTGTCCAGTATTGACTTGATACACCCCTAGAGGAGCAAAATATATTGAATGATAATTTTGTTATATAACTCTTTGAATATAGTAAATTTCATCCTTTGGGAATATATTGAAAAATGACTATAACTAATAATAAAGTACAAAATAGGAACTAACTTAGAATCTACCATCAATGTTTTATCCTGTACTTTGACCAAATCATTGGTTTCAATTCATGTAATTCAATCCAGGAAAAAAGTTGCTAAATTAGCAAACTTATGCAATGACAATGTAAACATATTTACATTGCATTGTATATTTGTGACTTCCCAAAACTCAAGTCATGATGGCATCTATCCTACCCACATGATAGGTAAGTCAACTCTTCACACCAAACAAATATCAAGTCAAAATGTGTAAGTAATAATAGCGGAAGAAAAATCTTAAAGTAAATTTTTATATAATGCCAATAGATGTGCGAAAATAAAAATATACACCAAAAACTAGTGTCATCAGTACAACAGCATCTAAATAAAGAATATGATTATACTAAGTCTACTAAAACATGATCTAAAATAAAGGGACAGAATAAAGAAAGAAAGAAACTGGTCAATCCCCGAATGCATGCTAGGAGCTCACCACGTATTCAGAAATAGCTTAACTCCACAAGATCATAGGCCATATAAACAACTCGTATCAGGATCTGCATCAAGAGGATGCATAAAAGTTGGGTGAGTAAGATAATTAGTTCTCAGTAGGCATCATAGGTCGATCGAACTTAAGTAGTTGTTGTATCAAATAAAAAATACTAAAATAATCATGCACACAAAAAAGTCTCGGAAGTTCAATATCAACAATAATAAAGGAACACTTCAAAGAATAGCAATAATAAAGGAGTGATATAATCCAATACTATGAAATGCAATGGCCAATGCCTACGATATACATCTCCTCCATAATGGCATGCTGTGAGGTACGACCCATGGTGGACTCGCAAGGTTTATATATCCGTCCTAATTTTGTCCGTAGACTTACGTAGCTGGATTTTGTCCACAGACTTATTGGCCAGATTTTGTTCATAGTAAACTGAACTATGGTCACATCATTAAAATTAGTAAATCAAGCGGAACTTTGTCCACTATGTTAAAAGTAGTAAATCAAGTCGGATCTTTGTCCACGACATTAAAAATAGTAAATCAAGTTGTATCTTATTCATGATGTCATAAACAATAAAATCCATATGCAAGTCTTTTAAAATATTATTTACGAGAAAACAACCAAGTTCATAAGTCCACGAAATGAGTATAAGTGATTATGCATGATCACAAAATAAAAGGAGTTCAAATGCAATAGTTATATCAAAACAACGCTATGCTCATCTCATAATCATGGACTAACCTCAATAAATTTCTTCATCTTGCTCGTAGGCCATTCTTTCATGTCAATCTTTCTTAATTTCCATATCATGCCCATCACGTTTGTAACACCTCCAAAACTAGTTTCATGTTTAAGTAGTCTTTCTGACACGTTTAAGCTTAGAAATGAAGTTGGTTGACCTTTAAAGTGATTGAGAATCGTTGGAAAGTGACTTGGTACTTAGATGAGAGTTTTTGACATTAAAAATGATCAGTGCATCACATTTTAGGGTCCCACGCATTGGGACCCATGCCACGACTCATAAAGACTCAAAAAGATGAGAATCTGCAACCTAGCTCGGTGGTCTTCGTGCCATGAAGCATCTTTAGAGCATTGGACTTTGTCCCGTGAAGCAGATTTAGTGTGGTGGCCTCCGTGATATGTAGTAGTTTTAGTGGGTTGAGCTTCGTGGCACGATGTTACATGTTCACACGACTATTTTTCCCAACATCATTTTAAGTGAGGGTACTTTGGTCCCTTTACCTTCATAAAAACCCCTAGCATAATTTTTGAGTCCCCCATAACGTCAGTAATCGAAACTTATTATGATCCAAAATTAGGACCGTAATGGAACTCATCACACCCACAATTTTTAAGTCCCTCATAACGTCAGTATATATTCGCTGGTCTGTATAGCTAGTTGGGACCCATGGGGGACTCACAAGGTCCATATACTGTGTGATGCGCACTGCGATCCTAATAATATATAATATATGTGGCTGCACTCCAATCTCTGGTAGATAATATGTGTGGCGTGTACTCTGATCCCTGGTATATAATATGTACAACATTCACTCCGATCCCAATAATATATGTATATATGTGCAGGTGTGCATTCCGAACTCAATAATATATATATATATATATATATATGCTCAGATCCCAATGAGATTCAATACATGATGTGCAAGCGTTCTGCTCCGATCCCATATCAATGGTATAATATAATCAATGTATCTCATATCACAAGTCAACAAAAATATCAACTCACAAACCATATATCTAATCAAACATGTATAAACCTCAACTAGCATATCAAACAATTCACACTGTAACCACATTTCACATGGATCATGCTAACTAGTAGAGGTAAAACACTTCAGACAAATTAATTATCCATTTTTAGCCCTTCACAAAAACAATAGTATTCGTATTACTGCTCGTCACTTTACTTATACGAGATCCCCAATTTCCCATTACTGTCATTACAAGCATTTATCATATAAATATTTCGAAAGAGAGTCAAAAGAGAGTCTCGACTTGCCTTAAGGAAGCCCGATGAATCAAACCGAAGCTTTGCCCTTCTGAATATCCTTTGAATGATCTCAATCTATTCAAATATGAGTTCTAAGTGAGAAAACTAAGCTAGTAATACACATATTACCATCTTTTGATTTTGGGTTAAAAAATCCATCCAAAAGGTAACCCCGGGACCACAAGGGTTAATGAAAATATTATTTAAAAAATCACGTTACCCATAATTTAGGGAGTCAAATCTGAAATCTCATTGAAAATTGGCTTGAAATCGTCAAATATCAAGTTTTATCTTTACTAGTAAAATTCCAAAATTTAAGGTTGAAAAATAACGATTTGAAGCTAAAATCTTGGGGAATTTAATGGGGAACGATGAAATTGAGCTCTACAAACATAACCACGGCTGAAATATTGAAAAATACCATTTGATACATCAAAATCTGAGGTTTAAGCTTTGAAAATGGAGTAAATGGGGTTGGGGTTCGAAAGGGGATATTTAAATGTTGTCAGCGAAATTGGCCTATGCGTTTGTGGTCAAAGCTTCGTGTTCACGAGGTCGACTAAGCTGGACCTATTGCAATAGTAATGGTATGGTTGTGTTCATGAGGCCTTAAACCGACACATCCTACACTCATCCTTCATCGTAAACACAGCCCTCCCTCGGTGAATGTGATGCATAAGGGCCTCTTTCATCACAAACGCGAGGGTTTGATTGTGAAAGCGATGAAGGGAAAATTCTTGAACCACCAACAACAAAAGACAGCAAAACTCCTAAGTCTCAAACTCTTCGACGGACCCTTGAAATGCATGCAGAATACCATGAACACATTTAACTATACTAATAGACCAAATTCGATATTTCAGACTTAACAGTGTAGTCAGAATTTCCAAGGGAGGCTGTTAATGTCGAATATTGACTAAATTCAACCCATAGGCCTAAATTTCCGATATCTTGTCTAAACACTTGAAACCACGCCAAAAGCCCCAGGACCCGAACCAATCGCACTACTAACCCAAAATTAATGTTCCATAGAGCTAATGAAACTGACAAAAGTTAACCACTCCAACTCTAACTCCTTCCAAAGTTAAAAAAACTCACTTAAATCTCAACCAAATACCTCTGGAGCTGCGCCACCCACTCCTAAAACCCACAAATATCAAAATCTAATTATGGGGAGAGGTAAAATGATCAAAACACATAAAAATTTGAAAATCAAACGAAGAGTTGTTACGTAATCCACCGCTAAAACGCATGTTCATCCTTAAACTTAAAGATAAGAAAAGTACCTAAACTGTCGAAAAGCTAAAGATATCTACTCCGCATGTCAAACTCTATCTCTCATATAGCTCTCTCAATCGGGTGATGCTTTCACTTAACCTCACTGAATCAATACTCTTGGACCTCAATTTTCTAGTCTGTCTATCCAAAATAGCTATAGGAACCTTCTCAAAAGTTAGATTCTGATCCAAATCCCCCGAGTCCCATCAAATCACATGCAAATCATTCAAATGATATTTTTTTAATGTTAAGATATGAAAAAAGGATGCACAGCTAAAAGATTCAGAGGTAAAACCAGCATATAGGCTACCTTCCCAACCTTCCTAGAAATCTCAAAAGGACCAATAAACCTCAAACTTAGCTTACCCCTCTTCCCTAAAAGAATCACACCCTTTATGGGTTACACCTTTAGTAAAACCCGTTCATCTACCATAAATACTAAATCACAAACCCTTCTATCAGCATAAATTTTTTGCCTACTCTGGGCCACCAAAAGTTGATCGTTAATCACTCTCATCCTCTTTTTAGAGTCCCTCAACAGATCCATATCCCAAGACCTAACCTCAAATTAATCTAACCACTAGAGTAGGGACTACATCTCCTTCCATAAAATGCCTCAAATGGTGCCATCTGAATATTGGAATGAATGATAGTTGTTGTTGTAGGTAAACTCTTCTAAGAGCAAGGACTGGTCCCAATGACCACCAAAATCCAAAACACAAGATCAAAGCATGTCCTCCAACACCTGAATATACGCTTCTACTGACCATCGATCTAAGGGTGAAAAGTCGTACTCATCTATATCTGAGTGCCCAACTTCCATTGCATGGAACTCCAAAAGTTTGAAGTGAACTGAGTATCTCTATCTGAAATAATAGAAATGGGAATGCCATGTAGTTAAATTATCTCATGAATGTAGATCTTGCGAACTTCTCTGCATTATAGTTCACCTTCACTAGAATAAAATGAGTTTATTGGGTCAATCTATCCACACTCACCCAAATGGAATCAAATATCCCCAATGTCCAAGGAAAACCAACCATGAAATCCATAGAAATACACTCCCATTTCCACTCTAGTATCGGCATCCTCTTAATCAGACCACCTGATCTTTGGTGCTCATACTTCATTTGCGGTTAATTCCAATACTTGGCCACGAACTCCACTATATCTCTCTACATCCTGCACCACTAATAGTGCCTCTTCAAGTGATGATACATCTTTATTGCACCCAAATGGATAGAATACCTCAAACTATGAACCTCATCTATGACCAACCTGGTCAAGTCACCCACTCTAAGAAGACAAATCCAACACTTAATCCATAAAATATCCCCCCCAAGACAAGAAACGCATCCTTAGCTTCACCCTTCAACACCTTATCTCGAATAATGCACAACTTTTCATCCTTGAACTGTCTACTCCAATATGCTCCATCAATAAGGACCACGCCTCAACACAAGCAAAAACCATACCCGACTCTGAGATATCAAGTCGTATGAAACAATTAGTCAACCACTGAACATCCATGGCTAAAGGCCTCTTTTCAGCTACTAACATAGCATGACTACCTATACTCACCGCCTTTCTACTTAAGGCATCAACCACCACATTGGCTTTACCTATATGATAGATAATGGTCATATCGTAATCCTTTAATAGCTCTAACCACCGACTTTTTCTCAAATTCAGATCCTTTTAACTGAAGATGTACTGAAGGTTGTGATGATTGGTAAACACCTTACAATTGACTCCATAAAGATAATGACTCCACAACTCCAACACAAATACAACTATCGCCAACTTCAAGTCATGAGTAAGATAATTCTTCTCATAGGTCTTCAACTACCTCAAAGCATAGGAATTACAATTGGGGTGGAGCGAGGTGGGGTAGGTGAAGGATGTGTTTAAGGCTATGTAGAGCGGGGCAGGTTTAAGGTTGTGTGGGTCAGGTGTAGGTGTAGGGTGGGTTGAAGTAATTTTTAAAAAAAACTAATGCAGGGTGGGGTGGATTGGGGGTCTATGTGTATTTATGTGAGTTTAAACCTAATTTTAACTTTTTTACATGTTATAAGAGTTATAGGAAACCCCTCACGGGTAAGAATACACAATTATCATTCTAAGTTTTCTCGACTTTGGCTCAAGTCATCATTTCTCAAAGATAAAAAATATATTTTCTATATCAATTAATCTTTTCTGCTGCAAAAATGGTGTCTGCTACTACTGCTACTGCAAAGAAATCGTCTGCTCCTAAGAAACCCAGATCTCATCCTCCTTATGCTGAGGTATTTCTTTACCTAATTCTATTTCATATTTTTTTTTTTGGGGGGGGGGGGTTGAAAAACAACCAAATTAGTTAAATTTTTATGATTTGAGATGTTAATTTTGATGTTTAAAATGATAGAATTTTTGCAGAAGATAGCAGAAGCGAATTATAATGTATAGTTCTTGAATTAGGCATATAACTTATAATAAAAATAAACTGAATTAGTTTGATCGATGTTATTAAACATGAAACAAAATTAATACAGTAGTAATTTCAATATCGCTTACAAAAAGCCTAATACAGGTCCTTACATGCGTAGTAGTTGACCTTTCAAAAATTTAAATACAAGTCATTACCTATTAAATTAATACAACTTAGCGAGAAAATGAAAAAAAATTATGATTTTATTTTTTGAATTAAACTCAATTAAAAATGAAAATATATAAAAAAATTATGCAGACGGGTTTATGTGGGGCGGGGTGGGACGGGTTGAAAATTTAAAAAATTGTTATGCGAAGCGGGTTGAAATTTTTGCTGGTTAAGCTCAGCCTGCCCCGCACCCACCACACCCCATTGCCATCCATACTGGGAAAACTCCAAAATTTAAGTTGAAAAATCAAGATTTGAAGGCGAATGTGTAAAAATGGTATAAGAAACTTACTTGGTGAAGAAATCTCGAAATTCCATCTTTGATCCTCCCAAAAATGAGTTCCAAAGCTTCAAAATCGAGTAATGGTATTTGGAGGATCAAAAATAAAATATTTTTAATACGACCAAGTAATTTCTCATCGCATACGCGATATTGACCGACCATGGGCCCATCACATTCTTGAAAGTTCGATCGCATTCGCGATAAACAAACTCAGACCCGATCTGGGCCCTTAAAAACCTCTTTCGAGATTGCGACCCACCCACCGTGATCACGATGCAGAAGGAATTCCTTTATTGTGATCGTAACAGGGTCATTGTGAACACAAATAAGGAGGGTGGTTTCACAAGAAATAGCTAAACCTATAAAAATCCTCAGATTAGATCCTTGAGATTCATTTGGAACCCCATGAACACAAGTGAACCATACTACTAGACTAAAATTGACATCCAGACTCAATAGAATTGTCAATGCATCAACGGAGGTCGTTATCAAAGAGTGTTAAACAAAGTCAATTCTAAACCAAATTTGTCAAGTTTTTAATCAATGACTCAAAATGCATCCGAATGTTTCGGGATCCGAACCAACATCGCTACTAACCCAAAAAAAAAATTTCAGAACTAACAGAAATAATGAAATTCGCGTACAATGTCTAAATCTCTGAATGTTGACCAAAATTAATCCTATCCACTACAAAACATTCCAAAAATAAAAAACTTGCATAATTAACAACCAAACACCTCAGGAATCAAGCCACCCACTCCTTTTAACAACCCTCATGGTGACTGCTTTATTTTTTCTATGTTTTTACCATTTTTCCTTTTTTCATAGTTGCTTTATATCATTTATTAGTTATGAGGATACCACTCCTCGAAGTGTTCGGGTATGATTTATGTGATTTTGATATTTTGAGTAGCCTTTAAAGTGATATATTTAACTTAGGTCAAAATTTTATAATCCAAGCATCAGATGGTGATTCTGTCAGTTCCACTAGATATGAAATATTACTTTTGGGTTAGTAGTGTAGTTGATTCGGATTTTGAGATTATATTTTGAATTTTGAGTATTTAGATGAGAGACTAGTTTATTTGGCCTAAAGGGGTTTATGGGGGTATAACTATCATGACCCAAACCCAACACTAACTCCCGGTGGGAGAACCATCTAACCCCGAATGTGCAAACACAACACTTATCCAAAACTAAGGCAAACTAGTTGTTTTTCATTAAATTAAGATAATGTTATCAAAAATCTAATGTTAACCCTGCGAAAAATAATCAAATTCCTAAATAATCCCCTAGAATCTAAAAGTTATTGTACCAAAATACTACTAATGTTAAAATAGCGGGTTCAACCCAAAATGACTAAAAATGTGTAAGTCCGAAACAATGGACTAGAAATTGAATGAAAAACTCATGGCAACCTGGAAGATGTAGCTCACCATTGAGTTCAAATGTTATCTGCTCTATAGCCAAGGTCGCGAAACAGTCTCCAAAATATGTTCTGTACTCAACAAAAAGAAGAGCACGTATAGTATCAGTACACAAGAAATAATGGTATACTGGTAAGTCATCGGCCAACCCAAAATGAGAAATATGAATACATAACCATAACTTAGTAAAGCAAGACAACCATGAACACCTACCATGTAACCTCACTTCAAGTTCATAACACTTAACCTTATTCCACAACATTATGGAGCTTAGTCAATACAAGTCAACATGGATAACAAGTCAAGTCAAGACCATGACTACCAACAAGACTCTAAGTAACTATCCATGACTCAAACAATTATATCAATCATGTCTCAATTACACAAGTAAATACATAATATAGCGTTGCGCCAATTTTACAATTAAATACGGACTACTCAAAGGTCCATTCAAACAACCACTATGGCAACAAACATGAATCCCACTTAACATAAGGAAACCAAATACAACAAGTACACACATAAACTCAGTTCACTCAAGAAACTAATATTTTTAGTCAACACTTGAGCTTGGTTCACTCAAGGAACCAATATAACAAGTAAACACATAATCCACAGTTCACTCAAGGAACCGCCACACTCACTGCACCTTGTATGTACATGCTAAGGTTCTTATGGTCGCCCACTAGCAATGACCTGCAGGGGACAAGCTCTTGTCCATATACCAAAATTCCAGACATCAAGTGTCTGCCAACCTTATATCACCAATCTCGTGAATATGTCTAAATATCGGTACATCCCACAATAATGACAGATATCACAACAATCACAACAACAATGATAACAGAAATAACACTTGAAAAAACCCAACAAATCATGCGATTAACACTTCGGATATCAAAAAATCATTCATTTTCCTTGAACATGCATTGTAACAAGCAATACGAAGGAACAATTATTATGTACACATAAAACAAGTTGGGTTTCAACTACATTAAACAATCACCTACCTCAATCCAGGCCTGAAATGCTCTAGCAAACTTGAGCTTCCTTTTCTTGCAACCTCGACTTGATTGAGGTCTAAAAATATGGATATAACACATAATAAACCAAATGACCAACAACAATAAGGATTATAATCTAATCCCGAAACCCCAAGGCCAAATTCACGATCATCCCCCCAATTCTAGGGGTTTTATCATAATTCTACCTTAATCCTACCAATTTCATCGTTACAATAGTGAATTATCAACTTGCAAGAGTAAACTAGCAATCGTTAACCAAAACCCAAGGGTTTTCTATCCAATTTACCTAATTGCACCAGAAAATTAGCTAGGTTAAGTCAAATTCATTCCCAAAAGCCTAGAAACAAGTGATTCTAGTAGTTAATAATCGAACTATGAGTTAACAAAAGGAATCCCATACCTTTACAAAAATTTTGGATGAAAGTCGAGTGGAATTTGCCCAAAATCGCATAAGCCCTTCCCAAAATGAGTTTTGAAATAATGAAACATTTTTGGGAAATTTTCTACATAAATTGTGTATATCCCTCTATAGCATCCTTATCCGGCTATAACGGTCTCTCTATAGTGGAATCCACCCGCTATGGTCGGATTGACCTACTTTGACTTCCGCTATAGCGGAAATTTTTCCATTGTAGCAGTGCAGTCATGGCAACCTGCCATCTGCTATAGCGTGTGTGGCGAGGCAGAAACTCTAGATTGCTCCCAATTTTAACTTTTTTCCAACGCACCCTAAAACCATAGCATTCTGGACTAAAACCCTAAAACCATGACATTCGAAACAAACCCTTCTACGTCAAGTTTGATATCGGGAGTTCTACTTATCCGCATTCACTTTTGAAAGATTATATGGATTCCTCATCATCTTAGCTAGCATAAAAACTTATTAAATCTTTTCACATTTACCCAATCCATTACTGTATTGCCCTTGACCATACCTCGCTCGAATTTCATTCATGACTAGCCTAGCCTGAAATTTCTAACTCCTAATTTAGGGAAAACCTTAACCCAAATTTTTTATATGCTAAACTTACCCGTAATGACGGAAAGGGTCATTACCACAAATAGTAATTTACCTATTGTTCGTCCCTAAATGATCAAACAAGGAAAATAAGCCAACTCAAGAAAAGAAAATAGTACCTATATCCTCAAACAAGTGAAAGTACTTGCCTCACATGTCCTTCTCTATTTCCCAAGTAGCTTCCTCAACTGGATGATGCTTATATATGACCTTTAATGACCAAATTTCCTTCATCCTAAACTTCTGTACGTCCTGAACAAGAATAGCAACCGGATCTTTCTCATAAGAAAGGTTCTTATCAAGCAAAACCAAATCCTATTTTATAATGTAATCCCCATCCCCATGATATCTCTAAAGTATAGATATATAGAACACTGGATAGACCCCCGACAAGCTTGGTGGAAATGCCAACCTATACACTACTGGACCTATATTCTGAAGAACCTTAAATGGATCTATATACCCAAGGCTAAGCTTACCCTTCTTGCCAAACCGTAAAACTCCTTTCAAGTCACGGTACATCTTGGTTGCACCCGGATGACTAGAGTATCAAGAACTATGAGCTTCTGCAAGCAAACCAAGAATCAAATACTCAACTCGGGGCACACACACGCGTCTCGTCACTATCAACACCCCACACGCATCAAGTGTGGTATCAAAAGTTTCACTATATACTACCTTATTTTGAAGTTTGTTCAATTTCTCATCTTTAAACAATTTTTCTTTGATTTGATTAAGGAATGTTGATCTTACCTCAATACTGTACAACATACCAAACTGCATGAACTAAGATGCTAGAGTCTGAAACTCCCTAGCTAGAAGTAGCCTCGACACTCTCAAATAGGCCAAACTACCCATACTTACCGCCTTCCGACTTAATCCATCTGCCACTACATTGGCCTTACGCAGATGGTATTATATGGTCACATCATAATCCTTCAAAAATTCCATCCACTTTCTCTGCCTCAAATTCAAATCCCTTTGTGTGAACACATCTTGTAAACTACGATGGTCCGTGAATACCTCACACTTGACAGCATAAAGATAATGCCTCCAAATATTAAGTGTGAAAACCACTGCTGCCAACTCCAAGTCATGAGTTGGGTAATTCTTCTCATGAGGCTTCAATAGCCTTAAAGTATAGACAATCACATTCCTGTCCTGCATTAACATAGCACCCAAACCAGAGAGTGAAGCATCACAAAATATGATAAAATATTTACCTTCAACTGGCAATGAAAGAATAGGAGCTGTAGTCAAAAGTGTCTTAAGCTTTTGGAAGTACTCCCCACACTTATCCAACCAAATAATTGGCACCTCCTTCTGGGTCAACCTTGTCAAGTGTGTAGCAATAGATGAAATATTCTTGGCAAACCTGCGATAGTAACTAGAAAGACCCATAAAACTTCTAACCTCAGTCACAGAGCTAAGCCAAAACTGACACCTAACCGCCTCAATCTTCTGGGGATCTACCATCACCCCTTTTTTGAAACCACATGCCCTAAGAAGGCAACTGAAGATAACCAAAACTTGCTTTTCGAGAACTTAGCATATAATTTATTCTTTTTTAAAATTTCCAAAACAATGCAAAGATGACCTGCATGTTCCTCCTTACTTTTGGAGTAAACCAGAATATCATCAATAAGGAAAATCACAAAAGAATCCAAAAAAGACTTAAAGATACTTTTCATCAAGCTCATGAAAGTTGTTGGTGCATTAGTCAACCCGAATGACATCACCAAGAACTCATAATGTCCATACCGTGTCGTGAAGACTATCTTGGATATGTCGTCAGGCCGAATCTTCAATTGATGATAACCCGATATCAAGTCTATCTTGGACAAAATAGAAGCACCCTGCAACTGGTCAATAAGATCATCAATCCAGGGCAAGGGACACTTATTCCTGATGGTAACTTTATTCAACTACATGTAGTCAATGCACATTCTTAGTCTACCATCTTTCTTCTTAACGAACAACACTGAAGCAACCTAAGAAAAAGCACTAGGACGAATAAATCCCTTATCAAGAAACTCCTGCAACTGAGTCTTGAGTTCCCTCAACTCAGCCGGAGCCATTTGATAGGGAGGAATAGAAATAGGGCGAGTACCCGTCTCCAAATCTATACAGAAGTCAATATACCAGTCCGGAGGCATACCAGGCAAATTTATGGGAAACACCTCCTGAAATTCTAACACCATAGGGACTGACTCAACAGAATAGGACTCTGCACTGACATCCAAGAGATATGCTAGAAAAGTCGAACACCCTCTCCCAACTAACTTCATTGCTCGAATAAAAGATATAATTTTCATTTTCACAAGCTTAGTCCTATACATACCTTCCCACTCTAACTAATCCATTTTGGGCATCTCTAAGGTCAATGTCTTAGCATTATAATTTAAAACACCATGATATGGAAATAGCCAAGTCATACCTAGGATAATGTCAAAGTCAAGCATTTCTAAGATAATCAAATCTACCCAAGTCTTGAAACCCATGAACAAAACAGAACATGCACGATGCACATGAGTCACTATAACTGAGTCTCCAACTGAAGTAGACACATAAATAGAAAAGTCAAGTATATCACAAATCAGGTCCAATCCTAAGGCAAATCTAATAGATACATAAGAATAAGTAGAACCCGGATCAAACAAAACAGTAGCCAACCGGTCATAGATAAAGACAACATCAGATGCCATGGCCTCGATCTTTCCTTAGGAGGCATAACAATGAGCTCTATTATCAAGCTGGGAAACCTCCCTATCAGTCTGCGCTCCACCCTCGCTTGCATTACCATTATTTTGGTTTCCACCATGACCTCTCTGATTATTACCCCGCCCACTCTTTGGATGACCTTTACTATTACCATTACCTCCACCACCACTTGGCATCACCTTGCAACTGGAAAGTAACAAACTCAACACTGTGCTACTCAACAATACCATTTTATGCAGCCTTTCATAACAATTAACAATGAACTTAAATGCATCTTCTATCTCAAAGCCAACAAAAATAGGAGGTTTCATCTTCAGGAACTTGGTAAGCACGTCATGCTCAACCCCAATCTTGATAGGACCTAACACAAGGCAAGTTAAGATCTCAGTCCCCAAGGCCTTACCTATTCTAAGAGCAATTGTAGTAGTCGGTTGAACACCTGGAAACTGATTAGCAGATACAGCAGGAGTGGCCCTAGTACCAGCCAATCAACTCAGAAAAGAAAGCACATGTTGAATCATCTAAGAAGACATATGGGGAAGAGTAGTACCTCCAACTGGAACCACCTCATCTTACTCCACAACATCCTTATAATGATCCTGTGGTGGGAGAGGTGTCACTGACCTCTGACAAGCCTGATCAGCTGATGTCCGAGCTCCACCCCTGGCGAGTGTTGCTCTCTTTCTTTTCCTTACCCTACCCCTTCCACATCCTTATCCCTGCATGACTTGTTCTACAGCTGGAGCTTCTGGTGTAGGGGATGCGGATCTGGCTCAATTCAATCTAGTATTCACCATCTGCGGACAAAAAAATAAAGAGGGTCAGATAACAATTTTTATAACCAGATATCGATTGGAATCCAGTTATAGCACGAAAGAAGAAAGAAATGATAGTTTTCTAAAGTATTATAGCCTCACGAAGAAAAGTACAAAAGTCTATGTACCATTCTGCAAGACTCTACTGGACCCGTTTTGGTACAACAAGATCAACAAACCTAGGGGTCTAATACCAACTTTTTCACGACCCAAACCCATCGTGAGTGGCACTCACATTAACTCCCAGTAGGAGAAACGTCTAACCCCAAACATGCAAACCCAACACTTAATCAAAAGTAAGGTAAACGAGCTATTTTGCATTAAATTAAGATAATATTATCTAAAATCTAATGATAACCCTGCGGAAAATAATCAAATACCTAAATAATCCCTTAGAAGCTGAAAGTTATTTTACCAAAACACTATAAATATTAAAATAACGGGTTCAACACAAAATGACTTAAAATGTCTAAGTCTAAAGATGTAGCTCACCCTTTAGTTTGAATGTTATTCGCTCTAAAACTGAGGTCGCAAAACAGTCTCCAGAATATACTCTACACTAGACAAAAAGAAGAGCATGCGTAGTATCAGTACACAAGAAACAATGGTGTACTGGTGAGATTATCGGCCAACCTAAAATGAGAAATATGAACACATAACCATAATTTAGTAAAGCAAGACAACCATGAACACCTACCATGTAGCCTCCCTTCAAGTTCATAACACTTAAGGGCCGTTTGGATTGACTTATTTTAGGTGCTTTTAAGCTAAAAATAGCTTTTAAGCACTTTTGAAGTGTTTGGATAAATTTAAAAAGTGCTTATAAGCACTTGATTTTTGGCTAAAATGCTTAAAATAAGCCATAAGTTAGGAATCCTAACTTATGACTTTTGGCTTAAAATGTTAAAAAATAAGCCATAAGTTAGGATTTCTAACTTATGGCTTTTGGCTTTTAAGCCAAAAGCCAAAAGCCCATCCAAACGGGCACTTAATCTTATTCAACAACATTATGGAGCTTAGTCAATATAATTCAACATGGACAATAAGTTAAGTAAGACTATGACTATAAACAAGACTCCAAGACAACAACCATGACTCAAATAATTGTATCAGCTATGTCTCAATTACACAAGTAAATAGACAATATAGAGTTATGCCAATTTTACAATTAAACCCAGAACAATCAAGGGTCCATTCCAACCACCACTATAACAATAATCATAAATCCCGATTTACATAAAGAAACCAAATACAACAAGTACACACATAAACCCAGTTCACTCAAGGAACCAATATAACAAGTCAACACTTAAGCCTGGTTCACTCAAGGAACCAATATAACAAGTAAACACATAATCCCCATTTTACTCAAGGAAATATCACACTCACCTATACCTTCTACATACATTCTAAGGATTTTATGGTCACCTACTAGTCATGACCTGCAGGGGACGAGATCGTGTCAATATACCAAAATCCCAAACATTAAGTGTCTTCCAACCATCTATCACCAATCCCGTAAAGATGTCCAAATACATACATTCCACAATATTGAAAAATGTCACAATAATCATAACCAAAATGATAACAGAGACAACAACTGAAAAAAACCAACAACCTTTACATATAAGTTCATTGCATACGATTAACACTTAGGATATCAAACAGTCATTCACTTTCCTTGAACATGCATTGTAACAAGCAATATGAAGGAATAGTTATCATGCACACATAAAACAAGTTGGATTTCAAGTATACTAAACCATTACCTACCTCAATCCAAACCTGAAATGCTTTAGCGAACTTGAGCTTTCCCTTTTCTTGCAACCTTGGCTTAATTGTAGTATAAAAATATGAATATAACACATACTCAATCAAATGACCTACAACAAGAAGGATTATAACCTAATCCCAAAATCCCAAGATCAAATTCATAATCACCTCCCCTTATTCTAGGGTTTTTCCACCATAATTCCACCTTAATCCTACCAATTTCATGATTACAATAGTGAATTATCAATTTGCAAGAGTAAAATAACAATCTTTAACCAAAACCCAAGGTTTTTCTATCCAATTCACCTAATTGCACCAGAAAATTAGCTAGGTTAAGTCAAATATATTCCAAAAAACCCAAAACTAGTGATTTTAGTAGTTAACAATTGAACTATGAGTTAAATGAAGGATCACGTACCTTTACAAAGAGTTTGGATGAAAATCAAGTAAAATTCGCCCAAAATCGCCTAAGCCCTTCCCAAAATAAGTTTTGAAATAATGAAACATTTTTGGAAAAAAATCTGGATAAATCCACGTATATCCTGTTATAGCAGCCTCGCTATAGCAGAATCCACCAGATATGGCAGGATTAACCAACTTTAACTTCCGCTATAGCAGGAATTTTTCTGTTATAGTGGCACAATCAAAGAAACCCGCCACCCACTATAGCGGGTGTGGTGAGGTAAAAACTCGAGATTACTCCCAGTTTTGCCTTTTTTGCAATGCACCCTCAAACTATGACATTTCGGACTAACCCTTTTATGTCAAGTTCGATATCGAGGGTTCTAGTTACCCGAATTCACTTTTGAACTTATTAAATCTTTTCATATTTACCCAATCCATTCCTGGATTTATCTAGACCATATCTTACTTAGATTTCATCCAAGACTAGTCTAGCCTGAAATATCTAACTCTCAATTTGGGGAAAACCTTAACCTGAATTTTTTGAATGCTAGACTTACCTGTAACGATGGAAAGGACCATTATAGTAACTTATTGATAACAGCCTATTTTGGTAAATTCGATGGTTCCATTGATTCTTAAACATTGAAATTAGCATAGTAGTATCATTGGATTATTTCTATGGGCACCCGAATAAATCCCTAGAGTTCAATCGGGATAATTTCTTGTCCAAGATCACTATTAGTGCACAGTTTTGATGCACTAGATATTTTACTCATCACAATCTCATGGAGTGGAGTCGTGATTGAGGGGATTTGGGTTGTTTCTCATATCAATCATGAGGTGTTTCACGATCACGTGGTTTGGGTTAAGTCTTTGTCCCGATCGCGTGACTCTCTCGCTTGCCATTGCGATGACCAATTTTGGTAATTGGTGAATGTTGACCTCACGATAGTGTGGATTGGATCGCAATCGCGAGGTACTGTTTATAGAATAGTATAAATATCCCACTTTCACGATTCTAACATTATTTTTTTACCATTTTGAGCTTTGGGACCTCGGGATAGACAATTTCAAGGAAGGTTTTTCTTCAAACTTATTTAGATAAGATTCTAAACCTAATCTATATTATTATCCATTGATTATATTACTTAAACACTTTCAAAACTTGGAATTTAAACTTGAGATTTTGGGTTTTACCCGATAACCTAATAAATAGGTTTTTTCAATGATTTCAAGCTCGATTTCAGCTTATTTTTTGATGGATTTTCATAATTACAACCCTTAAAGTATGGGTAACATGATTCTTTATTAAAATTTTAGTTTTACCCTTTTATTTCTAGACTCAATTCTTGAGGTGATTTTTGAACCCGAAACCTAAGTATGTCAATATGGGTATTCATAAACTCCTAATCATGTATAGAATCCATCATTGATACATTCTAAGCATCCCGAAACCGCTCAAATGGGTAAGACTTCTTATTGAGGGGTATAGGATCATATTTTTGTTTCAAGGTAGGTTATGGCTTAACATTATTCAGACCGAACTGAGTAGATAACAATTCATATAAAGTATGCTATGGGTTGGGTATTTTATCATAGTATTCATATTTTGAGGTTATTATTTTATCATGTTTCCCATGTGGGGTCTGATGTGCCATGGTTATATGGTACTTTTGATGCTTAAAACAAGGAAAATATGCAATAACTTGGGTGTGTTTTGTCGGTATGATGTGGTTTCTGTCCTAATTTATAGGAAAACAGGTTTTAAAGGCAAAATGACCAAAAGAGGAAGAATCAAGCCCAAAGATGATGTGTCTGATGAGGAAAGAATGAATCTGCACTTGGGAGTAACCCACGGCATCACTCACGAGCCGTGATTACCACTCACGAGCCGTGAGTTCTGTCGTGAATTGACTTCCAGAGGACTAACATTTTACCTGAGTTTCACGACAGGACTCATGCCACGTGACTGACATCCACGGGGCGTGACTTGATGGCGTGAGTCCACTTCAGAGATCCAAGAAAAGGCTGATTTCCACGATACATGTCACGTGTCGTGACTTGGTTCCATGACACCAAGTCACGACACCGTGAAAGCTGCCGACTCTGTTCTCCTATTTTTTTTTAGATAGGACTAGCTTTGTATCTATAAATACCCCTAGGTAATCCTAAGTGCGGGACTTGGACAATTTACTACTTTGAGAGTTATTTCATACTGTTTCAAACATATATTTGGTTTTGTATTCACAAACCCTAATTTGAGGTTGATTGATAATTGAAATTTTGGCTTTTCCTTCATTCTTGTGAGATCATAACTATGCTTTCATCTTTGATTTATTCTTGTGTTCTTGCAATTATGAGCAGCTAAACCCATCAACTAGGGTTGTGTGAACCATGAAGAATTAACGAAACCGATTAAGTGCAAAACAACTTTGTACTGTTGTGAATGCATGTATTGTTGCTTTTCTAACGGTTGCAAACGTTAGAATCTCGCCTGTATTCTAGACTTTCTCAAGAGAGAAGTAGAGATTGGGAAAAGGAGATAACAACAGAGACTTGAAGCTATCAACCTTCATCTAATAACCGGAGCCTTAGCGGGAAAGGTTATCTGAAATCCAGGACAAGGGTTAGTAGTGCGACACTTGGAGACCGAGAGGAGAAGAGTGAAATTCGTCTAATGACAGTCGAGAGACAGTTAGATGAACCTAACTTGTTAGATTTTGCATGCAGCGCAGTGTGGCAGTCTTGTTAAGCATAAGTCACCGGTGGAGTTAAGAAATCATTGGGGATCACAGTCCTAGTGAATTTCTCTTATTGTTTACAAACTCAATATCAGCCAGCAATCGTCATTGTTACTTTTCACTAGCAAACCCCCCAGTTTAGTTACTTGCCAATTATTCCATCCAGTAGTCTACTCATACCTCGACCTATTCCTTGTGGGATCGACCCCAACCTAGTTGGGTTCTATATTTGATTCAGCGACTGCATTGTACTTTTTTGGAGGTATACTTTAAGCGACATCAAATTTTGGCGCCATTACCAGGGAATACGGTTACAAAATTGAACATTACTGGTTGGAGTTGATTGGGTGTGTTTTTGCATACTTTTGAGGGCATACGTCGGTGTATGCCAAATACAAGGAGTCAAGGCAATCCCCTGATTCCACTCGATCTTGAAATTGAAAGAACTTTAAGTGCTAATCGGAGAATGGTGAATACTGAAGGAGTCCAGGATCCCGCATCTGCGAGAGACATTCACAACCAGCCACTGCATACGGCTGGTCAGGAAACAGCGGACCAAACTACTGCTTGATTAAAACGAGAAGAGCATATTAGACAAGCTGCTCTCAGACAAGCAGAAAGAGATAATTGAGCTATGCAAGAAGTAGCACAGTATCTGGCTGATGCTGAAGAGCGACAAAGACGATTAAGAGAATAACCGCGACAACGTGTGCCTGTTTATGATGATCCAGAAGATGAATATGTGGCCTATTTTGAGCCAATTGAGAATGGTGTCATTGTTCCACCTGAGTTACCTCCAGGCACTAAGTTTGACATCACTAGTGCCATGATCCATTTGCTGAACTTGAAGGGTGTGTTTGCGGGTCTTCCTTCTGATGATCCAAACTTGCATGTAATGAATTTTGTGGGGGTCTGCACGTCATATAATCTGCCTGGAGTTGACCAAGAGGCGATACGGTTGAGGTTGTTCCCATTTTCTCTTACAGGAGAAGCCACATTGTGGTTGGCTGAGCTGCCTTGAGGTTCTATCACTACTTTGCAGGAATTGAGAAACCAATTCTTGGAAAGATTTTTCCCACCGTCCAAGATACTGCAGTTGAAAGATGAGATCTATAATTTCAGATAGCTTCACTCGGAAGCACTCTATGAGACTTGGCTGAGATTTAAAAAGAAGCTGCAGATGGTGCCAAATCATAGGATGAGCGGCAGTAACATGCTTGAAATCTTCTACAGCGCTTTGAATGTCAACACAAAAGCAGTAGCAGATACTATCACTGGTGGAGCATTCATGAGTTTGAGATGGGACCAAGCTTCTGAGATATTAGATCGTGTCACTAAGACCAACCAAGGATGGCATACTCGGGAGGCAGATACGCCGGATGGAACATATGCTATTGGAGCTTCAGCAGCTCAGCATTGGATGAATCTGTGGCGCAGGAGGTTGCTCAGTTGAGGACAGAAATTGGTCTCCTGTCCAAACAGATAGCTGCTAGAGATGAGGAAAAGGTGCACGTTATTGGTGCACAAAGCAAATCAGTTAGACATGATGATAGTGAGTCAGATGAAGAGGTGAAGTATCTAGATCGTGAAGTGGCGGGTTTTCGAGCCAAGGGCCAAGGGTCTAATCAAGACTCTTGGAACTCAAGGCAAGGGAATCAAGGTTGGAACTATTATGGAGACAGCTACAATAAATCGGGATACAGAGATCGTGAACGGGACCGTGATGGTGATTGGAGGCAGAAAGATGATCATAGAGAAAAGAATGACATGTATGTACCACCTGAAAGGCGTGATGAGGAGTCTGGAAGTTCAAGGATGGAGGCACTCCTAAATAAATTGGTTAAAGGAGCAGAAAGTCAAGAGAATTGCTTGAAAGAAATTAGGACTGACATTTCGGGCATAAGCCAGAAAGTGGAGTCCCATTCAACTGCCATTAAACAGTTGGAGCAACAGTTTGGGCAGATTTCTTTGGCACTGAACCAACGTCAGCCAGGCACCCTTCCAAGTAACACTGTCCAGAATCCTAAAATTGATAGTCATTGCCTCGCTATCACTACTAGAAGTGGGATGCGCACGACAAATCCACCTATGCCTGCCGACAGTGGTGTGCCTAATGATCCAGTGATTGTTGATGTAGAAGCTGAGTTAGAGCCGGATAATGCAAAGGGTGATATGGTTCCAAACCAGGACGATAGTAATAATGCAAAATCTGAGAAGAGGAAGGAAAAAGAGGTACCAAAAGTGCTCAAAACTATTCCGCGACCTCCTCCTCCCTATACTCAAAGGTTGAAGAAAGGCGAAGGAAGGAAAGTATCAGAAGTTCATCACCATGTTGAAGGAGCTGTCAGTTAACATCCCTCTTGTAGAGGCATTAGAGCAGATGCCAGGCTATGCAAAGTTCATGAAAGACTTGGTGACAAAGAAGAGAATGGTCAGTTTTGAGCCAGCAGATAACATTCATCATTGTAGTGCAGTTGCTTCATGGTCCTTAGTTGAAAATAAGGAGGATCCAGGAGCTTTTACAATTCCTTGCACTATTGGGTCCTACGACTTCGCCAAAGCACTGTGCGATTTGGGTGCTAGCATCAACCTAATACCATTAGCCATGTTCAAGCAATTGGGGTTGGGTGCACCAAAACCAACCTCCATGAGACTTCTCATGGCCGATAGAACTGTGAAAAAGCCAGTTGGCATTCTGTACGATGTGTTGGTGAAGGTTGCTTCTTTCATATTTCCAGCTGATTTTGTGATCCTCGATTGTGAAGTTGACTTTGAGGTTCCCATCATACTGGGGAGACCATTCCTTTCCTCAGGTCGTACATTAGTGGATATGGAAACTGGGCAGCTGAAATTTAGATTGAATGATGAATAGGTTACCTTCAATGTCTATCGGTCAATGAAGCAGCCAAGAGATAAAAGAGTAATTTCAGTAATAGATGCGGTTGATGAGATTGAGGTTGTTGTGTCCATCGAAGAAAGGTTGGGAGTAGAGCCTCTGGCTGCCATGATCATGAATTTTAAAGATGATAATATAGAAGACTATGAAGAGAAAGGTTGGATCTTGATTTAAAAAATAGGGTGAATCCACCAGCTCGTCCATCTATAGAATAGCCTACAGTTTTAGAGCTTAAGGCTCTTCCGGTCCACCTTCGCTACACATTCTTGGGAGCAAACAATACCTTGCCAGTGATTATTTCTGCTAAATTGGTAGATTGGCAAGTAGAGGCTTTGGTTTCAGTTTTGAGGAGATTCAAGAGGGCAATTGGTTGGTCCATTGTGGATATCATAGGTATTCCACCCGACATTTGCACACATAAGATACAGCTTGTTCCTGAGTACATACCTAGCATTGAGCACCAGCATCGTCTGAACCCACCTATGCAAGAGGTTGTGAAGAAAGAGATCATCAAGTGGTTAGATGCAGGAGTAGTTTACCCCATTGCAGATAGCAAGTGGGTGAGCCCGGTTCAGTGTGTGCCGAAAAAGGGAGAAATCACTGTGGTTCCAAATGACAAGAATGAGTTGATTCCAATGAGGCCGGTGACTGTATGGAGGGTTTTCATGGACTATCGAAAGCTGAATTCGTGGACTGAAAAGGATCATTTTCCTATGCCCTTCATAGACCAGATGTTAGACCGTCTTACCGGTAGAGGATGGTATTGTTTTCTTGATGGATATTCGGGGTATAATCAGATTTTTATTGCCCCCAAAGACCAAGAGAAGACCACTTTCACTTGTCCATATGGGACGTTCGCATTCAAGAGGATGCCTTTCAGTTTGTGTAATGCACCGGAGACCTTCCAACGCTGCATGATGTCTATTTTCTCTGACATGGTGGAAGATACTATCGAGGTTTTTATGGATGATTTTTCGGTGGTAGGTGACTCGTTTGAAGGTTGTTTGGCACAACTTGCCAATGTGCTACAAAGATGCGAGGAGTGCAACCTAGTGTTGAATTGGGAAAAGTGTCACTTTATGGTCCATGAAGGTATCGTACTGGGGCATCAGATTTTGAAGAACGGCATTGAGGTGGATAAGGAAAAAATCAAAGTAATTGAGAAGCTACCCCCACCTATCTCTGTAAAAGGTATTCGAAGTTTTCTAGGTCATGCTGGTTTTTATAGATGATTTATCAAGGATTTCTCCAAGATTGCACATCCCTTGTGCAAACTTTTAGAGAAAGAGGTGAAATTTGTGTTTGACGAAGCATGTCTTAAAGCGTTCGAGTGTCTTAAGGAGAAGTTGATTTCAGCCCCTATTATTGTGTCACCGGATTGGGCTAAGCCTTTTGAAGTTATGTGCGATGCTTGTGGTGTGGCTTTGGGTGCAGTCCTTGGCCAAAGACGTGAGAAGATATTACATCCGATTTACTACGCTAGTAAAGTGCTAAATCCAGCTCAAAAGAACTACACTGTGAATGAGCAGGAATTGTTGGTCGTAGTATTCGCGTTTGAGAAATTCAGGTCTTACTTGATTGGTACCAAGGTGATTGTGCATACAGATCATGCAGCTCTTCAGTATCTTATGTCGAAAAAGGATGCTAAGCCAATACTGATTAGGTGGGTACTTCTGTTACAAGAATTTGACTTTGAAGTCAAGGATCGGAAGGGGACTGAGAATCAAGTGGCTGACCATATGTCATGCCTTGAGGAGGAGGCCATGCTTAAATTGAAGGATAATCTTAAGATTGATGATACTTTTCCGGATGAGCAAGTACTGGCAGCATCCCAAGACTTAATCCCTTGGTTTGCTGATTTTGCCAACTTTTTGGCAAGTGATCTAGTCCCAGAGGATATGACATATCAACAGAGAAGAAAGTTCATGCATGAGGTAAGAAAATTCTTCTGGGATGAGCCATATTTGTTCAGAGTGTTTGCTGATGGTATTATTCGAATATGTGTCCCAGAGGTCGAGATGATGAGTATTTTGGAGGCATGTCACTCATCTCCAGTTGGGGGTCATCATGGAGGTGCGAGGACTGCCCATAAAATCTTGCAATGTGGGTACTATTGGCCCAGCATTTATAAGGATGCTCATGACTATGCCCGTGCTTGCGACCGGTGTCAAAGGCAAGGTAATATTTCACGCAGACACGAACTTCCCATGACTACTATTCTTAAGCTTGAATTGTTTGATGTGTGGGGAGTGGACTTTATGGGTCCTTTTGTGAGCTCGCATGGAATGAAGTACATCTTGGCGGCTGTTGACTATGTTTCTAAGTGGGTGGAGGCAATTGCGCTTCCTAATAACGAAGGAAGAAGTGTCACAGCTTTCTTGAAAAAGAACATTTTCTCACACTTTGGGACACCTCGAGTTATTATTAGTGATGGAGGATCCCACTTTTGCAACCGGCTGTTTAAGGCTTTTCTTGAAAAATACGGTTTAAAGCATAAGGTGGCCACACCTTACCATCCGCAGACAAGTGGGCAGGTTGAGGTATCAAATCGTGAAATCAAGTCTATCTTAGCAAAAATAGTCAATGCTAATAGGACTGATTGGGCTCGTAGATTGGATGATGTGTTATGGGCATATCGGACAGCTTTCAAAACACCGATTGGTGCTTCACCATATCAGTTGGTTTTTGGAAAAGCTTGTCATTTGCTTGTCGAACTAGAACATAAAGCATTGTGGGCATTGAAAAGGTTGAATTTAGACTGGAGTGAAGCAGCTAAAATGAGACTAGAACAGATGAATGAGATGGATGAATTTCGTCTTCGGGCTTATGAGAGTTCAGCATTGTATAAAGAGAAGATGAAATTGTATCATGATCGGCGAATTGAGAATCGAGAGTTTCATCAGGGAGATTTGGTGCTACTTTATAATTCCAAGCTTCGCCTGTTTGCTGGAAAATTAAAGTCCAAATGGTCTGGCCCATTCACGGTAGTTCGGGTATTCTCACATGGTGCTATTGAGCTAAAAAGAGCAGATAATGTCCTACTCAAAGTCAATGGACAGCATGTCAAGCATTATGTAGGAATTCCGAAAGAGATAAGGACGATTAAAGAACTTGAACTTGATGAGGTCTGAGTAGTCAAGACAGTCATGTTGTGCCGCGAAGTTAAATCAGGCGCTTCATGGGAGGCAACCCATGGGCTAGTTGGGGAAGTCTGAGTATCCAAGTTAGCCATGTCGTGCCGCGACGTTAAATCAGGCGCTTCATGGGAGGTAACCCATGGGCTAGTTAGGGAAGTCTGAGTATCCAAGTTAGCCATGTCGTGCCGCGACATTAAATCAAGCGCTGATTGGGGGGCAACCCAAGATTTTGCTATGTGGAGATCGAATTATTAAGTAGCAGTTAGTTGAAAATCACAGAATCCACCTGAAGTGGTGAAATTTCCTCTACGACATGAATTATGACACGTGAGGGAGTTATACGCCACGTGTATGCAATCGTCAAACTCAGAGGAAGATTTCCAGGTTCTGAATCAGTTCCACGGAAGTAGTTCACGAGACATGGATGGGACCCATGACCCATGACTAGTGTCGTGGAATTCAGACACTCAGTCCATTCACAGCACACCAGTCACAACATACCCCACATCACGTGGGTGTCAGTCACGTGGCGTGGGTATTGTCGTGAAACATTAAAAAAAAAATAAGAATAACCCGACCCGATCCAACCCGATTCAAATTTTCTAAAATGAATCCGTACCCTTTCTTCTTAAACCGATATATATCCGACCCTTGCCCTTTATTCCCACCTTTAAATCCTTAAACTCAAACCCTAAATAAATCCCAATTTTCTCTTCTTCCCTTCATAAAATCAGAACCCCTCATCCTCAAACTCATAAAATCCGAACCCCTCCTCCTCAAAATCGCGACAAATCCGACCCCCATTACCAAACCCATTCAAAAATCCAAACCCTAGGTCCAAAAATTTGAATCAAACATACCAAACCCGACCCAAATACCCAAAATTTGATCCAAACCTGTTACCATGCCTCCAAAATCCAATCCCAAATGTGACCAACTTGATGCATCATCCCGGATTCAGACCAAAAATCCAGACTTACCGACCCGTCTGAGGGATGAACCCACTGAGTCTGAACCAAGTGGTTCTGTGTAGGAGTTTGGTATTAGTCAGGATGACACAGCCTTAGTCCCACAGGCTATGAGGTTACAGACGCGTGCCCGAGCGGCTGCCCTGGCTGCAATTCAGCAGGTCCCATCACCTGCTGAGCCAGTTGTACCAGTTGCATCTTCTGAGTCCGCCCCCCAGTCTGAAGAGAGGGAGGATGCTTCTGAGTCATGGTCTGCGTATGAAGCTACGGGTCAGGGTTTATCTACGGATAAGGCTACGGGTCAGGATACATCTATGGCAAAGGCTACAGCCTCTCTTTCTGGTACTGGTGCTGAGAGTACCCCGACTACTGCATAGGATAGGGAGGTTCAGCGGTGGTGTGTGCAGGGCATCCTAGCGATTTATGATCGAGATGCTGAGTTGACAGAGAGGGGTGTTTGTTGGAGGAGCATTATGGAGGAGCCCTGATATAGAGTGGAGGAACTGAGGACATTGCCGGATATTTGGCATCTTTTTGAATGATATGGCTTGGGTTGGATGGCGCAGCCTTCTGGCAGGTATAGCTCGGAGTTGGTCTGAGAATTTTATGTTTCCTATGTTGCATCGATTGGTTTGAGCACTCCAGTTGGGCAGCGATATATTTTGCAGCCAGTGCTGACTCATATCATGGTGTGCGGTACCCGAGTTGACATTTCAGAAGAGACCATTCACCGCTTCCTGTTTGGGCCTAACCGTCCACTTCCAGCTTCGACAGCTGAATTTGATCACAGGATGGACACGGTCCGAGATAGAGTTTGAATGAGAGATATAGAGCAGAAATTGGAGTTGGTTAAATGGATTAAAGGTTGCATATCTGAGGAGGGTGTAGCGGCTAGTTGGGTGACTGGGAAGCTGGACATCAAAAATTACATGCTCCATTTTGCTGGTCGGTTCTGGTGGTCAGTGGTTCGTCATAGGTTGGGTCCAACCAACGCTGATAACTCACTCACATTGGACAAGGCGGTAGTAGTAGCCAGCATCTTGGGTGGTTATAAGATCCATTTCGCAAGGTACATCATCCAATAAATCCACGAGCGAGCTTTTCGAGATCACATGAGTATTCCTTTCCCATGTCTGATCCAGGGTCTGTGTGATAGAGCAGGGGTGGCCAGGATACCTGCCATCGATAATTCTATAGAGGTGGCCCGTTTGGCAGATATTGCGATGATGCAGCAAAGGGGTTTGTACCCCATTCTTCCCCGAGGATCACAGCCATCTGAGGCATCAGGTGCTGCCCTGGATGAGCAGAGTAGTGTACCTTTGCCTATTCCTACACCAGTTAGGATACCTATACCGACTGAGGGTGCTGGCCCTGTTGATGAGGGAGTACCCAATGCTAGTGCCCCACCGACTCCTGCTGGGATGGTGTCAGTATCTCGAGACTTTCTATAGCAGCTAGTTGACAGGAAGACGGAGATGTTTGAGCGCCAGGCTCACACTGAAACTCAGATGGCTAAGTTGGTATCCCAGCTTAAGCCTTGGGTTCGATCTACAGTCAAGGCTGCAGAGACTAGGGTGGAAGCTCGGATGAATGCAGCTATGGATCAGTTTATGTGGGGCCTTCATGGACGGATTGATAGTTTCGAGGCACGTAGGGCCTCCCGATTGAGTGCTGCACCAAGCCCTGATATGGCAGGCTTGACCCAGGAGGTTGCTGCGTTAAGAGAGGAGGTTCGGGCACTTGCATCGACTAGCACGCCCATTATACCACCTATGCCTGTCTCAACCTCCGTACGCCCAGCCTTTGTGATTGATTTATTTGCCGATGAGGAGCCTCCGATGGATAGAGGCAAGCGACTCCGCAGTCCGGAGGATGAGGGTGCAAGTGATGCTGAATATGAGACCGATTTGAGGAGGGTTGTTAAAGCCTCTCGGATAGAGTATCAGGCTAGCCAGATCGAGCAGAGCAGAGGGCATGTGGGGCATCTACTAGCCAGGCAGTCCCTCTACCGAATGCACCTTCTACCACACAGGTTGATGATCCCGCGGCTGGCGGGCCCACTTTCGGTGCATAGAGCACCACAGGTATTTCTTCACTCCCTCATTTTTTAGGGCATTGCACTATGTTTAGTTGGGGGTGGAGGTGTACCACCACTTGGGGGTTTTTGTTGCCGTGTTTCTTTTCCCCCGAGTGTGCTATCATAGTAGAACCGACATGTTCAGGATGTTATTGTTGATGTTTTTATATTTCTTGCTATATTAGGAGAAAAATGAGGGAACTTTTGCAGTTCAGTTTTGAAAGATTTCTTATGTGTTTTTGTTGCTAAGGACACCCCTCCTGAAAAATGAGTTTTTGGAATTGACATGCTCTGTGTGTGACTGCTGTTGGATCTTGTTATGGCACTAGAACTATAAGCAAACACCCGTAGCTAGCATTGCATGATTAGATAGGTAGTAGTTGGTAATATAACCCTGTGCTATGTGCGTGTGAGGTCACTACTCAGTTAGATGTGTGTGTGCGATCCAGAACTTACCCGGTTAGTCTTGCCTAGGTTAGAGGATAAGGATTAGAAAAGGATCATAGGCCGTCGTTGAAAAAAGTCCACTGTTAGCCTAAATGCCAAACCAAAAGAATAAGTATCCCTTGATCCCAACTTTGAGCCATAATTGTCCTATTTCTTTCATTAAGCCTATTCGCCTTCCCATTTTAATCACAATGAACCTGTCTTGGCCCTGGTCCCTCCTTGGACATTGTGTACCTCAACCCAGGCAAATCGCCTAAGTTGAGGGTGGCTATTATAGGGGTGCGTAGATTGAGTTGGGTATGAAGAAGGGTTAATAAAAGAAAAAGAGAAAACAGATTTGGGTGTGAAAAAAAAAATAATAAATAATAAAAAGGTATATGTGTTTAAAGTTGAGGAGAAAAACCACACCCAAAATCTGAGAATAAAAGAATGAAGAACAAGGGAGAATAAAAATGAAAAAGGTTGGAAGTGGGAGCCAAAAATAGTGTAGTGTCAAGGAGGGTTGAGTCACTATATCCATATGCACCATACCTGTCCCTAAGCCTACATTACAAGCTGAGTAAAGTCCTACAGTGATCCTAGTCCAACTGTCCGAAAACGAAGGCGTAGAAAATAAGGGCAAGCCTATGGTCTCTAACGCACACTGTCTTAACTTATTTGTGAGCGTGAGTGTTTTGACTTCATCCCTATGTTGATATTCATTAGTATACTGAGAGTGCATGGGACTTCTTTGATTGTGAGGGCACATGGGTTACATAATTAGCTGTTAGTTGTTCGGGAAATGTCAATTGCATATACGCTTAGTTGTTTATGCATAATTTGGTGCCATAACTTGATCCCTGCTATGTCATGATTCTGCATTGCTTGCATACACACTTTGGTTTTACTTTGAAAATAGGAGGGGTCAAAAAAGTTTTGTATCAAAAGCAACTAGTTGACTGCCATAAGTCCCTTAGGTTTTTCTTAGTTAAGCATTATGTTGGTGTAGTTTTATGTTGTTGGCCTGAGGACATGTAAACATTCTAAGTTGAGGGTGTTGATGTGCCATGGTTATATGGCACTTTCGATTCTTAACACAAGGAAAATATACAATAACTTGGGTGTATTTTGTCGGTATGATGTGGTTTCTGTCCTAATTTGCAGGAAAATAGGTTTTAAAGGAAAAATGATCAAAAGAGGAAGAATCAAGCCCGAAGATGATGTGTCTGATGAGGAAAGAATGAATCTGCACTTGGGAGTAACCCACGGCATCACTCACGAGCCATGATTACCACTCACGAGCCGTGAGTTGTGTCGTGAATTGACTTCTAGAGGACTAACATTTTACCGGAGTTTCACGACAAGACTCACGCCACGTGACTAACATCCACGGGGTGTGACTTGATGGCGTGAGTCCACTTCAGAGATCCAAGAAAAGGCTGATTTCCACGATACATGTCACATGCCGTGACTTGGTTCCACGACACCAAGTCACGACACCGTGAAAGCTGCCGACTCTATTCTCCTATTTTGTTTTGGATAAGACTAGCTTTGTATCTATAAATACCCCTAGGTAATCCTAAGTGCGGGAGTTGGACAATTTACTACTTTGAGAGTTATTTCATACTGTTTCAAACATATATTTGGTTTTGTATTCACAAACCCTAATTTGAGGTTGATTGATAATTAAAATTTCGGTTGCATTCTTGTGAGATCATAACTATGATTTCATCTTTGATTTATTCTTGTGTTCTTGCAATTATGAGCAGCTAAACCCATCAACTAGGGTTGTGTGAACCATGAAGAATTAACGAAACTGGTTAAGTGCAAAACAACTTTGTATTGATGTGAATGCATGTATTGTTATTTCCTTCGTTATGACTGCTTTTCTAATGGTTGCAAACGTTATAATCTCGCCTGTATTCTGGACTTGCTCGAGAGAGAAGTAGAGATTGGGAAAAGGAGATAACAACAGAGATTTGAAGCTATCAACCTTCATCTAATAACCGGAGCCTTAGAAGGAAAGGTTATCTGAAATCCAGGACAAGGGTTAGTAGTGCGACACTTGGAGACCGAGAGGAGAAGAGTGAAATTCGTCTAATGACAGTCGAGAGACAGTTAGATGACCCTAACTTGTTAGATTTTGCATGCAGCGCAGTGGGGCAATCTTGTTAAGCACAAGTCACCGGTGGAGTTAAGAAATCATTGGGGATCACAGTCCTAGTGAATTTCTCTTATTTTTTACAAACTCAATATCAGCCAACAATCGTCATTATTACTATTCACTAACAAACCCCTCAGTTTAGTTACTTGCCAATTATTCCATCCAGTAGTCTACTCATACCTCGACCTATTCCCTGTGGGATCGACCCCAACCTAGTTGGGTTCTATATTTGATTCAGCGACCGCATTGTAATTTTTTGGAGGTATATTTTGGGCGACATCAGGGTCTTGTGTGAATTTTATTATTAACTTCAGAGATTATTATTACTGAGATGCCTATGTGGGGGTCTAATATTAGTCTTGTTGAGCATTATTTATTCTTTATCATTATTATGATGCCCGTGTGGGAGCTTAGATTGAATTTATTGATGTCATACATGATTTTTACTACTATGTTTTAATGAGATATATTGTATCATAAACTATTGAGATTTGAGGTGATGTGAGTTCATTTATACCATTGTCGAATTATTTTATTATATGGGTTGAGCTAGTTATGAGCATGCATACTCATTTATTTATCCATATTCGTGGAACTTATACCACTGAGATATACTAATTTTGAAAGAAATGAGACACTTTATGAAATTCCTTAACCGAGAGATATGCCGATAAGGTTGATTGATGAGATTGTGATAGTAAATGGGTTGCAAACCCCCCATGGGTCCTCTCCTAGAAGCGTATGCTTAGAAGCTTTATATGAGGTGAACATTTGAGCATTTCACACATATCATTGCATCATTGTATCTCTTTATATGTGTTTGTTATCTTGCATTTTAAGATTTCCACATGTATTTTGTATTGTTGATTAGTCCTTGTATTTTTATTGTGATTACATTATTTATACTGTTAGGAGTTGTACGGCTTGAGCCACCATTGGGAACCTTTCTATATGCTGGTTAAAGCATTTATCATAGTTTCTTTTATATGTTTAATTATCTACTTAGCTTGGTCAGACTATGATGCATACTGAGTTCAAGTGGACCATACTCACTCCTACTTCTGTACCTTTTTAGAGCAATCCTAATTTTAGTGCCATCCGCAGACTGTGATTTTTCGTGCAACTTGGAATCTTTTTAAAGTCAGGTTGAGCTCCCCGTTCAGAGTCAATACTCGTCTTCATCAAATTTTTATTCTTTATTTTATTTCAGAGATAGATGACTATGTATTCGTATTATTGTTTGTTTAAAGTGCTCTTTACTCATGACACCAGATCTTTGGGATTGGAGTTGTATTTATTTTAGATATTGAGTTGAATTATTATATTAGACTGACTTTATTCTCGTATTTGATTACTATTTATCTTCTTTACATCTTTCATATCTCTTGTGGAGTTAGGCTTACCTACGACAGTTGGGTTGGGGTAGGTATCATCATGATCTCGGATTCTGGATTGTGACAAATTTGTATCAGAGTATTAGTTCACCAATCACATAAGTAATAGAGCAAGATTCTAATAGAGTCCCGTGGATCGATACATTGGCGTCCGTATCTATCTTCAAGAGTTGTGGGGTATCTTTAGGAAAACTTCTTTAATTTGATTCCTTATCGTGCATGTTGATTATGCCCAGTATTCTAAACTTGCATCTCACTATTTCTACATAGATGTTGACAACATGATCAGGAGCTATTGAGGATGCTGAGCCAGCACCCACTATAAGAGAGGGCATAAGGCAAGGGTTATAACCGAGACTGAGGTAGGGGTCGGGCATGAGGAGTAGCTCCATGTAGAGGGAGAGCTAGAGCGGCATCTCCTGAGATAGAGATTGATCACTTTGAGGTGGCTTATCAGCCAGAGGATATGGGACTAGCCTAGAACCCTTAAGGTTTTGTTGCTACTCCAGTGATGTAGGAAATTCTAATTTAGCTTTTAAGACATTTGAATAGAACCTCTCAGGCAGGTATTCTATTGGGTACACCAGATGGTTCTCAGATGAAAGGGTGTTCAGCCACCAGGGCAGGTTGACAATCATGGTTTTCAGACTTAGGGCACAACCAGCTGTTGTTGTGGCGCCACGTGTTGAGGAGTTACCGGCTAGACTTGTTGTTTTGCTTGTAGTTCCTAGCACAGTGATGTCAAGTTATGAGCAAAAGAGGTTTGAGAGATTCATAAGATTGGCCTCTTCCAAATTTAGTTGTGCTATTAGTGATGATGCTTATGAGTTCTTGGTCAATTATCCGAAAAGGTTGCATTACCTAGGTTCACTAGAGTCCCATGGTGTCGAATACACTACCTTCTAGTTGAATGATATGGCTAAGTAGTGGTGGAGATCTTTTGTCAGTTACAGACCAGTGGTTTCCCCTTCTTTAACTTGGACCCATTTTAAGATATTTTCCTTGAAAGGTTTGTGCCTTTTGGCTTGAGGGACAAGCTGAGGGATGAGTTTGTTGATTTGGAGTAGGTCTTCATGACTATTGCTGAGTATGAGTCTCATTTCTATGCCTTGTCTAGGTATGCCACAGGTAGTACCTCCACAGAGTCTGAGAGGATCAGAAAGTTTGTTAAGGGTTTGACTACTTTTATCAGTTGGCGATGACTCAGTTAGTGACTTCAGGTGGCTTCTTTCAAAGTATTATGGTCCATGCGAAGAGGATTGAGACTATTCACCAAGGTGCTTATAGTGGTTGTATTACGAGGTGATTCTGATATGGCGTACTTTCATGGTCATTCATCCTGAGGTAAGGATTTCTCAGATAAGGTTCTCATGGTCATCATGAAAGACCAATTCAAGCTGCTTTACAGAGTTTAGATAGTGGTTTTGTAGGTTATGAGGGCTTGAGTGGTCAGAGATCAGTCATGCAGGTGGAGGGTCTCGTTATGGTTCATCAGGTTATGGAGGTTGACTTGCAGGTTATGACTTTATAATGTCATAACCTGCAAGTCAGTATTCAAACCCTTCACAAAGAGGCGAATCCTCTCCTTTTCATTACCAAGCAACTGCGTGGCATATCTGGACAAGGCATGGAACTTAGCATCGTAGGCTACAACAATCATGTTTCCCTGCTCAAGGTTGAGAAACCCATCCTTCTTCGTGTCAAGCAAGGTGCGTGACACATACTTTTCTAAGAACAGAGTCCAAATCAATGGAGCAAAACCTGAAGATCGATATTCCACATAGGCCCTCTACCACTGCTTAGCATTACCATACGGTTGGCAGATCTCAAATTCTACACCAAGCTGCTCCACAGTACCCATCTTGTGTAACCTCTCATAACAGCCTACAATAAACTCGAAGGCATCCTCTGACTTAAAACCAAGGAAAGTTAGAGGTTTCATCTTAAAAAAGATAGTCAACATATCACGCTTAGTCCCAGTGATAACAGGACCCAATACCGAACGAGAGAAAGATTATATACAAGAAAACTCATCTATCCTATGAGTTACTGCAGCAGCATGTTGTACTGCCAAATGCTGGTAAACAAGCACTGTAGGCATGAATCCAATACCGGCCAGCCCACTTAGAAACCCAAGGACATGCTGAATCATCTCAGACGACATTTGGGGAGGGGATGCACCTCCCAGAACTGCTACGGCCTCTTTCTATTCTAGAATCTCCTTATTCATAACTTCATCATGATGATCCTCAAGCGGGGAAGGTGTTTCAGATCTCTATCGAGCTAGATTGGCTGCAACCCAAACTCCACCCCTGGAAGGTGTTGCCCTACCTCTTTCTTTTCCCCTACCCCGTCCTCTGCCTCTGGCAGCGAGCGGGTTCTGTGGCTAGAACAACTGGTACGAGAGTTGCTGCTCTAAATATTTTTGGTCTCGTATTCATTATCTGTGAAACAATAGAGTGAGGAAGTCAGATACTAATTTGGATCATCAAATGCCAATTGGAATCAAGTCATAGCACGGAAGAAGAATTAATAAGATATTTTCCTATAGTCCTGTGGCCTCTCAAAAAATAGTACATACGTCTATGTACCATTCCACAAGATTCTACTAGACTTATTTTGGTACGATGAGATCAACAAACCTAGGACTCTGATACCAACATTGTCATAACCCAAACTCCATTGTAAGTGGTATCCACACTAGCCCTCCGATGGGAGAACCATCTAACTCAACTAACCACTACCAACACACAGCCATTTTTAATGCAAAAGAAGGAAATTCTATATCAATAACAATATCCAAAATAGTTCTAAACAAAATAATACAGAATAATATCAAAACGTATAAAATGCCTCCAGAAATAGAAGGTCATCATACCAAAACATCTAAACAAAATAATTTGCAGGTATAACCCAGAAAACTAGCAACAACTAAACTGTCTGTGTTCAAAACAAGTGGACAAGAACATAGTGTAAGAAGACCCATGGTTGCTCGGATGATAAAGCTTACCATTAAGCCATATATCGATCAATGTTTATAAATTAGGTCTCGTGTGAGCTACTAGAATATACTCTGCACTCAACAAAAATAATAGCACAAGGTAGTATCAGTACAAAACCACTATGTACTGATAGCGTCATAGGCCAACTCAACTTAATAAATGTGAACATAAAATCAACAATTTGTAAACAAAAGTAACCATGTAACACTTAGCAATTAAACTTTCACTTAATTTGTCCTTACATATTCATTATGCAATAAACCAAGTAACAAGGAGAGCACAGTACAAGTACAAATATTCAACCAAGTCAATTACCACTCATAAATAGATAACTCAACCTTGTCACAACTACCTCTATAAACTTTAACGATATTAACTCAGTTCAACTATATTAGTAGCCTAGACCATTCATGGATCCAAATAACAAAAACAATATAACCCGATTCACTCAAGAAACCAAAATAACAACAACAATATAACCCAGTTCACTCATAAAACCCAAAATAACAACAATAATATAACCTGATCAACTCATGGATCCTAAAATTCTCTAATACCATGTACACACATGCCAATGGTCATATAAATGCCCACTAGCCATGACTTGCAGAGGACAAGCTCAGTCTATGTACCAATTAACCCAAGCGATTAGTGTCTGCCACCCCACCCTTATACTCCCTAAAGTCCACAAATTCCATGACCATTAACTTTTATCAGTTCATCACACAATATCAACCCATTTCATAACGTGTAAAATCACATAATGAGATAACTCAACCACATTTGCACTTTATAACAAACCTTTTTACATAATCTTATTTAGGTGATCAAATAACTTGTGAAATTATCCAACAAGTCAATATTCAATAGCATGCATTGAAACAAGTAAACAATACGCAATTAACATGCACACATAAACAAAATTGAGTTTTTGACTCTAATTCCACTATCACCTTCCTCAATCCAAGCCCTGCAATGTTCTAACGAACTTGAGTCTTGCCTTTTCTTGCAACTTTGACTTGATTGTGGTCTAAAAATAATAATATAATCACGAATCAAACAATGCTCTAAAAATTTCAAGGATTACAACCTAATCCCATAACTCCAAGGTCAAAATAATGATCATTCTCTTATTCTAGGATTTTTCTATCTTTATTCCTCTTTAATTCTATCAAATTCATAGTTTCAAGTACAAATTCTAACCATGTAATAAAAACCCATCCACCCTTGACCAAAATCCAAGGGTTACACCTTATTTTCACTATTTACACTAGAAAATCAATCTAGGTCAAGTTAATTCCTCCAAATCAAAACCTAGAGATTTTAGGGATTAATTTTAATGAAAAACTAGTTTAATTGGTAGATTAACTTGGATTAACCTAGAGATTTTGGATGAAAAATAACATTTAAGTCCAAAAACTACATTTTATTGTGTGTAGCCTGCTATAACGCCCCAATTCCCGCTATAGCAACATCACTATGGTGGGGCATGCCCATCATAGCGGCTTGCCTCCTACTATAGCGGCCTAAGTGAGGCAGAAAGTCCGAAAGTCCCATATTTTTGTCAATTTTATAGTACACTCTCATATATTGATATTCTGAACTAACACCTTTATATCAAACGTTATTTTCAGAGTTCTACTAACCCAAATTCATTTTCAAAAATTTCTACGAACTCTTTAACCACTTAGATGTTATATTATAGTCTCAAATCACATAGTCATCAACTTATCCATTACTGGACTTGTCTAGATCACACCACACTTGGATTTCGTCCAAGACTAGCCTAGCCTGAAATTTCTAACACTTTATTTGGGGAGAATCTTAACTCAAATTTTGAAACGCTAAGCTATATTGTAATGAAAAAAGGGTCATTACAGGTCGGGGATTCTTTTATTGTAACTTAAGTTTATCGTGTTTGTTCTGTGATGTTTATGGGTTTTCGAATGTGGGTTGATCTGGTAATATTGGATATGTTAGACTTTGATATTATCTTGGGTATGACATAGTTGTCTCCTCATCATGCCATTTTAGATTGTAATGCCAAGATCATAACCTTAACAATGTCAGGGATGGTTAGGCTAGAGTGGGAGGGTGAGTATAAACCTGCTCCCGTGAAACTTATTTCTTTTATTCATGCTAAGAAATTAGTAGGAAGGGGTGTTCAGCTTTCTTGGCTCATCTTTGAGACACTAGTGCTGAAATTCCATATCTTGAGTTAGTTTTGGTAGTGTGTGTATTTTAGAAAGTATTCCCTAATGATTTTCCTTGTATGCCTCCAGATTGAGAAATTGATTTTTGTATTAACATAGAGTCAGGCACTCAACCTAATTCTATTCCTCTATGTAGAATGTCTCTGACTGAGTTAAGAGAGCTTAAGCACAATTGCATGAGTTGCTTGATAAAGGTTTCATTCACCTCAGTGCTTCATCGAGGGGTGCCCCTATTTTATTTGTTAAGAAGAAAGATGTTAGTCTTCGAATGTGTATAGATTATCGGTAATTGAATAAGGTGCCCATCCTTAATAAGTACCCATTACCCACAATAGATGACTAGTTTAATTAGTTGTAGAGTGCTTCATTATTCTCTATGATAGATGTAACAGTGAGTCTCCTTGTTTTAGTCCATGAGTGGAAGTAAAAAGCCTTTTCGAACCCCATTAATGATGATGGAATACCAGACTCCAGAAATCAACCTGAAAATCATTTTAGTGAACATTTCACTGAAACCAAATATTTTTAGAACATTTATGAGTAAAGGCCAAGCTAACCTATCATAAGCCTTGGCCATATCAAACTCAATGATTATATTGCCTCCAAATATTATCTTGTTTAATACCTCGAGCAATTTCATGATGACCTTATTTACATATGTTGATGCAAGTAATATAAAAATAATTAATAATACAAAAAATGTATATTTCATAATAAAATTTATATCCACATTAACTAGGGTTTTTACTTTTTAACCGTAATATTATTTCACAACTTTTATCCATGAAGAAAGGAGACCATAAGCAACGCTTTTAGGAAATTAAATAGAATAATAATAATGTTAATTAACTTTTTATTATGAAATTCAAGACATAAAATTGCAATAAAGGTTGATAAAAAATGGAGAACAGATTGTTTTGATATAATGTGGTATGACCTTGATATTAATTCCTTTGTGAACGATTTAATTGGCTTTAGTGACTAAGCCAGAAATTCTAACAAGAAAATTTTAAAGACAAATTTTTCAAAGATTTTATATTTATATTATAAATAAATTTTAAATTATAATTTAAAAAATATTTATGGATGAAAATCAAAATTTGTTTATCTACATAAATAAAGAGAATAAGAGATAAATGAAACATAAATGTCCATGCACATAATACATATTACATACATACATATTTAATACATATAATATTAAATTATATCAATCATTTGGAAATACTATTAGATTTTGCAACAAACTTATAAAAAGATTCTTCTACTTGTAATATTAATGAATTTAAATAAAAATCTATAAATGCATAAGTTAAAAAATAAAATATTAAATATAAATAAAAAAAATGTTACATAAATATTGAATTGAAAAGACAAAGACAAAATAAGCATTATATAAGATTAAGGGGGGGGGGGGGGGGATTTCTTTTTAAAGTTGACAGAAAAATTTGATTTTTAACTAAAATTAGGGGGTATAATGATTTTCACCCATGAGAAATATACTCTTTCAACCGTGCTGGCGCTGGGTTGGGATCCCCTGTACCTCTTCCTCAAGTTTTGTCGGATGCATCACTTGATAAATGACAAGTGGCAGGTATTAAGTCAATGAACCACATTTCTCTAAATTCTCAATTCCATACAACCATTAATAGTTCCTTATTTCTCTTCTAACCAGATTTCAATAACCAATGTCACCGCTTATGTCTAAGTGCATACTTCCTCCATTTAATAATACTTATTCACTATATTAAAAATAGATATCTAATAATACTTATTTAATTTAAAAAATTAATGGATAATTTATCCTTTTCTACTCATTTTATCCTTGCTATTAAATACTATTTATTACTCAATGCATTTTCCAAGACAATAAATTTATTATATTCAAAGGGTGATTTAGTAAAATTATCTCTATTATTTATTATTTCTTAACATGTGTGCAAGTAAATAGTGGGCAAGTATTATTAAACGGAGGCAGTAATAATTACTCTTTGCGTCTCATATTAGTTGGTTATTTTTCTTTTTATACGCATGTTAAGAAATCATAAATAATTAGGTAATTTTACTAATACACCTCTTAAAAACATCTTTAGAACTTTACAAACAAGTGTGAATACTTTCAAAAAGAATAAATTGCAAAGACAATATAAAAAAAATTAATTAATAAGATAGCGACAAAATCACACCAAATTGGTCGTTACACAAATGAAACCTTTTGTAGTTAAGTAATAATGAATCTAACATTACAATATAATAAATTTTAAGTAATTATCAAAATAAATATTATATTTAAACTAACAAGACAATACGATACAATAATTAACAACCGTCCAAACAAGTTGTTACATTTTGCAACCATTTCGTAAACTTCTGAAATATTATACACTGTTATAATATAGAGATGATATAATAAAACTTCATATCAAAAGGGGGGGAGAGAGAGAGGAGTAGAAAGGAAGAGAAATATGTAAAAGAGAGATGAAAGAGTAGTAGATTTTCTATTAATTTTTTATTGTGTTCTTCATCTAATGTACAAATAGCCTATTTATAAGCTTAAATTACTTGGAGAGAAGAGCGTCCTATAGTGCATGCATTGTGCCCACATGGCATTCACTCAATATTCATAACACTCCTCCTTGAATGTTCATAAAAAAAAATCTAGTGAAAGTAAATATACATAATAATTTATAATACACATTGCTTGCTTCCTCGTTAAAAACCTTACCAGGAAAATTCAGTGGGACAAAACCTTGGTTAAGGAAAAAAGAGTGCAACACGTATTTTACTCCCCCTAATGAAAACATCACTTAATATCTCGAAGATGCCACATTCCAATCTTGTATCTCAATTTCTCAAAGGTTGAAGTTGGCAATGCTTTAGTGAACATATTTGCTAGATTATCACTTGAACGAACTTGTTGAACATCTATTTCACCCTTCTTCTGAAGATCATGAGTAAAAATGAATTTTGGTGAAATGTGTTTTGTTCTATCTCCTTTGATGTATCCTCCTCTTAATTGAGCTATGCATGCGGCATTGTCTTCATATAATGTTGTTGGAATATTTCTTTCCAAAGGAAGGCCATATGTTTCTTGGATGTGTTGAGTTATTGACCTCAACCAAACTCACTATCGACTTGCTTCATGAATGGCTATTATCTCTGCATGATTTGAAGATGTAGCAACCATAGTTTGTTTTTTTGAACGTCAGATATAGCCGTACCTCCACATGTAAACAAATAACCTGTCTGAGATCGACCTTTATGTGGGTCAGACAAATATCGTTCATCTGCATAACTAATTAATTATGAATTGGACTTATTTGAATAAAATAGTCCCATATAATTTCTCGGAGGTATCAGAATATATGCTTAATACCATTCCAATGTCTTCGTGTTGGGGAAGAACTAAAACTTTCTAATAAATTTACAGCAAACGATATATCTGGTCGAGAATTACTAGCAAGATACATCAAAGCCCCAACTGCACTAAGATATGGTATTTCAGCACCAAAAAGTTCTTCATCATTTTCATGAGGTCGAAATGGATCTTTATTAATATCAAGTGATCTCACAATCATCGGGGTACTCAATGGATGTGCTTTATCCATGTAAAACCTGTTTCAAACATTTTCAGTGTATGTTGATTGATGGACAAATATTCTGTTTGTAAAATGCTCAATTTGTATACCAAGACAAAATTTTGTCTTTCCAAGGTCTTTCATTTCAAATTCACTTTTCAAACATTCTACTGTCTTTGGAAGATCTTCAGGAGTTCCAATGATATTCAAGTCATCAACATATACAGCTATTATGACAAATTCAGATCCAGACCTTTTAATAAAGACACAAGGACAAATTAGGTCATTTTTGTACCCTTCTTTTAATAAGTATTTGCTAAGGTGATTATACCACATGCGCCCTGATTGTTTTAATCCGTACAAAGATTTCTGAAGCTTTATTGAACATGTTTCCCGAGAATTTTTATATGCTTCAGGCATTTTGAATCCTTCAGGAATTTTCATAAAAATATCGCTGTCTAGTGAGCCTTATAGATTGCCTGTGACAACATCCATCAGATGCATACCAAGTTTTTCATGAACTGTCATATTTATAAGATACCTGAAGGTGATTGCATCAACCACCAGAGAATATGTCTCCATATAACCAATGTCAGGTCATTGCAAAAATCTTTGTCCCAGAAGTCGTGCTTTATAACTTACGACTTCATTTTTCTCATTTTTTTTTTTACAAAAATCCATTTGTAACCCACTGATTTTATACCTTCAGGTGTTTGGACTATAGGTCTAAAAACTTCGCGTTTTTCAAGCGAAGCCAGTTCAATTTTGATTTCATCTTTCCATTTTGGCCAATCATATCGTTGTCTACACTCTTTGATAGATTTTGGTTCAAGATCCTTATCTGGTTGTATTATTTCATTAGCAACATTATATGCAAAAATATTGTCGATAATTATATCATTTCAATTTTATATTTTTCTCGATGAGACATAACTTATTGAGATCTCTTCATTTTCATTATTTTTAGGTACCTGAACCTCTTCTGAGGTTTCATCAATTGTTATGTCTTTCTGGTCTTCTTGAGTAGCTTCCTCCATATTATGATTATTTTGATCATTTGCTCCTTTCTTTTTTGAGGAATTTTATCTTTGGAGTCAATCGATCTACCACGTTTTAAGTGTGGTTTAGACTCATTTGCATTAATCAATTGTCCTACTAGGACATCACTTCGAATTGGAGCATTAGCAGCTGGAATATGAGATTTAGTAACTCTTGATAGGTCAGTGAATGCATCTGGCAGTTGATTTGCAATGTTTTGCAAATGAATTATCTTTTGAACTTCTAGTTCACATTTATTCGTACGAGGATGTAAATGAGATAGAGATAATGCATTCCAATCTATTTCCTTTTTCAGCTGCTTATTTTCACCCCCTAATGTTGGGTATATTGATTCATCAAAATGGCAATCAGAGAATCTTGCCGTAAATAAATCTCCAGTCATAGTTTCCAAATATTTTATAATAGAAGGAGATTCATACCCAACATATATTCCCAACATTCTTTGGGATCCATCTTTGTGCATTGTGGTGGAGCAATTGGAACATATACTGCACATCCAAAAATTCTAAGATGGGAAATATTTGGCTCCTGACCAAAAGTCAATTGTAATGGGGAGACTTTATGATAACTTGTAGGCCTGATCTTCACAAGAGTTGTTGCATGCAAAATAGCATGACCCCATACTGAAATGGGAAGTTTTTCTCATAAGCATTGGTCTAGCGATTAATTGGAGTCGTTTAATCAATGATTCTGCTAGACCATTTTGGGTATGAACATGATCAATAGGATGTTCAACTGTATCCCAGTTGATATACAATAATCATTAAAAGCTTGGGACGTAAATTCATCAGCATTATCGAGACGAATTGTCTTTATTGCATAATCTAGAAATTGTACTCTTAACTTTATTATTTGAGCAAGTAATCTCGCAAATGCTAAATTACAAGTTGATAATAAGCACACATGTGACCATCTTGTAGATGCATCTATTAAAACCATATAATATTTAAATGGTCCATATGGAGGGTGAATGGGCCCACATATATCATCCTGTATACGTTTCAGAAATACAGGGGATTCAATTCCTCCTTTAATTGTTGATGGTCTAGTAATCAATTTACCTTGAGAACATGCAGCACAAGAGAATTCTTTAAATTGAAGAATCTTCTGGTTCTTCAAAGAATGTCCATATGAATTCTCAATTATTTTGCGCATCATATTAGAACCGGGATGGACCAACCGGTCATGCCAAATAATAAAATTATTTGAGTTAGTAAACTTCTGGTTTACTATGGCATGTATTTCAACCATGCTAATACTTATGTAGTATAAGCTGGAAGAAAGAGCGGGTAATTTTTCAAGTACTAATTTAGTACCCGACATCATTGTAGTAATATAAAGATATTCAATCTTTTCATCATTTGTAGTCTCAATATGATGGCCATTTTGGCGAATGTCTTTGAAACTTAATAAGTTTCTTTGAGACATACTACAATATTATGCTTCATCAGTTATCAAATTTGTTCCTCCGGTAAGTAATAAGTTAGCCATTTCGGAGCCTTCAATTAATCTTGTACTACCAGATATAGTATTAATATTGGCTTCTTTCATCATCAAATAAGAAAAATATTTTCTATCTCTTAAAATAGTATGTGTTGTAACACTATCTATAAGACATATATCACCGTAATTGATTTCAATCAAATTGATGATTGAGGAATTTCCATATTCTTCATGATAAAAAACATATTATAAGAAGTTTAATAAACTAATAACATAAGAAATTTCATTAGAAATATGAAAACTAGAAATACATAGTACTTTAAGAAAACATATTTAATAAGAACAACATAATTGAAAACAGAAAGAAAAAACAGCAACTTTCTTCATAAATTTATTCCCCAGTAAGGTGATCAATTCTTCAATCAATATCCTAATAGAAATCTTCAGCTCTCAAATGAGTAATGTTTGAGAGGTCTTTAAAGTCATCATCTTTATAATCAAGATTTGTCTCAATATCATTATATGCATTTGATGGAGCTGCTTCATCATCATCACCTCGAAAGGTCAAGTGTGGTTCCACATTATTTTCTTTCTTTTTGAGAGAAGCTTGATATAGTTTGACAAAATGATCAGGCGTACAACAAGAACATGCTGAATGACCTTTCATACCACATCCTGGCAAATATTAACTTTACCCCTTGAAGGATTATTTTGAGAACCTTTATTGTTCTCCTGTTTATTTCCACCATTATAACGATAATTATTTCGTCCTCTGCCACGTCCTCGCCCACGTCCACGACCACGGCTGCGGCAATAATTTTGCCTTATTTCAGGCTGATCATGCACTGCTAGAACATTCGCTTCAGGGAATGAAGCAAATCCAGTGGGACGAGCTTCATGATTTTTCATTAACAGAGAATTATTCTGCTCTTCCACAAGTAGGCATGTAATCAATTTAAAATATTTTTTAAACCCTTTTTCATGGTATTGTTGTTGTAGCAATACATTTGAAGCATGAAAAGTGGAAAGAGTTTTCTCTAGTAGTCCTCATCAGTGATAGTATCTCCACATAACTTTAATATGGATACTACTTTATAAATAGCAGAATTATACTCAACTACAGTTTTAAAATCTTGAAACCGAAGATGAATCCAGTCATATTTAGCTTTCGTTAATACTGTCAATTTTAGGTGGTGATATCGGTCCTTCAAGTTGATCCATAATTCAAGTGGATCTTTCACAGTTAAATATTCAATTTTTAATCCTTCATGGTGGTGATGACGAAGAAAAATCATAGCCTTTGCTTTATCTTGACTTGATGCATTATTTTCTTGTTTAAGAATATCCCCAATACCTTTAGCGTCAAGATGAATTTCAGCATCAAGGACCCATGATAAATAGTTCTTTCCAGTAATGTCCAATGCCACAAACTCAAGTTTCGATAAATTTGACATAGTGAAACTATCATAAAAAGATTAATAAGTTAGATATAATGATATTTCCAAAAACAATATAACCATCTCAAAAATTATAATATAAATAGATTATTGTAACATGACTTTTTACTATTAAAAGAATTTTATTTATAAATGAGTGACTTGTCCAATAGGAGTTAATTCCATAGTCCACGAGATTTTAAATTTTAGTACAAGACGAGCGCATATAAATTGTTTCCGAATTTTGTGTTGAGCTTGTTTGATTACCTTTTCCATTTTATGTCAGGAATTTGTCAATACTTATTCGTATTAAAGTAAGACAAGCTATAACTTAATAGGTAAATATGCAACTCAAAAGGAATTCCTTATAACAGGAAAAGTTTTAGTCACTGAAACAATATATGCAATATTTTAATAGGCAAACTTCTTTCTATTAATTATAAAATTTAGTCATTTAGTGTCAACTTATATATTATTTAAAGAACATAAAGGCTGATAATATTTAAATACATATATGTGTGTGTGTGTTCAGAATCTGAAATAAATACAATTATATAATGAATACGTTCCTTATAAGAGACTTCATGCTGATAACGGATTGTAATATAAAGATAATATAATAAAACTTAATATTAAAAGAAGGGGGGGGGGGGGAGAGAGAGGAGTAGAAAGGAAGAGAAATATGTAAAAGAGAGATGAGAGTGTAGTAGATTTTCTATTAATTTTTTATTGTGTTCTTCATCCAATGTACAAGTAGCCTATTTATAAGCTTAAATTACTTGGAGAGAAGAGCATGCTATAGTGCATGCATTGTGCCCACATGACATTCACTCAGTATTCATAACATACACAATTCATTGTTTTGAGGTTGAAAAACTAATTCTTTTTAATTCTAACATACTTGCTTGTGGAATATTATAAAAATGGTATTTGTATTTACAGGGATCCAAGAGATTCACAATGTAGAGGACGCATAGGAGGACAAAGAGAAGGTAGCGTAGACTCGAGAATTCGAAGAAATATGATTCATTGATTTAATAGGTGTCACCTGTCATTTATCAAGTGATGCACTGGACAAACGTTAAATAGCTTTTTCTTAATTCTCTTCATCACCTATACTATAAAGTTAAACAACTCGTTTCTTCTTAGACTAACTACAGCTGTTTCATTGGAAAATTTGACTATACCATTAAATAAATTGCAAGGCGTTGCTATAACTAACCCGTCTTCATTATAGTTTCCACACACAAATCACTTCAAAGAAAATAGAAAGATCATTTGTTGCATCCAAAGTATATGAATATGACATAGTCAATATTGAGCTACACAACTTTCCTTGCGCTCCTCTTATGCTTCATCCTCATCTCAATTGACTTAATTCTCATTTTTTTTGTCATTTTGTGAATGTTCTGATTACATACTACATTGTTGTGGCTATGTCATGGGTTAACTAGCACACAATCACAAACAAAGAAAATAGAGAAGAAAAAACACAAGGATTTAACGTGGTTCGGCTAGGCCTAATCCTCCAAGCAAAAGCAGAGAGAGTTTTCCACTATGAAAGAAAAGAAAAGTGTATAATGCTTTAGAATCGATCCCCAACAACATACCCTATATATAGATTCCAAGTAGTCCCAAACCTATAAGGAAAAGGTTCACCCAATCCTACAAGGACTATATTTTCCTTTCCCAAATCTATTAGGACAAAGGGTCTTAAATTCTAAACCAATAGGGATTATGAGTTTCCTAAATTATGCAAGGAAAAAATTCAAGACATAATTAACAATTTTTCCCCTTGGCTTGAATTTCCTTCAACAATAGGAACAAGGTCTCTCTACCTTGCCTTCAACCCTCCTTCAACCCTCGAAAGGGCTCACTAAGTACTGCACACATCAATCAAGTCTAGGCAATGCCTAAACTTATTGATCAAGACTGTCTTGGTCTTTATATCTTCCAGATTATCATGTGTAGATACTTTCTTCACATCAACATCCCCTTTGTCGCCTTTTACTCTTTGTCCCCTTAACAATGAACTAAACTTTCATGTTCGATTCTTGTGAAGTAACTCAATATCTTCACCCATATCACCAATCGATCGACCTACTTCTAAACTAGAAATAGCTTATTTATATCTATTAGTCTCAAGCATGCCAATGGTCTCTATAACTGGCAAAGCACTTCCACAAAATTTGTATATCCAAAAAGATTTTCACCAACTACATTCACAAACCGTTTTGGTCGGTTGATCACTCTCTTCTTGTAACACCCCGTATACTCCCAACCCAATGTGATGACGATAAACAATGGGTACTTCGGTGTCGAGAAGCCATAAGTATGTATTTGGTAATGTTAACAATGAGCAATTTGAAATTTGGCTTCGTACATGTGATTAGCCTTTCATAAGAGGTGTTTTGTGATTTTTGTGTCAAATTCGTGGGGTTAAAAATGAGGCTAATAGGACCTCTAAACAAAGTATATTAAGGTTAAGAAGTGAGTTAAAGAATAGGACTTGAAGTATCTAACCGAACCCGCGAAGAAAAGTCGAAACAAAAATTTTGGAAAGAAATAAGGAGGGGCGCGCCCAGGGGCGTGCCATTCTGGGCTGAAATTTTCAGTCCATAGGCAGTAAAGGGGCGCGCCAGGCAGCGTGCCACGCCGCCCCTGCGCACCTTTCAAAAGTTGGAAATTTTGTTTAAGTCCCAAGGGTGCCCGGGGACGTATCAAGCCGAGTTTTGCCACGTTTCTTCTACAATCATGATAATATACATGAAATTAGTAAAGTATCACATTGGTATGATAAAATTACTCGAGAACGAATTTGGGGTCAAAATGACGATTTTGCCCTTTTGGTCAAAATGGGCCATACGTGGCTAGAATCGCTTGCTTTTGGAATTGAGGCTACGAGTATGAATTGCATGAGTAGGAATATCGTCTTAACGCATATGAAATGAGTTAAACATGATAAAATGTTGATTCCATTGGGTTGAGTGAATTGGGCTCAAAGAGGGGGCCCAAAATGAGAAAGAAAGCATGGGCCAAGAATGGGTCAAATTGACCAAGCATTAAATGCCAAGAGTGGCTAAATATGGAATTGAGGGCCTATAAAAAGGGACCAAAACCTGATTTTTATTATGAAAAACACACATGCTTTTCTCTCATTTTCTAGAAAATTCCCAAGAACACTTCTTTGGCTCTCAAACCCTAAGGCACTTCTTGAAGCAAGATCATCATCTTCCAAGCTTGGGTAAGTGATTATTATTGTACTTTAACATATTATAAGCATGAGAAAATATGTATATCATGTTGGTGATGGTTGAAAATGTTGGACATGGCACTTTTGGCTTTTGTGAAAGATGTGAAATCCATGGGATTGTAACTTGAATTATGACTTCTGACTTTGATGAAAGTGCATGATACGGATGAAATAACAACATGTATGGTGTTATTATGGTCTTAAACATGTTCTTTTTCTATAAGTATAAATTATAGAATTTTGGCCGATTTGTTGTTATGAGGTGTATTGAAGTAATTTGATGGAAGAATTGTGATGTGGTGGTGATGGAGAAGGATAAAATATGAGCTTGGTGTAACATGCCATTGGTTATCATGTGTTGGTCAATGTATGGAATATTGTGGAATTCTTGGTATGATGATTTTATAAATGGTGTTGTCAAGGGGGGAAATGACATGTTCGAGTTGAACATGTGACTTATTATTGTTCTATGCCATTATAAGGTTATTGGTGGTTAATGTTTGTTCTGTCATGTATTTATGTTGTAGAACAAAACATACGGACGGAACGGGACTATCGTATGCACGTCTAAGATTATGTATTCGTAAGTAAGAATACAAGGTATGTAAGGTTACTCTTTCCGTATCCTTCTACAACATATTGTTCCTATTGACATTGGACTTATTTCAATTCCGAGTGCCTTGAAGTATATCAATTCAGGTTGACATATATTGTTATCCATATGTGTCTTATTCTTAGATGACTTATGATTCACTTATCCCTTGTTCATTGATTGAAGTTCCGAAGATGTCATAACGTTGTAAGCCTTAAAAGAACTATCTCAAGAGGGTAAAATATAAATGAATCTATGTATTCTTGAAAAGCATTTTTTCCAATCATGTCATGCTCCAAATCCTATATTAGGAGGATCATCTTAGTACTATTCTCATAAGAGTAATAAGAGAGATGATGTGCAAGGTAGTGTGATTATTACTCATAAGTGAAGATGTCAATCTCATGAGTTAAACGCGTGAAGTGAAATGTGCATATAAGTGTGTGCTTTACTGTCATTATCTCTAGGGTGTCACTTTCCTAGCTAGACAAAAGGGGTATAAGATTGTAAAGAAGTAAGGCACTTGGGTACTAGATGTTTCATTAGGTATGGATCACATTCTAAAGGTTATAAGTTCTAGATGGAATAATTCCAATACTATGCTATGTTAGTCACTATAGACCACCAAAGGTGGAGGGCCGGTACTATACGCTTACTTATATAAGATCTCATAAGAAGTAGCAAAAGTTTCCAATAGCATTGTGATCCTCAATAGATCATACAAATGTGTATATTCTACCTCTAAGTTTCGGAACTGTGATGTTATGATTATGCTTGTACCAATCTGGTAAAAGTTGAGGTATAATTATGAGTATTATCCATGGGGTGCAATGGACACCTGCATGATGGTTCTCGTTACATTATCCATGGGGTGCAATGGACACCTGCATGATGGTTCTCGTTACATTATCCATGGGGTGCAATGGACACCTGCATGATGGTTCTCGTTACATTATCCATGGGGTGCAATGAACACCTGCATGATGGTTCTCCTTACATTATCCATGGGGTGCAATGGACACCTGCATGATGGTTCTCCTTACATTATCCATGGGGTGCAATGTACACCTGCATGATGGTTCTATGAATTTCCCACTGATCAGTTTGGCCCGGGCAGTGTGTGATTAAGTGAAGTAAGGTAAGGTAGAGAAGCATGTAGAGTGGATGTATGATACCCCACCCATAGACTGGATGTAGGTTATATTATTAATCCACCAAGAGAGTAGGTGTGTGTGGATGAATGTTATTCTTTCGTAATTTACTAACCAAGTAGTAGAACAATAGTGGTCATGAATAGAGGAGAAGAGTCTCTTGAGTGTAGATGAATATGAAAGATATTCTATGAATAGTAAGGATATAAAATGAATGTCCTAAAATGTTCATAACGAAAGCAATAGATAAGTTTCCAATTAGACTGATGGTTTATGCATATTGAAAATCTCTCATATTTATTTCATTGACATTCTCATGTATGATGTAATTTCTATAGCCTTACATACTCGGTACATTCTTCGTACTGACCCCCTCGGGGGACTTACCTTACATGTTGCAGGTGCAGGCATTAGTAGACCTCCTCAGTAGACTGTGGATCAGTTGCAGAAGTTTTGGTGAGCTCCACTTGATTCGGAGCTTTCTGGGTCATAGTTGTATATTCATTTTGATGTTGTAAAGGTGGTATAAATAGATGTATCTGTTAGAGGCTTTGTAGACGTATGTGGGTATATGAATGGAAGATGTATGTTCAATTCGACGTAATGGCTCCAACGGCCAAGTTTGATATTTCTATTTATGGCATATGCTTCCATAGTCATGTCTTCCGTATAGTTGCATGAGGTATAATAAGATTCATACGCAGATATACATATGAAGATTCATGAACAAAGATTGGTTCTCTCGGGCCATATCGGCTTCGGGTGCCAGTCCGGTCCGGATGGGTTTTCGAGTCGTGACAAAAGTGGTATCAGAGCAGTTCGTTCTAAGGGTGTCTACAAAGCCGTGTCTGAGTAGAGTCTTGCTTATGGATGTGTTGCGCGCCACATTTATAAGTAGGAGGCTACGGGACATTTAGGATATGTTTCATTTCTTCACTCTAGATCGTGCAATAGAGCCATTGTCATAGGTGGGATTACATCTGACCATTGTAACTGGTTTTCTTTGATATAGTAAAATGCCGATGACAAGACAAGATAAGGGAAAAGATAAGCAGGTAGACATGCTCACTAGAGAAGGAATGAGTAACTCACCACCCGACCCAGCTAGACAATATGAGGCTGAAACTGAATCCCCAGAATCACCTGTTAATGTTATGAAGCAAGAGTTACAAGAATTGAAAAATACAGTGCATATGTTGACTCAAATAGTGGCTGCACAAGCTCAGGGACGAGCTGGTCCAATGACAAATGACGACGGTGCGACTAGGATAGCTAGTCGGCGGACACAGGATTTTCTGAAATTGGATCCTCCCACATTTACCTGGTTCGATCTTACTGAGGATCCGCAAGACTTTGTAGATCAAATTCAAAGAGCTCTCGATGTTATGCATGTGACGGGTGTAGAAACAGTGGAGCTTGCAGCTTATAGACTGAAAGGAGAGGCTATATTATGGTACGAAGATTGGAAACGATCTAGAGGTATCGGTGCAACTCCATCTGGTTGGGAGGAATTCAAGGCGGCATTCCTTGATCACTATCTTCCATATGAGGTCCGCGAGGCTCGTGCGGACCAGTTTTTAAATTTGCATCAAGGAAATATGAGCGTCAAGGAGTACAGTCTTCGGTTTAATTCGTTGGCTAGATATGCTCCTCATATGGTAGCAACTATGGCCGATAGAGTTCATCGGTATGTAGACAGATTGGAGCCATATTTGGTAAGGGACTGTACCATTGCTGCGTTAAATAAAGATATGGATATAGCTAGAATACAGGCCTTTGCGCAGAAAATGGAAGATCAGAGGCAACAAAGAAGAGCACAAGGGTTTGAAGAAGGACCGTCTAAGAGGGCTAGATCCACGGGACAGTCTATGGCGTCCCAAGCAGAATCCAGGCCTCGGAGTTTTAATAGACCGCCTAGGCCTTCATTTTCTTATTCCCCGACAGGCACTTCCTCTCACTTCCGAGGGTCTAGAAGTTTAAATCAAGTCGGGCAAAGTAGCGGGGGTCGTGGTTCAGGTTCACAGACGATGGGATCTTTTCGCCCGCTGTGTCAGTATTGTAGACGATTTCATTCAGGTGAATGCCGGCGGGGGACAAATAGTTGTTATTGGTGCGGTATGACAGGGCATATGATGAGAGACTGCCCACGACGAGACTTGGATACTATGGCGCAACCTGCGGGATCAACTATTGTATCACCACCATCGGTCCCTTCCCTAGGAAGAGGTGTTCAACCTATTGGTCGTGGTGGAGATATTAGAGGAGCGGCTAGCTCCAGTGGGACCCAAAATCGCACCTATGCGCTAGTAAACTGGCAGAATGCGGAGGCATTTTCTGATGACGTTACAGGTAAATTACAATATTTTCACATGATGTATATGTCTTGATTGATCCAGATTCTATCCTATCGTATGTTATTCCATCGACTACTACGAATCTAATGGGACATGGGAGGTTATTAGTTCAGTTACACGAACGAATCTCTATCTGTCAGGAAAGTGAGTATAGTTAAAAGCACATATTGTAATGGTATATGAGATGGTTGTGATTATAAATGATTAAGTCCTCTTAAAAGCGCTACTCATGAAAGGTAGAAAGGAATTCAGAAAGAAGGGAAAAATTTTGACCCTATACAACATGCCGTGTGATATTGTTGAAAGTGTTTGTTTCCATGGGAAATATACAAAGTTTTGGGGGATTTCACTAGAAACAGATAGCGATGGCTATTCTAAACCGACAAGTGTGAAAGTTAATAAATAATAGAAGAAAGGGCTCAAAATGTGGACGTGGACCAATACTAAGTAAGTATCCATGAGCCTTAAGTGTTTATGTGTACGTAGGCTAATATAGAGATGCATTTGTTATCGTTGAAGCGACATCGTTAACATTCGAGGACGAATGTTCCTAAGGGGGGAAGAATGTAACACCCCGTGTACTCCCAACCCAATGTGATGACGATAAACAATGGGTACTTCGGTGTCGAGAAGCCATAAGTATGTATTTGGTAATGTTAACAATGAGCAATTTGAAATTTGGCTTCGTACATGTGATTAGCCGTTCATAAGAGGTGTTTTGTGATTTTTGTGTCAAATTCGTGGGGTTAAAAATGAGGCTAAGAGGACCTCTAAACAAAGTATATTAAGGTTAAGAAGTGAGTTAAAGAATAGGACTTGAAGTATCTAACCGAACCCGCGAAGAAAAGTCGAAAACAAAAATTTTGGAAAGAAATAAGGAGGGGCGCGCCCAGGGGCGTGCCACGCCGCTCTGGGCTGAAATTTTCAGTCCATAGGCAGTAAAGGGGCGCGCCAGGCAGCGTGCCACGCCGCCCCTGCGCACCTTTCAAAAGTTGGAAATTTTGTTTAAGTCCCAAGGGTGCCCGGGGACGTATCAAGCCGAGTTTTGCCACGTTTATTCTACAATCATGATAATATACATGAAATTAGTAAAGTATCACATTGGTATGATAAAATTACTCGAGAACGAATTTGGGGTCAAAATGACGATTTTGCCCTTTTGGTCAAAATGGGCCATACGTGGCTAGAATCGCTTGCTTTTGGAATTGAGGCTACGAGTATGAATTGCATGAGTAGTAATATCATCTTAACACATATGAAATGAGTTAAACATGATAAAATGTTGATTCCATTGGGTTGAGTGAATTGGGCTCAAAGAGGGGGCCCAAAATGAGAAAGAAAGCATGGGCCAAGAATGGGTCAAATGACCCATTCTTCAATTGACCAAGCATTAAATGCCAAGAGTGGCTAAATATGGAATTGAGGGCCTATAAAAAGGGACCAAAACCTGATTTTTATTTTGAAAAACACACATGCTTTTCTCTCATTTTCTAGAAAATTCCCAAGAACACTTCTTTGGCTCTCAAACCCTAAGGCACTTCTTGAAGCAAGATCATCATCTTCCAAGCTTGGGTAAGTGATTATTATTGTACTTTAACATATTATAAGCATGAGAAAATATGTATATCATGTTGGTGATGGTTGAAAATGTTGGACATGGCGCTTTTGGCTTTTGTGAAAGATGTGAAAGATGTGAAATCCATGGGATTGTAACTTGAATTATGACTTATGACTTTGATGAAAGTGCATGATACGGATGAAATAACAACATGTATGGTGTTATTATGGTCTTAAACATGTTCTTTTTCTATAAGTATAAATTATAGGATTTTGGCCGATTTGTTGTTATGAGGTGTATTGAAGTAATTTGATGGAAGAATTGTGATGTGGTGGTGATGGAAAAGGATAAAATATGAGATTGGTGTAACATGCCATTGGTTATCATGTATTGGTCAATGTATGGAATATTGTGGAATTCTTGGTATGATGATTTTATAAATGGTGTTGTCAAGGGGGGAAATGACATGTTCGAGTTGAACATGTGACTTATTATTGTTCTATGCCATTATAAGGTTATTGGTGGTTAATGTTTGTTCTGTCATGTATTTATGTTGTAGAACAAAACATACGGACGGAGCGGACTATCGTATGCACGTCTAAGATTGTGTATTCGTAAGTAAGAATACAAGGTATGTAAGGTTACTCTTTCCGTATCCTTCTACAACATATTGTTCCTATTGACATTGGACTTGTTTCAATTCCGAGTGCCTTGAAGTATATCAATTCAGGTTGACATATATTGTTATCCATATGTGTCTTATTCTTAGATGACTTATGATTCACTTATCCCTTGTTCATTGATTGAAGTTCCGAAGATGTCATAACGTTGTAAGCCTTAAAAGAACTATCTCAAGAGGGTAAAATATAAATGAATCTATGTATTCTTGAAAAGCATTTTTTCCAATCATGTCATGCTCCAAATCCTATATTAGGAGGATCATCTTAGTACTATTCTCATAAGAGTAATAAGAGAGATGATGTGCAAGGTAGTGTGATTATTACTCATAAGTGAAGATGTCAATCTCATGAGTTAAACACGTGAAGTGAAATGTGCATATAAGTGTGTGCTTTACTGTCATTATCTCTAGGGTGTCACTTTCCTAGCTAGACAAAAGGGGTATAAGATTGTAAAGAAGTAAGGCACTTGGGTACTAGATGTTTCATTAGGTATGGATCACATTCTAAAGGTTATAAGTTCTAGATGGAATAATTCCAATACTATGCTATGTTAGTCACTATAGACCACCAAAGGTGGAGGGCCGGTACTATACGCTTACTTATATAAGATCTCATAAGAAGTAGCAAAAGTTTCCAATAGCATTGTGATCCTCAATAGATCATACAAATGTGTATATTCTACCTCTAAGTTTCGGAACTGTGATGTTATGATTATGCTTGTACCAATCTGGTAAAAGTTGAGGTATAATTATGAGTATTATCCATGGGGTGCAATGGACACCTGCATGATGGTTCTCGTTACATTATCCATGGGGTGCAATGGACACCTGCATGATGGTTCTCGTTACATTATCCATGGGGTGCAATGGACACCTGCATGATGGTTCTCGTTACATTATCCATGGGGTGCAATGAACACCTGCATGATGGTTCTCCTTACATTATCCATGGGGTGCAATGGACACCTGCATGATGGTTCTCCTTACATTATCCATGGGGTGCAATGTACACCTGCATGATGGTTCTATGAATTTCCCACTGATCAGTTTGGCCCGGGCAGTGTGTGATTAAGTGAAGTAAGGTAAGGTAGAGAAGCATGTAGAGTGGATGTATGATACCCCACCCATAGACTGGATGTAGGTTATATTATTAATCCACCAAGAGAGTAGGTGTGTGTGGATGAATGTTATTCTTTCGTAATTTACTAACCAAGTAGTAGAACAATAGTGGTCATGAATAGAGGAGAAGAGTCTCTTGAGTGTAGATGAATATGAAAGATATTCTATGAATAGTAAGGATATAAAATGAATGTCCTAAAATGTTCATAACGAAAGCAATAGATAAGTTTCCAATTAGACTGATGGTTTATGCATATTGAAAATCTCTCATATTTATTTCATTGACATTCTCATGTATGATGTAATTTCTATAGCCTTACATACTCGGTACATTCTTCGTACTGACCCCCTCGGGGGACTTACCTTACATGTTGCAGGTGCAGGCATTAGTAGACCTCCTCAGTAGACTGTGGATCAGTTGCAGAAGTTTTGGTGAGCTCCACTTGATTCGGAGCTTTCTGGGTCATAGTTGTATATTCATTTTGATGTTGTAAAGGTGGTATAAATAGATGTATCTGTTAGAGGCTTTGTAGACGTATGTGGGTATATGAATGGAAGATGTATGTTCAATTCGACGTAATGGCTCCAACGGCCAAGTTTGATATTTCTATTTATGGCATATGCTTCCACAGTCATGTCTTCCGTATAGTTGCATGAGGTATAATAAGATTCATACGCAGATATACATACGAAGATTCATGAACAAAGATTGGTTCTCTCGGGCCATATCGGCTTCGGGTGCCAGTCCGGTCCGGATGGGTTTTCGGGTCGTGACACTTCTCCCTGTCTATTGCAATGCTATAGGGTTGTTGTTGCATAGGTGCATCAACACTATCTTCTTGATTAATGTTTTGCACCTCCTCCACTTCTAAACTACTAGGCTATGCTAGTGGAGATTCAAATTCTCGCACTATGCGGTCACTGACACCACGATCTGTTTTTGCTATTGCCTTCTCCTTTCGACGGTCTAGTGAGTCAGATTCATTGGATGTCACATCCCTGCTAATAATTATTCCTGAAGTTTTCTGATTTGTGCACCACAACCTGTAACCTTTCACTCCAGTTACATACCCTAGAGATATGCACTTCTTTGCCCTTGGCTCAAGTTTGTCATCCCTCACATGGGCATAAGCAGGACAACCAAATATCTTTAAATTTGAATAATCAGTAGGCAAACTAGACCAAATATCAAAAAGAGTTTTGAACTCAATAGTTGTGGATAGGGATCTATTGACCAAATAACAAGTTGTATCGATTGCTTCAGCCTAAAAATCTTTGCTAACACATAAGTTTGAAAGCATATTTCATGCTCTGTCACAAAGTGTTCTGTTCATACGTTTTGCAACACCATTTTATTTTGGTGTTCCAACACAAGTATGGTGTCTCACTAAGCCCTCTCTTCTGTAGAAATCATTGAACTCTAAGTTGCAAGATTTTAACCCATTGTCCGTCCGAAGACGCTTAACTTTTCTTTCAGTCTTCCTCTCAATCATTGTCTTCCATTTAACAAATATCGGACATGCCTTATCTTTTGTTTTTAAAAAATACACCCATGTCATTCTTAAGTAATCATCAATCAAAGTCATAAAGTACTTGGCACAACTTTTGGAGGGAATTCTGTTTGGACCCTACAAATCTGAATGTGTATAATCTAACTTGTCTTTGGTCTTGTGCTCTAACTTCTTGCTAAACTTCACCCTTGTTTATTTCCAAATACACAATGCTCATAAAAATTGGAAGCTTGATTTTTATACCCATCCAATAAATTCTGCTTGTTCAACAAAGAAAATTCCTTGTCCCTCATATGATCAAGTCGCAAGTGCCACAATTGAGACTGATTCAAACCACTCTTTCCATAAGCTACAATTGCTTCTCCTTCAACTACACTCGCTTGAAGATAATACAGTCTAGAATGAAGCTTACCTTTCATGAGTAGGAGCCTTTACACGCTTTAAGTTTTCCATTCTCTGAGTGAAACTTATACCCTTGATCATCCAAAGTCGAAAGAGAAATTAAATTCTTCATTCGAGGACCATGCCAACACTCTATATTTCTAAAAATACCATCGAACATTCACAATTTGATGTTACCAATTCCCTCTACCTCTAATGGATTATCATCATCTAGGTTGACAATTCAACTCTTTTGCTTATAAGTTGCAAATCAATTTTTGTGTGGACACATGTGGAAAGTTGCACTAGAATCTAGAACTCAAGAATTATACCTATGATCAGAACTTACAACACAAACTTCCCCTATATAGTCACTGTCATCAGAATTACTACTAGTGTCAACAATATTTGTTGAGTAATCAACTTTCTATTTTCCTCCTTTCTTCTTTAATTTAGGACAATCTCTTCTGTAGTGACCCTTCTCCCCACACTCATAGCAGTTCTTCTTCTTTACTCTAGACTTTGATCTGGTGTTAGACTTTTTCCTATTAAAGTCTTTCTGTTGTGTTTTTCTCCTACTCACAAGACCTTCATCCTCAGCTCTATTACCTGGAAAGCTCTTCTTCAACTCTTTAGATTTTAGCACATTACTAACATCATCTAGTTAGATATCATCTTTCCCATACAGCAATGTATCATCAAAAGTATCGTAAGATGGTGGTAAAGAGCATAACACCATCAAGGCCTAATCCTCACTATCAATTTTGATATCTACGTTTTTCAAGTCCATTATAATTAAATTAAACTCATCAATGTGAGTTTTGATCAGTGTAACTTCATTCATACGAAGATTTATATAACCTCTTTTTCAAGTAGAGGCTGTTTGTCAATGATTTTTTTAGAATACAGATCTTCTAACTTCTTCCTTATTGTTGCTGCAGATTTCTCTTCAGCAATTTGCCAAAGAACACTATCTGTTAGCTCATGAAGATCGTACTTAAAGCCCTATCCTTAAGATATTCTTTTTCTGATTCTTTAAACTCTTCTGGAAAAGTCTCCTCAATTTCCTTCCATAATAAAACCAAGGACGATCTCATTCTAATCTTCCACAGACTGAAATTAGATCCCCCATCGAATTTTTCTACTTCATACTTTGTTGAAGATAATGGAGACATCTTAACCCTTGATTGTGTATAAAAACCCTAACCTTGCTCTGCTATCAATTGTTGCGAAAATATCGTGGGTTAACTAGCACACAATCACAAATAAAGAAAATAGAGAAGAAAAATAACACAAGGATTTAACGAGGTTCACTAGGCCTAATCCTCCAAGCAAAAGCAGAGTGAGTTTTCCACTATAAAAGAATAAAAGAAGTGTACAATGCTTTATCATCCCCAACAACATACCCTATATATGGATCCCAAGTAGTCTCAAACCTATAAGGAAAAGGCTCTCCTAATCCTACAAGGACTATATTTTCCTTTCCCAAATCTATTAGGACAAAGGGTCTCCTAAATCAATATGAATTATGAGTTTCCTAAAATATACAAGGAAAAAATTCAATATATAATTAACAACATACATTTTACATTTATCTTATATCAAATACTAAGATTTTAATACAATGCCTCAATCCAAAGCTAGCTTCCGTCAATTTCTATAAATATTGCTCACCATCCATTGGGCTCTATTTTGACCCAAATTTACAATTGAATATTATATAGAATTGTGAAGATCAATCACAAATCAATTAATTTCACGTTAGCTATTAACTTGCCACAATCCTTTCATGCTATAAGTAGCTCTTGTTATGCCTTTTTTTATAATTATTATTATTATTTCTTTCCTATGTCTTTGCACACTTAAACCTGAACTCGTTGTGTCATATCAAATTATTATTGTTATATATATACAAAAGTTTTATTTTTAGAAGAACTTTGTTTATTTTAATTAAATTAAATAATATTAACAAAAGAAAGAACTTATGATAAGTGGTTGTTCCATTCAGGGATGCAAGTAGCTGAGGGCAAAGTTTGTCAGTGGAGGAGCCGATTACCCTTTTCTAGCTCTTGGTTGTCCAGTATGAATTGTTTCAAAAAAATGCAAACAAGAGTATTCCAAGGCAATCAGGGTCAGTGCATTCAAAAAGGCTATTTTCGTTATTACTTCTGCTACCGCAAGTGCTAATAAGCATCAATAGCTCTCAGAAATGCACGTTTCTTATAATTTATAAATTAGTGGCGTATTGTATTGTGTGTGAAAGAATAAAAACACTACCAATCCATTATAATTGTAGTACTATATTATATTTATTTTATGATATTGTATGTTTGGGGTCAATATCGTCGTTGCTGATATCAAGTGAAGTAATCTAAATAATTTAAATATGTTATCATTAATATGATGATGTTGTGATATATTCTGATTGAGTTGACTGGATATTACTTTCTCCGTCCCCTTTTACTTATCCAGTATTGACTTGATACACCCTTGGAGGAGTAAAATATATTGAATGATAATTTTATTATATCACTCTTTGAATATAATAAATTTCATCCTTTGGGAATATATTGAAAAATGACTATAACTAATAATAAAGTATAAAATAGAAACTAACTTAGAATATACCATCAATGTTTTATCCTGTACTTTGACCAAATCATTGGTTTCAATTCATCTAATTCAATCCAGGAAAAAAGTTGCTAAATTAGCAAACTTATGCAATGACAATGTAAACATATTTACATTGCATTCTATATTTGTCACTTCCCAAAACTCAAGTCATGACGGCATCTATCCTACCCACATGATAGGTAAGTCAACTCTTCACCCCAAACAACTATCAAGTCAAAATGTGTAAGCAATAATAGTGGAAGGAAAATCTTAAAGTAAATTTTTATATAATGCCAACAGATGTGCGAAAATAACAAAATACACCAAAAACTAGTGTCATCAGTACAAGAGCGTCTAAATAAAGAATATGATAATACTAAGTCTACTGAAACACTGTCTAAAATAAAGGGACAGAATGAAGAAAGAAAGAAACACGTCAATCCCCGAATGCATGCTAGGAGCTCACCACGTATTCAGAAATAGCTTAACTCCACAAGATCAGAGGCCACGTGAACAACTCATGTCAGGATCTGCATCAAAAGAAAGCATAGAGGTAGGGTGAGTAAAATAATTAGTTCTCAGTAGACATCATAGGCCGACCGAACTTAAGTAGTTGTTGTGTCGAATAAAAAATACAAAAATAATCATGCACACAAAAAAGTCTCGGTAGTTCAATATCAACAATAATAAAGGAGCACTTCAAAGAATAACAATAATAAAGGAGTGATGTAATCCAATGCTCTGAAATGCAATGGCCAATGTCTACGATATACATCTCCTCCATAATGGCATGATGTGAGGTACGACCCATGGTGGACTTTCCAGGTTTATATATCCATCCTAATTTTGTCCACAGACTTACGTAGCTGGATTTTTTCCACAAACATATGTAGCCGGATTTTGTCCATAGCAAACTGAACTATGGTCACATCATTAAAATTAGTAAATCAAGCGGAACTTTGTCCACAATGTTAAATATAGTAAATCAAGTCAAATCTTTGTCCACGACATTAAAAATAGTCAATCAAGTTGTATCTTATTCATGATGTCATAAACAATAAAATCCATATGCAAGAATTTTAAAATATTATTTACGAGAAAACAACCAAGTTCATAAGTCCATGAAATGAGTATAAGTGATTATGCATGATCACAAACTAAAAGGAGTTCAAATGCAATAGTTATATCAGAACAACGCTATGCTCATCTCATAATCATGGAATAAAGGCCCTAACCTCAATAAATTTCTTCATCTTGCTCGTAGACCATTCTTTCAAGTCAATCTCTTTTAATTCCATACCATGCCCATCACGATTATAACGCCTCCAAAACTAGTTTCATGTTTAAGTAGTCTTTTCGACATGTTTAAGCTTAGAAATGAAGTTGGTTGACCTTTAAAGTGATTGAGAATCGTTAGAAAGTGACTTGGCACATAGATGAGAGTTTTCGACATTAAAAATGAACAGTGCGTCACATTTTAGGGTCCCACACATTGGGACCCATGCCACGACTCAGAAAGACTCAAAAAGTTGAGAATCTGCAACCTAGCTTGGTGGTCTTCATGCCATGAAGCATCTTTAGAGCATTGGACTTTGTTTCATGAAGCAGATTTAGTACAGTGGCTTCCGTGCTATGAAGTAGTTTTAGTGGGTTTAGCTTCGTGGCACAATGTTGCATGTTCAAACGACTATTTTTTCTAACATCATTTTAAATGAGGGTACTTTGATCCCTTTACCTTCATAAAACCCCCTAGCATAATTTTTAAGTCCCTCATAACGTCAGTAATCAGAACTTGTCATGATACAAAATTCGGACCATGATGGAACCCATCACACCCATAATTTATGAGTCCCTCATAACGTCAGTATATAGTTGTTGGTCTATATAGCTAGCTGGGACCCAGGGGGACTCACAAGGTCCATATACTGTGTGATGCACACTACGATCCTAATAATATATAATATATGTGGCTGCACTCCGATCTCTGGTATATAATATATGTGGTGTGTACTCTAATTCCTGGTATGTTCTATGTACGACATGCACTCCGATCCCAATATTATATGTATATATGTGCAGGTGTGCACTCCGACCCCAATAATATATATATATATATATATATATATGATCCGATCCAAAAAAAAAAGTCTCGACTTGCCTTAAGGAAGCCCGACGAATCAAACCGAAGCTTTGTCCTTCTGAATATCCTTTGAATGATCTAAATCTATTCAAATATGAGTTCTAAGTGAGAAAACTAAGTTAACAATACCCATAATACCATCCTTTTATTTTAGGTTAAAAAATCCACCCAAAAGGTGATCCTGGGACCACAAGGGTTAATGGAAATATTATTTAAAAAATCACGTTACTCATAATTTAGGGAGTTCAAATCTGAAATCTCATTGAAAATTAGCTTGAAATGCAGATTGAACTCTTCAAATATCAAGTTTTATCTTTACTAGTAAAATTCCAAAATTTAAGGTTGAAAATATGGATTTGAAGCTAAAATCTTGGGGAATTTAGTGGGGAATGATGAAATCGAGCTCTACAAACATACCCATGGGTGAAATATTGAAAAATACCCTTTGATACACGAAAATCTGAGGTTTAAGCATTGAAAATAGAGTAAATGGGGTTGGGGTTTGGAATGGGATATTTGAATGTTGTTAGAGAAATTGGCCTATGTGTTTGTGGTCAAAGCTTCGCGTTCACGAGATCGACTAAGCTGGCCCATTGCAAGAGTGATGGTGCGGTCGTGTTCATGAGGCCTTAAACTGACACAACCCACACTCATCCTTCATCATAAACACAGCCCTTCCTCTGTGAATATGATGCATAAGGGCCTCTTTCCTCACAAATGCGAGGGTTCAGTTGTGAACGCGATAAAGGGAAAATTCTTGAACCACCAACAATAAAAGACAGCAAAACTCCAAGTACCAAACTCTTCGACAGACCCTTGGAATGCATTCAGAATACCATGAACACATTTTAACTATACTATTAGACCAAATTTGATATTTCAGACTTGACGGTGTAGTCAGAATTTTCAATGGAGGTTGTTAATATCGACAATTGACTAAAGTCAACCCGTAGGCCTAAATTCCCGATATCTCGTCTAAACACTTGAAACCACACCAAAAGCCCCAGGACCCAAACCAATCGCACTACTAACAAAAAATTGATGTTCCATAGAGTTAATGAAGCTGACAAAAGTCAACCACTCCAACTCTAACTCCTTCCAAAATAAAAAACTCACTTAAATCTCAACCAAATACCTCTGGAGTTGCGCCATCCACTCCTACAACCCATAAATACCAAAATCTAAAACACATAAAAATTTGAAAATCAAACTAAGAGTTGTTACATAATCCACCGCTAAAACGCATGTTCATCCTTCAACGTAGAGATAAGCAAAGTACCTAAACTGTTTAAAAGCTAAGAATATCTACTCCATATATCATACCCTATCTCTCATATAGCTCCCTCAACCAGGTGATGCTTTCACTTAACCTCACTGAACCAATACTCTTGGACCTCAATTTTCTAGTCTTGTCCATCCAAAATAGCTATAGGCTCCTTCTCAAAAGTCAGATTCTGATTCAAATCTCCCGAGTCCCATCGAATCACATGCAAATCATTCGAATGATATTTTTTTAATGTCAAGATATGAAAAAAAGGATGCACAGTTGAAAGATTCAGAGGTAAAACCAACACATAGGTTACCTTCCCAACCTTAATAAAAATCTCCAAAGGACCAATAAACCTCAAACTGATCTTACCCCTCTTCCCTAAAAGCATCACACCCTTTATGGGTTACACCTTCAGCAAAACTCGTTCACCTACCACAAATGCTAAATCACAAACCCTTCTATCAGCATAACTCTTTTGCCTACTCTGGGCCGCCAAAAGTTGATCCTTAAACACTCTCACGCTTTTCATAGAGTCCCTCAATAGATCTATATCCCAAGGTCTGACCTCAAACGAATCAAACCACTGAACTAGGGACTATATCTCCTCCCATAAAATGCCTCGAATGGTGCCATCTGAATATTGGAATGAATGATAGTTGTTGTTGTTGTAGGCGAACTCTTATAAGAGCAAGGACTGGTCTCAATGACCACCAAACTCCAAAGCACAAAACTAAAGTATATCCTCCAACACCTGAATATACACTTCAACTGACCATCGATCTAATGGTGAAAAGTCGTACTCATCTATAACTGAGTGCCCAACTTCCGTTGTATGGAACTCCAAAAGTTTGAAATTAACTGAGTACCTCTATCTGAAATAATAAAAATGGGAATGCCATGTAGTTAAACTATCTCAAGAATGTTGATCTTTGCGAACTTCTCTGCATTATAGTTCACCTTCACTGGAATAAAATGAGTTTATTGGGTCAATCTATCCACACTCACCCAAATGGAATCAAACTTCCCCAAAGTCTAGGGCTAAACAACCATGAAATCCATAGTAATACACTCCTACATCCACTCTAGAATCGGCATCCTCTTAATCAGACCACCCGCTCTCTGGGGTTCATATTTCACTTGCTGATAATTCCAATACTTGGCCACGAACTCCACTATATCCCTCTTCATCCTGCACCATCAATAGTGCCTCTTCAAGTGATGATACATCTTTATTGTACCCAGATAGATAGAATACCTCAAACTATGAACCTCATCTATGATCAACTTGGTCAAGTCACCCACTCTAAGAACACAAATCCAGATCTTAATCCGTAAAATATCCCCCAAGAGAAGAGGCACATCCTTAGCTTCACCCCTCAACACCTTATCCCGGATAATGCATAACTTTCCATCATTGAACTACCTATCTCGAATATGCTCCATCTATAATGACCGCGCCTCAACACAAGCAAAAACTAAACCCGACTCTGAGATATCAAGTCGCTTTAAACTATTAGCCAACCGCTGAACATCCATTGCTAAAGGCCTCTTCTCAGATACTAACATAGCATGACTACCCATACTCACCGCCTTCCTACTCAAGGCATCAACCACCACATTGGCTTTGCCCAGATAATAGAGAATGGGCATATCATAATCCTTTAATAGCTCCAACCTCCAACTCTTTCTCAAATTCAAATCCTTTTAATTGAAGATGTACTGAAGGTTGCGTTGATTAGTAAACACCTTACAATTGACTCCATAAAGATAATGCCTCCACAACTCCAACACTAACATAACTGTCGCCAACTCTAAGTCATGAGTAGGATAATTCTTCTCATAGGTCTTCAACCTCAAAGCATAGGAATTACAATGGGGCGGGGTGGGGCGAGGTGGGGTAGGTACAGGGTGTGTTTAAGGATATGCAGAGCGGGACGGGTTTAAGGTTGTGTGGGTCGGGTGCGGGTGTGGGGTGGGTTGAAGAAATGTTTATAAAAACCTAATGCAGGGTGGGGTGAATTGGGGGTCTATGTGTATTTATGTGAGTTTAAACCTAATTTTAACTTTTTACATGTTATAAGAGTTACAGGACACCCCTCGTGGGTGAGAATACACAATTATCATTCTAAGTTCTCTCGACCTTGGCTCAAGTCATCATTTCTCAAAGATAAAACATATATTTTATGTATCAACTTGTTAATTTTGATGTTTAAAATGATGGAATTTTTGCAGATGATAGCAGAAGCGAATTATAATGTGTAGTTCTTGAATTAGGCATACAACTTATGATAAAAATAAACTGAATTAGTTTGATCGATGTTGTTAAACGTGAAACAAAATTAATACAGTAGTAATTTTAATACCGCTTACAAAAAACCTAATACAGGTGCTTACATGCATAGTAGTTGACCTTTAAAAAATTTAAATACAAGTCATTATCTATTCAATTAATACAACTTAGCGAGAAAATGAAAAAAAATTATGATTTTATTTTTCGCATTAAACTCAATTAAAAATGAAAATATATATAAACTTATACGGTGGGTTTATGCGGGGCGGGGTGGGACGGGTCGAAAATTTAAAAAATTGCTATGCGGAGCGGGTTAAAATTTTTGCGGGTTAAGCTCAGCCTGGCCCGCACCCTCCATACCCCATTGTCATCCATATTGGGAAAACCTTAAAATTTAACTTGAAAAATCAAGATTTGAAGATGAATGTGTAAAAATGGTATAAGAAACTTACTTGGTGAAGAAATCTCAAAATTCCATCTTTGAGCCTCCCTAATTTGAGTTCCAAAGCTTCAAAATCGAGTTATGGTATTTGGGGGTGCAAAAAAAATAAATTAATATGACCAAGTAATTGCTCATCACCTACGCGATGTTAACCGACCAGGGCCCATCACATTTATGAAAGTCCGATCGCGTTGGCAATAAACAAACTCAGACCCGATCTGGGGCCCTTAAAAATCACCTTATCGATTGCGACCCACCCATTGTGATCACGATGCAGAAGGAATTCCTTTATTGTGATCATAACAGGGTCATTGCGAACGCAAATAAGGAGGGTGGTTTCACAAGCAACAACTAAGCCTATAAAAATCCTCCGAATAGATCCTTGAGATTCATTTGGAACCCCGTGAACACAAGCCAACCATACTAGTAGACTAAAATTGACATTCACTCAATAGAATTGTCGGATGCATCAACGGAGGTCGTTATCAAAGAGTGTTGAACAAAGTCAACTCTAAGCCAAATTTGCCAAGTTTTCAATCAATGACTCAAAATGCATCCGAATGCTTCGATATCAGAACCAACATCACTACTAACCCAAAAATAATATTTTAGAACTAACAAAAATAATGAAATTCGCATAAAATGTCTTAGTCTCTGAATGTTGACAAAAAAAAAATCCTATCCACTTCAAAATACTCCAAAAATAAAAAAAACTCGCATAATTAACAACCAAACACCTCAGGAACCAAGCCACCCACTCCTTCTAATAACCCTCACGGTGATTGCTTTAGTTTTTCTATGTTTTTTCCATTTTGTCTTTTCCTATAGTTATTTTATATCATTTAGTAGATGTAAGGATGGTTGGCACACTCCTCGGAGTGTTCGGGTATGATTTATCTGAGCTTGAAATTTTGAGTAGTCTTTAAACTGATATATTTAACTTTGGTCAAAATTTTACAATCCGAGTGTCAGATGATGATTCTGTCAGTTTCATTAGATATGAAATATTGTTTTTGGGTTAGTAGTATAGTTGATTTGAATTTCGAGATTATATTTTGAATTTTGAGTATTTAGATGAGAGACTAGTTTATTTGGCCTAAAAGGGTTTATGGGACTGTCACGACCCAAACCAGTCGTGAGTGGCACCCACACTAACTCTCGGTGGGAGAACCACCTAACCCCGAACATGCAAACACAACACTTAGCCAAAAGTAAGGCAAACTAGCTGTTTTTCATTAAATTAAGATAATGTTATCAAAAATCTAATGATAACCCTGCGGAAAATAATCAAATTCCTAAATAATCCCCTAGAATCTAAAAGTAATTGTACCAAAATACTACAAATATTAAAATAACGGATTCAACACAAAATGGGTAAAATGTATAAGTCCGAAACAATGGACCAGAAAGTGAATGAAGAACTCATGGCAGCCTGGAAGATGTAGCTCACCCTTGAGTTCGAATGCTATCCGGTCTACAGCCGAGGTCACGAAACAGTCTCCGAAATATGTTCTGTACTCAACAAAAGAAGAGCACGTATAGTATTAGTACACAAGAAATAATGGTATACTGGTAGGTCATCGACCAACCCAAAATTAGAAATATGAACACATAACCATAACTTAGTAAAGCAAGACAACCATGCAACCTCACTTCAAGTTCATAACACTTAACCTTATTCAACAACATTATGGAGCTAAGTTAGTACAAGTCAACATAGATAACAAGTCAAGTCAAGACCATGACTACTAATAAGACTCTAAGTCAACAACCATGACTCAAACAATTATATCAATCATGTCTCAATTACATAAGTAAATAGACAATATAGAGTTGCGCCAATTTTGCAATTAAATTCGTACTACTCAAAGGTCCATTCCAACAACCACTATGGCAACAATCATGAATCCCGCTTAACATAAAGAAACCAAACACAACAAGTACGCACATAAACTCGGTTCACTCAAGAAACTAATATAACAAGTCAAGACTTAAGCCTGGTTCACTCAAGGAACCAATATAACAAGTAAACACATAATCCACAGTTCACTCAAGGAACCGTCACACTCATTGTACCTTGTATGTACATGCTAAGGGTATTATGGTCGCCCACTAGCAATGACCGGCAGGGGACGAGCTGTTGTCCATGTAACAAAATCTCAGACATCAAGTGTCTACCAACCTTATATCACCAATCCTGGTGAAGATGTCCAAATACTGATACATCTCACAATAATGACAGATATCACAATAATCACAACCACAATGATAATAGAAACAACACTTGAAAAAATCCAACAAGTCATGCGATTAACACTTAGGATATCAAACAATCATTCACTTTCCTTGAATATGCATTATAACAAGCAATATGTATTCGTATTATTGTTTGTTTAGAGTGCTCTTTACTCATGACACTAGATCATTGGGATTGGAGTTGTATTTATTTTAGATATTGAGTTGTTTTATTATATTGGACTGACTTTAGTCTCGTATTTGATTACAATTTATCTTCTTTACATCTTTTATATCTCTTGTGTAGTTAGGCTTACCTACCACAGTTGGGTTGGGGTAGGTGTCATCATGATCTCGGCTTCTGGATCGTGAAAAATTTGTATCAGAGTATTAGTTCACCGATCACATAAATAAAAGAGCAAGATGTCTAATAGAGTCTCGCGGATCAATACATTGGTGTACGTATCTATCTTCAACAGTTGTGGGGCATTTTTAGGAAAACTTCTTTAATTTGATTCCTTGTCGTGCATGTTGATTATGCCCAGTATTCTAAACTTGCATCTCACTATTTATGCATAGATGGTGAGAACATGATCAGGAGTTATTGAGGATGTTGAGCCAGCACCCGTTATAGGAAAAGGGACAAGGCAGGGGTTATGGCCAAGAGTGAGGTAGGGGCTGGGTATGAAGAGTAGCTCCAACTAGAGGGAGAGCTTGAGTGGCATCTCCTGATATAAAGATTGATCACTTTGAGGTGGCTTATCAGCCAGAGGATATGGGACTAGCCCAGACTCCTTAAGGTTTTATCACTACTCCACTGATGCAGGACATTCTAATTTAGCTTTTAAGACATTTGAATGGCACCTCTCAGGTAGATATTCTATTGGGTACACCAGATGGTTCTCAGATGAGAGAGGGTGTTCGACCACTAGGGCAGGTTTTTATTCATGGTTTTCAGACTCTTAGGGCATAGCCAGTTGTTATTATGATGCCACGTGTTAAGGAGTTGCCTGCTAGACTTATTGTTTTGCTTGTAGTTCCTAGCCTAGTAATGTCTAGTGATGAGCAAAAGAGGTTTGAGAGATCTATAAGATTGGCCCCTCCAAAATTTAGTGGTGTTATTAGTGATGATACTTATGGGTTCTTGATCAGTTTTTCGAAAAGGTTGTATTACCTCGGTTCACTAGAGTCCCATGGTGTCGAATACACTACCTTCTAGTTGTCTGATGTGGCTAAGTAGTGGTGGAGATCTTTTGTCAGTTACAGACTAGTGGATTCCCGTTCTTTAACATGGACCTATTTTTAGATATTTTCCTTGAAAGGTTTATGCCTTTTAGCTTGAGGGACAAGCAGAGGGATGAGTTTGTTGATTTGGAGCAGGGCTCCATGACTATTGCTGAGTTTGAGTCTCATTTCTATGCCTTGTCTAGGTATGCCACAACTAGTATCACCATAGAGTCTAAGAGAATCAGAAAGTTTATTAAGAGTTTGAGTACTTTTATCAGTTGGTGACGGCTTAGTTAGTGACTTCAGGTGGCTCCTTTCAAAGTATTATGGGCCATGCCAAAAGGATTGAGACTATTCACCAAGGTGCTTAGAGTGGTTGTATTAAGAGGAGACGCTGATAGGGCAGTTTCATGGTCATTCATCCTGAGGTAAGGATTTCTCAGACCGAGGTTCTCATGGTTATCATGGCAGACCAATTCATGCAGCTTTACAGAGTTCAGATAGTGGTTTTATAGGTTCTGAGGCCTTGAGTGGTCAGAGATCAGTCATGCAAGCCAAGGTTCTCGTTATGTTTCATCAGGTTATAGAGGTTATTTTGGTTCTTCTAGTCCCTCACAACGTGATTCATCTAGTAGAGGATGTTTTGTGTTTGATGATTTTGGGCACTTGGCGAGGGATTATCCCCAGCATGAAATGGGTCCTCCTTAGTAGGGTTCTCATCTTCAGATTTGTCCGGTACCAGTGTCAGCAGTCAGAGGGGTAACATAGGGCATTAGAGGTAAATCTAGAGGTACCATAGGTAGAGCTGAAAGAGCTCATGGTAATGGATGAGGAGTTGCTCAGTCCGGCAATGGACGCGAGGAGTGTTATGCTTTTCTTGGAAGACCTGAGGTAGAGGATTCTAATATAGTGATTACAGGTATCATCCCAGTTTGTCATCATCCTATTTTAGTGTTGTTTGACCCTGGGTCTACATTTTCTTATGTTTCTACATATTTTGCTTCTGATATTAATGATACGTGTGAGCCCCTTGCAATACCCATTTGAGGCAATTTCTTACTGGAGGATTGGGTGTATCGATCATATGTAGTAACTCTTTCAGGGTGTGAGACTCGGGTAGACTTGATCATTCTTGATATGATTAAACTTTGATGTCATATTGGGTATGGATTGGTTGTCTCCATAGCATGTGGTTTTTGATTGTTATGCCAAGACCGTGACCTTAGCTATTCTGAGTGTGTCGAGGTTAGAATGGAAGGGTACTTTTAGTTTGTGTCCAAAAGAGTAATATCCTTTCTTTGTGCTCTTTGCACGGTAGAAAAGGGATGACTTTCTTACTTGGCCTATGTGCGCGATACCAGTGTTGATTCACCACCACCCTTAGATTCTGCGAGAGTTGTTAGAGAGTTCATGGACGTGTGTTCTATAGACTTACCTGGTGTTTCTCCAAATAGGGATATTGATTTTTCTATTGACGTAGAGCAGGGCATTAAACCCATTTCCATTCCTCCTTATAGGATAGCCCCGACTGAGTTTCAAGGAATTATAGGAGCAATTGCAGGATTTGTTGAGTAAGGGTTTCATTAGACCGAGTGTATCTCCTTGGGGTGCACCTGTTTTGTTTGCTTAGAAGAAAAATGAAGACATGCGTATATGTATTAATTATTGACGGTTTAACAAAGTGACTATCAAGAACAAGTATCCCCTTCCTCATATTGATGACTTGCTCGACCAATTTCAAGGTGCCTCAGTGTTTTCTAAGATCGACATAAGATCTGGTTACCATCAGTTGAAGATTAGAGCTTTGGATGTTCTGACGACGGCTTTTAGGATGCGGTATGGCCATTGTGTGTTCTTGGATATATCATTTGGGCTTACTAACGCATCAACAATATTTATAGAGTTGATGAATAGAGTATTAAAGTCTTATCTTATTTCTTTTATGATTGTGTTCATTAATGATATCTTGGTTTATTCCAAGAATGAGGCTGAGCATGTGAGGCATTTGAGGGTCGTACTTCATAAATTGAGAGATGAGTTGTTGTATGCCAAGTTCTACAAGTGTGAGTTTTGGTTGGATTATGTTTCTTTCTTGGGTCATGTGGTGACGAAGGATGGTATCATGATCGATTCCTCCAAGGTGGCAGCAATGCGTGATTGGGTTAGACCTACTTCTCCTATAGAGATTTAGAGTTTTATTGGGTTAGCGGGCTATTATCAATGGATTTTGCAAGGCTTCTCTTCCATTGTGGCTCCTTTGAATAAGTTGACTCAAAAAAAATATGTTTTCCAATCGTCGGACGATTGTTAGAGGAGCTTTCAAAAGCTCAAGGAGTTGTTGACTTTGGCTCTTATCTTGACTTTATCTAAGGAGGGTGTAGAATTTATTATGTTCTGCAATGCTTTGGGAGTGGACTTGGGTGGTGTGTTGATGCAGAAGGGTAGGATGATAGCCTATGCATCTTGATAGTTGAAGGTCCATGAGATAAACTATCCTACCCATGATTTAGAGTTAGTCGCGGTTGTGTTTATATTAAAATTGTGGTGTCACTATTTTCATAGGGTTCCTTATGAGATTTTCTTAGAGACTCGTAGACTTTAGTACTTCTTCACTCAGTGAGATCTTAATATGAGACAGCGTAGGTGGTTGGAGTTGCTTAAGGATTATGATCTCAATATTCTTTATCATCCGGGCAAGGCTAATATGGTAGCAGATGCCTTGAGTCAGAATGCGGCGAGTATAGGGAGTTTGGCTTATCTATTGGCCGAGGAGCAGCCTTTAACCTTACAAATTTAGTCTTTGGCTAACCAATTGATTTGACTTGATATTTCAGTATATGGGCGTGTTTTGGCATATGTTGAGGCTAGATCCTCATTGGTGGAGCAAATTCGAGCTCAACAGTTTGATCGTGATAGGTTGAGAGTGATTCATGATAAAGTGTTGAATGGTGAGGCGAAGGCAACATCTCTTGACCTTGAGGGGGTGTTGAGGTTTAGTGGTTGTTTCTATGCCAAGTGTTTGTGATTGGATAAGACTGATCTTTGAGGAGGCTCATTGTTTGAGGTATTCTATTCATCCAGGAGCAGCTAAAATGTACAATGACTTTAAGCAACACTATTAGTGGTATGGGAACAAGAAAGACATTGTAGAGCAGTGTTCACATGATGCGAGCGCATCAGCGCATAATGCGCCGATGCGATGCGATGCGAACCCTTGACGCATCGAGTTATGGATGCGAGGCCATCTGACTGAATCGGGCGCATTACCCTCTGTTGCGTGATGCGATGCGATGCGTGATGCGAGCGCATCAGCTCGCATCATGTTGTTTTTTTAATGGGGCTATTTTTAAATAAAAAAAGAGTCGGGTTTATTTTTTTAAGTGAGAAAGAGACGCACATTAGTACTACAATATTTTAGGGTTAGCGACACCACTGCAGCTGCTGCGACTTCTCTTCTTCTTCACTGAAGCTGCGACATCACTGCAGCTGCTGCGACATCACTGAGCTGCTGCGACATCACTGCAGCTGCTGCGACAACTCTGTTTTTCTGCTGCTCTGTTAAGGTAATATTTCTTCTTCTTCTTTCTTCTTTCTTCTTCCTTCTTCCTCCTCTGTTTTGCTGCTTTGTTTCTGTTCTTCCTTTTTTTTTTCACTTCTGTTCTTCTTCCTTCTTCTTTACTGTTCAACTCTATTTTTTTTTTAACTGATGCTCTGTTTTCTTCCTTCTTCTTCCTCTTTCTTTTTCTCTGTTTTCCTCAATTTCTTCCCTCTGTTTTCTTCTGCCGTTTCTTTCTCTTTTCTTTTTGTTGAGACTTTTGTTTGATTTGTTTCTTATGCTTTATTTAAACGTTTGCTTATATATATTGTCTTTATTGTTGGTTATATAGTTATTGTGGTCTTTTCACTAATGTTTTACTGTTTGGATGCTCTATTAGGTCTTTTTTCTTTTTAAATTGCACTTCACTTCAATGATGCGGTCGCATCGCTTCACGCATCGCTTAATGCGTGATGCGAACCCTTGTCGCATTTTTTCGCATCACGCATCCCTGAACACTGTTGTAGAGTTTATGTCCAAGTGTTTGAATTGTCAACAAGTGAGGTATGAGTATCAGCAACCAGGGGGTACGATGCAGAGGATGCCTATCCCAGAGTGGAAATGGGAGAGGATTACTATGTACTTTGTGGTTGGTCTACCCTCGACTTTGGGAAAGTTTGATTCCATTTAGGTGATTATGGATAGGTTGACTAAATTGGCGCACTTTATACCTATGAAGGTGAATTATAATGCAGAGAAGTTGGCCAAGATCTACATTTAAGAGATTGTTCGGTTGCATGGTATACCTATCTCCATTATTTCTGATAGAGGTACACAACTTACCTCAAATTTTTTGAGTATTATGCAGAGTGAGTTGGGTACTCAGCTTGAGACCAGCATGAAATTTCACCCTCACATGGATGGCCAGTCAGAGCGAACCATTCAGGTGTTAGAGTATTTGCTTCGAGCATGTGTTATGAATTTTAGTGGTCATTGAACCAGTTTTTTCCCTTAGCAAAGTTCGCCTACGACAACAGTTACCATTCAAACATTCAGATGGCTCCTTTTGAGGCTTTATATGGGAGGAGGTGTAGATCCCCGTGGGATGGTTTGATTCTTTCGCGGTTAGTCCCTGGAGCACTAATTTGGTAAGGGACTCGATGGATAGAGTGAGATTGATTCAACAGAGGCTTGTGGCTTCCCAGAGTAGAGAGAAGAGTCATTTTAATCGACGTGTTCGTGATGAGGCATTCATGCTTGGTAAGAGAATTTTTTTGAAAGTATCACCCATAAAGTGTGTAAGGAGATTTGGGAAGAAAGTGAAGCTTAGTCTAAGATTTATTGGACCTTTTGAGATTTTTGAAAAGGTTGGAGATGTGGTCTATAGGTTGGCTCTACCTCTGAACTTGTCAGCAGTTCATCCAGTATTCTATATTTTGATATGGAAGCAATATTGTCCTGATGATTTTCATATGATCCGATGGGATTCAGTTGCATTAGACTGTGATTTGTCCTTTAAGGAAGAGTCTATTGCTATTTTGGATAGGCAGACTAGAAAGTTGAGATCCAAGGATATTGATTTTGTAAGAGTTCAGTAGAGACATCACCCGATTGGGGAGGCTACATGGGAGGTTGAGTCTGATATGTATAGTAGATACCCCCAGTTTTTTACCGATTCAAGTACTTTCCTTATTTTTCGTTCGAGGAAGAACCCGTATTTTAGTGGTGGATAATGTAATAATCCTTATGGTGATTTTAGCTTTTTTTTTGTTTTTTTTTAACTATTTTGTCCTTCCCCATAATTGTTTTAAATCATTTATGCATTGTGGGGATGGTTGGCACGGTATCCAAAGGGTTTTAAATTGATTTATGTGAGTTTAAGATTTTGAGTAGCCTTCAAAGTGATATATTTGACATTGGCCAACATTTTGTGATCTGAGCATTGAATGGAGATTCTGTTAGTTCTATTAGATTTGGAATGTCGTTTTTGGGTTAGCATCTTGGTTGGTTCGGATTCTGAGATTATATTTTGAGTTTTGAGTATTTAGACGAGAAACTAATTTATTTGACCTGAAGGGGTTCCTAGGGTGTAATATGATGATAACAACCTCTTTTGGGTAATCTGATGGTTCCATTGAGTCTAGAATGTCAAAATTAGCATGCATTATTGGGTTATTTCTGTGGGGTTTTGAGCAAATTCTTAGGGTTCAATCGGGATAATTTCTTATCCAAGATCACTGCTGGTGCATAGTTCTGGTGCACTAGGTATTTTACTTATCGCAATTGCGTGGAGAGGAGTTGCAATCACGAAGAGTCGGGTTGTTGTTCATCGCATGTTATTTCTCCACGATCGCGTGGTCCAGGCCGGGTCTTTGTCATGATTGCGTGGATCTCTCTACCACAATTGCGATGACCAATTTTGGTAATCGGTCAACATTGACCTCGCAATCGCGTCGGCTGGGTCATGATTGGAAGGTACTATTCACAAAACAGTATAAATACCTCATTTTCGTGATTCCAACTCTATTTTCACCATTTTGGAACTTTGGGACCTCGGGATAGGCGATTTCAAAAAAGGTTTTTCTTAAAACTTGTTTGGATAAACTTCTAAACCTAATTTCTATCATTACTCATTGATTTTATTGCTTAAACACCTTAAAAACTTGGATTTTAAACTTGAGATTTCAGTTTTTTTTACCCGGTAAAGTGAAAATGAGTTTTTCAATGATTTCAAGCACAATTTTAACTTTTTTTATGGGTTTTCATATTCAGAACTCTTAAAGTATGGGTAACATGATTCTTTATTAAAATTCCAATTTTACCCTTTTATTTTTTGGGTCAATTTTTGAGGTGATTTTTGGACCTGAAACCAAAGTATGCCAATATGGGTATCGATAAACTCCTAATCGCATATAGAATCCATATTTGATAGATTGGGAGAGTTTTGAAGCCGCTTGGAAGGGGAAGACTTCTTGTTGAGGGGTCCAAGCACGTGTTTTGACTTTCGATATAGGTTATGGCTTAACTTTCTTCAGACCAGATTAGGTAGATAACTATTAATATAAAGTATGTAATGGGTTGGGGATTTTATCATGGTATTTATAGTTGGAGAACATTATTTTATTATGTTTTCCGTGTGGGGGCTTGTGTGAATTTTATTATTGACTTGAGAGATTATTATCACTGAGATACCCGTGCAGGGGCTGATATTGGTCTTGTTTGAGAATTATTTGTTCTTTATCAATATTGTGATGCCTGTGTGGAGGCTTGGATTGGTATTAATGATGTCTTACATGATTCTTTACTATTGTGTTGTCATGAAATGGCTTGTATCATGATCTATTGAGCGTTGAGGTGACTTGAGCTCATTTATACCATTGTCGAGTTATTTTATTGTATGTTTTGAGCTGGTTATGAGCATGCATACTCATTCATTTGTCCATATTCATGGAACTGGTACCACTGAGATATACTGATTTTGAAAGATATGAGACACTCTATAAAATGCCTTAACTGAAGAATGTGCTGGTAAGGTTGATTAATGAGATTGTGATAGTATATGAGTTGCGAACCTCCTATGGGTCCTCTCCTGGAAGCTTATGCTCGAAAGATGTATACGAGGTGAACATTTGAGAATTTCTCACATATTATTGTATCATTGCATCTCTTTATACGTGTTTGTTATGTATTTTGTATTGTTGATTAGTCCTTATACTATTATTGTGATTACATTACTTATATTGTTGGGAGTCGTACGAATTGAGCCGCTGTTGGAAATTTTTCTGTATACAGGTGGGAGCGTTGCTCATAGTTTCCTTTATATTTTTAGTTGTCTACTACTTAGCTTGGTCAGCCTATGATATCTACTGAATACAAGTGGATCGTACTCCCTCTTACTTTTATACTCTTTTCGTGCATATTCTAGTTTGAGTGTCATCCACAAATCGTGATTGTCCGTGCAGCTTTGAGTCTTTTCGAAGTCAGGGTAAGCTCCCCGTTCAGAGTTTATACCCGTCTTTATTCAATTTTTATGTCTTTATTTCTTTTTAGAGACAAATGACTATGTATTCGTATTGATGTTGGTTTAGATTGTTCTTTACTCATGACACTAGATCTTTGAAATTGGAGTTGTCTTTATTTCAAATATTGAGTTGTTTTATTATATTGGCCTGACTTAATCCTAAAGTCTCGTATTTGATTATTGTTTATCTTCTTTTCATCTTTCATATCTCTTGTGGAGTTAGGCTTACCTACCAAGGTTGAGTCGGGGTAGGTATCATCATGACCTCGGATTCTGAACCGTGACACTTTCGCAACCCACAAACAACATAATACAACTACGGGGAGGATAAAATTGCTAAAACATGCAAAAATCTAGAAATCACTATACAAGTTGTTGCATTGCACAATAATTTTATCTATCTGCATTTGCATGTTATCCATCTTCTTGCTAGCTATCCTGAGAAAGAAAGAATGCTTGCTATAAATGAAAACTTATTACTCTTGTTACTATTATGTTCGCTATAACTATATTTGACGTCCTCCTTATTTTATCATTTCAGGTGGTAATCTATGAAGTTTAGAGATTTGGCATATGGAAGAGTTTATTGTGATCAAGAGTTAGAGAAATGTATAAGCTAATTTCTATTTTGTATTATGGATATTTAATGAAACTGATTGTTTGACTCAAAGCAAGCATAACTTTTGGAATCAGATGACGTAATTTTTTACCCTTTATGTTGTTGCCATTGAGATAATAAATTAATAGTTGTTTTTGTTTATTGTGATTTTAATGAACCATGATATTTTTAATATTAACATTTGCCAATTTGTGGGCAGTTTTATGCGCCAATAAGGTGTTTTATTAATGGCAATGCAAGATGCAAATTCTATGTGGTTTTAGTGGCATTGTTATTGCCTCTAAATAAAGTTTACTAAAACTAAGATCTTTAAGAGGCAAAGTTGACTAAATCTTTACCGGCAATTTTATTAATTGTCCCTATAACTTTTAGCGACATTAGATCTAATGACAATTAACTATAATTTGCAGGAAAAACTTTAACGGCAATTTCAACAATCGGTATTGCCGCTAAAGTGCTTATCTGTCACCACTAAAAATCTTTATTGTTGTAGTTAATCGTACATCAACGATTAAAATCGAGTTGGATCGTTGTGTGTAAATTTAAAAATGTTATAAATAACTTTCAATTATGTATTTATCAGGGAAAAAAAAAAAAGCATACAATATATCGTATAGCAATGAATAATTCCATTTAATTTACTTTAAAAAAAATTAAATAAAGAAAAAACACAACATGCATATATCTTTTGCATGAGATTAAAATAAATCACCTAATTAAATTAACATTTCAGGTGATTTCAAAATTTTTAAATATTATATCATCTATAAATTATATTATCATTCAAAACTGTTTTATTTTATTTTCAAATAAATACCAACGAAATATTTTTAAAAAATAATTACAATTTTGTATATGTAAAATTGATATTCTCTCCATTCCTTTTTATTTGCTCCATTTGAGTTGGGCGCACCCCTTAATAAACCCCTTACTCCTATAAAATTAAAAGTAACTTTACTAATATATCACTAATTAAGTAGGCATGGATTAAATAAATACAATGAAAAGGAAAGATTAATTAATGGTCTTGGTAATTTGAACAAGGGTGTAATAGGAAGATTTTGTTCAAACTACTATTGACAACGATTTGTCATTACTGAGTCGTTGTCACTGGGAAAAAAAATATTCAGGACTTTTTGCTAAACACTCAGGATGGGTCACCCAATAAGTCATTTGCCACTGACCACGACTCATTCTCTTATTCGTTATATGAAGTTTTTCACTGGTTTCTGCTCTAGGTATGAGATATGATCTTAGAGATTTTGGGGTGTTACAATTAATCAAACACTTCCTATAATATTTTTAAAAATTTTTTTTGCTAAAATGAACAAATAAATGAAACATCTATTTTTAATTTAGCGGCAATTAAAATGAAACAACGGGAGTAATAAATAAGAGTATGATAGTCCAAATATATAATTTCTTAAGCGGTATGTAAATAAAAAATGTGACAAATAAAATAATCGGGAGGAAGTAATTACCTTACAATAGTTCTAACATTATTGCATAGATAAGAAATGTACATCTAAAGCGAGATTAAGACGTGTACCGTTGAACTATTTTGTTAATTTTGGTTTATGCATTTTATAGTTGTTGTCTTAGAGCTTGTAATTTGTGTAAATTTTATGCATGAAGATAGTGTAGAACAAATAAAAATAAGAGAAAGAAAAAATAATTCGAGGAGCATTTTCTTATTGGTTAAACCAAAAATCGAATCGTTGAAGACCAAAAATCGATTAACCGAAAGTTGATAATGAATATCTTATTGGTTTGGTTATTAATTTAGCATATTTGTAAACCAAACTGTAAAGACCTGTTTTATGAAAACTTACTTTTTTCATGTTTTGACCATTCTGCCCTTCCCCGCAGTTTCAACATGTTGGTTTTGGAGTGTGGGGATGGCTAACACAGTTTTTGATGCAATCGGGAGTAACTTGAGCGAGTTTGAGGTTGTTTTGAGGCTTTATGAGCCAATAATTGACTTCGATCAATATTTCATGTTTCGAGACTCGGATGATGATTTGTATTGCGCTAGCAGATTCGGAATATCAAATTTGTAATAGTAGCAAGGTTGGTTTGGGTTCGAGACCTTTTTATCTCATTTCGACTCTTTATTTGAAAAATAGTAAAAAAAGGGTTTTGGGTTAATTTATTAAAAAAAATCTTTCTTCAAAAATTTGATGTCGTCATTGAGTCCGAAACGTCTAATTTAGCCTAGTAGCATGTATAATTTACTTTTGTCGGATCCCGAAAGAATTTCGAGGGCCCGTTCGGAGATTTTTGACACCATGCAAATTCAGCCCTTTTGTTGATATCAGGTGCAGGGTATTTCCTTCTTCGCGAACGCGAGTCTTCGACCTAGAATGCAGATAAGGATAATTTCCTTCATCGCGATCGCGAGGAGGGAGCCGCGATCGCGAAGAATAAATAGGGTCAGGTCCGTGCTTTGCGAATGCGAATGCCATTTTAATGGCCGGTCAGTGTTGACCCTCGCGAACGTGAAGAGTTGACCGCGTTCGCGAGATACTATTCACTTATCAGTATAAAATTCTCATTTTTGTGATTTTACTCTATTTTTAGACCTCCAAGCTTCGAGAAAGGCGATTTTCACGAGTTTCTTCATCGAGTTTCGTATGGGTGACTTCTAAATTCTTAATCCCACTATTTCCCATTGATTTTATCTTCGAAATCACCTTTTAATCATGATTTTGAAATTTATTTTTGGAATTTTTACTAATAAAGCTTGAAAATGATTTTTCTTCGACTTAGACCTGGTTTTAAGCTCATTTTCACTTGGATTTTCTTCCACAGGCTCCTATAACCCTGGAGAATGTATTTCTAAATAAAAATTCTAATTTTACCCATTTTTCTAGTCCATTTTGGACCCGACTTAAATATGAGAAATATGGATATTGTTGGCTTTCTTTTAACGCGTAGATGCTATATTTGTATGTTTTAGTTGATTCCAAGGCTGTTCAAAAGCGGAAGGTTGTTCAAAAGGGAAGGCTCTGTGTTGAAAAACTTTAGGCTCGAATTGCATTGTTTTGAGGTAGGTTATGGCTTAACTTCTTTCAGATTGAGCAGCGTAGTTAATAAATAAGTAAAGCATGCTATGTGTTGGAAAAAATAACTATGAGTCTTATATTTCGAGATTATTATTATTGGTATATGCCCGTGTGGGAGTATATAGTCGGTGGTTGTCAACTTGTGATATCTGATATTGCATATTGCCCGAGTGGGGGCCTTATTTGACATCATTGGCTTTATTTGTGCATTTATATGCATAATTTTAGATATGATGCCCGTACGGGGGCTTAAATTGTTATTATATGACTTATTGAGCATTGATTGTCTTTATCATGATAGAAAAACCCGAGTTAGGGGTTAAAATAATATTAATGATGTCTTACATGCATATTTATTCTGATGGTGCCTAATTAGAGTTGATAGTTATGAATTGTGGACATATTGGTTAATTCTAGGCTCACTTATATACATTTATTGAAATGATTGGATATCTTCATACTGATTTGGTTGTGAACATTACATCCTCATTCCATATATACATTCATGAGATGCTGGTACCATTGTGAAACATTGTTTTGAAATAAAATGAGACATTTTTATAAAACCCTCTCCATGAAAATAAGTCAGAGAGGTAGGTTGTGATTGAGATATGAGTTATAGTATACGAGCTACAAACCCCCCATGGGTACTATTATGGAGCTGCGAGCTCGGTAGGTGTATATAGAAAGTCATGTGATGACTTTCACTGTTCCACCCCATCATCATCATTGCATTGCATTGCATTTGCATCTTTTATGATTCATTTAGATTTTTTGCTTGACTTGTGTTTAGTTTTCGTATATTTTTTGTGTATGTCTATGTTGTTTAAATTCTGTATTATATTTGAACTGTTAGTAGAGACGGTGTGAGCTACCATTTGGGAAATTTTCTGTTTACAGGTGATGCGCTCATAGCTTTCTTTACTTATATTATTGTCCACTTTGCTCAGTCAGTCTATGATTCCTGCTAACTACATGGGACCATACTCACCCCTACTATGCCCTTTTGGTGTAGATCCAGGTCTGAGTACGATACACGATGGTTGAGTTCGTGCGTGATTGAGTGGATCTTTGAGGCACTAATATGCTCTAGAGTTCGGGGTAAATTGTCATACCTCATCTTGTTTCATTTATTCTTTACTTATTTTCATAAATGGAGATGTATTTTAGTATTTTTGGGTTGTATTAGATGGTCTTGACTTATTTTTAGAGATTGAGAAGTCTCGCCTTAGCTATGCTATTGTTGATTTCGATTTTACTTTATCAGTTTGGGTGATTGGCTTACTTGTCAAGGCTAAGCCGCGACAAGTGCCATCATGACCTAGTTTTTGGGTCGTGACAAATTGGTATTAGAGCATCAGGTTCACCAATCTTATAAGTGTAAGAGCAGGATGTCTAGTAGAGTCTCGCGGATCGGTACATAGACGTCAATATCTATATTCGAGAGGCTATAAGATGTCTTTAGGAAAAACTTCTCTAATTTGATTCCTTATCGTGCGGGTTGTTCATACCCAATGTTCTAAACTTGTATTCCACTCATTTATGCACAGATAGTGAGGACTAGGTCCAAAGATGTTAGAGATGTTGAGTCGGCACCCGATATGGGAGCCTAAGTTTGAGGATAAGGTAGGGGCTGTGGATGGCCCAGAGGTAGAAGACGGGCATGAGGAGCTGCCCAGTCAGAGGATGTACTAAAGAGGCCTCTCCCGAGCCCGAGGTTGAATATAGTAGATATGATTATCAGAAAGAGGGTGCAGGGCCAACTCAGGTCCCACAAGGTTCAGTTGACACCCCAATGCTTTAGAATTTATTGATTTGCCTTCTGAGTCAATTGGATGGTGTTCCTTTGAGTGTACCCGGTGTTTCTTAGACTTTGAGTGGAGTTCCACCATCTGTACCGACATTTGCTTATGGCATTCTTGCTTCTGGGGTATAACCATCATCTATGGTACCCCCACATACAGACGTTTTGCCTACCAGACTTATTATTTCTACTGTTACTTCGGGTACATTGATTTCTTCTGATGATTAGAAGAGGTTCGAGAGGTTTATTCGCTTGGGTCCACCCAAGTTTAGTGGTGTTATTGGCAAGGATGCCTATGAGTTTCTGATTAATTGTTGTGAGAAGTTACATAATCTTGGATCCCTTGAGTCTCATGGAGTTGCTTATACTACTTATCAGTTGATGGATGTGGCTAGGGATTGGTGAAGGTCACTTGCTAGTTGTAGAACTTTGGGTTCGCCTTCTATGACTTGGACTCAGTTTTTCGAGGCATTCTTAGAGAGGTTTGTGCCTTATAGCTTGAGAGATCAGATGAGGGATGAATTTGATCATTTGGAGCAGGGCTCCAAGTCTATTGCTGAGTATGAGGCGCATTTCAATTCTCTATCCAGATATTCAACCAATAGTATCTCCACCGAGTCTGAGAGGATTTGAAAGTTTATGAAGGGGTTAGATGGATCATATCAGTTGGCTACAACCCAGATGGTAGTTTCAGGAGCCTTTTTGCAGAGTATTATCGAGCATGCCAAGATGACAAGAGTCTATTATCTAAGCTACTCAGGGAGGCACTAAGAAGGTGCATTGTCAGGGTGAGTTTAGTGGACACGCCTATCGAGGTAGAGACTTCTCTGGTCGAGGTTCCAGTGGTTATCATGGTAGGCCAGTTCAGGCTGCGTTGCAGGGATCAGGTGGGAGACTTTCAGGTTCTGTGGCTTCTGGTAGACAGGTATCAAGTCTTGCAAGTAGAGGTTCTAGGTTCGGTTCTTCGGGCCAAGGTGATCTTTCTGGTTCATCCGCACCTCCTCAGATTGAATCGAGCCATAGAGGATGTTTTGTTTGTGACAAGTTTGGCCATGTGGCTAAGGATTTCCCTCGACGTGTGTTTGGACCTCCTCAACAGGGATTTCAGATTCAGTTTTGCCCTAATCCTATATCCGCAGTCAGAGGTGGTTCACAAAGTGGTAGGGGTGGTGCTAAAAGTGCTCGAGGTAGAGGTAGGAGAGCTCGTGGTAGTAGTCGTGGGGTTGCTCAGTCCAAGAGCGAACATGGACAGAGCTATGCTGTACCTGAGAGACCTAAGGCGGAGGCCTCTAATACAGTCATTACATGTATCGTCCCAATTTGCTACAGATCTGTTTCCGTGTTATTTTACCCTAGATTTATATTCTCCTATGTTTCTACATATTTTACTTCTAGTTTTGATATTGTATGTGAGCCCCTTGCTATGCCTCTTCATGTATCTAGGAGATTCTTTAGTGGTTGATCAGGTGTATCAATCTTGTGTGGTTACCTTTGCGGGGCATGATACTTGGGTAGATTTGATCCTCCTAGATATGGTTGACTTTGAATATTATCTTGGGTATGGACTGGTAAGCTCCCTATCATGCTATTTTGGACTGTTATGCCAAGACCGTGACCTTAGCTACGTCGAGTGTGCCAAGGTTAGCTTGGAAGGGTACCCTTAATTCATGTCCGAAGGGAGTCATATCATTTCTACGTGCTCATCGCATGGTAGAAAGGGGTTGTTTGTCTTATTTGGCTTATGTTTGTGATACTAGTGTTGGCTCAGTGCCTCCTATGGATTCTATTCGGGTTGTTCACGAGTTCAGGATTGTGTTTTCTATGGATTTACCTGGTATGCCTTGGGATCGTGATATTGATTTTGCTATTGATGTGGAGCCGAGCTCCAAGCCTATTTTTATTTCTCCTTATAGGATGGCCCCAGCTGAGTTGAAGGAACTAAAGGAGCAATTGCAAGATTTGTTGAGTAAAGGTTTCATTATACCTAGTATATTTCCTTGGGGTGCGCCTGTGTATTGATAATTGATAGTTAAACAAGGTGACAGTTAAGAACAAGTATCCTCTTCCTCACATTAATAATTTGTTTGACCAGCTTCAGGGTGCTTCCGTGTTTTCTAAGATTGATTTGAGGTTCGGGTATCACCAGTTAAGGATCGGTCATTATGAGTTCTTGGTCATGTCACTTGGATTGACTAATGCCCCTGCAATGTTCATGGAGTTGATAAACCGGGTGTTTCTGTTGTATCTCAACTCTTTTATGATTGTATTTATAGATGACATCTTGGTTTATTCCAAGAGTAAGGCCGATCATGTGAGACACTTGAGAACTGTACTTCAGAGATTGTATGTTGATAAGTTGTATGCTAAGTTCTCCAAGTGTGAGTTTTGGTTGGATTCTATCTCTTTCTTGGGTCATGTGGTGACCAAGGATAGTATTATGGTCGATCCGGTCAAGATTACGGCATTTCGTGATTGGACTAGGTCCACTAGCCCTACGGAGATTCAGAGTTTTGCTTGCTTGGCAAGTTACTATCGGCATTTTGTTGAGGGTTTCTCTTCTATTGCGGCTTCTTTGACCAAATTGACTCAGAAGAATATTACCTTTGAGTGGTTGGAAGCGTGTGAGAAAAGCTTCCAAAAGCTCAAAGAGTTGTTGGCTTCGCCTCCTATCTTGACTTTTCCCAAGGAAGGCGTGGACTTTCCCGTGTTTTGTGATGCTTTCGGTGTTGGTTTGGGTGCAGCGTTGATACAGAAGGGTAAGGTGATTGCTTATGCTTCTCATCAGTTGAAGCCCCACAAGAGGAATTACCCTACCCATGACTTGGAATTGGTCGCAGTTGTGTTTGTGTTGACATTGTGGAGGCACTACTCGTATGGAGTTCATTGTGAGATTTTCTCGGAACATCATAGTCTTCAATACTTTTTCACCCAGTGAAAGCTTAATATGAGACAGCGGCGTTGACTTGAGTTGCTTAAGGATTATGACATTACTATTCTATATCATCCGGGTAAGGCTAACGTGGTTGCGGATGCCTTGAGTCAGAAGTCGACTAGTATGGAGAGTTTAGCTCATCTCTTGACTCAGGAGTAGCTTTAGCCTTAGAGGTTCAGTCTTTAGCTAACCAGATGATTAGGCTTGATTTTTCGGCATCTGGACGTGTTTTAGCCTTTGTTGATGTTATATCGTCTTTGATGGAGCATATTCGAGCTTGCCAGTTTAACAATAATGGTGTTGTACCCCATTTTAACACGGGTCAAACCGAGGTACAACATATTGAAAACCTCTAAGTAAATTAAGGGAGTAGCCACCTAATGAGTCCTATGGTTAATTAGGACACCTATTATAAACTAACTGATTAAAACAAATAAAGACTTCACTTTAAGGTCTATTTAGCTTAAGTGATTCTAGGTAAGAGTTCTAATTACCCTAAACAGAAGGGGTTAGGCATCCTAAAGGATCCGCTAACTAAAGTTAACTGGCCAAACTTAGGAAAAAGATTTAAAAAGAAGAAAAAACATAGCATTTATATGATTAAAAAGCTCATTATAAGTATCTTAAAAGAATATAATATGTAACAAAATAAATTGATTTCAAATTTCACTGTATTGATAATAGTTTATACGAAAGCAGTGATTTAGATAAATAGCTATGTAATACTTATAATATAAATTAATGAAAGCAGCCATTTGGACAATTAATTGTGAAAAACTGGTTTACATGAATTTGGTCTTAAAAATCAGGAGGTAACTGTCCAAATCTCTTTGAATCATTTTATATAAATTAATTCAATTATTTTTATTTATTTGGAAAAAAATCAAAACAAACCCCAAAAAATGAACTAAAATAAATTGTTTGAAAATAACGTTATTGGTAATATAATACCTATGTAGAAAGTAAATTGCGTACAAGTTAGGTGAAATAATATTATGGCATGCTTGAATTTTTCAAATAAACTAATAGTAAGTAAAAAGAATCGTCTCATAATCTTCATTTTAACAAAAGGTTTTCAAAGGTCAAAATGTCGATTGCCAACAAATGTTTTGCTTTTCGAAAATAAAAAGAAATTTATTTGGCTGTATTAAAACTCTAAAAAAAAAAAAACAAGAATTGCATGCATTCTCGTTTTTTAAAACCTGGCTAGTTTTGAACTAAAATATATGCTATTAAACTCTAAAGGGTGTGCCCTTGCCCACGAAATTCTACCCTTTCCACGATATAGTCCATACATCTAAGTCGAGGAATTACGCTAAATTCAATATCAAAAATGGGTGGGGAGCAAAACAACTAAATTCGCTATCATATTTAAAGATTTACACTAATTCAAGTAAGAGCATACAAAGCACAAATTCCAAATAATAATGTGCGAAATATTAAATGAAAACAACAACAAGTATATTCAAAGAAGAATAAAGCTTGAAAGAGGGAAAGAGGCACTAGACTGAAATACGGGATCACGTAATGCCACTATTAATCGCTTCTCTGATTTGGACAGAGATGGAGTCGAGACATGAGACACCAAGCGCGCTCCCGAGTGAACATGTGAAATAAGAAAGAAAAGGATTAGGAAAGAAATTTTTAACAAGCAATACATGTAAAATTAAGCGCGTCAAACTACGAAAAACACACAAAGCTCATAAATTTTAAGCTAAAGCAAGATAATTACACTTTGTTTGGATGATGGTTTCCCATGGTATGGTATGGTATAGTTACTAAGAGAACCATGTTTGTTTTGATTGTTTTTTAATATGTATGGTAAGGTTTGATTTCATGGTTTGGTAACCATGGAAACCCCCACTTTATGGAACCACCGATTTGGTGGTATCCCATGGTTTCCTTATTTCTTTTTCCAATTATGCCCTTAATATTATATAATCTCATTTTACCTTTTACCTTATATTATTTTACTCCACCCCCACCAGCCCCTACCAGCCCACCCACCCACCCACCCCCTCCCCCAGCCCACCCAGCCCCCCACCTCCCCTCAAAAAAGAATTCTTTTATTTTATTTTAAATTTATTTTTTTAGAAAATTTCAAAAAAAAAAAAAAATCTTATCCCACTCCCTACCCCAACGCCACCTCCAAAAAAAATTAAAATTTATTTTTTAAAAAAAATTTCAAACCTTTTTTCTTACCCCACCCTCACCCCCTACCCCAACCTCCACCACCTACCAACCCCCCCTCCCCCAACCAATTTTTTTTATTCTTAAATTTGTTTTTTAAAAAGTATTAAAAAAAATTTCCTTCCCCACCCTCACCCCCTACCCTCCATATCAAAAAAAATTTCTTACCCCCACTCCTCTTATCTTATTCGTTCTTATTATTTTGCATTAAATATATTTTTATTGATTTTGTTAGAATTTACATGAATTTAGCAACTTCATATATTTACATAACATAATTTGTGATAAGTTAGCAGGAAGAAAATTATCTTAAATTATTTTAATAACAATTATTAATAAATTTAACATTTATAATAATTAAGGACATCTTAGTAAACTTACCAGTTACGATACAGTACCATACCGTCAAACCAAACAATAAAACTGTTATTTAACAGCAGCAAACAATACAGTCCATTCAAACATTATATTGTACTATACTGTACAGTACAATATCATACCATACCATACAGTACCGTACATTATGAAACCATGAAAAAACATCATCCAAGCAGAGTGTTAAGGATACGATAAGGCCTATGATAAGAGAAGATAGGACTGTTAATGTTTCGATATAACATTAAATTTTACTATAAAAAAATAGACAAACATAAATTTGCTGTCAAGGATCATTTGATAAATCACCCCCCCACCCCCAAGAACTAAAATGGGGATTGTAAACAAAGTGCATCTCAAATAATTACCTTAGGCCTACTTTGTAGCAGCAGAACAACAATTCAAAGAAAGAAAGAAAACATAAGACATAGAATTAACCTTAAAATGACATCTATTTAACTTTAAACGAGAGCTTATGCCTAAAATATCTATATGAGAGGAGGCTGCACTTCTTATTCTACAATTCAAAATAAACGTGCTTGGATTTAAACTACGAAAATGCCTATTTATTTTTTAGTTTTTGATAAATATAGTGAAAGAAATAAAGCTAAATTAGGCCAACAATCTCCTGCTCAAATTTCAAACTGAGCAAACAGTGAAACCAAACAACATACTTCATATATAATTTAGATTTGAACAAGGAAAAGAGCATAAAAGAAGAGGAGAAGAGATGAAGGGATGCTCAAATTAAAGGTTTACCAACTCACTAGTTTTACTAAAATAGCACCTACATTGCCAACAACTTTTTTATAAAGCTACACTAATCACAAAAATGCCTCCATCACCAACTATTTGGTCCCGGTCATAGCATCGAAGACATATGTCAAGTCTCCGCGATAACATAAATAAGATTCCACAGGACAACGACAACAACGACAATAAACGATGATGATGATGACGACAACAACAACAAACATCATACCAAAGCAGATTTTAAATAATGATAAAAAATGTGATAAAGCACACACTTAGAAATAGTATAACAGTATTCTAAAACAAATGATACCACTGATTCAACATATATGATTAGTTTTAAAATAATTTACCTGGGAGTTTATTAATTCTTTCTATTTAGTCATATGCTAATTATCTTTTTTTTATCCCATAGTATATAAAACACAGACTTTGAACACGCATTCAAAAGAAAATTTAAACGAAGACAAATAGAACATCCAAACGGCTATATCGTTTCTAGAAATCTGAATGAAACGAAAAATAAGAGTGATTACTGACCTTGTGTGGAGCAGCGAACTAGGGCTTCTCCGTCGGAGATTCAAACTCGAACTCGGAAAGAGAGCAAGAAAAAAACGAGGAGGCAATAGAAGTATGAACTTCCTGATATTTAGTACTAATTTTTGATCATTACTGATTCTTCTTCACCATTCTTCATGAAAAAAGTGGGAGCCCAAAGGCTCCTTTTATAGCCGAAATTGAAGGGGGCAGCAACAATTCTCAAGTGAGGCTTCAAGAATTCTTGAGAGGCTCAATTGCAGGAGGTAATAATGAAATCCAAAAAATAAAAGGGCTGAGTTGCTACCTTTCAAGGTTGATTTGAAGGAAAAATATCTTTGGGGTCTGATTTGATTAAAAAAAAGTGATAGAAGTGATATAAAGTTGATGGGGAGGTGACAGAGAGCAAAAACCACCGGATTTCACTATTATCCGGTGGTCTAGCAGCGGCGTCGTTGGCAGGAGAGGGTGAAGAAAGGTTGTTGGTTGTTCGTTTGCAGAAAGGAGAGAAAAGGATCGATGTTTCTGATTGAGTTTGGATTAGAGGTGAGGGAGTATTATTGGGGGCTGGTTAGGGTAATTGGTTATTTGGGCCGGGTTTTGGGTATTTTAGGTAGTGGGCTGAGAGTTGTATTTTGTTGGGCTGCTCTTTCGGCTAAAAAGAAAGGAGTAGATGGCCCAAAATTGTGCATAAGTGAATTAAGCTTTGTAAGAAAATCTAATCTTTCTCATTCGCTTTCACTTAATTAATTTAACAATGCTTCTTTCGTTTTAATTAATTTTTCCACGACGTAAGTATATATAAATATAAAAATAAATTTAAACCAAACGTAATTATATTTCAAAATTAAAGAAATGTTTTTAGGAGATATTATAATAATATGACAAAATTTGTTTAAAGTAAAGGTAAAAGTTAACATATTAATATTTAAATATTTGATGTGATATCAATAATATTTGTATATACATTTATAATTAAAAAATAAGAATGTAAAAAGAAAATTATTCTTTTTATGCTAAAATTACTGAAGGATAAAATAACGTCAATTTGTTAAAGTACTCAAGACTAAGAAGCATAGAAAACTTAATTATAGGAAAAGAAAAGTCAAAATTAGGTGTCAACAGTTTGTCCCTCTTCGGCCGAAGATGATGTAAGAGTCTTTGGACGAACACGTTGACGTAATAGCCATTTTTATCTCGACTAGAAGAAATAGATTTGAAAGGGAAAAAAAAAAATGCACCCGAAAGGGGCAGTTCTTCTAAGGAATGGAGTATATTGAGCTAGTTTGATCGTGATTATGAATTTGACCGAACCCTAGTTTTTGAGTTGCCTACATATCTCGGGTTTCACAAGAATCAGGTCGCTGTAGTTCAAAAGGTATGTTATGATACAATTTTGAGAGGACCTCAAAATTGTTTCCCAGTGTCAGATTTATGATTACACTGGTCTTACTAGTGATGAGCAGAAGAATGATTTAGCGTGAATGGAGTGGGTAAAGTCATGTCTGGAATCGAGTTACTTACAGTGTCGAGTTATGATCACACTGAAATGTAAGAACAAATTTGTGAATAGATTTAGAGCTAAATTAAAACTTCTGAAAATTGGGTCGAGTTGAGTTCTGAATCATCGATGCTGGTAGGGATGCTTGACATTCCTCTAGCTTGCCCCAGTTTGCTGCTACGAGATAGTTTCACATTATGCTATGTCTCTTCTTTCTGCACACAAGTTTTGCTTCCTGCCAAGTCTTGATAGAAAATTTAGCAAATAAAGTAAAGCATGAAAAAATATGAATAAAATTCTTGCGAAAAGATTGTAGACACGTGATTTTTGACCCTCCCCGAGCTTTAACCTATTTTTTGCATTAAATATTTATTCTATGTTTAATTATTATTTTTAGCTTTTATCTCATTCTTATAGGTTTTATTTGTAAAAAAAATTTAATAAATGAGTCACATTTTAGGATAAGTTTTGTTTTTACTTGTCAAAAGAAAAGAAAATTTTCAAAAATATATTTTTCTTTTAATTTTTAATAAATAATCTAGTGGTTTAAATATTTTCTTCATCAATATTTTAGGACTAGCTATTTAACTTTTCTATATTTTTATTAATTAGCTAATACTACTTTAGTTATTTATTTATTTTTATAAATTTATTTATTTAAAAAAAAATTAAATTAAATTAATTAAAAAATCCTAAACTACCCCACTCCCCCACTTTTGCCCCCACCTTCTGCAACACACACACACACATACACATGCACACTACTACTACACTTACACACTACTACTGCACACTACTACTACACTTACACACTACTACTTACACACACACACCCCTACCACATAGACTATATATATACACACACAAAGACACACGGAAAAAAAAAATAGATAGAAGGGAGGGAACAACAAAAAGAAGAAAAGGACACGGACAGAAACAAGAAAAAAGCTGAAAGTTAGAAAGGAAGAAAAATATAGAGAATAGAGACAGTAGAAAAAGAAAAAATAGTAAGGTACGAGAAAAAAATACTACTTAGAGAAAAAAAGAAAGGAAATAGTGGTGAGTTAAGTTCAGGTTCCGTTCGAATTTTCGGTGAAGGCGTTCTTGCTTCTGTACTCAGTTTAATTCGTCACACAGGTTCTTATCCGATCATATATTATTATGTTATAAGTTTTAATGTGAATCAAGCATGAATAAAATTATTCAAATGGCTTCATGCATTATTTAGTATTAAAAGTTGATTATTTACATGAGGCTAGTATCATGAATTGTATACTTAGTTATCCGATTATTTATTTATGCTTAGTTTTTGTAGTTTAACGTGATCTTATATTTTAATGTATTTTTTTTTATAACATGCATGCATGTTAAATGGGGGATTTGTCTCCAAGTAGCTGTTGTATGCATGCAAAATCATGTGAAATGTTTTGTTAACCATGTATTTGTTAAGTATAATATAGAGAGAGATAGGGGAGAAAACAGAAAAGAAAAGATAGAAAAAGAGAGAGAACACGAAAAAAAAAAAGAGAAATAGAAAGTTAGAAAAAAAAAATTAAAAAAATGAAAGGACTTAGAGAGTTAAAAAACACGGACAGACAACACAAAAAAAAAAAAGAAAAAAAAAGAAAATGGAGAGATCAAATTCAAAAAAAAATAATAAATAAATAAAGCATAGAGAATACCAATTAGGGAGAAAACACTTACAATAAAATAACACTTGGAGTGAAAAGAAAAAAAAAACTTGTTGATTTTATTCTAGTCTCTGTTTGTCTTGGGAAACTATGTAAATAATTTTTTTTTCCTTCGGTTGCATTAGTTGAGAAGCTAAGTGTATGTACCTAGAATTATTATTTAACAATTTGCATATAATAAAGTGTATTAACTAAGTGCTTGTATTAAAGATATTAAAGCTGAAAAAGGGCTAAAAGAAGTAAAACAGGGAAGGAGGAATTATCTTTAAAACGAAGAAACTGCTTTAGTTTTAAGTCGAAGATTAAGTGGGTGGTTATTTAATTTGAATTTTAAATTCCTATGAATAAGCAAGTTTGATTTCACTATTTTATCCTTTCTTGTCGATTTTAGTGATATTGATTAGATTAGTTGGCTCCTAATAATTTGTCTAATAATAATGGCTATAGTAAATTCAATTGTGAGAAACGTAAATAAGCATAAATATTAGTGCTCTTGATTATATTTATCTATTGTATGTTGGAAATTTAAATTATATTTTTTTAGTTACACATGTTGAATGTGTACTATGAGAAATTGTGCAATGTTGGATTTTGTGTTTGTGCCGAGGGTGGGTTGGTTTTAAAATGGAAAACGCTCTCAATCCTAGAACTAATATTTATGGCTAAATTATTCTATTCATTATTAATAATTTGAGAAATAGTGAGATGGGATACAAATTTATTCAAGACCCATCACAAATGATAAAAGAAAAATATTTGTAAGGGAGCGAGGTCAGTTGCGAATTAATCTAAAACTCATTGTAAATATAAAGAAAGGAGTTGAAAGAAAAAAAAATGGATAAGAAAATTATGTCGAATTTAGAAAAGATGAGTAAATGCCTTTAACGCTAACGTGAGAAAAAGAGCGAAAATAAGTCACGACATAGTAAGAATTAAAAAAATAAAATAAAAAATCAATTGATATGATATATCAGGGTTGATCATGTGTGTGGTTACGCTCCTTGATCAACTTCTATAATTACGAGGCTTTGTGTGTGGTTACGCTCCTCAGCTGAAAACATAAGTCGTAATTTCTCTCATAATCCTTAGGTAAATTGAGTAACTAATCAAACCTAGTTTATCCAAGAATTAATTTAAGCCGAATATAAGTCAATAAAGCGACCGTGCTAGAACCACGAGATTCGAGGGATGCCTAACACCTTCCCCTCGGTCAATAGAATTCCTTACGCGGATCTCTGATTCGTAGACCAATATTAAAGAGTCAACTTCCTTTTGATTAGGGATTCAAAAAGGTGACCTGGAACACCATAACTCAATTCCAAGTGGCGCCTCTGTAAATAAAAAATAATCCCTATTCAATACCGTCACTTTAATTGGAAAAACCCTTCGACCAACCGAGCAAAAAGGGGTGTGACATCTCTGGCGACTCTATTGGGGACCTAACTAGAATTCGAGCTTTATGACATTGACTTATACTTGCTTTAATTATTTGGATATTGTTTTTTTTTTTTTGCCTAACGTGCTACTTGTCGCTTCTTTACCGCTTTGATATTATTGAATTGTATTATAAACTGTCTTCTCTCGCGCACCCCTCTGAGTCTCTAAAATATAGGATAGAAGGAATGCAAAACATGCATCCTACTTTCTTTTTGAGATAAAGCCAGAGTGTCAAGGCACCTGGTGAAGGATTATTAGTCACACATGTTAGGCGGGGTTTGGACCAGCAACGAAGGCGGAGTAGCACTGCTACCGAACAAGTTGCCCCTCCCCGACTCGAGTGTCCGCTCGGGTAAGCCATTCTAGACACCTATCTCCATCAGGTTAAACCTAGTAGAACTGAAACTCAGACGTGGCTATCCCTATTAGGTCTCGCTTTATCTGCATCATGTGCATTTGACTTAGCGGGACTCGGCACAGGGGTCGGGTCCGTCTAGGACAGGTGTCCCTCTTTATATGACCAACATGTGCAACCTATGTGCTCTTTGACATTTATTTGGAAGGCCTATTCGATTGTTGACCGGCTTTTGGCAACTTAATGAAATAGAAAAGGTATTTTTTCCTCTAAACTTTTATAACTATCTTCTTAAAATATATATATTTTTGAGGAATAAAACGGAAAAAAGATCACCCATCGATTGAGGGTCATTTTAAAAATATGACTACTATTTTCTTATCCCCAGATTTATTATTTATATTTATATCTTAATAGCCCTGAAACTTTAGGGGTCTTCAGGCTAAGTTTTTACCAATAAATAAATAAATAAATAAATAAAAATATATATATGTATAGGTAAGGCTGCTGCCATGTGATCAGGAGGTCACGGGTTCAAGCCTTGAAAACAGCCTCTGGCAGAAATGCAAGGTAAGGCTGCGTACAATACACCTTTGTGGTGGGGCCCTTCCCTAGACACCGCGCATAGCGATAGCTTTAGTGCACCGGGCTGCCCTTTATATATATATATATATATATATATATATATATATATATATATATATATATACACACATATGTCCTAATAGCCCTGAACCTCTAGGGGTCGTGAGGCTGAGTTTTTATAAAATTTATATAACTTAATAGGCCTGAACCTTTAAGGGTCGGCTAAGTTTTTATAAAAAAAAAAATTAAAAAAAATAAATAAAAATAATAATAATAATAAAAAATAATAATAATAATATAAAAAAATGTATACGTCTTAATAACCCTGAACCTTTAGGGGTCATGAAGTTAAGTTTTGCAAAATATATAAAATAATTGTGTTACTATTGTTATTATTTTATTGTTTTTTATAAATAATAATAATACTAATACTAATAATAAAAATAAAAATAAAATCAAGTAAAAAAAAACTTGGTTGCATCTTATTCCCCCCCAAACTCCTTGTTGAAATTATATAGAGGTCTATCTTTGAAAAATATACCTGTAAGGTTGGTATAGACAAGAATCAGTCCCTAAAAATAAAAATAAAAAATGTTGATATTTAGGTTTTCCCCACCTCCCATTTTGAATAAAATTATTTTTTAATTGGAGTTCAATTTTTGCACTAACATTCACGAGTCAAGTCAAAATTTGAGAATTGAGTTTCGTTAGGAGTTTAGACGTTTCCTAATCCCGTGTCTCTATCCATAGGTGCAACATGTCTTGTCCAGTTAGTGGGGAGTGTCAGAAGAGGAAAAGGGATGGGAATGTACCACTGCAGGTTGTGGATTGTGCCCCCTGGCAACTTTGGACATGGTGGAATGAGATGGATTCTTCGGATCATGATGAGATATTCAAATATTTGGGTTTTCTAACAAAAATCATGACAATCAATCCTAGGAGGGATGTAATTGAAGCCCTACTATCTTTTTGGGACCCATTAAACAATGTGTTTCATTTCTCAAATTTTGAGTTGACTCCAACTTTAGAAGAGATAGCTGGTTATATCGAATATGGGAACATGCATCGAAAAAGACTTATAGCCCCAAGAATCATTTCAGTGAACAGATTCTGTGAGCTTCTGAACATGCGTGTTCCAAAAGAGAAATCACTGGAAAAAGGCTGGGTTTTCTTGCAGTTTTTATATGAAAGGTATGGAAGGCAAGAGGGGTTTGAGCAGTTCGAAAAACAACTCGTTAACAAGGGAAATTTTGAAACCTGGAAAGAGCATAGGCGATTTGCATTCATGGTAGCCTTTTTGGGAATAATGGTTTTCCCGAGGAGGGAGAAAAAGATTAACATCCATTTAGCCGAAGTGGTACATGTCTTGATTAAGAAAGAGGATCACACCCTAGTGCCGATGATCTTAGCAGACATATATCGCGCTCTAACTATCTGTCAGAAAGGGAAAGGTTTCTTTGAAGGGTGTAACATCTTACTGCAAATGTGGATTGTGGAACATCTTTACCAGCGTCCTGTGGTAGCAAGGTTTGTCCCTGAGCAAAATGATCACATCACTGACTATGAAAAGAGGATGAAAGGATATACATGCCCAGAAGGGGTTAGTGCTTGGGAAGAGTGTTTTCGCTCGTTGACAGCAGATAAAGTCACATGGAACCTCCCTTGGTTCCCTTGGAGGTAGGTCATACATAGGTCTACTAGTGGCCCTTTCTTGCTGTTGATGGGTATTAGAGGTGTTCAGCCATATGTGCCATTGTGGGTTCTGCGTCAGTTAGGCAGGCGTCAAATAATACCTGTAACTGAAGACATGACAAGGTTTGTGTTTGAGGTCAGACCAGAAATTCCCCTTCCAGAGGGGTTGGCCCAGCAGATTTGGGATGATTGTCGTCTTATGGGAAATGAAACGATGGTGGTAGAATGCGAGGATGGGGAAGTACACCCGGGTTACTATGTATGGTTCAAGAAACAACCACCTCTACCAGTCAGACCAGAAAGATCGGTTAAGGGGTGGATAGATCAAGAGGCTGCGATAAGGGTAGGAATTGAGATGGCTATGCGAGATCATTATGCTGCCGATAAGGTTTTGAGAGCAGAGTTGGGAAGTGCTAGGGCAGCGTTGACTCAACAACAAGCAGAGAGTGATGCAGTGAATGAGTCAAGAGTCAAGAAAGCTCGATTAGATATGGAGAGAGATTATCAGTCTACTATTCAGGTATTGAATGCTGATTTGGAACGAGCTAAGGAAAGGATCGAGGAACAACAAAGGGAATTTACTAAAGAAAAGGCCAAGTCAGCTCAAATTGAGGTTGCACTCTGGGGACAAATCAAGTTGGCAACAACCAGGGGGTCACATGTCGCAGAACTCGCTGCGTCCCGCAGCCAACAATTGCAGGAATATGAAAAGAAAATGCAATCAGAGTTTGATCAAGAAAGGTCCCAGTGGATGCGTGAAAGGGGAATATTGTAAGAAAAGCTAGAGGAAGCTTCCACTCGAGAGCAGTGCGCAAAGGAGACGATTGCCTCCTGTAATCAGCAGATGCAGCAATAAGATCAAGCTTTTAGTTCTCTTCGTGGGAAGGTCCATCGTGTGGCTGAGCACACTGCTCAAATGGGCTTGGATTATCAAGAGTTGACTCACGAACAGTTTCTGGTGCAAGTGACGGCCTTTGCTCGACGTCTCACTACTTCGTTTCAGGACATATACTTGGGTTTGGGTGGTCATCTGAGCCCAAAATCTCCATAAACAGACAATTCGAGGCCGGGAAGATCGCTGCAGATCTCTAGACATTTAGAGACTACTCGTAGTGATGGATATTTATTTCCTCCTGTTGCGTTATTTCAGTTTTAGTTTTTGAATCTTTTCTCCAAATTTATGTCTTTTAGTTAATCTTGTTTATTTACGTTTAGTTTCCTTTTCAAGTGTCGGTTCGTAGGGCTTGTTGTTAGGTGTCTTTTCGCTCTTTCTGTCGTATTTGTGTTGGAAAAAGAAATATTTAATGCGGATGAATATGTTGGAAGCTTTCTACTTATCTCTGTTTTATATATATACATATATATATATACATATATATATATATATATATATATATATATATATATATATATATATATATATATAAAATAAAAAATAAAATCTATTTTCTTCCAACTACACAATGATCTGATTCATGTCCCGACATGATACGTAGGCAACCCTACAACGGGTTCGATCAAAGCTTTTCAAAAAAAATAATAATAAAATAAAAATAATAAATAAATAATAATAATAATAATAATAATATATATATATATATATATATATATATATAAAAGAAAATACGCCTAGATAAGTCGGGATGAAACATAAGGCCTCCCATATTAAGATGGGAAATGCATGTAGAGGCATAACATACGATGTGTTATATACTTTTAAATGTGCAACACTCACCCATTTGCCACTTGTTACAGAAAAGGTTAAAATTTTATAAGGTGGTTGGTTTGTGGTTACACTGACATCTCATCCGTACAATACCAGATCCAAAGGAAAGGGCAAAATGGCACACAAAGAGGGGATAGAGTCAGACAGCGAAGAAGAACAAAATCAACTGATTCAACAAGAAGTCGCGTCGATAGAAGAGAATAAGTTATTAAAACAGCAGATGACAGAAATGTATCAAGCCTGGATAAATGGGCAAGCGCCCCCTTCCTCAATTCCTGGACTTTTGAACACGACTGTCCCAATTTCCACTCAGGCCCAAACTGATGATCCGTTTTACCCACCAGGATTCGGGCCATATACTAATGTGCCTAGCACAGTTGGGACCTCCACCGTGCGCCCCCCAAATCCATCTCTCACAAATAACCCGCTCTTCATTCCTACAGTACCAACTACTATAGATCCTCCACCAAAGCTGATACCAAAGTCTGTGGGTGAGCTACCTCGTGATCAATTCTATTCCACTAGAGTAACTTTTAAGGTCCCAGAATCCTCCAATCCCGCTTATATGCACAACTCCCCTATTGTGATTGAAAAGACAACGAAGAATGAGGAACAAGAGGAGATGGCCAAAAAAATGAGAAGTTTGGAGCAAAGCATGAGGAACATGCAAGGACTAGGAGGGAACAAGAGTGTCTCTTACAAAGATTTGTGCATGTTCCCCGATGTCCATTGCCTCTAGGTTTCAAAACCCTAAAGTTTGACAAGTACGACGGCCATGGTGATCCTTTAGCTCATTTGAAAAGGTTTTGTAATCAACTAAGAGGAGCAGGGGGAAAAGAAGAGCTACTTATGGCTTATTTTGGAGAGAGTTTGACGGGGATAGCTTCAGAATGGTTTATCGATCAGGATATCTCTTGTTGGCATGTTTGGGATGACTTGGCTCGGGATTTTGTCCAACAATTTCAATATAATATTGACATAATTTCGGATCGCACCACACTTGCCAACCTGAGGAAAAAGCCTACTGAGGGTTTCCGTGAATATGCTATTAGGTGGAGAGAGTAAGCTGCCAGAGTTAAGCCCGCAATTAAGGAGTCAGAGATGATTGATATTTCTCTCCAGGCACAGGAACCTGACTACTTTCATCATTTACTTTCTACTGTTGGAAAAATATTTGCTGAAGTCATTAAGGTTGGCGAAATGGTGGAAAATGGAATTAAGTCAGGAAAGATTATAAGCCAAGTTGCTTTAAAAGCTACGACACAGGCAATTCAAAATGGTTCGGGAGGTATTGGGGGAAAGAAAAGGAAGGAAGATGTGGCTACTATTGTGGCAGGGCCACGACAAACTCCAAGAGGTCCGCCTCACCAATACGCACAATCTCAACCCCAGATATATACCCAAGACCCATATAATCACTTACAACACTACCCACTATATTTTGTACCATCTCCTCAGTATCCCATTTATAATGCACAACCATATGCCCAACCCTCTTCTAACCCGCAATGGCGTGCACCAGCCCCTCAAAATCATCCTCCACTCCCATAAGTTTACCAAGGCCCTCCTAAGCCTAATTTACGACCTAGGGTAGAGTATAAAAGGGGTAACATAGCCAAAACTAATTTTACTCCTATTGGAGTATCGTATGCTAGCTTATTTCAGAGGCTGAGGGCCTTGAATGTTTTGAGCCCAATTAAGTGGAGAGTATCAAACCCTCCTCCAAAAAATGTGGATTATTCTCGAAGATGTGCATACTGTTTCGATGTCCCAGGGCATGATACAGAGAAATGTTGGTTCTTGAAAAAGACCATCCAAGAGTTGATTGATACACAACAAATTATGGTGCAAAACTCAGATACTCCAAACACTAATCAAAACCCTCTGCCAACTCATACTGAAACAAAATGCTTGATTTGATACACGGCGGTGAAAAATCCACAATTTCCTACAAACCTATCATTAAGATCAGAAGTGATGAGGAAAAGACAACAAATGTGGTGGATTTGACAAAAGTAGTATCTTCAGGAGTGAACGAGGCGCCCATAAAGCACAAACAATCGAATACCCCCATGGTTATTGTGAAAGGAGCTTCAGGAAGTGCTGGGTCAAGCCAGATGATCCCAAAGTTGATTTCTCCAAGAATGTCTGCCAAGCTCCTCTTAATTGTGAAAGGAGCTCTCACAGCTCCTATTATTATTAAGCCAGTGTCACAACTTCTAATGGTTAACACCAAGACAGTCCCTTGGAATTATAATCGCACGGCAGTGACATATAAGGGAAAATAAGTCTTTGCAGAAGTGGATGGAATAGGGGGATTAACTCGTTCAGGGAGATGCTTTACCCTAGAAGAGTTAAGAAAAGACAGAGACGGCCGGAGGCCAGTCAAGAAGCCGGTTACTGAGGAAGAGGCTAAGGAATTCTTGAAAAAGATGAAGTTGCCAGAATATTCTGTCATGGAACAGTTGAGGAAAACGGCAGCCCAAATCTCTTTATTATCGTTATTGATCCACTCAGAAGAGCATCGCAAGGCTATAATGAAGATTTTGAATGAAGCATACGTACCCAGTGAGATTACAGTGAATCAATTGGAGAAAGTTGTGGGAAGAATCTTTGAGGTAAATAGGGTCACATTCTCGGATGATGAACTACCCGTGGAAGGTACTGGACATAATCTCGGCCTCTACATTACCGTAAAGTATGAGCATTCCTATGTCACTCGAGTCTTGATCGATGGGGGATCTGGTGCTAATATTTGTCCTCTATCAACTTTGCAAAAATTAAATGTTGATTCGAAAAGGATTTGACCCAATAATGTATGTGTCAGAGCTTTTGATGGAGCAAAAACGAATGCCATTGGTGAAATTGAGTTGGTACTGACAATAGGGCCTATTGACTTTACCATAGATTTCCAAGTCTTGAACATCGACGCGTCCTACAATCTGTTATTGGGGAGGCTATGGGTTCATAGGGCTGGGGCAGTCCCATCCACATTGTATCAAATGATCAAGTTCGAACATGACAGAAAAGAAATAGTCGTTCACGGAAAAGGGGACTTGTCCATGTACAAAGAATCATCCATCTCCTTCATTAAGGCAGGAAATGTACATGGATCGCTGATCTATCAGGATTTTGAGGTAGTGGTTATTGAGCATATCCTCGAGGGAAATCTCATTCTAAGACCACAATTGCCCTTTGCATCTGTCATGATGGTGAATGAAATGTTAAAACATGGTTTTGAACCAGGAAAAGGTTTAGGGATGTCTTTACAGGGTCGAGCTCATCCAATATGCCTCCGTGAGAACCTGGGTACCTTTGGTTTAGGGTATGAACCCACTTTTGACGATAGGAAGAAAGCTAAGAAGCGGAAAAAAGAGTTATGGTCACTTGCCAAGCCGATACTGCCACTCAAGCAGTCTTTCATCAGAACTAGTGCTATTGGGCCCTTCATTTTACCAGTCTCAGAGCCAATGTTTGAAGACGATACAGAGTTGAGTGGCCTTTTCTAAAACATATTTTTCGAGGCTGATATGGTTGAAATTGGAGAAGGCACCAGCAATGCAGATGTGCAGTTTATTGGTCCTGATGTCCAACTGAACAATTGGGAGGCCACTCCTCTCCCTACTAAGAAGGAGTCTTGGTAGTCTATTTTGCTTTCCATTCTGTAATTTGAATTATTCCAGGGTTGTAATTAAGATCTCTATCCTATTTTTTTTTATGTTCAAACCCTCCTATCTTTATTTTCAATGAAATGCAGTTTCCCTCTTTCTTATTTTGAGTCTAATATTTACTTATTTATTTCCTATTGGACAGTTCCTTTTATGCTGATTCTAGTGATATGACATGCATGCGGAATTTTCAACCAAATCTTAAAACTCAAACTAATAATGAAATAATGAATGAAGAAGTTGAATATGATCCAGATGAAGCGTTTGAGGGAATAAGCAAGGATTTCGAACAGTTTAAGAATAAGTCCAACCCCAATATGAATGAAACGGAGTCAATCAATCTAGGAGATCATGAAAATATTAGGGAGACTAAGATAAGTGTACATACTCAACCACAACAAAAGGAAGAATTAATCGAGGCCTTACTTGATTATAAGGACATATTTGCTTGGTCTTATGATGATATACCTGGTTTGAGCACTGATCTAGTAGTTCATAAGTTGCCAACAGATCCCGCCTTTCCTCCGATCAAACAAAAGTTGAGGAAACTCAAAACTGCATGAGTGTAATAGTTAAAGAGGATATCACAAAGCAACTTGAGGCCAAAGTCATTTGAGTCGCTCAATATCCTACTTGGTTAGCCAATATCATCCCCGTCCCAAAGAAAGATGGCAAAGTTCGAATGTGTGTCGATTATCGTGATCTAAATAAAGCAAGTCCAAAAGATGACTTTCCGCTGCCCAACATCCATATTTTGTTGGACAATTGTGCCAAGCATGAACTTGCATCTTTTGTGGATTGTTACGTGGGGTACCATCAGATCATCATGGACCATGAAGATGCAGAAAATACATCCTTTATCACATCATGGGGGACATACTGTTATCGAGTCATGCCATTTGGGCTAAAGAATGTAGGAGCAACTTATATGAGGGCGATGACTACTATGTTTCACGACATGATGCATAAAGAGATCAAAGTTTATGTGGATGATGTGATAATTAAGTCAAGAAAGCAGTCAGACCATGTCAAAGATCTGAGGAAATTCTTTGACAGGCTTTGCAAGTATAATCTCAAACTTAACCCCACAAAATGCGTATTTGGGGTCCCGTCTGGAAAACTTTTGGGGTTTATAGTCAGTCGGCGTGGTATAGAATTAGATCCTGCAAAAAAAAAAGCCATTCAAGAATTACCTCCACCAAAGAACAAAACAGAGGTGATGAGCTTACTGGGAAGGTTGAATTATATCAGTAGATTCATTGCCCAACTCACAACAACATGCGAGCCCATTTTTAAATTATTAAAGGAGAACACTGCAGTTGAATGGACTGAAGAATGTCAAGAGGCATTCGATAGAATCAAAAGGTACTTATTGAATCCACCTGTGTTGGTTCCACCTGAGCCGGGCAGACCCTTAATATTATATATGTCTGTTTTGGACAATTCTTTGGGCTGTGTATTGGGTCAACATGATATCACAGGAAAAAAGGAGCAGGCCATTTACTACCTCAGCAAGAAGTTTACCACTTATGAGGCTAAGTACACACTTCTCGAAAGGACATGTTGTGCCCTGATTTGGGTGGCACAAAAGTTGAAGCATTATCTTTCATCCTACACCACTTACCTCATCTCTTGCATAGATCCCTTAAAGTATATTTTTCAAAAGCCTATGCCCACGGGTAGACTCGCAAAATGGCAAATATTGCTCACAGAATTTGATATTGTCTATGTGACGTAGACTGCAATGAAAACCCAAGCACTAGCAGATCATTTGGCTGAAAACCCCGTTGATGAATGATATAAGCCATTAAAGACCTATTTTCCTGACGAAGAGGTATCATGTGTCGGCGAAGCTATTTCTGATGATATCCATCTAGGTTGGAAGCTGTTCTTTGATGGAGCTGCTAATGTGAAAGGAGTCGAAATAGGAGCAGTTCTTGTTTCCAAATCAGAATAATATTATCCCGTAACAGCTCAACTTCGATTCTATTGTACCAATAATATGGCAGAGTATGAAGCTTGCATTTTGGGTTTGCGACTGGCTATCGACATGGGAATCCAAGAACTGTTGGTGCTAGGTGACTCAGACTTGTTAGTCCACCAGATCCAGGGAGATTGGGAAACTCGCGACTTGAAGCTTATACCATATCGAGATTTTTTGCAAGACCTTTGTCGACAATTCGTATTGGTAAAGTTTCGACACATTGCCCGAGTTCATAACGAGATTGTTGATGCCTTTGCAACCTTATCATCGATGCTCCAACATCCCGACAAGACTCATATTGACCCCTTGCATATACAAATTCATAATCAGCATGCTTATTGCAATGTGGTCGAAGAAGAACTCGATGGTAAACCTTGGTTCCATGATATCAAAAAATACATCCAATCTGGAGAATATCCAATACATGCAGATGGTAACCAAAAGAGAACTATTCGACGGCTGGCTAGCGGATTTTTCTTAAGCGGGGGGATCTTGTATAAAAGGACTCCAAATTTAGGACTTTTAAGGTGTGTAGATGCCAGAGAAGCTTCCACTATCATGACGAAAATACATTCTGGAGTTTGTGGGCCTCATATGAATGAGTATGTGTTGGCAAAGAAAATACTTCGGGTTGGTTATTATTGCCTCACCATGGAGCGAGATTCCATTCGATTCGTCTATAAATTTCATGAATGTCAAATGCACGGGGATTTGATACATTCCCCTCCTTCTGAGTTGCATACGATGTCTGCTCCATGGCCCTTCGTGGCTTGGGAATGGATGTGATTGGACCTATTGAACCAAAAGCATCAAATGGGCACAGGTTCTTCTTGGTAGCAATTGATTATTTTACAAAGTGGGTGAAAGCAGTAACTTTCAAGTCGGTGACCAAAAAGGTTGTGGTAAATTTTGTTCACTTCAACATTATTTGCCGATTTGGTATCCCAAAGGTAATTATCACAGACAATGCTGCGAATCTCAATAGTTATCTGATGAAAGAGGTATGCCAACAATTCAAGATTATGCATCAAAATTCCACTCCGTATCGCCCCAAGGCAAATGGGGATGTAGAAGCTACCAATAAGAACCTAAAGAAGATACTCCGAAAGATGGTGCAAGGTTCCAGACAATGGCATGAAAAGTTACCTTTCGCTCTATTGGGTTATCGTACTATAGTTCGTACTTCAATAGGTGCGACTCCCTACTCGTTAGTATATGGGACTGAAGCAGTTATACCTGCAGAAATTGAGATTTCATCTCTTCGAGTCATTGTGGAAGCTGAGATTGACGATGATCAGTGGGTCAAGAACCGATTGGAGCAATTGAGTTTGATTGATGAAAAAAGATTAACGTCAGTATGTCATGGCCAACTATACCAGAAGAGAATGGCACGTGCATATAATAGAAAAGTGCGTCCTAGACATTTTGAAGTCGGTCAGCTAGTATTAAGGCGCATCCTCCCCCATCAGGTTGAAGCTAAGGGCAAGTTTTTCCCGAACTGGCAAGGTCCGTTCATGGTGAAGAAAGTGTTGCCCAATGGTGCATTATATTTGACTGATGTAGAAGGCACAATGGTAGAAGTGGCTATCAATGCCGATGCAGTTAAAAGATATTATGTATGATCTTTAGTTATCATTATTGCTATTTACATGTTTGGTTTTGGCATATTTGAAAGATTGATATGACGAAGGCATTTTATTCCACTATCCAAATATTGTGTCATCATTTGTCTATCCCATTTGAGCTTAAGTTTTACTTTCTTTCGTACCCCTATTTTGGAATCAAAATAGAATCAGAAAAAGGAAAATGATAAAAGTGTCGAAAAAGAAAAATTTGAGTCAGGAAAAAATCCAAAAGAGAGAAGTGTCAAGAAAAGGAAATTGAGTCAAAAAAAAGAGTCAGAAAAAATGAAAAAAAAATCAAAATCAAGCAAAAGAACAAGTTGCCTGAACTACGTTTGACCTGATTCTTGCTACGACAAGATACGTAGGAAGCCCTACTCTGGGGTTCGGTCCCACCAAGTAAAAAATTCAAGTTACCTAGTTTAAAAGAAACTGGGGCAAAATTAATTTTCTTTGTGAGTCGAATCCAAAAGTTGTAAGTCTCACCCTATGTTAAGTGTCTTTTGAGCCTCATGCCACCCTTTATTTCTAACCCTATCCAAAAGCCACGTTACAACCAAAGAAAGACCTTCAGATCAATCTTTGAAAATGTCGAGGCTAAGCATGGTATGGTGACATGATGTTCTATATTTTGGGCCGCACTTTTCTTTATCAGCATAAAGGAAGTATGACAGAAATGAAAAATGAGAGAGTCTTATCGGTGAAAATCCACACGGGCACCATAAGGCGATGGTGAGATGAGAGAAACAAAAATGAGAGAGTCTTATCGGTGAAAACCCACACGGGCACCATAAGGCGATGGTCAGATGAGAGAAACAAAAATGAGAGAGTCTTATGGGTGAAAACCCTCACGGGCACCATAAGGCGATGGTGAGATGAGAGAAAATAAAAATGAGAGAGGTTTGCTGGTGAAAACTCTTTGGGGCTTCGCTAGCCGGATGAGGTTTGTGATTTAGAGGCGACAGGCTCAAAGCAAAACCCAGTTTTCAATTCAATAGGTTGGTAAAAGTTGATAAATGGTTGAGATTGGAAGATCGGGTTGCTTGATCTCAAATGCATGTCATAATCACTAGAGCCGGCTATGACATTCAAATAAGTTTTCTTTCCTTCATTCTTTTGGGAATAGAGACGCTTGTTGCCTTTCTTTCTGTTCAATATTTCTATTTTTATTTTCTTGCCTTTGTTATCAAAATAAAAAATCACCGTCCTCATTTTTCTGTCGTCTTTGAGTCAAGTCCATGGCAAAACAAGTGAGAAAGGACTTCAAAACTTGCTACCAACTCCTTCAATGGTGCAAAGCAGGGGAAAGGGCCAGCACATAAAAGAAACATGATTCAAAGTGAAACAAAATACCTAAGAATGGTCATCATCTGACAGTTTTCGAATTCATAAGAATACGAAGGTGCGACGGAAGTTAAAATTCAGAGGCGCTATGAAATGAAAATATGGTTTGAGTTATAGTCTTTGGATAACCAGAATTTTTGGGTCGATAGTACAACAAGTTAATGATACTCATCAATGGCTCGAAACAGTGCTGGATATGAAAAGTGCAGTAGCAATTGCATCAAAAGTCAAATGCCATGAACCCACCACCATGTTGTAAACTCACAATTTTTCTTTGTCTGAAACAGAAATAGGTGTTGCTTGCAAATTAAAGGCTTCGAAGCCTGGATATCAGAAAGGGGCAATTCTTCACTTCAGCGAATGCAAGAAGCAATACTACGACATAATCTTGCTAGATCATAGTCACAGTAAAAATTTATTATCTTTTACCTTTGCGAGATGCACTTTCTGGAATGGGGCAGGGTTTGATTCACCCTCTTCATTTTTCAAATAGTTATGATTTTTCAAACACTCACAAAAATTCTGGTACAAACTGGGGCAAATTTTTTGTTCGTGTTGTTTGGAATTTTACTTTTCAGCTCAGGACCCTCCTGGAAAATGGGATTTTAATTTTCAACTCAGGACCCTCCTGAAAAATGGGACTTTATTTTCTGCTCAGGACCCTCCTGAAAATGAGATCAACAGGACCCTCCTGAAAAATGAGACTTTATATTTCTGCTCAGGACCCTACTGAAAAATGGGATCAACAGGACCCTCCTGAAAAATGGGACTTTATATTTCTGCTCAGGCCCCTCTTGAATAATGGGAATTTATTTTCTGTTCAGGACCCTCCTGAAAAATGAGATTTTACTTCTCAGCTCAGGACCCTCTTGGAAAATGGGATCAACAGGACCCTCCTGAAAAATGGGACTTTATATTTCTGCTCAGGTCCCTCCTGAATAATGGGACTTTATTTTCTGTTCAGGACCCTCCTGGAAAATGGGATTTTACTTTTCAGCTCAGGACCCTCCTGGAAAATGGGATCAACAGGACCCTCCTGAAAAATGGGACTTTATATTTCTGCTCAGGCCCTTCCTGAATAATGAGACTTTATTTTCTGTTCAGGACCCTCCTGGAAAATGGGATTTTACTTTTCAGCTCAGGACCCTCCTGGAAAATGGGATCAACAGGACCCTCCTGAAAAATGAGACTTTATATTTCTGCTCAGGCCCCTTTTGAATAATGGGACTTTATTTTCTGCTCAGGACCCTCCTGAATAATGGGATTTTAATTTTCAACTCAGGACCCTCCTGGAAAATGGGATCAACAGGACCCTCCTGGATAATGGGACTCTATATTTCAGCTCAGGCCCCTCCTGAAAAATGAGATTTTACTTTTCTGTTCAGGACCCTCCTGGAAAATGAGACTTTAATTTTCAACTCAGGACCCTCCTGGATAATGAGACTTTAATTTTCAACTCAGGAACCTCCTGGATAATGAGACTTTAATTTTCAGCTCAAGACCCTCCTGAAAAATGGGATTTTACTTTTCTGTTCAGGACCCTCCTGGAAAATGGAACTTTAATTTTTCAACTCAGGACCCTCCTAGATAATGGGACTTTAATTTTCAACTCAAGACCCTCCTGGAAAATGGGACTTTATTTTCTGTTCAGGACCCTCATGAAAAATGGGATTTTACTTTTCTGTTCAGGACCCTTCTGGAAAATGGGACTTTAATTTTTCAACTCAGGACCCTCCTGGATAATGGGACTTTAATTTTCAACTCAGTACCCTCCTGGAAAATGGGACTTTATTTTCTGTTCGTGACCCTCTTGGAAAATGGGATTTAGTTTAGCAGGACCCTCCTGAAAAATGGGATTAGCAGGACCCTCCTGGAAAATGGGATTAACAGGATCCTCCTGGAAAATGGGATTTAGTTTAGCAGGACCCTCCTGGAAAATGGGATTAACGGGACCCTCCTGGAAACTGGGATTAACAGGACCCTCCTGAAGAATGAGATTTACTTTTCTAGCTCACTATTCATTTTTGAGTTCAGGAACACGTTTAGAGAACAAGGATTACTCTCAGTTTTAAGCTCAGGTGCCCGCCTGGAGAATAGGGTCAATTTTCATTTTTCAAATTCAGGAGTCCGCCTGAAGAATAGGGTCAACTTTCAATTCAAGCTTAGGAGCCCGCCTAGAGAACATGGCGATTTTTGAATTCAAAGTCAGAAGGAGCAAGTGTCCGCTCGAAGAATAGGACTGATTTTCAAGTTCATCTCCAATAACCAAAATTGACATGAAGAAAAGTTCAATGTCGAGTTCAACTCAAGAGGAGAGCAGACATATCATCACTTGAGGAAGCATGAAGATTCAAGTCAAGATTCAACAGAAATGGAATAGATAGGATCTTGTACTTGAAGGATCATTTTTATTCTCGTCTTTTATTTTGATGTAAAAACAGGAGCCGCGAACCGGAGACTCGAAGGGACCTCACTCGACCTCTAACTCATCATCTTACCATTCCACCTTATTGAACTACACATGACCTGATTCCCTTATAACCCGGGATATGTAGGCTGTCCCAGACCAGGACTCGGTCACATCTTTTTCTCCTTTTCTTTTCCATTTCAAATAACAATAGGGTCAAAACTTGTCTCGTTGTCTACTTCTTTGTCTGAAAACTCTTTCGTGTTCACAGACAAAGAGGGGCAAATGTAGATACGTGATTTTTGACCCTCCCCGAGCTTTAACCTATTTTTTGCATTAAATATTTATTCTATGTTTAATTATTATTTTTAGCTTTTATCTCATTCTTATAGGTTTTATTTGTAAAAAAATTTTAATAAATGAGTCACATTTTAGGATAAGTTTTGCTTTTACTTGTCAAAAGAAAAGAAAATTTTCAAAAATATATTTTTCTTTTAATTTTTAATAAATAATCTAGTGGTTTAAATATTTTCTTCATCAATATTTTAGGACTAGCTATTTAACTTTTCTATATTTTTTATTAATTAGCTAATACTACTTTAGTTATTTATTTATTTTTATAAATTTATTTATTTAAAAAAAAATTAAATTAAATTAATTAAAAAATCCTAAACTACCCCACTCCCCCACTCTTGCCCCCACCTTCTGCAACATACACACACGTACACATGAACACTACTACTACACTTACACACTACTACTGCACACTACTACTACACTTACACACTACTACTTACATACACACACACCTACCACATAGACTATATATATACTCACACAAAGACACACGGAAAAAAAAATAGATAGAGGGGAGGGATCAACAAAAAGAAGAAAAGGACACAGACAGAAACAAGAAAAAGCTGAAAGTTAGAAAGGAAGAAAAATATAGAGAATAGAGACAGTAGAAAAAGAAAAAATAAAATAGTAAGGTACGAGAAAAAAATACTACTTAGAGAAAAAAAGAAAGAAAATAGTGGTGAGTTAAGTTCAGGTTCCGTTCGAGTTTTCGGTGAAGGCGTTCTTGCTTCTGCACTCAGTTTAATTCGTCACACAGGTTCTTATCCGATCATGTATTATTATGTTATAAGTTTTAATGTGAATCAAGCATGAATAAAATATATTCAAATGGCTTCATGCATTATTTAGTATTAAAAGTTGATTATTTACATGAGGCTAGTATCATGAATTGTATACTTAGTTATCCGATTATTTATTTATGCTTAGTTTTTGTAGTTTAACGTGATCTTATAGTTTAATTTTTTTTTATAACATGCATGCATGTTAAATGGGGGATTTGTCTCCAAGTAGCTGTTGTATGCATGCAAAATCATGTGAAATATTTTGTTAACTATGTATTTGTTAAGTATAATCTAGAGAGAGATAGGGGAGAAAACAGAAAAGAAAAGATAGAAAAAGAGAGAGAACACGAAAAAAAAGAAGAGAAATAGAAAGTTAGAAAAAAAAAATTTAAAAAATGAAAGGACTTGGAGAGTTAAAAAACACGGACAGACAACACACAAAAAAAAAAGAAAAAAAAAGAAAATGGAGAGATCAAATTCAAAATAAATAAATAAATAAATAATAGAGAATAGCAATTAGGGAGAAAACACTTACAATAAAATAACACTTGGAGTAAAAAGAAAAAAAAAAACTTGTTGATTTTATTCTAGTCTCTGTTTGTCTTGGGAAACTATGTAAATAATTTTTTTTTTCCTTCGGTTGCATTAGTTGAGAAGCTAAGTGTATGTACCTAGAATTATTATTTAACAATTTGCATATAATAAAGTGTATTAACTTTATTATTTAACAATTTGCATATAATAAAGTGTATTAACTAAGTGCTTGTATTAAAGATATTAAAGCTGAAAAAAGGGCTAAAAGAAGTAAAACAGGGAAGGAGGAGTTATCTTTAAAACGAAGAAACTGCTTTAGTTTTAAGTCGAAGATTAAGTGGGTGGTTATTTAATTTGAATTTTAAATTCCTATGAATAAGCAAGTTTGATTTCACTATTTTATCCTTTCTTGTCGATTTTAGTGATATTGATTAGATTAGTTGGCTCCTAATAATTTGTCTAATTATAATGGCTATAGTAAATTCAATTGTGAGAAACGTAAATAAGCATAAATATTAGTGCTCTTGATTATATTTATATATTGTATGTTGGAAATTTAAATTATATTTTTTTAGTTACACATGTTGAATGTGTACTATGAGAAATTGTGCAATGTTGGATTTTGTGTTTGTGCCGAGGTGGGTTGGTTTTAAAATGGAAAACGCTCTCAATCCTAGAACTAATATTTATGGCTAAATTATTATATTCATTGTTAATAATTTGAGAAATAGTGAGATGGGATACAAATTTATTCAAGACCCATCACAAATGATAAAAGAAAAATATTTGTAAGGGAGCGAGGTCAGTTGCGAATTAATCTAAAACTCGTTGTAAATATAAAGAAAGGAGTTGAAAGAAAAAAAAATGGATAAGAAAATTATCTCGAATTCAGAAAAGATGAGTAAATGCCTTTAATGCTAACGTGAGAAAAGGAGCGAAAATAAGTCACGACATAGTAAGAATAAAAAATCAAAAAAAAATCAAAAAAAAATCAATTGATATGATATATCGAGGTTGATCATGTGTGTGGTTACGCTCCTTGATCAACTTCTATAATTACGAGGCTTTGTGTGTGGTTACGCTCCTCAGCTGAAAACATAAGTCGTAATTTCTCTCGTAATCCTTAGGTAAATTGAGTAACTAATCAAACCTAGTTTATCCAAGAATTAATTTAAGCCGAATATAAGTCAATAAAGCGACCGTGCTAGAACCACGAGATTCGAGGGATGCCTAACACCTTCCCCTCGGTCAATAGAATTCCTTACACGGATCTCTGGTTCGTAGACCAATATTAAAGAGTCAACTTTCTTTTGATTAGGGATTCAAAAAGGTGACTTGGAACACCATAACTCAATTCCAAGTGGCGACTCTGTAAATAAAAAATAATGCCTATTCAATACCGTCACTTTAATTGGAAAACCCCTTCGACCAACAGAGCGAAAAGGGGTGTGACAAAGATCATAAGACTAATGCATCCATTGGTTCTCTAAATGTGATTAGAAAACGTGCGGTAGTTCTAAAGTAACGATTCAGATTATATGCCTGCAAAATTCATCAAGCTAAGTAGAAATATTAGGAGAAGCAAACGTACTAATAAAAAAAATGAATACTTAAGCTTGATATTTCAAGAGATTCAAAATATAGCATGCATTGCTTAATTAATTAAAAATAAATAAATAATTAAGGCATTGCGAGATGTTCAACTAACGACAAGTAAGCATAAATATCCAATCGAAAGTGGCCATGCATAAAATGTCTTATTAGAGGACAGACTGTCCCAATATATCCTTTTTTAGGGTGGACGAACCCAAAATATCTTATTTTAGGGTGGACGGACCCAACATTTCCTATTTTAGGATGGACGGACCCAACATGTCCTATTTTAGGATGGACGGACCCCATATGTCCCATTTTAGGATGGACAAACCCAATTGTCCTATTTTAGGGTGGACAGACCCAAAATGTCCTATTTTAGGGTGGACAAACCCAATGTGTCCTATTTTAGGGCGGACAGACCCAACATGTATATTAGCAAAGGTTATGCTTAAAAGACAAATGAACAATTAAGCTTGATTTTTCAAGAATGACAGAAGATAGCATACAATGGTTAATTAATTAAAAATAAATAAACAATTAAGGCATTGCGGGATGTTCAATTAAAGGTGAACAAACATAAATGATTGAAAGCGAAAAGGCATAAGAGTCTTATTTGAGGGTAGTCTAACCCAACACGTCCTATTTTAGGGTGGACGGATCCAACATGTTTTTTTTAGGGTGGACGGACCCAACATGCCCCATTTTTGGGTGGACGAACCCAAAGTGCCAACATGTCCTTTTTTAGGGTGGACGAACCCAAAGTGCCAACATTCCTATTTTAGGGTAGACGAACCCAAAGTGCCAACATGTCCTTGAATGTTCGAATAATAAGCACAATTTTTGGATAAATCAATGTTTGGAGATGTATACTTAGTTATGAATCCCCTTTTTGATTGCAGAAGTCCATTTGATTTCAATCTCTCAAAGATATTAGTCAATGGATCATCCAGAGAAGTGAAGGAGAAAGATTTCATCTTTTTCTGCGGTTGTGAGCTAGATTGTACTTGGTGAAACTGTTGCTGGGAGCTACTTTGAAAATTTTGTTGGCAAGGAGGTTGGATACACACATTGTAAAGGTCATAAGAAGCATGAGATTGTGAAAATTGGTGTCTTTGATGGCATTGCGATTGATGCACAAAAGCTGAGTTGTTTTTGCTTTCTAGATTTTTCGACATCTTTGGTTCGAAATTTGAATGAACAACATGTGTTGCTATGTTGTCTACAATTCTTCCTTCTTGAATGCCACGTTCTATCTCTTTTCCAATCCGAATCAAATCGGAGAAGTTGCGGGCATAAGTTTCAAACAACTTATCATAACATAGGCCTTCTTGAACTTGGATGAAGGCTTAAATCAATTCTCTCTCGGGGAGTGGAGTATGTATTTCCGAAGCTTCTAACCTCCATCGTGTGGCATATACTTGAAAATATTCATGCGACATTTTCTTTACTTTGAGAAAATCAGTCATGTACGCATCGCCTCTGATATTGAACTCATTTTGCTTTACAAAGTTGAGAGCCATTTCTTCCCATGTATGCCATTTGCAAAAGTCTTGCATGGTGTACCAAACAAGTGCCAATCCCCACAAACTTTGAATGAACAGTCTCATTCATATGAATTCATCATGTTCAATTCCAATTAATCTGCTGCAGTAGTCCTTTAAGTGAGCAACAGGATCTCCTTCGCCGTTGAAAGTGTTAAACTTTGGTAACTCATACCCTGGCGGAAGCTCAACATTTGAGTGCACACACAAGTCTTCATACTTTAGGCTTTGGCAGTTTCTTAGGCGCAACAATTTGTTAAAGACATCAGCAATGACATCCGTAAGATCAAAAAACGTAAACAATGACATCAGACCAATAGTATAGAAACGGCTAAATTTTCTGAAAGAAATGAGAAAGTCAAAAAGTGAACAGGAAAAGAAGAAAAGAAACCGACATAAAGGAAAGATGACGGTGACATCAGAAGAAAAATGAGACATGCTGAGTCAGAAGGCAATTTAGAATTCATTTTAGAAACGCGTTGAAGTCCGCAGACTCTGCCTATAAATAAGGATCATTTCATTCAGAAAGGATCATTGATCAGAATATCAACCTTAGAGCTTGAGTACCAGAGTATTCAACTAATATTAAGTGTGAGTGAGATAAAAAATATAGAAAAACGAGTGTTTGTATAAATAAGAGTGTTTGTACAAAGGTGTGACTTTTCATTCCCAGCTTATCCAGGAGCACTTCGGGGACTCCCGAAAGGGAACCCTCTCTCCACTCTACATAATGTAAGTAGGTTATTGCTCCCCATGTACCTATATAGTATGTATGTTTTGTATCTTTGAATATTGTGATAATGTAAAAATTGCGTGTTTAAATTTACACATGCCTGCGTTCAAACCCTATTTTTAGTTGTCCAGATCTACCCTTAGTATATGGTTAGTCTCTTAAAACACTTAAGCAGTGCCGATGGATTTACCGGTAAATTTCTAGGAATTGTTAAGTCCGCTAGAGCCTGAGAGCCAAAGGACATATGTGTTCTCCAGGGTGTGGTCAAAGAAGCCATTGCTTAGGAAATGAAAGAGTTTAAGGAAAAGAGATGAAAGGGGTAGGCGTACCGATGAACTAAATAGCAAGTAGAACCCAGACACCAAAAGTCAAAAAAAAAAAGAAGTTAAATTTCGGGGAATATACTTAGAATTCTAGGAAGAAATAAACCGAATTACATAAGTAGAACAAGGAAGAGAAAGTACCAAGTAGGACTTTACAACCATAACATTACAAGCTTAGACAAATCACAACCTCAATTGAAATAACACATATTTTATATATATATATATATATATATATATAAATGGTGTTACCGTATATCCCTCTTTTCTTTGTCTATTCATATCGTATATGCATTCTTTGGCATTGTGTACTATAATATATCTTTCTTCCACACTTCATTTGTATATTGGCTAGTGATATACGGTATTCCACCTTAGGCCCTGGTAGTTGTCAGAATAGGATAGTTGATCCTTCTTGCTCCATTAGCATTATTATGCTTAGTTCTCGGATAGTGCTCGTTGTTTATATTCATGCCTTACGTGTTATTTATGCTTTCATTATTTCTGGAGCTTAGTCGACCGATGCCTACTGAGTACCACGTGTTTGGTACTCATACTACACTTCTGCAGACTGCATGTATTAGTACGAGTTATCGTCGTTGATGTGTGTATTGTTCAAGGCAGCTATGGATCAGAGATTTGGGGTGAGCTCCCAACGTTTTGGAGTATCCCTACTCTCTTTCTTATTGTAAGACTGTCCTCTATGTTGTGTCAGAGATGTCTTGTATACATATATTTTTTCTGTATTTCACTTGTACTCTTGTTGTATTAGAAGCTCTTGTTCTGGCTCCACCAGGTTTTGGTGTTATATTATCCTTGCTATTGTATTTATTTTGTTGTGCCCTTTATTTCTATCAGTAGTCCATTACTAGCTATTCCGGACTACGGGTTGGCTTACCTACTGGTTGGTTATAGTAGGTGTCATCATGCCCTGAGAAATTGGGTCGTGAAATTACCCCCAGCTTTTCACCGACTCAGGTATTTCTTTGCTTTTTAATTCGAGGACGAAATAGAGTCTTAGTTGTGGATATTGTAAAGAAATGTTTTATGAAAACTTGCTTTTTTCATGATTTGACTATTTTTCCCTTCTCCGTAGTTTCTACATATTGGTTTTGGAGTGTGGGTATGGCTGGCACGGTTCCTACTGCGATCGGGAATGATTTGAGCGAGTTTGAGGTTAATTTGAGGCTTTATGAGCCAATAGTTGACTTCGGTCAACATTTTATTTTTGAGTCTCAGATGATGATTTGGACTACGCCAGTAGATTTGGAATGTAGAAGTTTGGTTAATAGAGAGGTTGGTTCGGGTTCGGGACCTTTTTATCTCATTTCGACCCTTCATTTGAAAAATAGTGAAAAGGGGGTCTCGAGTGTTAATTTATTGAAAAAAATCTTTTCTCTAAAATACGACGTCGCCATGGAGTCCAGAACATCGAAATTTACCTAGTAACATATATGGTTTACTTCTGGCGGATCCTGAAACAAATACCGAGGGTCCGTTATGAAATTTTTGAAACCATGCAAATTCAGCCTTTTTGCTGATATTTGGTGCAGGGTATTTCCTTCTTCGCGAACGTGGAGAAGGATAATTTTCTTCATCGAGATTGCAAGGAGGGAGCTGCAATCGCGAAGAACAAATGGGGTCTGGTCCGTTTTTCTTCGCTAACGCCACAAGGCTGTCGGGAACGTAAAGGCCTGAGTCATCAGCGTCGCGAACGCAAAGGCTATTTTAATGGCCGGTCAGTTTCGACCCTCGCGAAGGTGAAGGGTTGACCGCGTTCGCGAGGTATTGTTCACTAAATAGTATAAAAGCCTCATTTTCGCGATTTTACTCCATTTTTGGACCTCCAAGCTTCGAAAAAGGCGATTTTCAAAGGTTTCTTCATTGAGTTTTGTGTGGTTAACTTCTAAACTCTTAATCCCACTTTTTTCCATTAGTTTTATCTTCGAAAACACCTTTTAATCTTGATTTTGAAATGGATTTTTGGGGTTTTTATCGGTAATGCTTGAAAATGGCTTTTCTTCGATTTGGACCTCGTTTTAAGCTTGTTTCACTTGGGTTTTCTTCTATAGACTCATATAACCTTCGAAAATGTGTTTCTAAAGAAAATTTTTGGTTTTATCCTATCGTTTTTCAAGTTCATTTTGGACCCGACTTAAATATGGATAATATGGGTATTGTTGGCTTTCTTTTAACGTGTAGATGCTATATTTATCTGTTTTAGTTGATTCTGAGGCCGTTCGAAAGGGGAAGACTCCTTGTTGAAGGACTCTAGGCTCTAATTTTGTATTTCAAGGTAGGTTATAGCTTAACTTCTTTCAGATTGAGCTGGGTAGTTAATAAATAAGTAAAACATGTTATGGGTTGGGGAAAACAACTATGAGTCTTATATTTTGAGATTATTATTACTGTTGTGTGCCCGTGTGGGGGCTTACATTCGGTGGTTGTTGACTTGTGATATATGATATTGCGTGTTGCCCGAGTGGGGGCCTTATTTGACACCATTAGCCTTATTTGTGCAATTATATGCCTTATTCTAGATATGATGCCTGTGCGGGGGCTTAAATTGTTATTATAGGCCTTATTGAGCATTGATTGCCTTTATCATGATAGAAAAATCCTAGTTAGGGGTTAAAATGATATTAATGATGTCTTATATGCATATTTATTCCGATGGTGCCTAATTAGAATTGATAATTATGAATTGTGGACATATTGAGTTGATTCTAGGCTAGCTTATATACATGTATTGAATTGATTGGATATTTTCATACTGATTTGGTTGTGAACATTACATCCTCATTCCATATATGCATTCATGAGATACTCGTACCACTGAGGAACATTGTTTTGAAAGAAAATGAGACATTTTTATAAAACCCTCTCCGTGAACACGAGCCGGAGAGGTGGGTTGAGATTGAGATATGAATTATAGTATATGGGTTGTGAACCCCCCATGGGTCCTATTGCGGAGCTGCGAGCTCGGTAGGTGTATGCAGAAATTCATGCGATGACTTTTACTGTTCCACCCCATCATCATCATTGCATTTGCATCTTTTGTGATTCATTTAGTTTTTTTCCTTGACTTGTGTTTAGTTTCCATATATTTTTCGTGTATGTCTGTGTTGTTTAAATTCTGTATTATATTAGAACTATTAGAGGAGATGGTGTGAGCTATCATTTGGGAACTTTTTTGTTTGCAGGTGACGCTCTCATAGCTTTCTTTACTTATATTACTGTCCACTTTGCTCAATCGGCCTATGATTCCTTCTGAGTACATGGGATCGTACTCACCCCTACTGTGCCCTTTTCGTGCAGATCCAGGTCCGAGTACGATACACAACGGTTGAGTTTGTGCGTGATTGGGTGGATCTTTGAGGTACTGATATGCTCCAGAGTTCGGGGTTGATTGTCGAACCTATGCTCCAGAGTTCGGGGTTGATTGTCGAACCTCATCTTGTTGCATTTATATCTTTACTTATTTTCAGAGACAGAGATGTATTTCAGGTTTGTATTAAATGCTCTTGACTTATGCCACCACTTCTTAGGGATATTATGACGTTTATTTCAGACTTTCGCTATTATTGTACTTGTATTGGTCTGACTTCGTTCTAGAAGTCTCGCCTTAGCTATGTTATTGTTGATTTCGGTTTTACCTTATCAGTTTGGTTGATCGACTTACTTGTCAAGGCTGAGCCGCAGCCAGTGCCATCATGACCTAGTTTTTGGGTCGTGACACCAACCAATAATAAAAAAACCAAACCGAACTAACTGATACACACACCTACTTTATGCCACTTCTTTTTTCTACAAATTTTTACATTTAACCTAAAGGGAAAATCATTTACTCCTTGTAGACGAAAACCTATTTTCAGTTGACCAACCGATTTATTTACCGGGTGGGGTCAAATTGTGCGTTGCGAATGCACATGTGGCGAATACCAATTGGCTAAATCTCCCTCAATACGAAAATCGAGATGGATCGTTGTGTGTAATTTTAAAAATGGTATAAATAACCTTCAATTATATATTTATCAAAAAAAAATAAAAATACAATATATCGTATAGCAATGAATAATTTCATTTAATTTACTTTTAAAAAAATTAAGTAAAGAAATAATACAACATGCATATATCTTTTGCATGAGATTAAAAAAATTACCTAATTAAATTAACATTTCAGGCGATTTCAAAAATTTTAAATATTAAATCATCTATAAATTATATTATCATTCAAAATTGTTATATTTTATTTTCAAATAAATACAAACGAAATATTTTTAAAAAATAATTACAATTTTGTATATGTAAAATTGATATTCTCTCCATTCCTTTTTATTTGCTCCATTTGAGTTGGACACACCCCTTAATAAACTCCTTAGTCCTATAAAATTAAAGTAATTTTACCAATATACCCTAATTAAGTAGGCATGGATTAATTAAATACATTGAAAAAGAAAGATTAATTAATGTTCTTGGTAATTTGAACAAGCGGATAATAGGAAGATTTTGTTCAAACTACTCTTGAAAGATTAAAAGAGCAAGTATTTAGGAATATAAACACAACCCAAATGGAGCAAATAAAAAGGAATGGAGTATGAAAATAGAACAAATGCATTACAGAAAATTGTACTAGATCAAGTAAAATTTCATTACTTGCAATAATACAAGTAACAAAATGAATTAAGATAACTTTGGATCCCAACGAAAAACATATTTATTGAAGCTGTACAAGTAGAGCTGTACAATACAATACATTCACTTTAATATTTTAAGGGCAATTTTCATAAATCTCAACTGTTTAGTATTCTCTCCGTTCCAATTTATGTGATGTACTTTGATTTTGCACGGAGTTTAAGAAATAAAGGAAGATTTTTGAAACTTGTGGTCTAAAATGAGTTATAGATATTTGTGTGGTTGTAAATCATTTCATTAAGGGTAAAGTAGGTATTTTAAAGTTAAATTGTTACCAAATATAGAAATGTGTCATTCTTTTTTGGACTGACTAAAAAGGAAAGTGTGTCATATAAATTGGGACAGAGGGAGTATCTAATTACATTCTATCTCTACTTTTTTCAAAATTACATAAAATTTTGGATTTTAGACTACTGAATACATTACTTAGGATCGTGATACATCACCTTTCGGATACATCACTTTCCGATACATAACTAATCAATTAAATTCTTATGTATCAGTGACACAGATCTCATTCCAATACATAAGTTTTATGTATCAGTAACACAAAAAAAAATTCGAATACATATTTTTTGTCATATTTTCAACCAGATACACCATCCTTATGTATCTGTACACAAAAATAAATACGATACACAACATTTGTACTCTTTTAGCCGGTCCCGTGATGCATCTTGGAATAATCAATCACTTGCTTGGAATGAGCACAACAGAAAAAAAAAAAAAACTTCTTCAACACCTGCATATTCGAGCCATTCTAAGATGTAATCTATCATATGGGCATTCACCAACGGTAGCAGTACTTTGGGTCGTTCAAGAGTGATCGACTGGAATTCTGTGTCAAAACTATCAGCCAAAAGAATTGCCTACAAAGGGGCATGAGCCGATTCCTCTTCTGCTTTCCCCATTTCTCCCCTTCTCTTTCCTTTCTTCATTGCCACCATTCTGCCTAGGGTTTGACAAGTCTTGTGTTGTGATGCAAATTGATTTGACTATGGAAGTACACTGCTCTATAATACGTAATATATAGGGAAGATTACATACATACATAATTAGGCAAAATTCGAGATTTTTGTAATTATTTTAAAGGATTGAGATTTTAGATAATAATGGTAAGTTAAGGTGTAGTATTATGTAATTTTTTCAATTGTTGAGAAAAAGTTCATGCTATAATTTTCCATGTTAATTAGGGGCTACTTTTGACATCTTAAATATAATGGTACGTTGTTTTTTTTTTCACCAGAAATAATATGCATTCATCACAAACCATTCAATTGTACAAAACAGTGAGAAGCCTCTTTTAAAATCCAAATCGGGAAATTTTCAGCCCAAGAGACTGCTAGAACATATAATTCATATACGCAGCGGAAGCATAAAATCACGGATATTACATAATAATATGATAATGTAAATTTTAAACGAAATTCTGGAAAAACTATACATACTTGTTGAAGCTATCACACAATTCGTTCACCACCTTGTTTGCCAGGTCTGCTGCCTTCTACTACTTCCTGAATAATTTTCCTCAACCAATACTTGTGTGGACAAGTTAAAAAAAATTCTGGAAAAGATTTCTAGGTCTTTTTTTTTTATTCAAATGAACAGAAGAAGCCCCTATATACTCAACCGAAGTTGAAGTTGTAAGGGCTGTCTTTCAGCCATTTAAAACACACGTTTTATCCATTAAGACCACCCATTAATTCCTACATTAAGTCATGGACGTTTTTTTATTTTGTCCATTATGACTAATGTTTAATACTGTCATAATTTTTGTCATCAATAGGATTATGTTCCTATTAAAACAAAACTGTGTAAAACCTTTCTAACTCCATTTTCTTTTCAAATTGGTTAATTAATCAGGCGTAGCAGGGACCGCAGATTTATTAACTGAGGCTTCTAAATTATGATATTAATTCGCAAATGAATGAATTAACATATCATAATAAATTACAAATTATTCCACTAAAAATCTGTAATTGTACTCCTCGATATTAACTTCGAAATCTACCATTACATCTTATTTAACTCCCCCTGTTAGAATTACCGATACCAATCAATTAAATCAAATTTTTCTGAAAAATTTAATTTATCGACTAACTTAATCCTATATTACTATGCTCAACTTATTTCACGTGACGGATACTAAATCCACCTGCAGGGTTTACACGTGAAAACTTATAAGCAACCATGTAGGGGTGTCTTCCATCTCAAGTCCGAGACATGGTTCTATCAACTAATTATTATTTCACTAAGTGATTTGTTATTATCCAATCTATTAGGAATATATCGACTCGTAATAAAGTCTCACCTTTTAATAGCTTAAAATAATAAATCAAACTACATAGATTATAATAATTATATCAAGATTAAGAGTATAAGTACATGTAATGGACTAGAGAAGTTGTTTATTAATATTCAGAACATAAACAAACATCTCTACTTGGTCCGTTCAATACATACGAAATGTACTAGCACAAGAAGTTGGAATATTACCACTCCCATAATTAAGATCAAATTATATATATTTTAATCTTGTGCTACAATCATCAAGATGTTTGTCCTACTTCATCTTTGATTGTGAACTTTAATTTATAACTTATAAGAACCGACAATTTTAATCTTCCGTGCATGAGTTAAATAACTCCATGCACAAAATTGCCTACTATATAAGTAAAGGACACACATGTCAACCTAATAATCTATTCAAACAAAGACTTTATTAAATTAATTAAATAAAATAAATAGTCTTTACATGGGATGTAAAAATAATACTATAACTTAAACTAACATGGTTAATAGTATATCCTAACAGAGACTTCTTGAAATAAAGATAAAGCCAAATTAGTTAATCTATGACTACAAGTGTTAATACATCAACTTATATATATAAAAGCTACATTAGCTAAATAATGCCTGAGATTCCAAATATCCTCTCAGACAGTAATTACATCCCAAAAGGGAGTTATTCTCCTATTAAGTATTTGAGTCATAGTTGATGAGTCTGATAATATTTTGACATTCTTCCATCCTAGCTCCACCGCAAAATGGATTGCTTTCCGAATCGTCAATGCTTCAGCTATGATGGTGATGGTTTTTGAGCATTTTAATTTTAATTTATATTATATTGAGGTGCATATTTGTTCCATGATTAATTATTGATTTGGAGTTAGTCTTATGTTACAAAATAACATTGTGCAGCGCCCTTAAATTTTGACCAATTATTTCTTCCGTTGCTGCTGCATGCTCCATTCACTTTGGTGTCATTATGTCCCCTATTACTCTAATAGAGTTTTGGCTTTTAAAGCTAAGGAACGTGTGTTACTTTTGCTGCATAGAATGTCATTTAGGGGCTTTTGACTCTTGGTTAGTGGTGGCTGAATTTGGTCACCATTTTTCTTGAAATTCATGTAACTTCGCACTCTTTATTTATCCATTATTTCTTGTGACTTATAATTTCTAGGCTATTGATTTTCCATCTTTACTACCCCGCATTCATTCGTATTCATTACAATGAAGACTTCTTCTCCTATAAATCGAGTTGGTCTTACATTATTTTTTAATACAAGAAAATATAGAGTGCATAAAAGTTAGTAAAAAAAGAGTTTATTAGTTGAAGGGAGGTGTTCTTTTTTGGTGGAGCATTGAACTCCTCTTGTCCAGAGTTGTTGAGTTGTACTTTGTGAGAAGATTATTGTATCCTAGAGGGGACAAGTCAAGAAGAGTACTGCTGGACCGATAAACTCATTTGCTGTAGTGGGCTTGAATCTCCTTAAAGAGAGCGAGATATCCGCGCTTCAACCAAGAAGAAGATTATTTTATTTTCTTTATTTTTTTCTATTTTCAATTGTAATTGTTGTAATATTTCACCAACAGATGGTTTTTCCAACAAAATGAATTGGACTACCATAGGCATGAAGCACGTTGCCATTAGACTTTGAGGCTACCATTCCAATACTCGCCTTTTGAGTATTTTTAGTCATACCTACATCAACATAAAACAAAACATTTTCTGGGGAAATAGTTAGTGCAGTAAGGGAGGGGGAGGGGGGAGGGGGGAGCGGGGGTCACAACCTCTTGCCGCTCCTGTCGCATAGTGTTGGCATTGTTTAGTGCATCTGTAAACTCATTAAAATTATATAAAGCTTTTGATAAAATTTCAGCATCACTCCATAACAAGAAACTAAATACATAATCAAAGAAACTAAATACATAATCATTTCTAGCTTTCTAAATCATCCATAGAATAGATACTGACAATTGCATTAAATTGTTAGTATCCAAAAATTTGTTTGTATCACCAGGTTGAAAAATCTAAATTTAGGTTCAATTCAGGCCAAAGGACAGGGCTAGTTTTCCACACGTTAACAGATCTCGAACATTTGAAGAACATGTGTTCGAAGACCGTTAATTTAAGATTGATGGGATTTATTGCTTATTTGAAAAGTTGAAGGAGGTACTCTCTCCGTTCGCTTTTATTTGTCACAATTTGACTTGCACACCCATTAAGAAAAACAATTAATGCCATAGCTATTTTATTATAGTACCTCTATTAAATGATGTTTACTATTGTGCCTTGAAATTAATTTGGAAAAAAACCCAATTAATGCTAAAAGTAAAATAAAAAAATAAAAGTTGTCTTTTCTTGATATGTCAAAAATAACAAGTAAAAATAAAAATTCAGTTAGGAAATTAGTAACAAGTAAAAGCGAACCGAAGAAGTAATATTTTTCAAACCCAAAAAATTTAAGGGGTAATTGAATTTACTTCTTTTACAAATAAATTGCACGAAGAGCTAATCTATCCATGTCCCTCTCTCTCTCTCTCTCATTCAATGTTCACTTTATTAGGATCCCATTATTGCCTTAATTATTCCATGACTTTTGAGTGCCATGGAATAACACCAAATACATAAGTTTCAAAAATGTCATTAATTACTCAAAGAGTCCCCTCCTCTCCCCCCTTGAACCTCTATAAAAGCCCCTAATTCACTTCCAACTTATCTCATATCAAGAAAACACACATCTATTTCAATCATGTCTTTGAAATGCAGCACTTTCTTCTTAGTCATGTTAACTTGTTAAATAATCTCAAATTTAAGTCATGTTAGTTCAGCTAGAGAAATACCAATATTACTGCCAAAACTTGATGAAGCAAATGATCAAGGGAGTATAGTGGAGTGTTTTAATGCATTTGGGGGAGATAAAATCATGCACAAATGAGATAGTTGCTACTTCACAATAGGCACTATTGATATTGACTTGCCTTGTTTCCAAGCCATTTCTGTCATTACACATCATTGCTGGCCTAATATGCTTACAACACTTGGCCGGGTTCACCCCTGAAGAAACTAATATGCTGAGACTGAGAGGTTATTGTGATGCAACTCATAATGTTTCTTCTAATCCTGGTCCTGCTTCTTCTCCATTGGTGCTCCCTAATTTGGATATCAAGAAGGTGGTGGCTGGAAATGAGTGATTAATTTATTAGGAAGACTTAAAGGCCATGTTTTTTACTATAGCATTTGAATGCCACATATAAGATATCTAAGGTTTTTTTTTATTTTATTTTTTTTAATTAGTATGTTTGGGAAGACTCTTTATTTTTCCTTAGCCAGCTCCAATATATGGCTGTCTCGTTTTTTTCCCCCTCACAATAAACTTGGTAAGGCGGTTCAAAATCGAACCGTTACTAATAACCAACCGCAACGGTTGATGAACAGATTGAAATTTTTTAATTAACGGTTTATTGGTGTCTGGACAGATTACTGAATTTTCTTATTGGAGAAACGGTTAATCTACTAAGAATTATGATAATTTACATTTTACCCTCAAGTGTACAAAATATGTATTGTAAATTATAATTGTAAACCCTAAAGAAGTAAAGCTAAAGCCTAAATTGGAAAGAAAAAAAAAAGCTGAAGCCTAAAGTGGTAATTTGAGATGTTAACTAAAAGAAACAGAAATGAGGTCAATTTTCCTTTTATCAAATAATATTTCGTATTAAGAATAGTGTATATATAACATAACAACTTTATTTATCTTCAATATTTTGTTATTTGGGACTCAAACATAGACTTATAACTCGATAAAAAGGCGCTTGTGCTAGCACAGACCCAATATATGTCTATATTATTTTGTGTCTTAATTTATGTGACACAGATAGAATTTAGAAATTAAAGTCAGTTAAATTTTTTTATATGTTTTTTTTAGATATTTGAAGTTGTTAACTATTTTGATTTATACTACCTTTATGTAATTCTTAATTAATATACATTACTTCCTCTATCCCAATTTATGTGGCATTGAAACAATTTCGAGAGTCAACTAATTTTCTATATATCTTTTAAATATTTTAAGTTGTAAATTATTATGATTTATAGTACTTTTGACGTTAGTTTTTCAAATAATATATGTTAGTTCTTCTGTTCCAATTTATGTGGCACTGATAAAATTTCAAGAGCCAACCAATTTTTTTTTCTTTCAAATATTATAAGTTCTTAACTATTGTGATTTATAATACTTTTTACGTAATCTTCAAATACATAATAAATATTTATACGTTATGTAATGTGCAATAACAATAAAGAGGCAAAGGAGCCAATCAAATTGTGCCAAAGCAGGCATGTTAACTTTCCGCCTGCTTTAGTACAATTTGATTGGCCCCTTTGCCTTTTATAAGTAAGGAAGTTACGTTTCTAAAGAGTTAACAGCGAACTGATTAAGATACTAATAGAAGATTGTTAATTATATCTTCGTTAACGAAAATAGAAAGAAAATGACATTTTCATATCTCTTAACTGTAAAATAAAAATATTTTATAAAAAAGACCTAAAATTAAGAATAAGTTTGTAAAAGCTATAAAATCAAATATTCCTAATTATTTCCCTCGAAGCTAGAAAGAGGAGGAGGATGCATACCATAAGTCTTTACGAGTAAGCTTCTCTACACAATTTTCTTAACTTAAAGGTACCATAATTCCAATAATTACATTATAATTTCCACTAGAAATTTTACTCAATCAAATGACCATTACAGGTTTTAGCTTTATCCGTGAATAATCTAAATGTTGAGGACCAAATTCAATAGCTTGATTGCCGCTAAATATGTTTTTTAAGAGGCAATTACTAGTGACAATTACAGTTTAACACTGTTTGTAAATATCCCTAAAGCCTATAACATCATTTGATCCAATGACAATTAACTAATACAGGTAAAAGCGCACTTCTTATTGTAGTGCATATTTATTGCCGCTAAAAGTTCTTTTTGATGTAGTGTTAATCTTGCAAAAACTCTTTATATTGACCCAAATGTGGTAGAAATCCGAAAAAGTCATTTTCTTAGTGTCATAAAAGATCATTTCCTCCAAAAGCAAAAAAAAATTGAAGTGCGGTACAGAAGCTACTAAGTACAACATATCTGCATGAGTTTAGTAATTATTATTTTTTACTAGCGAGATACCAAACCAAGTATTAGGATGCTTATCGGATGGATCGGGATGGATAATCACGCTTAACAATTTAACTTATCGATTATCGATTTTAAATGTAGTAATTTGTTAGCCAATCTATAAGATGTCAATTGGTTTGATATCGGATAAACAATTGTCAGGCGGTTAATGGGGGGTGTAATGTTAACCTCCACGATACCTTCTTTCGATGAAATTTATCCACGTTAATTAAAAAGAAAAAGAAGGACTTCTTCTCGTTGTGCTAACTCCTAAATTTAGTGACAGCGAAAATGTTCTACATAAAAGTTGATTTCCCATCGCGCGACTTTAGAATGGCAGATGGGGTTGGGGCCTAGGGCTTTACCATTAAGGGGTCGTTTGGTAGAGTGTATAAGAATAATGCAAAATATGGTGTATTAGTAATGCTTGTATTAGTTATGCTTGCATTAGTTATGCTTGCTTTTTTCTTATGCAGTGTTTGGTTTGGTGTATTAAAAATAACATGAATTACATAATTTCTAAAAATAAATTACTTTTTACCAAAATACCCTCCATAAATATGATGGAAAGGATGTAGAAAAGATTTTGAGGGACAATTGTGACTTTAACCATACTAATGCATGCATTAGAATCCATTGCATTACTAATACCAAGGATTTTCATGCATTCGTAATACACTCCTTAATACACAATACAGTGTATAACTAATGCAAGCATTAGTAATACATAGGATGAAAAAGTACACCAAACAAGGTATTAGTAATACACAAAGCTAATGCATGCATTATTTTTCTTAATACACTCTACCAAACGACCCCTAAGGGTGAACAAACGCGAATAAAAAATCACACCAAACAGCAAATCGAGTCAAATCGAAAAAAAATTAGACTAGTAATTTGATTTGACTTGATTTGGTGTTGAAAAAAAATTCCGACTATAATTTATTTGGTTTGATTTTAACTAAAAAGGGTCAAACCGAATCGAACCAACCCGATAATACATTTGTACAGTTTTTAAAAATATTTAATTCATAAAAATATTTACTATGATGTAATTTATAAATATTTCTTAAATTTTTCATTGTTTTATCTTTCAACATAATATTTCAAGTTTAAACTTAGAATTTTGAATGGTCCAATAAGTTTTATAGCCTATTGATATTAATAACTCAAATAAAGCCCAAATCAATACTAATTCTAACAAAAATATTCAATTATACACTAGCAATGACAATAATGTTGGATATCTATTCTTTAGTTTTACATAAATACATAACCTAAATTTATTTTTCTATTTAACATTTAGTGTAATTTTTTTAACACCTAAAATAGTTGTATCTTGCTAGGACTAAAGAAATATTTAAAGTACAAGTTAATTATATGTTTGTATGAAGACTATCGGAAAAAATTCAAAAAAACTCAAAAAACCTGAAGTTGAAAAATCCAAATTTTATTGGTTTGGTGTGGTATTTAAAAAAGCTGAACCAACCCGGCCCATAATCTTAGTAAAACAAAATTGAGTAGTTAGCCTACCTCTCTGAAACCACAAGTAACAATTTAGTTTTCAGGCCTCTCTTTAGCCCTAATTCACACATTTATAGTATATATAGTAGTGTATATATTAGGGCGTCTCTATTGTATGTGCAAAATTGTGGTAATTATTCTGGTTGTCAATTTCATCATCGTAAGCGGGAATAATTTTTTAGGATCCGGCTCCTCTTCATTTCCTTTGTCTCCATTTTCCCCAAGTTCTTACTTGGATGAGAGACACATGGCATAAGTTAAAATTAATGGTTATGATTTAATTAATCAAACTATAATTCTAACCATGATTCATATAATAAATATTTTATATTTTTGCTTGCAAAATTTTTGGATAATCCCACAATTATAGCTAGACTATTTTATCCATAAATATATATTTTAAAAAAATCTCTCTTCCTACCTTTTCTTTTCCTAGGCTTCTCTGTTTTCCTACTTCCTCAATATATATTTCCCAACTTCTCTTTGGTTACTTTTTTAATTTCATTTTAATTATTAGACACTTTCTCTTTAAAATTAGTTATAAGTAGGGATGACGATATTTCAATGTTTTCAAAAAACAGGTTCCTTTTAATTATACTAATTGATAATTTTTATAACAATATTGATGACGTTGAGTTATGTTATTATAATAATTTGGTAAAATCATATATTTTATATTTCTGAAAATATTTTTTTCAGCGGTCATGAATATTTTTTGTGTTGTCAATTTTTTTATAACAAATATTGTTTTGGCACGAAGAGGAGAAAAGAGAGGTAAAGAATCTAGCAAAAGGAGACTAATCAAAAGTTCTTAAACGGATAAGAACGTATTTATTAATATTTTAAATCATGATTACAATTAACTCAAAGAGGTATTGGAAAAAATACAATGAGGAAGCACGAAAATGGAATACTGTAGGAAAAAAATAGGAGGAGAGAGAATTTGTTTGAATATATTTATAGATAAAATAATATGTAGCTATAATTGTGGGATTATCCACAAATTTGAAAGCAAAAATATAAAATACTTAATTATGGTTAGGATTTTAGTTTGATTAATTAAATCATAACCATTAATTTTAACTTATGCCATGTGTCTCTCATCCAAGTAAGAACTTGGAGAAAATGGAGACAATGGAAATGGAGAGGAGCCGGATCCAATTTTTTATTGTTTTCTTTGGTTCATTTTTAATTGAAGAACCGTCCGATGATATTGAAGAATTTGGTGCTAGAGTTAAGCGAAGTAAACGTCTTGGAGGCAATTCGTCTCGTGATGCTTCTAGAAATCAAATTATAAATGAGTACACCTTTTGATTTTTTGTAATTCATGTTGTTCTGGATTTTGAGATCGATAGATGTTGTAGGCTTCTGTTACATACCAGTTAGAATGAGCAGGCCACATCAGCTAGGAGTTAGTTTGACAGCTAGGTAGTTAGTTGGCATAGTGCTTGTCCATTTGTTAGTTTAGGCGGAAAAAGTAGTTAACCTTTCAATTGCTCTTGTTATTAATTGAATTGTACTAGTTGAAGGAGATCATTCTTGTAAAGAGACACGAAAACAATGTAACAAGATGGTATCATAACAGTTGTCCTTTGAAATTCACAACCATGGGGGATACAAGAAGACAAAGATAAATTAGGTGCGAAATCGATCACTTTATAGGGAAACTACGACAAGTGTTTGGCGAGCAACTTCGACTCTTAAATGAGAAGCATGAGAAATCGATGGAGGAATTCAGAAAAATGTTTTCAACCATAAAAGGGGGTCGCATGACAACAACCTGAGAAGATGGAGGTACCTCTGAATTAGGGGAGTCAAGGGGGTCACACTATAGGAACAATGTCAGGTACTCACGTATTGAATTTCCCAGATTTAATGGTGATGACTTGAGGGGTTGGGTCTATAGGTGTAAGGAGTTCTTTGAATATGAGGAAACCCCAGATGAGTTGAAGGTGAAAATGCTGCAATCTACATAGAGGGGAAGGCATTACAGTGGCATTAGATGTACATGAAGAAAAGGTTCTCTCGAGGGTTTCCAGAGTGGGAAGAATATGTGAGAGCTTTGCGGCTCAGATTTGGAGTTTCTACCTACATGGATCCCACGTCTGAATTGGTGTCATTAAGACAAATACGTATTGTGCACAACTTTCTTGATTAGTTTGATTCTTTACTAAATGAGGTAGATCTCACAAAAGATCAGGCGATTAGTTATTTATTAGCAGGGTTGAAACCTGAGATAGCTATGCAAGTAAAATTGTATAATGCTAAGACATTAATGAAAGCATATAGTCAGGCTAGTCTGGTTGATAAATCTTTAATGCTCCAAAGAATCAACACTCCATCTTACCCCAAAAACCATAACAATCATATATTACTTAATCTCATTCCAAGATCTAATTATAACAACGCATACAAGCCAAATCCACCCAGAAATTTTCCTCCCAATCTTCCACCAGAACCACTAAAATGTTGACTAGTGCTAAAATGTATGCGAGAAGGTCCAAGGGTTTATATTATTGGTGTGAATAAAGGTATGTTCCTGGTCATAATTGCATAAAAGGGAAGTAGTTATATCTATTTGAAATTGAATAAGAGGAGGGTGTGGAGGAACAATAGATGAAGAGTATCATGATGTACCAGTTGAGTTGATAGAAGAAGGGGATGGAACTTTAGAAGGAGCACATGTGTATGTCCATGCTTTATGTAGTGACTCTTCAGGTCATTTTTCCCATTTTTTCTTATTTTTGGCGTTTCATGCCTTCCCATAGCGGCTATAGGTCATTTATGACTTGTCAGAACCGTCGGTTCAGTTTTCGGGTAGTTTGTTTGGGTTTTAACCCCATTTTCCTACTTTGGAGTTTTTAAAGTTAAGAAATTGATCTTGGACCAAAACTTCTAGTAAACGGCCTCGAATGAAAATTTCAACAACGTCATTAGCTTTAGAATGTTGATTTTAGGCTAGAAGGACCCTTGATCTGGGTCCCGAGGCCTCCAGACTCATTTTGGCCTATTGGGTAGATTTTTAAAACAATGGAACCATGGGTGTAAGGCCCACTTTTTTTTATAGAAATGACCTCGGTTGGAAATTTTGATGGTTTCGTTGAGTTTGAAATATCGAATTTAGTATGGTAGCATAGTTCGTTTGCTCGCATGGGGTTCTGAGCTAATCCCGAGCACCCGATCGAAGTCAGTTGGACTTAGCATTTTTGCTGGTTTTCCAGCATCTGGTGCACACATATTTTGCCCTTCGCGTTTGAGAGGAGCTGGCCGCATTTGCGAGCCCTCCTATCATGTTCGAGATAAAGGGTCAGTTTGACTCGATCAATTTTCCTTCTTTATGATCGTGACTAATTGACGGCGTTTGCGATGATCTTTCTCACCTGGTCTTTGTGATCGCGACCAGGGCCCCCCACTTCTACGATAGATAACTCTCTGGCAGTATGTAGCCCCTTCTTCCTGGATTTTTCATCATTTTCTTATCCATTTCTGCCATTATTAGACCTAGGAGCAAAAGAAAGTATGGGGATCAATCAATTAGAGGGATGAGTAGAGAATGTTTAGATGGTCATTCCCCATTAATTTCTTCATAAGTTTTCGGCCTAAATCCTCCATTTAATTTTTGTTTTGCCTCTTATTTTCATTATCTCTCAGGGCTGATTTGAGCCCTGATTTGTTTCCATTTGAGCTTAAATTTTGAGCATGCATCCCTTGTTCTTCGAGGGACCACGTGACAGATTTAATTTTGGGATTTTGTTAGTGGGCCCTATGGGCCTATTTTTGACCTAATTTTAGGCCCAGAGTCTTATATTTCAATATAGATATCGTTTTATTCATATTAACGTGTAGATTATGATTTTGATAGTGCGACGTTGTTTAGAGACTGTAGAGTGAAGACGAGCATTTCATGGGCGATTCGAGATTGCAGTTTGGCTTCGAGGTAGGCTTCGATCTACTTTTCTCGATAAGGTTGTGTATTGTATAGATTACATGCTAGGTAGGAATTATAGGATAGGTTTATACCTAGTAATATCATAACTTGACCTATTTAAGGGACTTAGAATAGATATATAACTCGAGCCTTAGCCGAGGATACCCATTATGGTTGTAGGATCCTATTGCACTGAATTATAGACTTGTATAACCATAGATTGACTTGAATGATCCTTTAGTAAAAGACTTACCATATTACTTGGTGAATTAGACTATATTCCGCGATTAGATCCTTCTAGTAGCTTTATGCCCTTATTTACCTTATTCCTTTGGTATTATAATGTTGTTATCCTTGTATATGGTATATTGTTAGGCCCAAGGCCGTGGTTACGAGACTGGATGGATACCGAGTTAGTACTCTATCTTTTGAAAGGATGTGGTTCAAGTTCACAGACTCTTAGGCACTTACGGTGAGATTATTTGGATACTGGTGATGGCATGCATACATTTAGGTGCATTTACATTTATTTAGTAGTACGATCCCAACTAAAACCTTGATTTTCTACTATTTTTTAAAAAGGGATTTATTCCCACTTTTTCACGTTTAAAATTGATTCTTTTATAATGGAAGTTGACACCTAGTATTGGTTTCTTTTTCTTTTGACCTTGGTTGTCAGTTTTTGTTGGACTGTGGGGTTGTCTACTCAGTGGGAGAAGTGTTTTCTAGTTGGGCTTAGCATGATTTCATCCACAGTTGGAGGGCACTCTGGAACAGATCATTCAATTTTGAGAGAATGTGCTTTAAACTCCTGACTATTGGTTTCGAGGGTCATCCGGATCAGTTAGTAGCTTGGTAGATATCGCAGACATTGGTCATCACCATTTGAGTATTCAGGTTAAACCTTATGGGCCTTGTTCTTATGCTAGTCCGCATGGAGTTTTGGTAGATCAACTTCAGTCTTTCGAGGTTAATGTGATGTGATTATGTTGGCAGGACTCTGAGGATTCTGGTGAGATTCAGTGTAGTTTGGAGTAGACATCAAGTTTGGAAAGGCATGAACATATTAGATTTGGAGTTTGGAGTTGGTGGTATGGTCCATGCCTTGGGTTGTCCTTAGCCTGGTTGAGTATCGGCTTAGTTGTGCTTGTTTCGGTGTGATCTTAATAGCTATGGTTTGGGTTTGTGTGCTTTAGCCGTGCTCGGTTCAGTTGGAGGACAGTTGGTTGTTGAACATGAGTTTTTGGTTGTTTGGAAAGTGAAGTAAGGTTGTGAACAAAAAAATGGATATCTTTAGTAAAATACATTGGAACTATTGGGTGGGGCCATATAGGTTGTCTGGGGATCCTTGCAGGGTATATGGGCCTTGTACCTCGTCCTTTTAAGCTTTTGAGCTCTTTCTATCCATTGACTTTCAAGGACAAAAGTCCTTTTAGTAGTGGATATTGTAATGACCCTCTAGGTTATTTTCTCTAATTTTGCTTGTTTCCAGTTTTTTATGCCTTCCCATAGTGGCTATACGTTATTTATGACTTGCTGGAACCGTCAGTTCGATTTTAGGGCAGTACTTTTGGATTTTAAGTCCATTTCCCTGTTTTGGAACTTTTAAAGTTGAGAAATTGATCTTGGGCTAAAACTTCTAGTAAACGGCCTCAAATGGAAATTTCAATAACGTCGTTAGCTCCGGATCATTGATTTTAGGCTAGGGGGACCCTTGGTCTAGGTCCCAAGGCTTCCGGACTTATTTTGGGCTATTGGGTAGATTTTAGTAATAACAAAACCATGGGAGTGGGGCCTCCATTTTTTATCGAAATGACCTCGGTTTGAAATTTTGATGGTTTCGTTGAGTCCGCAATGTCAAATTTGGTATGATAGAATATTTCGTTTGCGCGCATGGGGTTCCGAGAGAATCCCGAGCACTCGATCGAAGTCTGTTGGACTTAGCATTTTTGCTGGTTTTCCAACATCTGGTGCAGGCATATTTTACCCTTCGCGTTCGCTAGGTTTTGGCTGCATTTGCGAAGATTCAAGTCTTTAATCTTCGCATTCGCGAGCCCTCTCATCATGTTCACAATGAAGGGTCAGTCTGAATCAATCCATTTTCCTTCTTCGCGATCACGACTAGTTGCACGCGTTCGCGATGGTCTGTCTCACCTGGTCTTTGCAATCGCAACCAAGGGGCCCCGCCTTCGGGATGGGTAATCCCTGGCAGTATATAGTCCCCTCTACCCTGATTTATCATCATTTTCTTGTCCATTTCCGCCATTATTAGATCTAGGAGCATAAGGAAGTGTGGGGATTGATCAATTAGAGTTAGGGATAACTAGAGAATGTTGAGATGGTCTTTCCCCGTTAATTTCTTCGTAAGTTTTTAACCTAAATCCTCCGTTTAATTCATGTTTTCCCTCTTATTTTCATTATCTTTTGGGGCTGATTTGATCGCCGATTTGTACTCAAATTTTGAGCGCATCCATTGTCCTTCGAGGGACCTCATGACAAATTCGGTTTGGGGATTTTATCAGTGGGCCCCATGGGCCTATTTTTGACCCAATTTTAGTCCAGGAGTTTTATATTGCAATATGTGTATCGTTTTACTCGTATTAATGTGTAGATTATGATTTTGATAGTATGACATTGTTCCGACATCATGGAGTAGAGATGAGCATTTCATGGGCGGTTCAAGATTGCAGTTCAACTTTGAGGTAGGCTTCAGTCTACTTTTCTCTATGAGATTGTGTATTGTATAGATTGCATGCTAGGTAGGGATTATATATAGGATAGGTATATACCTCGTAATATGATGACTTGACCTATTTAGGGGACTTAAACTAGAAAGATAACTCGACCTTAGCCTAGAATACCCGTTATGGTTGTAAGATCCTATTGCACTGAATTATAAACTTGTTTAACCATAGATTCACTTGAATGATCCTTTCGTATAAGACATACCATATTACTTAGTGAATTGGATGATATTCTCCGATTAGATCTTTCTAGTAGATTTATGCCCTTATTTACCTTATTCCTTCGGTATTATAAAACTGTTATCCTGGAAAATGATATATTATTGGGCCCAAGCCTATGGTTATGAGACCTGTTGGACACCAGGTTAATAGTCTATCCTTTGGAAGGACGTGGTTTTAGTTTATAAACGCTTAGGCGCTTACGACGGTATTGTTTTGATACTGGTGATGACATGCATACATTTAGGTGCATTTACATTTATTTAGTGGAACGACCCCAACTAAAACCTTAATTTTCTACCTTTTTCTAAAAAGGGATTTGTTCCCACTTTTTCACTATTAAATTGATTCTTTTATAATGGAACTCGTACCACCCTTTTCATTAGATTATGATATCTTAGCTAAACATAATTACTTTGAAAAATAGATTGCGACTAATTCTGGTCCATTATTAATCCATTCTCTTTTATCACTACTTATCTACTTCGGTCTAGTGAGATTCTGACCCTTTTGACATTATTATACTATTTTAGTCCCGGATTTGATCTCGGACAATGGATTTACAGATTTACATTTATTTAATTTCGATCCAAGTTCGATATTTCTTTTATACTTTATATATATCTCTGGTACTGGATGGAGTAGATTGGTTATGATTGTTATTGGAAGTCCTGGTTAGGGACCAGGCAGTATATACGGATATCCCAAGTCCCCTATGGACTCCTCTATCTGGGGATCACATATCGAAAGAGGTGATATCCATATTTCCTGCCTTGCAAGCTGGCGAACCTAAGGAGGTGTATATACTCGGTACGTATTGGCATTCAGTCGGTACAGTAGTATTGGTTTACCTTGCATTCACTCATACACATGCATCACCTATCACCAGTATAATTCTTTGGTACTTGTATCTATCAGTCTTATAGGGGGCTGTATAGATACACCTTATGGTTGTTGTTTGATGATTGCTTGCTTGTGCCTCTCAGGGCTTATGGGGGACCAATTAGGGTTATTAGTTGTCTGGAATATCCGATTACTTATTGTCTGGTTATTATTCCGTAGCTCATGGTAGGGTGGTTATGGATCCATACCCAAGGTTGTCAGTACATTTTTGATCCCTTTTCTCATTATTATGGATGGATTTATCATTATTAGGTTATCTTATAATTATGCATATTCAGACCAGAGGCCCTGCTTATGCTAGAGATAGCTCCCATATCACTTATGATCCTTGAGATAGTAGACTAGCTCCCTTAGAGTAGTATCTTTGGGTTTGGTTGTCTATATAGCGTTGATATATACATATATATATATATATATATACTTCACTCTACTATTGTATATGGTATATATCTTTCTTCGCTTTATTACTGTATATTGGCTAGCTAGTTATGGGATTGCGTTTTGTCCCAGATTATTGGTAGTTCAGGATAGGTTATCCTTATCGCATTGTGTTTTGTCCCAGATTATTGGTAGTTCAGGATAGGTTATCCTTATCGCTTCGTTAGCATTATCATGCTTAGTTTTGTAGATAGTTGCCTCGAATTTACATTCCTGCTTTACATGTTATTTATACTTGCATATCTCTGGAGCTCAGTTGGCCAATGCCTACTGAGTACCACGTGTTTGGTACTAAACCTACACTTCTGCAGCCTACAGATCATAGTACAATTTCTCGCCGTTGATGTGTGCATCGTGCGGAGCAGCCATGGATCAGAGATTTGGGTAAGCTCCTGACGTTCGGAGTGTTCCTTTTCTCCCTCTTATTGTTGGACTAATCTCTATTTTGCATTTCAGAATGGCTTTGTATCTATTTATTTTATACTCTGTTATTGGTAAAAGCTCTTGTACTGACTTCACTAGGTTTCGGGGATATATTTACTTTCTTCTTGCCTTCTTTCTCATGGTTATTTAGTTTTGCTTCCGCTTTTCTTATTAGTTTGTTACTAGCTGCTTTGGATTGTTGGTTGGCTACCTACTAGTGGGCTATGGTGGGTGTCATCATAACCTAAGAAATTGGGTTGTGAAACTTTGTCTGGGGTACATGATTATAGGACCATGAGGGTGAGGGGTTCTTTTAATGGTAAGGTGATAAACATCTTGGTTGACACAAGAAGCACTCATAACTTCTTGGACTGAGGCATACTAAGAGGTTGGGATGCCCTCTGAAGGCCATACCACTGTCTCTATGGCTATAGCTAATGGTAGCAAAGTGAGAAATTCTCATATATCTGGGGGGTTTAGCTAGAAGATGCAAGGGGTGGAGTTTTTGTAACGCCCCGTACTTTCCCAACCCTACTTGATGACAGTGAATAATGTTTACTTAGGTGTCGAGAGTTATAAGTATGTATTTGATAATGTTCAAGATGAGAAAAATTGAAATTTGGCCTTGTACATGTGACGAGCCTTTTATAGAAAGTGTTTTGTGATTTCGTGGAGCATTTGGGCAATACTCCGTACACATCCTAACCTCATTTGGTGACTTGGAGTCATGTTTACTTGATGATTAAGGTCACTAAGTAAGTATTTTATAGTGTTTTGATAAGGTATTGGACGATACGCAAGTATTGGAAAAAATTGCCGAAAAATTCAGTAAAGCATGAAAACTTGCGCCACTACCCTGTTTCAGGGGGTGTGGCGCAAGCCACTGATTCAGAGGGCAGTGATTTCTTGCGCCACTGCCTTGCTTTTCAGCAATGGTGCAAGGCACAAAAAATGTGCCCTTCCGGACTCGTTTTGAAACGCAACTCTACGACGATTCTTGGATGGTTTCTTTTGGTTCTTTGGAGTTCCTTGAACATTGTTAAAGCTTCAAACACTTCAATACACTCCTACATACTACTACATGATCAAACCATGAAACACAAGTAATTATCAAAAATGTTCAAGGAAGCCATGGACGACTAGAATTCCTATTTTTGCGATTGAGACGACGAATGAGAATCTCGTAAGAGAATATTATCGTGATAGTATGAAATAAATTAAATACGAGATATATGATGGATTATGCATGAAGATTGGTGGGCTAAGATTGGAATGTATTATTGGGCCCAATTTAAGGCCCAAAAGTGGAAGAAATACATGGGTCAAATGACCCATTCTTCCATTTGACCTTCTAGAAAACATTAAATGTCATGGAATGGCTAAGGATAGACTTAAATGCTTATATAAAGGATCACAAAAATCTGATTTTTATTCAAGAGACATACACATGTTTTTTTCTATCTTTTCTAGAGAATTCTCAAGAAAGCCTCTTTTACTCTCTCAAAACCCTAAGGCACTTTTGAAGCAAGATCATCATTTTCAAGCTTGGTAAGTATGTATTCTCATGGATTAACATATTATATGCATGGGAGATTATGTATATTATGCTAGTTGTGTTGGCAAGGTGATGAATAGTGTATTTTGCTTTTGATAAAAGATGTGCTATCTTGGTGATTTGAACTTGAATTAGGACTTGTGCCTTTGATGAAAGAGCATGGTATGGACAAAATATGAACATGTATGGTGTTATTTTTGGTCTTAACCTTGTTCTTGTCTATAAGTGGAAATTGTGGGATTTTGGCCGATATGTGTTATGAGTTGTATTAAGGTCATTTGATGGGTTATTTGTGATGTGTTATGGATAAGAAAGTGTAAAGGAGAAGTGTTGTGGTGAAATGTATCAATTATCATGTATTGGTCAATGTTGGGAATATTATGGAATTTTTGGAATAATAGTATGATCAATGGTTTTGTCAAGGGGAAATGGCATGTGTAAAGGCAAACATGTGAGTCATTGACATTGTATGCATTTGTAAAAGAATTGGTGGTTAATGTGAATTTTGTTATGCATTTGTGTTGTAGAGTGACACATAAAGAAGGAGCGGGACTATTGTAGGCACCTCTAGAATTATATATTCGTATTGCGAATCCAAGGTATGTAAGGTTACTTTGTCCGTATCTTTCTGCGGCAAATAGTATCCATATTGACATGTCACTAGTCCTATCCCGAAATGTGCTAAGGTATTCCATATCCGGTTATCAATTGTCATATATTTCCTACTCATTGATCATTTGTGAATCCCATGCCTCATATTCATGGTTAATGTTCCAATAGTGATTATACTTATGTTTCTTGTTCATGGATTATTGTCCAATAGTTCCCATGGTGTTATGATTCTCATAATGTTATGTTGCCAAGTTATTCACATGTCCTTCACTCATTGGTTAATGATTCAAAGCTTCCAACAATGTTATGTTCCAAAGTTCCAAAGTGATGTTATGACTATCAAAGTATCAATCTCAAAGTAATGAACAAAGTAATGCAAATGTGGTCAATGATCAAGTATGGGTGGCAAGTCTAGGGGCATAAGCCTAGCTCGACTCGATCCCGATGTATTGATTTATGGGTGGCAGATCTGAGGGGCATAAGCCTAGCTCGACTTGATCCCGATGTATTGATTTATGGGTGGCAGGTCTGAGGGGCATAAGCCTAGCTCGACTCGATTCCAACATGACGATAAGTCATGGAAAGACCCACTGATCAGTAGGGGCCCGGGTACATTGTGACACATGCATTGAGATAAAGAAAGTAATGAAAGCAATCCACATGGTTTCCAAAATGCAAAATGGTGACTTACCCACATTGATTATTCATATGTTTTGAGTTCATGGAAATATTCATGTGTTGTACAGTTTCATCTGAGCCTTGCATACTCAGTACATATTTCGTACTGACCCCTCTCGGGGAATTTACCTTACTTGTTGCAGGCGCAGGTACCAGTAGGCCGCCGCAGTAGGTTGCCAGCTGTTTGCGGTTCATTGGTGAGCTCCAGTTAGTTCGGGGCTTCTCCAAGTCAGAGTGTATATATGTTTTGATATTGTACATTGTGCATAAAGCGGGTACTTGTCCCGACTTTCAGTTGGTTTTGGTCAATGCATCTGTTAGAGGCTTTTGTAGACGTATGTGGGTGTATGTGTATAAGATGATAGATGAAATCTTGACTTGATGGCCTCAACGGCCAAGTTTCTCATATGTAGATACGTCACATGTTCTATGCTTTTCGATTTTAGCCTCTCATGTTTATATGTGATAGTAGTGTTTCCTATGACATGCATACGAATGAATAGAAGCAAAGATTGGTTCTCTCGGGCCTTGTCGGCTTCGGGTGCCAATCACGCCTCTTTGGGATTCGGGGAGTGACAGTTTTTCTCTGATGTGATGATCCTGGAGTTAGGAGGGTATGATATAGTAATATGGATACAATGGTTAGTCACCTTGTAAGACATTAAATGGAACTTCTTACAACTTAAAATGGAGTTCAAGGTGGGTAAGCAAAAGATATCCTTGAAAGGTTGATAACGCTCATACACACTCTCGAAAATGAATGTATGTAGTCGTTAGCAATAGATTTACCCCACTCAGGAGTCGGGATCGAATCAATAGAGAATGAGAGAAATAGCTTCAATCTTAAGTGTCACAAGCAACTATAAGTTTGCACGTAATGCTAGAATTAAACAATAAAGTAAAAATGGGGGGTTTGTTTAAAAAGAGTTTGTATTGAGTTAGTAGTTTCAACGTTGGTTTGTCTGAATGAATGTTATAAGATGTAATCAATAGATTGAAGTACTTGGGGTTATGCCTTCTTGAGAATAAGGATATGCATAGGTAAGTGAAAATACACCTAAGATTTGATTGCTAGTTATGATTAGGCATGGTTTTAGGTATTGGTGGTGATTTCTCAATCCACAACCAAATTTCACATGAGTTTCTTTCGAACACCCAAGTGTCTACACTACCAAACAACCAATAGCCTCATAATAGTTAATCTATTCCTATCATCACCACTTGAATGAGTGTAACTCAAGTTTTGTTAATTAAATCTCATCACTCTTGTGTTCTCTTTCAAGCAATACAAGAGATTCAAACATAAATCAAGTTTGCAACCTTAATCTATAAATTAAAATATAGAGATTTAATTAAAATCATAACATACAATCTAATACACAGGTAAATATTCACTACCCACACAAAAATCAATACTCAATAATGCATAACCCCAAGTTTAGGAAATTAGCTACTCATAATACAAGAAAAATAAATTATGCCAAATTCTTCTTTCATAATCGCCAAAGAATCTACATATTTCACAAGAAAACTTCAAATTCTAAGCACAGAGTTGTTAATCCAAAACTAGGGTTTGAGTACAAGCTTAAGATTCAAAAAATTGACAAAAGATCCAGTTTCATATTGTCAAAAAGGCTTAAATAGCTTCAGCAAAATCGGGCCTCAGAATTACAGAAATGCCACCACATACAATTCGGCTGAGCACACTTTTGTCGTCGATTTATTCGACGATGCACCATTGCCCATGGCTCTTTATGGTCTTCTATTTTGAGCTTCAGTGGTTAGCTTCTGTCACTTTTGGTGATGGAACTCTGCTTCGCCGATTCGTTTGGTGATGCACCGAACAATGCAGTCCATTGTCATTTTGTATATTTTTGAACCTGGCCTGAATTGTCAACTTTGGCGATGGATGGCCTCCTTTGGCGATGCTCAGGACATATTGGCAATGCGTAAATTGTCATTTGAGCTGCTTTTGTGCATTTTTAGCTCCAATATTCCATATTTTTTCTTCTTTTTGCTTCATTTTGCTATTCCAACCACTCCTTGGCCTTAGCCCTGAAATTAAACAAAAATAACATTAAAAACACTTCAAAATACCAATATCAAGTACTCATTTTGTGAACAACAAGCATCATACGTTGGCTAAATGTTACCAAGCCAAGTATATGCTCATAGACTTCAACCAAGATTGAAGAATACTCAAGCATAGCAACTAAGTGCCGTCACATAAAGAAGTCCCTTCCCTAAAGACATGCTTAGCATCAGATCAAGGGACTAACATGAATCACTCACTCTCTCAATAGATGATCAAGAACACAAGTGCTACACCATAGGCTTGCCCATAAGCTCCATTTCTCCACATACAAGTATGCTACTTCGAAGATCACCTAGGTGTTAGTTTGTATTGTTGTGTAGGCCATAGGTAAGGTAAGGAATATTAAGGTTATAGTGACTCTACATCCTCAAAGCATCTAGAAAGACCTCGTTTAATCTATTCTCCTGAGGTTTGCTTCTTTCATCACATCACGGACCAATTTTTCAAAACTTTCAAGCTATCTTCCTCTTTCTATCCTTCCAAACTTTAAACATCTATGCATATTTACAACTAAGAAGAAACTACAACTTTTCTTTTGATTGTTTTCAACCTTTTTCTCAAATTATTTTTTGTATATATCTACAAAAGATACAAGGATAATTGGAAGAGGAATTGAGTGGTTTCCACATTCATAAACTACCAATTACTCACTAATACAAAGGTCTCCTCCACTCCTAACTTAGGCTTTTTACCTAAGTAGGTTTTTAACCTAACCTAGATGGTTCGAGAAGGTTTGGTTCAAGAGAGGGATATAAGGAAAAAGGGTTTCGGTTTGTAACAAGGTTATTCAAGAAAATGGGTTCCAAAGCTCAATTTAGGGACAAAGTTGATCACTCAACCTACCATGGGATGGCTCAATTTGGTTAAATTGGTCCTCGATCAATGGCTTAAGATCTTTTCTAGAATATTGCATACTCCTTGTTTTTGAATTAGAGTAACCGGGCAAGTTCTAGGTGGACTCAATGCACAAGATCAAAACGATACCTGACCCACACATGAACTCAATAGCGCACTCGAAACACTCTTACTCAATCAATGTACCCCATTCATTGCACATATCAAGGAAGGTATTCAAGTAGACAAAATGAGATATGGGTATTCACAAGAAACATGAGAGCCTAACTAGCTTGACTAGACCAATAAATTTTTACAGATGGGAATATTTTTCAAAAAATGGACATAAATCACAATGGATAATCAGTTCAAGAGTCGTGCATCTGAAAATCTCCCCAAGTGTACCATTTGAGTCAAATTATTCTATTGCTAGTACACTTTTCTCTTAAATACGCATGCCGAAATGAGTTTTTATTTGCAATTAAACTAACAACTACTAAACTAGAAATCAAAATAAAGAAATGAAAATCGCAAATCACACACCACACACTCCATGAAATCCAAAACATCAAATCTAAAATTATTACAACCCAAATGAAAAGTATCCGAATGTCAAATCCATACACCAAAATAAAATAAATATCCAGAAATCTCAAACACTGTATCAAAAGAATCAAGTACCAAGAGCCAAATATTAAAGATCCAAAAAAATAAAAACCCCACACCAACTAAAAAGTATGCATTGTCCTTAATGCAATAGGACTAAATAAGTATAAGAGAATGAGAGTAAGGGTCCCGCTGAATGCGGCTAAGTCTGTGGCGATGACTGTCTCACCATTGTGGCCACTGTCTGGGCATCAGTACCCAGCTCAGCTCCAGTAGTGGTCTGTAGGGGAGGATCTGGTATAGGGTTTTGGATCTCCAAGGTGGCAGCTGAACTGGAGGTCTCAATCTATGTAATCTCAAGAACCGACCTCTCTAATGGAAACACAACTAGAATAGCCTCAGTCTCCTGCCTGTCAGTCTGCTCATCAACCTGTGGATCAATCTGAGATTCATCCTGCGTACCAATCTTATGGATCAACCTGAGACTCATCCTATATATCAACCTAGCTCTGCTCATCAAAATAACCCTCAATCTATACATTATACACCTCATCATCAGAAGCACGGTCATCCTCATCTACCTTCTCCTCCTAAACCACTGGGTTAGCCTCATGAACATGTGCAGAAATTGGAGCCAGTATCTTAGAGGAAGCTCCCCATAGATATGTCACATCAGGGAAACAAAGCTCATCCATATGCTTCTAAAGGGAAGTTAGCTCTTCTTGCATGTTGGTCACTATCTCAGGCACAACAGGCTGCTGTGGAGCACACAACTCATCTAACCTTCTACCAAAATATCGCATGGTGTCACGCATACCCTGTAGCTCATCATGTATTAGATCCATGGTGGGTTTCACCCTGGTAGTAATCATCTCAGGTATCTCCCTCTCTAATCTAGCAAACCTCGTATCTCCTGAATATGCCCACTGGCCCCATCCAGATAATATCAACCTGAGTCAACAGGGCTCTCAAAGAACCCAAAGTAGTAAAAGGCTGGGATCGGGGCACTAGGTCGAGGTGGCTGTGATGCTATACCTAAGGATGGAATTGGAGGAGTAGGAGCGGTAACAGACTCTGGAGGAGTAGGAACTGAAGAAGAATCAGAAGTGTTCTGGTTGGCACCATTATCAACAGAACCAAAATCAATTGCTGGGGAAACAACCTTCCATACTTTTTTCTTCTTAACTTCTTGAACAAGCTCAATTCTAGTGATATCCACTGTAGAGGTAGGGGTATACTCAAAATTCTTCTTCTTATTAAAGGGAACCTTGGTACGCCGACACAATTAAGTAATCAATCAAGGAAATGCGAGGGAGGTCTGCTTTTGTTAGGCCTGGCAAGTAATGTCTGAGATAATAAGCTAAGCTAAATTCAACCCCTCCTTCGCAATGATAGAGCCCACAAGTATTTCCCTAGGACTCACAAAAATGGACGGATTTTGGTAGGGCAATAGATTACTACAAAAAAAACTTAACCAATATCTAGCCTCCAGATGAATATCAAACTTTTGAATTTGAACCCCCGGTGCAAGGCACGGGGGAATATCATCACTTAACAAAGGGGCTAACCAAGCCCGCACATCAGCCACAGGGTCCTTAACTCTAGAAGCAAAGTAATGAATATTGATTGTCTTACACCCCAAAAGCTCATTAATTATCATTTCATCGCAGTGAACGTCCACTCCTGCCACTCTAATAACCTCTCTCATCTCTTGTGGTCCTCTCTTTCTCTTTTCTAGCAAAAGCTTCCCAAAAGCTACATAAAACTCCCTAACTTAATTATCAACATAAGACTTTAAGGACTTGGTGAATACCTGGAAGTCATTGTATCTCAATGGAGATAATACCCAAGGATTATTGCCTTCCAAACAATTCAAACTTAGTCATTGCTCCTCAATGATGGAGCATTAATTTGGCACCTTAAGAGGGATAAGGACATGGTATCCCCTGTGACGATGTGGGGGTATATTTGCTGCAGTTGTAGAGGGTTTCTTGACCCTCTTCTTTACGGTGCGACCTCAGAACTGCTAAGTGGCTCATGAATGGGTGTAGTGTTCCCCTCCTTGGAGGAATCAAGGTTGTATTTTTCAGAGTTTGAGCTCCCTTCTTTAGTTACCGGGTCTTTGGAATTTCCCTCTTCAACCCTCTTACAGTTGTACACCCTTTATGACCTTTCTCCTTTTCTAATTGTGATTCCCTTTGCAAGTTTCAATGTGAGAGGAGGAGATTTTGATTGTTTCTTAGACACGTGCTTCATACGAGGCAAATCTGCACATAAGAGTAGCAATGGGCTTGTCCAATGTTAGCAAAACAAAACACTAAAATTTTCCAAAAAAACATCGCCGAACAAATTAGCGCATCGCCAATCAGATCGGCAATGTAAAGGACCAGCACCAAATTATACAAAAAAGAGTGGGTCCATTTAGCGAAGGAGAGTGGGAATTCAGTGATGCACCAAAGGATTTTGTGATACTCACTGAGCATCACCGAATCACCAAGGCATCACCGAATCGCACCTTAATTAGCCAAAGTTGCTGTGACTTTCAACTATATGGGGATCACTTTAGCGATACACCATGCATTTTGGTGCATCGCCTAGGTTCGCAACCCATCACTGATTGTCATCGTCCCTAACCTAAATCATGATTTTCAAGATTCTTCAATGGCGATTTCAATCTATTTGGCCATGGGTACTCAAACTTCCCCAAGATTTTTCATTTAAGCAAGGTTACGACGATTTTTCCATTAAAAACGACGTCACCTAATCTATCATTGGGTAAAATCAGTCTATTTCAACTTAAACTAACTAAAATTTCAGCAAGTTTTGATGGCTAATGCATAAACAAATAACCCAATTGCAATCATGCTCAATTGTTCAACATTTAAGGACTAATTTTCATTATATAATTCTATTCTAATCAAAATTTTGATTCTAAAGCACCAACATATTAGCAAATCAAATTCTCCATTAATAAATAAGCCATTCGACATAATTTATTAGCTTTAAAAATGTCATCGGTAAAACCAAACTCTAATTCAAGGTGTAAATTGATTTCTAACCTTCAAAACTTGTAGAAAAACTCAACGAAGAAGATGAGAGGCCTATGAACTCCAATTGCATTGTGCACATGTGGTGGTGGTGGAGAAAATCAATGAGAATATGAGTATGTGAGTGAGTGGCAAAAGTTGAATGATTTGATAAAGTGAAAAAAAGAGGGAATGGGGGAAATAGAAGAGTTTAAACAAAAACCAAAGGTCAAAAGATCATGAGAGTTCAAGATTCAAACCTTCTTCTTTTAAACCCGACCATTTCGGTGATTATATTCCATCACAAAACTTATCAGCAATTCACCGAATCAGAGCTTGATTACCGAATGTAATAGGTCTCAAAGCCTAGGATCGTGTTTTTGTGAAGCATTTCGGTGATGGTCAATCTATCGCCGAATGTATCAGCGATGCGCCGACTTGTTCATACCATTGCATATTTGAACAGTTTATTTGAGATATGGAGATCTCTTTAGACAATGAACTTCGGCGATATGCCAATTTGCTCTGCACATTGCCAAAGCTTCCTTCCTGGAGCTTCGTGTATGATCTCCCAACTTTTTACTCTCCACCTTGTGTTAATCCATGTTTCCCACTTTCCAACTCCATAACATACCTACACAAATCAACAAATATTATTTAAAATGACAAAAATAAACTTGGGTTTCCTCCCAAGAAGTGCCTTAGTTATCATCATGGCACGACGTTGGTCTCCATCAATCATTCATCATTGAGGTAGAGCACCTCCAAGAAATCCACCTTTGGGAGAAACCTATAGTGATACTTAACTCTTTGCCTATTAGGGTAAATCGGGATCCCATTTCATTCTCCAATTCAACCGCTTCACTTGGGAAATATTGCACCACTTTGAAGGGACCCGACCACCTAGTTTTGAGTTTACCCGAAACAACTTATACCTTGAGTTAAGCAATAGGACATCATCACCCACCTTGAACTCCCTTTTCAAAATCTTAGCATTATGCCATCTCTTTATACGCTCCATATAGAGAGTAGAACTTTCGTACGCTCTCAAGAGAAATTCATCAATCTCTTGAACTTGGTCTACTCTCGACTTGGAGCCATCCTCCCAATTCATATTCAATCTCTACAAGGCCTACATCGCCTTATGTTTTAACTCAACGGGGAGATGACAAACTTTTCCAAACACCAATTGATATGGAGACATGCCGATGGGTTTTTTAAATGTGTTCCTATAGGCCCACAAAGCATCATTAAGTTTCTGTGCCTAATCTGCTCTACTCGCATTCACTGCTTTCACCAAAATCTCCTTTGTCTCTCAGTTAGACACTTACACCAACCCATTTTCTTGAGGGTGGTATGGAGAAGCCACTTTATGCTTGACCCCATATTTGGTAAGCAAAGACCCAAATGATTGATTGCAAGAATCAGAAACCCCATCACTTATGATAGCACCAGGAGTACCAAATTAGGTAAAGGTATACCTTTTTAAGAATTGAGTGACACTCTTATCTTCGTTATTTGGTAATGCAACGGCCTCAACCCATTCAGATACATATTCAACAGCTACCAAGATGTAGCGATTCCCATACGAGCTCACAAAGGGCCCCATAAAGTCTAACCCCTATACATCAAACAACTCTACATCTATACTTGGTTGCAAGGGAATTTCATGTCGTCTTGAGATCCCCCTTTGCATGTGGCATTGATCACATACCCGTACTAATTCATGTGTATCACAATACAAAGTCGGCCAATAGAATCAACTTTGGAGAACCTTTGTAGCCGTATGCACATCACCATGATGGCCACCAGCCGGTGATGAATGGAATGCCACAAGAATAGGCCTCATCTCTTTCTCCATAGCACAAAGAAGAATTACTCCATACACACAATCCCTAAAGAGATAAGGTTCATCCTAATAGTATATTTTCATATCATGGATAAACCTTTTCTTTTTATAATAGTTCAAGTCATCGGGGAGTTCCCCACAAACTATATAATTTGCAAAATCTTCATACCAAGGCATAATATTTTCCAAAAGAGACATGAAAAGCTCATCAGGAAACTTGTCATTGATCTTCAATAGGAGATACAGGTGGTCCGCCACTTGATTTTAACATCCCTTTCGATCATTGACTTCAAAGTCAAACTCTTGTAATAGCAAAATATACCTTATCAACTTTGGCTTGGCTTCTTTTATCTCCTTCAAATACTAGAGTGCGGAATGATTGTTATGTATAACAACCTTTGTGCCTAACAAATAAGCACAGAACTTTTCAAACCCATAAACTATGGCTAGTAGCTTTTACTCTGTAACTGTATAGTTCCTTTGTGCATCATTCAATGATTTGATAAAGTAGTATATAAGATGAAAACATTTCTCCTTTCTTTGATCGAGCACTGTACCCAGTGCAAACCCGCTTGCTTCACACATGAGCTCAAAAGGTTGTAACCAATTAGAGGCCACAATAATGGGAGCCGAGATAAGTTTTTCTTTGAGAAAATTGAATGCCCTCACACATACCCCATCGAATAGAAATCTCGCTTTTTTTTTTGAGAAGTTTGTAATATAGGATGAGCTATCTTGGAGAAATCTTTGATAAACCTCCTATAAAAACATGCATGGCCAAGAAAACTTCTCATACCTTTGGTAGATAATAGAGGAGGAAATTTTGAAATAACCTCGACTTTAGCTTGATCAACTTGGATTCCTTATCCCAAAATCTTATGTCCAAGGACAATCCCTTTCTTCACCAAGAAGTGGCATTTATCCTAATTTAGGATAAGATTATTTGTCATACACCTTTCAAGCACCTTCTCCAAATGTTCAAGGCAACTCTCAAATGTATCACAAATAACCAAGAAATCATCCATAAGAATCTCCATCGAGTCCTCCACTATGTCCAAAAATATAGAAATCATACACCATTGAAATATAGAAAGTGCATTGCATAGCCCGCAGGGCATGTGTTTGAAGGCAAAAGTTCCACAAGGACATGTGAAAGTGGTTTTTTCTTGGTCTTTAGGGGCTATTGAAATTTGATTGTAGCTCGAGTATCCATTGTGAAAGTAATGCAAACCTGTTCCCTCTAGTCTATCAAGCATTTTATCCATGAAGGGCATAAGGAAGTGATCCTTTTCCGTTCACGAATTCAACTTCCTATAATTAATACACACCATCCAACCCGTGATCGAACAGATGGGTATATGATCATTGTTCTCATTTGGACCACCGTGATACCACCTTTCTTAGGAGAACATTGAACTAGGCTTACCCATGTGCTATCCGAGATTGGATACACAACACCCATATCTAACCACTTTATTATCTCTTTTTTTACAACCTCGTGCATGGAAGGATTCAGTCTCCGTTGATGCTCAACACTTGGTTTGTAATCTGGTTCCAACCTTATCTTGTGGGTACAAATACCAGGTGTAATCCCAATAATGTCAGCTATGGTTTAACCAATGGCCCGAATATGTCTTCTCACCACCGATTTCAACACTTCAACTTGCCACGGCAGAAAATCTTCCACAATGATAATGGGTAAGGTGTTATCCTCTCCCAAGAATACATAATGTAGGCATGATAGAGGTTTAAGATCATGTTTTGGTGGCTGTATAATGTAGGGTTTAACGGGAGGACTATCCGATTATTCAAATCAAGATCAATCTTGCATGGATTCTTGGTGTAGGAACCAATACCTTGCAAAGAGGCCACGACTTCATCATATTCTTCAATGTCATCACTTTCACAATTCCACAACACTCCAGTAATGGATCAGTAATAAAATTCACTTCCATCCCATCAACTACCTCATCATCTATCACGTCAATCACCGATATTACTTGTAAGTTTTTTGGTTGCTTCATTGACTTGCACACATTGAAAGTTACCTCTTCATTGTTCACTCAAAACTTTATTTCGCCGCATTCAACATCAACCAATGCTCTTTCGGTAGTAAGAAAAGGCCTACCAAGTATAATTGAAACTTCATGGTCGATCTCACAATCTAAAACCGCAAAATCTGCGGGAAAGATGAACTTTTCAACTTGAATAAGAATGTCATAATAATTCCCACTGAACTTTTGATGGATCAATTCGCCATAAGATATCGCATTGTGGTAGGCTTTGGGTATCCCAAACCTAATTTCTTTAAGATGGCTAGGGGCATCATGTTTATGCTTGCCCCTAGATCATACAAAGCCTTGGAAAATTCATATACTCCAATGGTCCATGGAATGGTGAAAGACCGGGATCCTCTTTCTTGACCACCACATGGCTAGACATAATGGCACTACAACTGTGTGAGACTTCTACGGTCTCAAAATCCATATTCCTTTTCTTTGTCACCAAATCCTTTATAAACTTAGCATATCCAGACATTTCTAGCAAGGCTTCCACCAATGAAGTATTTATCGATAAATTGCAAAATTTTGCAAGGAACTTCTTAAATTTTGTGTCGTCATCCTTCTTCTTAATCCTTTGAGGAAATGGGGGAGGTATTTTAATTTGGGGTTTTGAAATGATCGGACTTTCCTCTAATTTTGGGGTATTATCATCAACCGCTAGTGGTACTTCTTCACCTTCGACCTTCTCTTTCACTTCTCTCAGCTTCTCAACACTTTCCTCATTAGACATAAGGACTTCATTATTTGACTTATCAAGCCGCTTTCTCTTTTCGCTCACTTGTTCTTTAACACCCTTATCATTAGGATCATTATTAAGATTTACAACATCATTCCCAAGAGTTCTCCCACTCCTAGCGACAATTTCCATGACATGAGCATCATTCTTTGGGTTCGATACTGTATCACTAGGAAGGCCTCCTTTTTGCCTTGCTTTCAAATGGGAAAAATTTTGTCCCAATTGAGTTTTAAGTTTTTTGATCGAGGTCGAGTATGAAGTGACCATTTGATTGAGTTGTGAAAAGTCACTCTTTATTTCTCTTAGCATCTTATCACTTTCTTCAACCCCCATAAGGATATGAACAAGCATATATCCGGCAAAATGAAGGTTGCTTCTTTACCTTTAGCCTAATCATGTGGGGGGATGTATCTATATTGGTCACTCTCTTTGTCTCTCCAATCATGATCCCTATCTCTTTCTTTATCACTCTAATCTCTATCATGATCATGTTCTCTCCGATCTCGGTCTTTCCATTTATGGTCCCTTTTCTTCCAACCTTAATTCCTGCCTTGCCTTTGAAAGGTAGGTGGGGAACCCCCCGATTGGTTCAACAAGAACCAAATTTATTCATCAAGTACCTCTACATCATCAACTTCATATGTTTTAGTGCCATTAGAAGCAACAACATTGATAGCCTTTGGAGTTGAGCCCATTACATATTTAGTGAGGAGGTCCAATTGTGTCAATACTTTAGCCATATTCTTATCTCTCTCCTCATCCTTCTTATTTTGTTATTGGCTCACAAAGATGTAGAGGGATCCCCATGGCCACCTCGGTATCTCTTGTGTGCCATGTTCGACTTTGTTTTATCACTAGATCCAATAACACCGAAGCAACTCCAAAAGTTTGTTTAATTATAGACCCCCGACTGCATTGTCGGCTACCATCTTGTTCAATTGATCTAATGCTCTGTAGAAGATTTGGAGGAGCATCTTATCTGGGAACTCATGGTTTGGGCATCACAATAACTTCTTTTTGAACCTTTGCCATGCTTCATGCAATGGCTCACCACTCAATTGACAAAAGTTATGATTTAATCCCTCAATTAGAGCATATGGGATGGTGGAAAGAATTGGTCTATAAATGTTTCCGTTAACTCAACCCATGAATTTATAGAACTCTCAGGTAGTTACCACAACCGCAATAGCGCATCACCCATCAACGAGAATGGAAAGAGCCTCAATCGGATGGACTCTTATGTTATATGGGCAATGTCGAATGGGAGACACACATCTTTAAAGTTCTTCAAATGGAGGTTGGCATCTTTGAGAGCTTGACTCCCAAATAAACCCTTTATTTGAAGTAAATAGATCACATTAGTGACATGAAACACTCTATTACCCTCCGCGGGTGGGATGCGAATTACACTCGCTCAACCGGTATACCCTAGGTGATCTTCATCATTAAGGTATACATCGAAGGTAGCGGAGTTGCTACCATTTTGACTCATTGTATCGCGAAGACTTAAATAATCACATGGAAAAAACAAAAATAACAAATAAAGTAAAGTTTACACTATGGCTAACAAAAGTAACTTATAACACTAAAAAGAATTAATTCTACGTTTCATTCCCTGGCAATGGTACCATCTATGATAACACTTATATACACTCTCAAAAATAAATATATGCGGTCAGTAGCAATACTTTTACCCAACTCAGGAGTCGGGGTCGAATCTATAGGGAATGAGAGCAATAGCTTCACTCTCAAGTGTCACAAGCAACTATAAGTCTGCACGTAATGCTAGAACTAAACAATAAAGTAAAAATGGGGGTTTGTTTAAAAAAAGTTTGTATTGAGTTAATAGTTTCAAAGTTGGTTTTTTCGAATGAATGCTACAAGATGTAATTAATAGATTGAAGAACTTAGGGTTATGCCTTCTTGAGAATTAGTATATGGGCAAGTGAAAATACACCTAAGATTTGATTACTAGTTATGATTAGGCATGGTTTTAGGTATTGGTGGTGATTTCTCAATCCACAACCAAATTTCACATGAGTTTCTTTCGAACACCCAAGTGTCTACACTACTAAACAACCAATAGCCTCATAATAGTTAATCTATTCCTATCATCACCACTTGAATGAGTGTAACTCAAGTTTTGTTAATTAAATCTCATCACTCTTGTGTTCTCTTTCAAGCAATACAAGAGATTCAAACATAAATCAAGTTTGCAACCTTAATCTATAAATTAAAATATAGAGATTTAATTAAAATCATAACATACAATCTAATACACAGGTAAATATTCACTACCCACACAAAAATCAATACTCAATAATGCATAACCCCAAGTTTAGGAAATTAGCTACTCATAATACAAGAAAAATAAATTATGCCAAATTCTTCTTTCATATTCGCCAAAGAATCTACATATTTCACAAGAAAACTTCAAATTCTAAGCACAGAGTTGTTAATCCAAAACTAGGGTTTGAGTACAAGCTTAAGATTCAAAAAATTGACAAAAGATCCAATTTCAAATGGCCAAAAAGGCTTAAATAGCTTCAGGAAAATTGTCCTCAAAATTATAGAAATGCCACCGTATGCAATTTGGCTGAGCACACTTTTGTCGCTGATTTGTTCGGTTGTGCACTAAATTGCCCATGGCTCGCTGATTGGACTTTGATTTTGAGCTTCAGTGGTTGGCTTCTGTTACCTTTTGTGATGGAACTCTACTTCATCGATCTGTTTGGCAATGCACCGGACAATGTTGTCCATAGCCATTTTGTCTACTTTTTAACCTGGCCTGAACTGTCAATTTTATCGATGGATGGACTCCTTTGATGATGTGCAGGATATATTGGCGATGCGTCGATTGTCCTTTACCCTGCTTTTGTGCATTTTTTGCTCCAATATTCCATGTTTCTGCTTCTTATTTCCTCCTTTTGCTATTTTAACCAATCCTTAGCCTTAGCCCTGAAATTGAACCAAAACAACATTTAAAATACTTCAAAATTGCATTGCGGACAACTTTTTAGACTAAATAAGTTGCAAGTTGCTGACTCACAATGGTAGCCAGCCAACAGAAACTCAATGGGTTGATAATAAGCATATGCAAAGGTTCCTGCAACAACTAGCTCAAGTAACCATGATGGCAATCACAGTAGTAAAACTTACACAACCTAAGGCCAAAGGTACAATGTAGATTTCTTTGAATTCTCAAAATGGAGCTTTCTGCCTAGGTGCAGGCTTTGATTGATCAATACTTCCATATTTTCAAGACTCCAACAACTTTTCCTCCACATAAAGTGCTTGATCATATGATTGTTATGAAAGAGGGAACTTTTCTAATCAATATAAGACCTTACAGACATCCCATTATTCAAAAAGATAAGATTGAGAAATAGGTACAGGAAATGCTTGGGTCAGGCATTCTCAGACCTAGTGTGAGTCCTTATTCTTCACCTATAGTCATGGTTAAGAAGAAGGATGGCTCTTGAAAAATATGTATAGACGATAGAGAATTAAACAAGTATATTGTCAAGGACAAATTTCCTATCCATGTGATTAAATAGTTGTTAGATGAGTTAGGGGGAGCTCAGTTCTTCACTAAATTAGATCTGAGATCTGGATATCACTAGATCAGGATGGTTGATAATAGGGAAGGCAACTTTTAGGTCTCAGTATGAGCACTATGAATTTTTAGTGATGCCTTTTGGTTTTACAAATTCTCCCTCCACTTGTCAAAGTTTGATGAATTACATCTTCTAACCATACCTCAAGAATTTTTTTTATGATATTTTGGTATATAACCCTTCTTGGAATGACCACTTGATCCATTTGGACTGACTTTTAAAGTGCTACAACAAAACAACTTATATGTCAAGCTCAGCAAATGCTCTTTTCCTCAAGCTGAGGTTGAGTATCTAGGTCATAATATCTCTATTAATGGTATGTCTACTGACCCTAAGAAGGTGAAAGCAATGCAGGACTAGCATTCTCCTAAGTCTGTGAAGGAGCTTAGGGGTTCTTGGGACTCTCAGGGTATTATAGGAGGTTCAGTAGAGAGTATGGCTTAGTGGCAAGACCCTTAACTGATCTATTAAAGAAAGAAACATTAAGTGGTCACCAGAAATTGAGGTAGCTTTTTAAAAGATGAAGGAAATCTTAAGTTCTCCACCTATCTTGGAACTACTTGATTTCAATATAGAGTTCCTAGTTAAAGTTGATACTTGCTCAGTGGGAGTACGAGTTATTTAACTAGTTGATACTTGCTCAGTGGGAGTACGAGTTATTTTAATGCAAGGAGGTTATCCCCTGGCATTCATAAGCAAGGCATTGGGAGCTAGATATGTTGCATTGTGAGTGTATGAGAAAGAAATATTAGCTATTGCACTAGCTATGAGAAAATAGAGGCCGTATCTCATTGGCAGGCACTTCACTATTAAGACTGATTACCAGAGCTTGAAGTACCCGATAGAATAGAAAATAACAACACCTAGTCAATAGAAGTGGTTGACCAAATTGATGGGGTATGATTACTCCAGGGTTTATAAAAAAAGAGAACGAGAATCTAGTTGTTGATGCATTATCTAGGAGGGGTGATCTTCAACCACAATGCAAAGCTCTTGCAGTAGTTGATATGCCGATATTTGATGACACATTTAATGCTTTTAACCATGAATTATTACAAGTTCTTAAGTAAATCTTGTTATATTTGATTGCTTTTATGACATATGTACAGGAAAATGAGCCACAAGGAGAAAAAGTATTGAATATGCTGATAAGGAAGATGTGACGGTCCAATTGATAAATCGTCAACCTCTCAATGGATCATTACCCTAACCATCAAGCTAAAACTATGTTCAAAGCCAAGTGTAAAAGCTCAAAAAGATCATTTAACGGGCTGTCGCCTTCTTAATGGACCGTCACGGCTAACATGGTTCACCAACAGGCAAAGACATTCACTGGATCCAAAAGATGATTTACCCAATGGACCATCACCATAATGACAGACCGTCATCTCAGCTGTGGGACTTATGCATAATTTTTGGATCTTTACTGGATTTAGATTACGGTTAAGGCGACGGATCATCAACTTAATCGTAGGATCCGAGGGGGTCAATTTTTGAGTTTAATTAGTATTTGAAATTTCCCCGAACTATAAATACCTACTATTAGGTTTTATTTCAGTACTTTTCATTTTGGGAAAGAAATAAAAGTACTACATTACGTTCTTTGTGGTTTTTAGCGATTAACTCAAGATTTGCAATAGAAATTTAGTTCTTCTGATTTCTTGTGTAAGTTTCTACATCTATTATGATTTCTATGACTGTGTTTGTTCATAAAGCTATGAGTGGCTAAGCCCTACTAGGGTTGTGGGAGCCATGGTGAATTAACACTTTTAGTGTCAAAGATGGTGTAGATTGATATATTGCGAATTATAGTATTGTTAATTCCTTTGTATTGATTGATTTCTAATGGTTGAAAATATTAGAACTTGCATTAGGTCTAAACTTGCTTGAGAAAAGAAGTTAAGGCTAGGAAAAGGATTTAATAATAAGAATTCGAGGTTCCTAACCCTCGTCTAATGGTTGATGTTGTAATTAGATTGACCAACTTGGGTCAATTATCGTGTTTTGCATTATAATCACTCTTAGTATGATAGGATTTGAGTGATAATTATCTGAGCAGGTTGAGAAACACTTAGATGTAGTAATACCATCGATAGCCTTGCAAGTATAACATTAGAAGAGTCTAACATCGCCAATGACTCGTTTGCGTTATGAAACCATGGTAAACACATACCTAGTTCTCTCTCATTATTGAATTCATTTTCTAAATATTGTGATTGACACTTATTCACAATTGAAATTAAACAATACCACACTTTTAAAACCCCCTTTATGGAAGTAATTGACTATTAATGAAATAACCGCATTGAGCTTAGTTTTTACCTTATTTCCTATGGGATTCGACCCCATCCTTGTTTGGTTCTATACTTGAACAATGACCACTTTATAATTAGTTTAGAGGTGTAATTTGGGAGTATCAAATTTTAGCGTCTTAGTCAATAGTAAGTCCATGATCATTAACCAGCTAAGAATGCTCAATTCTATACCTCTCCATGAGACACTATGCAACATTTAAAACTAAACAATCTAACTTTGTTGGATCAAAGACTGAAATTATGTTATTAGAGGAAATCAAATGAATCACAACATGCAAACAATATTCCAAATCTATTTCAAGAATGACCTGCTTGTAATCCAAATCCTATGCCAACCTTAGGCCATGGTAGATGGACTAGAATTCAACCATATTCTTGGTTGTACAATCCAAATTCTCAAAGAAATAAGACACCCATCCGCATTTATTTTAACAAAAAAGACTATAAGGGAAAACCTTCTAACAAAAATATTTGTATATTCTCGCTCATCCACAGGGTTTTTCCAAATCCAAAATCTACTCCTAAGAAGTTTCTAGATCGAAGTAGTACATTATACATCTGCCCGCCAGCAGTAGAGGTGGTTTGATTCCCCTTATACATGATGTGGCAAAAAAAACTGATTCAACGAGATATGGCTGCATGTTGAGAGTGCGCTCCCTCTCTCTTAGCTAAGGAAAGAGATGGAGAATTCAAGTACTTCATGATTTCCTATGGATCTATCATATCGTTACTTCTCTCCGATTGTGATTTCCCATGTGTTGTACTATACCGCTAAGGAAAACAAATAAGAACCAGTCTAGGCTACTCATCTTCCCCTTTCTGAATCAACTTGTCCTTGCGCTTACCACTTCTTAAGGGGTTATTGTGTAACAAGTGCATAATGTCCATGGGAACACCCATAGATTTTATTATCAACTTGATGAATTGATTTCAAGATATAAGGCTTTCCCATTATAACAGGTTGTTCAAAAGGATTCCCCATCCTTCCATCAAATATTCTGCTTTTTCCTAGATATTCGCGAACAAATAATGGATAACATAATAAAATAAAAAAAGAACTTCCTTTTTTCTAGCGATGATACAAATGATGTATAGCGCAGATTGTGCTAAGATTACTGTTGACTTTTCCCATGTGATATCAAACTTTGTCCCCATATGCTAGCTCTCAAAGAGTAATGGAAGATCGAACTCATTTTCCAGGAAATGCTTCACCGACCTCTCTAGCTTGGTCTAAACACTTTTTCGGGTTTGTTTCTGCTTTCTCTCCTCTCCCCAAAGTTTACTAAAGACTAAGAGCGAGTGTCTACTCTCCTATGTGACATAGAATCTATATGCCTAGTAGACAACTCAATACAAAACTAGTATCACACGGAATCTCAACCAACAATTTCTAAATATCACCCCATTCCCTCACACATTGAAGATTTTAGATAAGGACTGTAAAAAAGTCTCTCGCACTCACAAAGAACTTCAAATGTTGTTAGAATGATACCATAAGCTTGCCCTTATTTTTTTATACATACAGTCATTGGAGAACCAGGCTAGGATCACTATAGGGCTTTTCTAGAATTGTAATGCAGGTTTTGGGAAGGGTATGATACATATGAAATAGTGACTAAACCCTCCTTGAACACTATACTTTTCAAATTTCAATCAGTCCCACCTTTTCTTTTCCCTCTTTTGCTTGTTCTACCAATATTTATTCTTAACAACTAGTTATTCATTTTGTTGCATAATTTTCATCATTTTTTTTATAAATATATACATACCACGCCAATTCTTCACAACTAGTTACAAAACCTTTTTACTTCAACTCTTGACTTATTCTCCCAATCTGTAACATCCCTAACTTGAGTATTTTGGCTAATTTTTAAATCCTAGTGCTCAAGGAGGGAACTGGTATAAAAAATGGGCTTACTTGCAGAAAGAAGGATATCAGGTCTTATGGCTAGTAAAGAAAAAGTCTCGGCTCAAATTCCGAGAACTAGGGATAATACATGCATTGGGTGGGCCTTTTATATCTAAAAAGGTTTAACAATGAAGGCAAATGATCCTTTGCTAACCTATATTTTCCTTAGACAGTTTAAGCAAAACCAACTGGGCAAGTTCTAGATCAAACTAACAGCACAGAATTAAATAAACACCTCACACACATGGCACATGGCACTATTATTAATCATCAGTCAATCAATCGGTACACCAATCTAACTACACAAATTATCAGTACCAATACAATCAAAATGTAAAAATCTAACCTATACAGGTCAACAAGTAAAGTAATGATAAACTAAGCACAATTTTGGAAGGTTCTCATAATACAACATCATGCTCAACTAGTTGTTCCATGTGACCACCAGAGTCTCCCTAACTACCTAACAACTATTTACATACTCAAAATAAATAAATAAAAAATCATCTTCTAAATGTGTCGATTCAGCATAAATGAAACACCCTTGGGAAAAAAAACATGGCAAGACAAACCCTTGGGTGGCACACACAACAACACCCACCCCCATTAAAAAAACATGCACTATCCCTACTGTATAAAATACAAAGCCATGGATATGGGAACTTACCTGTGGCGCTTTATGCACTCTTAGCTGGTGTGTGGGATAAAGAGGCAGCAGCCCCAGTCTCATCAGTAGCCGGTGGAATCAACACAGTATCCTCCTCAATGGCAGCAGGTGGAGGAGTAAGTAGAGTCTATGACTCTACCGTAGCTTTAAGTCCTCCAATTTGACTGGTGTGCTCATGTGCCATGTTAGATGAGGCTCTAATAACTTAAGCCCTCAACTTCTCCTCTGCTTTATCTCTTGTCTCTTTCAATAATTGTTGTTTTTTCTCAAAGTCTCTCTTTTCCTTCCTCTTTACCCATTTCTTAGCTTTCTTTAGACCTTCTTCCTCTTCATGCATCCTCTTCCCCGAGGCTTTGAGAAGTTTGCCTAATAGGTTAATGAAAGGCTCCTCCTTCTCTAACTCCTTAATACTGGGGGTTGTGAACACCTAGGCAGGTATATTTTGCAACTCAATAATGTCAACTTGGGCCTTTCTAATTCAATAGTAAACTTAGCCAAATCAGGTACGGTTGTAACTTTCAATCTCTTATTTACCCGTGCTTCCATGTCATCTATTCAACCATGAAGTCTTGAATATCCAGAAAGTGCGACAGAAATGGCCCAATCCATAAATGGTCACAACCGCTCTATAAATAGTTTCAAAAGATAGTCAAACCTCTCGACTTTTTTTTTTTTTTTTTACCCATTTCACAAAGTTCTGGGGTGTTAATGTATAAGCTGAGGCCCGAGATGCATTGGAAGTAGCATCGGTAGGCTCTGAGGTCAAGGTGGTGCCAGTTGTACCAAATGTATAGGGTGTAGAGGTAGTAGCCGACACTGATTTGAGGGATAACTCTATACCTGTTGTTCCTCATAATGCCTCCATAGGAGCGAAAGGTTTCCCCTCATTTTGACTACTATATTCGAACACCTGAGGCTTGTGTACTCACAACTCATTCTTTGTTTTATATCAGGACTTTCTAATAGTGTGCTATCTAGAAGCTATCACTTTGTCATCTATGCATGTCAACACTAGGACATGGGCCTCTTTACATAATTTTGTTACAACACATGGGAATGACAATGAAGTAGTAATTTTTTGTGCCCGAATATGTATCTCATCCGCTATAATGATTCCAAAATTCAACTTGAACCCAGACATGAGACTGGCTACCAATATAGCCCTCTTTTCATTCAGCACATTGTCACTCACAGTAGGGACCAAACCGAATTACACCACAGCTCACCAAAACTTTGTTATGAAAGTTAACATTTCTTTATATATCTTTTCTCTCGCATTTGTCAACCACAATGGCTCAACATCAGTTATAACTTGGCTAACCATAACTACTGATTAAATTTGTCTCTTATCCGATGATCATAATATGGGGTCATGTTTGGTGGTAAATACACGGGCCCAAATAGGAAATAGATTATAATTTGATCTGAAATATCGACTGTGAACCCACGAACCTGAATACTGTTAAGAGTAGTCATGTCTGTTGGTGTTTTTTGCTTTTCTTGCATCTATTGTCAAGCGTAACTATATAATTGGCATAGAATTCCCTAATCATGTTGGGGTAATAATACCCTTGTGGTTGATTCATCCATTCTACGCAATAGTGTTGAACCATCGCTCAATGGTAGGGTACTCAACCAAATCTGATGATACAATGCTGACATATATAGCAATACTTCTCGTAATATTTCCCTTACCCATAATAGAGAGGCCCTCCTGAAAATACTTGTCCAACCCCTTCACTTGGCAAAAAATGCTCTGTAAAACCCCTAGATTTTTGTTCTTGACAACGTCGCCTCTTATAGGCTTAGGATCCTCATTCGGGCTCTTGGTGGTATCAGTGCCACTCTTATTGTCTAAATCTAAACTATATCCTCCCATACTAGACTCATTCTCCAAAGAATCGCCTACCTCATAAGACTAGGGAGTAGTAGCTAGTTGTCTAGTACTTTGTCTAGTATGGTAAGTTGCGGCTTCTTTAACCTCATTCTCCAAATCCAAAGGTTGATCCTTAAGTTGACGGGTTAAGGTGGCTCTTTCGAATCTCTTTCTAGACCCACCTCGAGTTGGTTTCAACTTGAGAGCCATAAGTACATATCTAGGCAATTGGTCAGTACAAGAAGAAATCTAAAAAACATGAAACAAAATACAAAAAGGAAAATAATTTTTTATACATGATGAATGGACATGACAGTCCGTCAGTAGTCACTGTCTAGATGTTACAACAGGTTAAATATTCTTATTAATGGGATTCTCACATACTACATCTAATTTAAGCACTTTCTACTGGTGCTCCTTGAAAATATTATTTCACCTTGAGGAATGGCTTGTTGTATAGAAAGGGAATCTTGATGATGGGTAATTAGGCTAGCCTAAGATAAGAGCTATTACAGATTTATCACGATAGTACAGTTGGAGGACACTCAGGCATGGAAACTATATTGTAGAGGCTGAGGTTGGGATTTTATTGAAAGGGTATGAAGAAAGAGTTCATTAAATATATGAGGGAATGTACTGATTGTCAACAAAACAAGTCTGAATGTGTGGCTTCTCCTGACTTGCTTCAACCTCTACCTATTCCTGATAGAATAAGGCAAGACATCAGTCTTGACTTTATTAAAAGACTTTCTAATTCACATTCCAAGTCTGTGGTCCTAGTGGTAGTGGACAGATTGAGCAAATTTGCTCACTTCATTAGGGTGCCCCACCCATATTCAACAGTTGATATTACTAAGTTGTTTCTTGATCATGTATACAAGGTACATGGACTCCCTCAAACTATTGTATGTGATAGGGACATTGTCTTCATGAGAAAATTTTGGCAAGAATTATTCAATGCTCAAGGAGTAGCTTTGCATCATTCTTCAACATACCATCCCTAAAGTGATGGCCAAATAGAAGCAGTGAATGAATGTTTAGAATGCTACCTTATATGTATGTATGGAGATAGACCTGAAGAGTGGCTTACTTGGCTGTCATTGGCAGAATAGTTGTACAACACCAATTTCCATTTATCAACTCATCTAACCCCTTATGAGGTGGTTTATGGTCAGTAACCCCCTCTCTACATCCCTTACTTTGCTCAGTGTTCCATGAATGAGTTAGTAGACAAGGAGCCTACAGGCTAGGGAAGTAACTATCAGATTGTTCAAGCAGAATCTCTTGATGGCACAGCAGAGGATGAAACAAAAAGCTAACAATAGAAGGTCTGAAAGAGTCTTTGAGGTGTGGGACTTGGTGTATGCCAAACTTTAACCCTACAGACAACTCTCTCTGAGGAACCATTCTTATAAAAAACTAAGCCCCAAATACTTTGGTCCCTTCCCAGTTTTAAAGAGGATTCACCCTAACTTTCATATATCACAATTGAAGAAGAAAATAGGAACCAAAACTGTTTTACATCTTCTAGTCACTTTATCTACTCATGGACATATTCTATTAGAACCTGAAGCAGTGCTAGAGAAGAGGGTAGTCAACAAACAATATAAAGCTGTCACTCAGGTCCTGGTGAAATGGTTTAACTATACTCCTAAAGACACTTCCTAGATGGATCTTCATATGCTTCATCAGCAGTTTCCTTCTTTTCATCCTTAAGGTCAAGGATAGTTTCAAGGGGAGGGTAGTTGTTACATACCAATTAGAATGAGCAGGAAATGCCACATCAGCTAGGAGTTAGTTGGACAGCTAGGCAGTTAGTTGGCATAGTGTTTGTCTATTTGTTAGTTAGTTTAGGTGGGAAAAGTAATTAGCCTTTCAATTGCTCTTGTTATTAATTTAATTGTACTAGTTGAAGGAGATCATTCGTGAAATATACAAGTTACTAGTTTATGTCTATTCTCTCAACTTCATCTTTAGTTGCACATTTGTTCAGGGGATTTTCTCTCATAAGCTCTTTAGGCTTGCATTGCCAATCGTTGTCTTGCAAAGAGAGACGTAAAGGGTGTAACAGCTTCTTCTAGTTTGCATACTATTTGGTAGAGAATTTGTTTCGAAATAAATGTTATATGTGAATTATTAATTTGAGACTTAGAAGTAATATTTTTGTGCTTCTCAATCACATAGAAAGGATGAGTGGAAATTGTGGTTTTCTATCTTAATAATATCCTGTTTCCTCATGATTTTTCTTTCTACTTTAGTTTTTTAGAAAAGTAAAAGTGAATTGATATAGTATATTGTCGAAACAACTAGGGTGTGCTACAGTTATATATGGTGTTAGCTGCTAGTTTGTATTACTTTTATATTACTGGAGTGTTTAGTGGTTTTCATATTTTGTTATTACTGGAGTGTTTAGTGGTTTTCATATTTTGTTAGTCTTGATCATATGCCATCCAACCTATTCAGGATAAAGTTGAGAAATTTCTTACATCATAATATAGTATCAAGAGCATCTTCTACTTGAATAAACTTCTGCTAGCTCACTAGATGTTTTGATTGAGATCTCAAATTTCTTGGTCTAAACTTGTGAACTTTCATTATTTGACACTATCATTTTGAATGTCAAGAGTATCTTCAAGATATTATGGATTCACGGGTTTAAGATATAGCTCATAGATCTCAAAGATGTATACTCTTTTGCGTTTCTTTTATATGTGATTACAATAATAAGTTAGTCATTATTTTATTCTTAACTGAACTTTATGTTTTTTACTTCGACTTAATTTTTGCTAAGTTTTCTGGTATAGACCTTTAAATTATCTGTTTAATGGAATCATCATTAGTTATTTCTTATTTAATTCATAAATGAACTCCCATGCTATTTACTGGCGGAAATGCTTTCGTGCTTGAATTGATAGACTAGAAATCATTACTCTAGGAAGTTTGTTCTATTTAAGAGATGCACATTTCCTTTCTGTATGATACTTCATGACTTTGGCATAGGGAAATTAGTTGGTTGACTACCTAAATTTTTATCTTGTTGTGTGTGTATGGGGGAGGGGGGGGGGGGGGGAGGGGAGGGGGAAAGGGGTGGTGTTCGATTCCCCACTTTGTAATTCCTTCCCACATTTCTCCTTCCCCTACCTCTAATTCAAAAAATGACTTCGGAACATGATTAGATATTAAAAATCATGTGCTTATGTTTTCTGGGAGATTTTTAAATCCATACGCAATAAAGAATAATTTGGTATGTCCGTCCTGCATACGTGTGTTGTTAAAAAACATTTTGAGTTGTATTTGTACACTGACTAATTGTCCGTGCCAAGAACGTGTAGGCTTTATGTTGTCACATCCTACATTAATTGATGAGTAGAATCCAAGTTCATAGATTATATGGAATACTAATTATCCTCTTCCATCTTGTTTTATTAAATGAGAATGGCATAACAGTGATATTTTACTTATATATGTGCATATATAATCTACTAGATGAGAATGGCATAACAGTGATGTTTTACTTATATATGTGCATATATAATCTACCAGATATAGGCGCCTGTGCTAGCATGGATTCAATATATGTCACTCACTTTATCACATAAAATTTTGAGAATCAAACAAATTTTTATTTGATAGTAACTTAATAAATTCTTTTAAAAGTATTTTAAGTAGTTAGTTATTGTGATTTCTAATTTTTTTTTATCTAATTTAAAAATATATAAATTATTGAAATTGCATTTGTTTCCTTTATCCAAATTTATTTGACAGTTGACATTTTGAGAGTTAACCAAAAAAAAATTTATCCATAATATTTTTTTTTATGTTTTTTTAAAAATATTTAAGCTGTTAATTATTGTGATCTATCCTATTTTTTTACGTCATTTCTAAATCTAAAAATTCCTTTTTAATAATTTAATACTTATCTTAATTTCTTTTTAAAATATCAAAGGTTACAGTAATGATGAGAGCAATAAATTACAAATACATTTAATTAATTTGATCGCAAAATTATTAGACTCGTATGAGGACGGTGGGAGGAGATTTGGAGCACTTTCCTGTTTTGATAGGGTTGCACCAGGGATCGACGCTTAGTTCGTTTTTATTTGTCTTGGTGATGGATGTTTTGACGTGACATATTCAAGAGGAGGTACCTTGGTGTATGTTATTTGCTGATGATGTAGTTCTAATTAACGAGACCCGGAAAGGAGTTGATGATAAGTTGGAGGTCTGGAGACAAACCTTAGAGGCTAAAGGGTTTCGGTTGAGCAGGACCAAGATGGAATACTTGGAGTGCAAGTTCAGCGACTTGACGCATAAGGCTAACGTGGTAGTGGAGCTGAATTCTCAGGCCATTCAGAAAAGAGATAGTTTCAAGTATCTTGGATCTATGATTCAGGGGAATAGAGAGATTGACGAAGATGTCACACACCGTATTGGTGTAGGGTGGCTGAAATGGAGGCTCGCTTCGGGAGTTTTATGCGATAAGAAGATGCCTCCTAAATTGAAAGGCAAATTCTATAGAGTGGCAGTTCGACCGGCTATGTTGTATGGAGCAGAGTGTTGGCCAGTCAAGGCGTCCCACATGCAAAGTTTGAAGGTGGCGGAGATGAGGATGTTGCGATGGATGTGTGGACTTACTAGGAGAGATAGGGTTCAAAATGAGAGTATTCGGGAGAAGGTGGGAGTGGTCTTGGTAGTTGACAAGTGCAGGAAGTGCGGTTAAGATGGTATGGGTATGTGATGAGGCGGTGTACAGATGCCTCAGTACGGAGGTGTAAGAGATTGGCTATGGATGGCTTCAGAAGGGATAGAGGTAGGCCGAAGAAATATTGGAGGGAGGTGATTAGACATGACATGGAGCAGCTATAACTTACTGAGGACATGACCCTAGCTAGGAAGGTGTGCAGGAAGCAGATTAAGGTAGAGGGTTCGTGGGTTGGAGTGCATCCTAGCTAGTAGGAAGGTGTGCTTTGTTTGCTTCTGTGCATGTAGTCGTAGTGTTATACGTGTGTCTTGTAGTTTCTTGTTCGTGGTGTTTTGGTAATGTTTGGGATTTCTGGATAGATTGTGTATTGCATTACTCTGTGGGTGTCCTTTTTCTTTTATTTTCTATTGGTTTCTTCTGCTGTTATGTGTCCCGAGCCGGGGGTCTATCGGAAACAACCTCTCTACTTCTCCGAGGTAGTGGTATGGACTGCGTACATCTTACCCTCCCCAGACCTTATTTTGTGGGAATACACTGAGTATGTTGTTGTTTTTGTTGTAAATTATGTGGATTTTGTAACATGTTAAAATATATGTTTTCTATTATATTGTCATGCGAAGAATTAAAATTTATTGACAAACTCATTGTATTTTTCATATAATTTTTGAATATCTAAATTATCATGAAACTAGACACAACTCTAACTTCAAAAATTCAAAAAATATTTTCAATGATATGTAATAGGTTGTATATGGAGTCTCACTAATTAAAATATGAGATAACTATCTATTTTGAAATATTTAATGATATCTAATTAATGATGATATCATTAAAAACTGTATTAATCTCCAATGTATTTTTTTTTTTTTTTGGTTAATAATCTCCAATGTATAAAGCTTAAACCAATGCAAACACCTCAAGGCTCAAGTAACGCAAGTTTCTCCTTACTTAAGATGTTTAATGGACCCCATGCTCAAACAGTTTGTGCAAACACATGATGCAACGTGTAGAGTAAAGAAATAGATGGGACCCACGTCTTCAAAAAAGTTATTGAATGAGATAAGTAAGGGAGACTTCAGTAAAATCATATTATTACAACCTCAATAAGCTACTATTCCCCCCCCCCCCCCCCTTCTTTCTCCCCAAATAACATTGCCCCAATTCAATATACATTTACCAAAATGCCCTTGAAGTGCCAAGGTAGGTAGCAGGTCAACATGCCTGCTTTGGCACAACTTGATTGGTTTCTTTGCCATTTATAAGTAAGCAGAATTAAGCTAATTTAACAATCAATTTTAATATTAAAAAGATTACATTTTGAGATATTGAGTTTAAATGGTTGACATGTATTAGAACGTGTATAGATGGATGTTTCATTAAGGGTTTGTTTTTATAATCTTTATTCTTGGTTGTATGCTGTGTAGGAAAAATAATTTTAATATCTAAAAAATAAGATATTAATCATATTGTTATTGTTTTTTATTTATAATTAATAGTCCTTAATTACCTCTCCTAATAAGTATTATTTTAATACCTTTTAAGACATTGATTATATGTATTATATCACCTTAATGAGCATTTTTAAAAGAACTAATTTGGATGTTTTCCAACATAAATGAGACCTTTGATCAAATGCTTTAATAGTATTGATTACCATTTTAATTGTAAATTGACTTAATCAATAGTAATGTTTTTACTACTCTATATATAATATTTTTGTGTTCATCTTGTAAATAAGAAGACAAGATACAAATAACAAAGAAACACTTTTTCTATCTTATTTTGTGTTGTTGGGTTTTTCTGAAGTTAAATCTTTGTTAGTTTCTGGATCCTAGTTTAATACTAGAAGAGCTTGTTGAATACTGGAGGATACACCTTAACTGGTGAAATATCCTTAAGGCCAGTGATAGAAGCACGCCTCAAGCTAGAGAATTTTCATGATTGTTCAATATTTCCAACACCTGAATCATATTATCGAATGCAATAACTCAGAATCCTAATTTCTGACGTTTGATCTTTGACTCATAATCCTTCATTGTGTTTATGCATAAAGATATTTTGAATTCTTGTTGGTGGGTTGTTTGTCCTTTTTTGGAAAAGAATGATATATATATATATATATATATATATATATATATATTGCTAATAAAATATAAATATTACCATACTGAACAAAAAAATACACCTAGTGAGCCCTTAGTTGCTAAATCACCTCCTAGGAGGGTGCATAGCTATCCTAAGCCTCAAGATGTCCACTAGTTACAAAATTCTATCAATGAAACCTATAGCCTTCCTAGCAAACTTAGCCTATTTATACATAGTAACCCTCTCCTTAACTACAAATAGAATCTGCTGGAACAAGAAATCCATATTTACATTGTGGCCTCTAAAGACTTTAGAATTCCTAGCTATCCAAATGTTATAGATCATGTCATCATAAGCAGCTGCAACAGCCTCCTTCTGAAACCTCTACCACTTCTTCCTTCTAATTACTTGTATTGTCTCCTGCACTCCTCTTAGTTGCACATGTACTACAAGCCAGCTGAGAATCTTTTGCCACACTACTTGAGCTATATCATATGTAGAAAATAAGTGAGTAGAGCTTTCAGTCTGAACCTGAACACATAGCACACAAGTTGATATATCACATTGCAACCCTATCCTCATCATTCTTTTTTTAGTCAATAGCCCGTCTTGCATTGCTAACCAATGTAGGAACCTATGCTTAGGCAGTAGTAGTTTGCTCCAAACCAGCTCTGTACCTCTGCAGACAGGTATTGTTCCCAACAGAGAATGATAGCTCTTAGCAATAGAATAGTTACCTGTGGCTGTGAGAGTATAAGTTCCTTGATCATACCAATGTTGCATTCCTAATTTGATCTTATTCAGTTGTTTCCAATACCATATACAATCATATAGTGGTTTATAATACCAAATGTTTTTTCCTTCTTTCATATATAGGCTATGTATCCACTGCACCCATAGTTGCTCTTTCCTTTGTTGCATCCACCAAATCAACTTTCCAACAACAACAATATTCCACAATCTGCTGCTTTTATATTCAGTCCACCCTGAGCTCTTGAACAACACACTGAGTACCATTTCACTAATGCCACTTTGCTCTTGTCCTCAGTTCCACCCCATAAGAATCTTCTGCATTCACCATCAATGAACTTGATCACACTCTGAGGGAGTATAAGAGCAGCTCCCTAGAAGTTCTGCAGTGAAAAAACTATAGAGTTCACAATTTGGAGCCTCCCTCCATAAGACAAATGTCTTATGGATGTGACACTCAACTTCTTAGTAATCTTCAAACTTAATTGATCACAATCCATCTTGGACCACTTCTTATGTGTTAATGGTAAGCCTAGGTATTTTATAGGTAGATTGCCAAATCTTAAAGAATGTTATCTTCAGCATCCTGCTCTTGACATCTTCAGAAACACCAGCTAAAAAGATGTTAGATTTGTCAGTGTTAGTTGACAAACTAGTAGTAGCTGAGAAATATTTAATAGCCTTTATAATCCTAACTACTGATTGTTCCTTTCCTTTGCAGAAGATCATAAAATCGTCTGCAAAAGTAAGGTGAGTCAACTGATAATCCTTACTCATAGGGTGAAACCCAAGTAATTTACTCATTCTAGACATGATTCTTGAGAAGTATTTCATAACTAATACAAAGAGCAAGGGGGAGATAGGATCCCCTTGCCTCAATCCTCTCTTTCCAGCAAAAAAGACCACATCCCTCACCATTAACTTTGATAGAGAAACTTTTAGATGTCACACAGACCATAACCAACTCAATGAATTTAGGTGGAAAACTATATCCATTCAACATCTCCTGCACAAAGTCCCATTTCACCATGTCATATGCTTTTCTTAAATCTATCTTCATGAGACGTCTAGGATTTGTTATCCTATTGTAATGCCTCATTAAGTCATGACACACTAACACATTCTGAATAAGAGACCTACCTTGTAGAAAAGTAGCTTGTGCAGAGTTCACCAGATAAGGTAGCACATTTTTTATTCTATTACATAAGAGCTTTGAGATACACTTATAAAGTGTATTGTAGGAAGAAATGGGCCTAAACTGGCTATCATGCTCAGGCTTCTCAGTTTTTGGAATGAGTGTGATCATAGCGGTATTTAATTATTTTAGTATCTGTCCATTCTTAAAGAACTCCTTTATATCATCACATATTTTAGGACCAATTATATCCCATGCAGCCCTAAAGAAACCCCCACCATAACCATCAGGGCTAGGAGTTTTCTTGATATTAATACTTCATACTACCTTCTTAATCTCAACATCAGTAACAGGCTACAGGAGGTGAAGTTGTTTCTCCTTATTTAAAATCATCCCCTCATTATATATCTTCTTATGAGACTTAGTTCTTTCCCCACCACTTTCACCTAGTAAATTTTGGTAGTATTTTACAAAGATATCAGAAATTCTAGCTTGATCATAGTGTACATGAATGGTATCATCTCTGAGTTGAGTCACAGCTAATTGAAGTTTCCTTCTCTTAATTAGTTAGAAAAATTATCTAGTGTTGTCATCTCCAAGTCTCAACCAGGTTGCCTTACTTTTTTGTAGAAGCACTGATTCAGCCAGGTAAGAGGTTTCCTGGAAAGATTACCTCAACCTCTTCTCCTCCTGTTGAAGTGTTTTATCAAGTGGCATGAGTTGTAATTGCTTTTGTAAGCTCTGCATCTCCTCTCTAGCTTCATGTACTTGCCCCATTAGGTTAGTAAAGTGTTGTTGATGCAACTGTTTCAATCTTCTCTTCATCAATTTCAATTTCCTCACTACCTTGAACATAGAAACACCTGACACATTAGTTGCCCATACTTCCTACACAATTTGAGAGAAAGTGGGGTGAGTGCTCCAAGAATTGCAATATCTAAAAGCTGGTTTCACCCTATGTCCATTCTCCACCATAATCACTAGAATTGGGCAATGATCACTCACTCCCTTAGTAAGAACATGACTTTGAATAGCAGGCATCGTGTCTACCCATTCCCCATTCACAAAAACCCAATCAATCTTGGAGTATATTCTATCATCTTGCCTATCATTCCATGTGTATTAGCACCATTACTTGGCTTCTCCTCCTGTTGATAATCATCTAAACATTGTTGAAAATCTGTAACTTCAGCAAGTGTTACTACATTACCTTTCAGCCTGTCATCTTGATGAAGCACAACATTAAAGTCCCCTAAAATAACCAAGGGGTAGAGTTCCTTTGTTTCATATTTCTGAGATAGTTCCACAACTCCAGCCTCTCTTCCTTCAGGTTTTATGCATATATAAAAGTGACCTCAAAAGCTATTTGATTAGGGATATGCTGCACAACACATGTTACAACCTATGCCATTTCAGATAATATCTCCACCTTATACCAGTCTTTCCCCCAAATAATCCATATCCTTCCATTATAATGGGAGTTATGGTTGCTGAAATGTGACCATCCACTAAACATGCTCTTAGCTATACCTCCAAGTTTATTAGTTTTTATTCTAGTCTCCAGGAAACAAATTAAACCTACTGCCAAATTATTGCAGAGGAGTTTAACCTCCTTCTGCTTTGTGAGGACATTAAGGATTCTACTGTTCCAACATAACACCTTAACCATGACCACTTGGAGTAATACTCTTCCTCTCCAAAACCAGCTTTAGTGATTTTTTCATCAACTTGTGTAGTGTCTTCTCCGAGCTGTTGAAAGCTATTAGATACTGGAATATGTTGCTGCTATTTCCAAGTGATAGGTGGTCTACCTTTCCCCACCCTTCCATGTTTCTTTCCTACTACCTGCAAGATGATGAAGCTGAGTAGTTTGATTACTGTCTCCTACAACTGGCACATCTGTATTTCGTTCTACTTTCTCCTTCGCTTTGTTCTTTCTACACACTTCAGCACCATGACCATACTTCTGGCATATTTCACATATTATAGGCTTCCAGTCATAGGTGATCTGTTGCTCCACAATTTGCCCCTTATCATTTCTAAAATAGACCAACTCTAGTAATGGCTTGCCTATTTGCACAAACTAGAAATTTTGCAAAGCTTAAACCAATCTTCTACTCAGTGTTTCTATCAACCATGAGAGGTTTACCAATTAGGCTACCAACTTTTCTCAATTCCTTTTGCACTCCATTTGTGATTTAACTAATTAAAGAGTTAACCCATTAGAAATTTAATAGCAAATCAGTTTATCAATAACATAGGGACCTCAAGTATGAAATTTAATCAAAAATCGAGTTCGAATCGACCTCCAAATCGAACAGATACAATTTCTAGATCTAGGGCTCAAAATCCTAATTTTTTCCAATAAATGCATGGATAAAAATGAAAATCAATTGATGAAATCATAGAAAAAACCAAAATATGGATTAAATGGAAAATCACCGAAATAAGGATTAGATATTTGCCCAATCGTCAAATCGAGAAGAATACTGCAAAAATCACTCAATTCTGAGCTTAGAACTTTGAATATGCTCAAAATATGAAGTAAACATGATTAAGCATTAATACACTGTTCAAGTATAAAAAAAGAATTATGATCGCTAAAAGTATTTTCCGTGTCACCAAAAGTCTCAAAATTGGTCGCTAAAGGTGCGCACCAACATCCTTTTGCACCAGTAATTCATATTTGTTTTACTAAACGGGCCATAACTCCCTCATACAACCTTAGAATGTGGCCATTCTTTTTTCTATGAGTCCTAAATAATTTTACGAATCTTCTTGTTTAATCAAAACTTAATTTATTTGTTTTCCCAATACGATATTATTTTTGCTAGTAAAAAAATTATTTTATGTTTCACTATAAAAAAATAATTTTGACTTATCAAAATCACATATAAATTTCCAGATCTGTCCTATAATTCATGCAAAAAAATTTGAAAGTGTCGGGATAATTTTTTGATCTCTAGACAAAAAATGGACCTCTAAGTCATCATCTTATTATGCATAAACTAGGCAAAAATACCTAAAATGTTCAAAACCCCTCTGAAACTCATCAAAAGTGAATCAAAATTTGTGGAAAAGTCCAAAATCATCATGCAAATCCATTTGAAATTTTAGATCATGAATCCAAACTTGTTAGGTGAACTATTTGATAGAGGTCAACTCTTAAATTTAAATTCAATTAGAATACAACTCGGGTGCTCGAAACGCATTTGGAACCTTTCGGACACAAAATAAATATGTATATTCATTATAAAGAACGTTTGGAGTCTATTAGAATCATCAAATCACGGATACAGGGTCGTCTTGACCTAATGTTGATCGAAGTCAACCCTTAACTTCTAAATTTTCATATTTCCAACTTTACAACTCAAAACTCATCTGAATATCTCAGGACCCAAACCAATAGTCCAACAAACTCCAAAATCACCTTGTAGAACTAACAGAACTGTCGAAATTCCATTCCGAATTCATCTTCCTCAAATATTGACTTTGATTGACCATTTTAACTTTTGAGCCTTCAAAAATGAGAAACTCATCCAAATTCCGTCCAATCGCTTCGAGAACTGTGCCACCTACCCTTGCAGGCCATAAATATCATAATGCAACTACGAAAAGGGGTAATAAAAGTCAAAACACCCAAAAATCATAAACGACTATGAGGATCGTTACCTGCATGATAGGAAACTAAGATAATTTAAACAATAAGAACAAATAACATATGATGTCGTAGTTTCTTTTGGAACAAGTTTTCAAACATTTTGTGAAGTTGATCATGTATGTGTCTTTTTATTCTTTTGGAATGTACTGGTCTCTATCAAAATTTATGGTGACTTAATATACTTTTGGAGTATTAGTCTAAGAAGAATTGTTGAAGTCAAATGCATCAAATCTCTCTTTAATACTAAGACATCGGCATTTCAACTACTTATAGAATTGTTTTGGTCAAATCTATAACTTAATCTGAAGACAAGAAGATGAAAGACGCTGCCACAAGCGACACCATTATTAATTAACATATTTAATTGCTTGTTCTTTGAATGAACAGGCAGTTTAAAGTTGAACGAAAACTATGATAATATAAACAATCAAAACAAATGACTTTAGTCCATCTCCACATTTAGAAATAACTCAATTTTTATAATAATTAAAAAAAACACAAAAGGGCAGTCCGGTGCACTAAAGCTATCGCTATGCGTAGTGTCCGGGGAAGGGCCCCACCACAAGGGTGTATTGTAACAATTGTAGTTGTGAATTCCCCTCTTTATGTGTTTTGACTGTTTTGTCTTCTCCATAATTGTTACATGCTATTTGTTAGTTGTGGGGCTAGTTGGCACTGTTCCCTATGCATTTGTGTATGATTTGAGTGAATTTGAGAGTTTGAGGCTTTTAAAGCCATGAGTTGATTCGATCAACATTTCGTGTTTTGAGTGTCATTTGATGATTTAAACAGTTCCATTAGATAAAAAATGTTGATTTTGGGTTAATAGCGTGGTTAGTTTGGGCTCAGAGCCTTTATTGTATATTTTGATCCTTTTGATGAAAACTAGCTAAAATAAGCCTACAGAGGTCCCGAAGGTTAAATTGTTGTAAACAACCTCTTTTCGTAAATACTATGGTTCAATTGAGTCTGAAATATCAAAAATAGTTTAGTAGCATATCTGGTTTATTTTTGTGGGATCCTTTCTTATGCGGGAATAGGCTTACCTACTCAGACTGGGCCTAGGTAGGTTCCATCATGACCTAGATTATTGCATTATGATGAATTAGTATCAGAGCGCTAGGTTCATCAGTCTCATTCATGCAAGAGAAAGATGTCTAGTAGAGTCTCGGGGATCAATACGTTGACGTCCGTATCTATCTTTGCGAGACTATAAGATATCTTTAGAAAAAAACTTTTCTTATTCGATTCCTTCTCATGCTGGTTGTTCATGCCCAATATTCTAAACTTGTATTCTATTTTTTTCTTCATAGATGGTGAAGACTAGATCCAAAGATATTGAGGATACTGAGCCAGTACCTGCTGCTAGTGGCCCAATCAGGGGGCGAGGCAGGGGTTGCAGCCGACCTAGAGGTAGAGGTCGGGCACGAGGAGCTACTCCGGCTAGAGGACATGCTAGAGCAGCCTCTCCCGACCCTGAGATTGACTATACTGATAAGGATTATTAGTCAGAGGATGCGGGACAAACTCAGGTCCCATAGAGTTCAGTTTCTACCCCAGTGTTACAGGATTTGTTGATTCATTTGTTGAGTTGTCTGGATGGAAATCCCCAAACTGGTGTTCCTTTGAGCCTGTCAGATATTTCTCAGGTTCTAGGAGGTATTCAGTCGCCAGGTCTTGCTACTACTTTTGGTTTTCCAACTTTAGGGGTACAACCATCTTCTGTGGTATCACAACGTGTTGATTCACTGTACTAGACTTGTTGTTCCTCTTGTTACTTCAGATTCTGTGATGTCTTCTGATGGTCAGAAGAGGCTTGAGAGATTCATTCATTTGGCTCCTCCCAAGTTTAGTGGTGCCATTGGAGAGGACACTGTTGTGTCCAAACACACATGCAAGTGTACGCGATCGTACAAGTAATATAGGATTGAGAGTACATATATCGTACCCATAGTGACTTGTTAATTAACTACGTACTAAATTAGACTAATCTCAATTATTTATTCAAGCGGTAGATTCCTAGATATGTTTTTAAATTAACTAAATTAAAAATAAATAAAAAATAACTAATGAATAATTAACCAAAAGAAGAGCAGATTTTATGAAATCAATGTATGAATCGATATAGGATTATGAATTCGCTAACAATCATGTTGGGTATCAATTTCATCAACTTATTTAATTTTTTATTTGTTGATTTACGGAGTTGATTATATGATCATGGCCTTTTGAACCTCTAATCTTCTATCCTAATTGACTTCACAACTACATCATTGAGCAGGGATGTGATAACCAAATCCGAATGCATTTATATATCTTTCCCTTTTGTAACCAAGTAAAGTGATCTAGGTATATTCCTATCCTAGCCACAAATCAATTCTTTATTTTACTAAAGTAAAGATCTTAATCCCTATATTCTCCGTTCTATTTCATTGATTCTTCTTCCGAGTTCACAATAAGAATATAAATTTATTTTAATGGTAGCTAAGTATTAAATTAGTACACACAAGAATATAAGAACAACTATGATGATAATCAAATAAATTAAATCAAGTAATTACTAAACAATTATGTTGTTAGCTACCATAATCCTAGAACAAGAAGTTTAACTCCACATAGATATGGAGCAATTACAACAACTCATTAAAAGAAATAGCGTAAAAACAAATAATAAAGGAGAAGAAAAGATGAAACCAAAATTCTCCGGCCTCCACGATGGGTTATAGCTCTCTCTAGGTTAAAAGTTGTGTAAAAACTGATTTTAAGAAATATTTACAGATGTAGAAGAATGCCCCTAATAAAATAATCAAGTCCAAAATGAATTGGAAAAATATCAAATTTTGTGTCGCGTCGTGGACGCGGAGGTCCACTGCTTGGTGCTTGCTCAGGTACATTCTCTTAATTCCAATTTTTGCTACTTCACTTTGTATTCAATTCTTACTTTCCATTATTTTAATCATTCAATCATTGCACCATCATTATGTCTCCCATGTGGCTCTTGTTTCTTTTTCCGTTATTTCCATCTTCCATTTGTTAGCTTCATCCAATTTTGCAACATCTCACCTTTTATTCAGTTTTTCTCTAAATCTCTTCATCTTTATGACATTTTAACCCTATACATAAAAATATATTATTAGGTACAATTCATAAAATTAATGCTAAAAAAGGACATAGAAAATTACTAAATGTGAGATAAATAATAACTAAAAATATATATATTGGTCTCACATCAGCCGCCTATGAGTTCTTGCTTGTTGTCAGGAGAGGTTGCATAACCTCGGGTTCCTTGAGTCCCATGTTGTTGCTTATGCGACTTATCAGTTGACTGACGTGGCTAGACAATTATGGAGGTCTCTTACTAGTTGTAGACTATTGGGTTCGCCTGCTATGACATGGACCTAGTTTTCTCAGGCTTTTCTGGAGAGGTCGTGCCTTACAGTTTGAGGGATCAGATGAGAGATGAGTTTGAGCACCTGGAGTAGGGCTCTATGACTATGGCAGAGTATGAGGCATATTTTCATGTACTATCAAGATATGCCACTACCAGTATCTCTACTGAGTCAAAGAGGATTGGGAAGTTTGTCAAGGGTTTGGTGAGATTTTATCAGTTGGCTACAACTTACATGGTGGTGTCAGGGCTTCTTTCTAGAGTATAGTAGAGCATATCAAGTTTCTTGAGTCGATTCATCAGGGTACTCAAGGTGGTAGCGGTGCTAAGAGGATCCATCGACTGGGTGAGTATAGTGGACATTCATCCCGAGGTAGGGATTTCTCCAATAGAAGTGCGAACGACTATCATGGTAGACCAGTTCAGGAAGCCTTACAGATTTTGGGTAGTAGTTCTATAGTTTCTATGAATCCAGGTTACTAGCAGTCAAGTCATACGGGTAGAGGCTCCAGTTTCAGTTCATCAAGTCAGGGCGGGTGTTCTGGTTCTTCTGGGCACTCTCTACTTGAGTCTAGTAGAAGAGGGTGTTTTGTATGTGAGAAGATTGGTTATTTGGTGAAAGATTGTCCTCAGCATATATCGGGTCTTGCCCAACAGGGTTCTCAGCTTTAGCTTTGCCCTACTCATATATCAGCAGTCAGAGGTGGTTAATAGAGTGGCAAAGGTGGTACTAGAGGTGCTAGAGGTAGAGCTTGAGGAGCTCATAATGGTGGATGTGGGGTTTCTCAGTTTGGTAGTGGGAGTGTCAGTGCTATGCTATACCTGGGAGACTTGAGGTAGAGGTGACCTCTAATATAGTTATCACAGGTATCATCCAAGTTTGTTGTCGTTCCACTTTTGTGTTATTTGACCCTTGATCTACATTCTCCTATGTGTCTACATATTTTGCTACTAGTTTTGATGTTGCATATGAGTCTCTTGTTGTGCCTGTTCGTGTTTCTACCCCAATAGGAGATTCTTTAGTGGTGGATCAGGTGTATCGATCTTGTGTAGTGTCCTTTGCGGGGCTTGAGAGCTAGGTACAATAGAAGAGCCAGGATTTTCAACAAGGGGGTTCAGAACTACAAGTATGAACTAATTAAAGGGGGTTCAACATCTATTATATATGCATAAAATATAATTTTAACCATGTATAAGTAGCATAATTTTTCGTCGAAGGAGGTTCGGATGAACCCCCTGGAGAAAGGGTAGCTCCTCCCCTGCCTATGTAGACTTGATTATCCTGGATATGGTTGATTTTGATATTATCTTTGATATGGATTGGATAGCTCCCTATCACGCGATTTTGGATTATTATGCCAAGACTATGACTTTAGCTACTCCAAACGTGCCAAGTTTAGCATGGAAGGGTACACCTAGTTCGGGTCTGAAGGGAGTTATATCTTTTCTACATGCTCATCGTATAGTTAAAAAAGGATGTCTAACTTATTTGGCCTATGTTCACGATACTAGTGTTGCTTCACTGCCTCTTTTGGATTCTGTTCGAGTTGTTAGTGAGTTCAAGGATGTGTTTCCTACAGATTTGCCTGATATGTCTCAAGACTTGAATATTGACTTTGCCATTGATATTGAGCCGGGCACCAAGCCCATTTCCATTTCTTTTGACAATATGGCCTCAATTGAGTTGAAGAAATTAAAGAAGCAGTTGTAAGATATATTCGGTAAGGGTTTTATTAGATCGAGTGTGTCTCCGTGGGGTGCTCCTTTCCTATTTGTGAAGGAGAAGGATGGATAAATATACATGTGTATTGACTATAAATTAAACAAGGTGATGATCAAGAATAAGTATCCTCTTTCTCTCATTGATGATCTATTTGACTAGCTTTAAGGTGCTTCAGTATTTTCTAAGATTGACTTGAGGTCCGGTATCATCAATTGAGGATTAGAGCTTCGAAGGTTCTGAAGACAACTTTTCAGATTTGGTAAGGTCATTATGAGTTTTTGGTTATTACTTTTGGGTTGACCAATGCCCCAGCAACATTTATGGGGTTGATGAACCGAGTATTTCAACCTTATCTTAATTTCTTCGTGATTGTATTCGTCAATGATATTTTGGCTTATTCCAAGAATGAGGCAGACCAAGTAAGACACTTGAGCACTGTACTTCAGAGGTTGCGAGATGAGAAATTATATGCCAAGTTCTCCAAGTGTGAGTTTTGGTTAGATTCTATTTCTTTCTTAGGTCATATAGTGACCAAGGATGGCATTATGGTCGATCTAGCCAAGATATCGGTGGTTCGTGATTGGGCTAGACCTATTTGTCCTACTAAGATTCAAAGTTTCATTGTGTTGGTGGTCTATTATCGATGCTTTGTGCAAAGTTTCTCTTCTATTGTGGCTCCTTTGAAGTTGACTTAGAAAATTATTGTATTTTAGTAGTCGGATGCTTGTGAGAAGAGCTTTCAAAAGCTCAAAGAGTTATTGACCTAAGCTCCTATGTTGACCTTGCCTAAGGAGGGCGTGGGCTTTACCGTGTTCTGTAATGCTTTCGGAGTTGGCTTGGGTGGTGTATTAATATAGGAGGGTAAGGTAATTGCTTATGCTTCTCGATAGTTGAAGCCTCATGAGAAGAATTACCTTATCCATGATTTGGAGTTGGCTGCGGTTGTTTTTGTGTTGAATTTATTGCCATATTACTTGTATGAGGTCCATTGTGAAATCTTCTCCGATTATCATACCCTTCAGTACTTCTTCACTCAGTGATATCTTAATATGAGACAACGATGTTGGCTTGAGTTGCTCAAGGACTACGATCTCACTATTCTTTATCATTTGGGCAAGGCCAATGCAGTTGTAGATGCCTTGAGCCAGAAGGAGGCGAGCATTGGGAGTTTGGCTTATATTTTGACCAAGGAGCGACCTTTGACCTTAGAGGTTCAGTCTTTAGCTAACCAGTTGGTTAAGTTTGATATTTCGACACCTGAGCATATGTTACCCTTTGTTGAGGCTAGGTCTTATTTGATGGAGAAGATTTGAGCTTATCAGTTTGATGATGATAGATTGAGGGTGTTGTATAGCGAGGCAAAGACATCTCTTGATTCTGATGTTTTTTTGAAGATTAGTGGCCGAGTTTGTTTGTCGAGAGTTGGTGGATGGGTTCAATTGATCTTGGAGGAGGCTCATTGTTCTTGATATTCCATTCATCCAGGAGAGTCTAAGATGTATCATGACCTAAAGCAACATTATTGGTGGGGTGGTATAAAGAACGATATTATAGTGTTCGCGTATAAGTGTTTGCATTGCCAACAGTTAAAGTATGAGAATCAGCGACTGGTGGTACGATGCAGAGGATGTCCATTCCCGAGTGGAAGTGGGAGCGGATCTCCATGGATTTCATTATTGGCCGACTCTCGACCTTCGAGAAATTTGACTCTATTTTGGTGATTGTAGACAGATTGACCAAATCAGCACATTTTGTACATGTGAGAGCGAACTATAGTGCGGAGAAGTTAGCCAAGCTATACACTAGAGAAGTCATTCGATTACATGGTGTCCCTGTGTCCATTGTTTCTGATAGAGGTACTCAGTTTACTTTGAATTTTTAGAGCACTATGTAGAGTGAGTTGTGTCACACCCCAAATCCCATTGAGGCGGACTGGCACCCGAAGCCGATAAGGCCCGAGAGAACCAATCTTTGCTTATGTTCGTTCATATGCATGCCATAAGAAATACCATTATCACGTAAGAACTTAAAATGCTAATAACGAAATTCATGAAACATGTGATAAATATATACATATGTGAAACTTGGCCGACAGGGCCATCAAGTCAACATGGACATACATCTCTTACATTTGTCTTCCCACAACCGTCTACAAAGCCTCTATAGATACATGACCATGTCTATACAATATTTACATGATACCAAAACCTAGTGTACACATGTGACTTGGGAAGCCCCGAAGCAACTGGAGCTCACCAAAGATCTGTATATGGTCCGTAGCCTACTGAGGAGGTCTACTAGTACCTGCACCTGCAACAAGTAAGGTAAATCCCCCAAGAGGGGTCAGTACGAATAATGTACTAAGTATGTAAGTCTATAAGAATTACATCATACATAATAGCAACAACAATGGAGTCAATATAAGAGAAATAGTCAATATGAATAAACTCTCTTTCTGTATGTGAGGAACCATGTACATTACGTTCTTTACTTCTGTTGTCTTCACATATGTTCATCTTTATTGTTCTACCCATGCTAGGCTATTCTGTCGCCCCTGGGATGACATTAACCCATGCTAGGTACTGTGACCCCTGGGATGTTATACTAACCCATGCTAGTCTTTCGTGTCGCCCCTGGGATGTTATTAACCCATGCTAGGTACTGTGACCCCTGGGATGTACTATGATAACCCGAGCTAGGCTTTTCTGTAGCCCCTGGGATGTATCGGGATCAACCCATGCTAGGTATTTTAACCCCTGGGATACTACCCAAGGTTACTCATCGATTATACATTACTTCTTTCTCTTATTACTCTTTCTTTCATTACTTAGCGATACCTTGTGACTGAAACCTTCTTGAAACTTGGAACACATACATACATTACTTCACCTCTTTACTCTTGTAAGATTGATATCTTTACTTGTAAGGGATAGATACTTTAGCTTACACATTACTTCCTTCATTACTTTTGTGAGATTGTTACTTTTACTTGTGAGAGATTGGTACAAAGATAATCATAATATTATTGAACTTTTGGAACATGACATGATTGGAAAAAAATGCTATTCAAAAATAAATAGACTCTCTTGACCTCATTACTCTCTTGAGGTAGTTCTCTTAGAATTTACAATATTGTGACAGCTTTGGAACTTCAGTCAATGAATAGGAGATAAGCGAATCATAATCCATCTAAGAATAGGACACATGTGAATAACAATATATGTCAACCTGACTTGAGATACTATAGAAACCTTTGGAATGGAATCAGTATAATGTCAAATGTCAATGTAAATAATAGCTGCTGCAGAAGAATACGGGAAAAGTAACCTTACATACCTTCACTTCCAAGTATGAGTACACAAGTCTATATATGAACACAACAGTCCAGCTCCTTCCTTATGTTTCATTCTACAATACAATTTCATAATGGAACTCTCGTTAACAACTATTTACCGTACAAGTGTACAAAACGACAATGAGCTATATGACTGCCGTATAGCATCATTTCACCCTTTACAATACAATCCACTGCATTCTCATACCAACAACACCATAACATTCCACACATTGACCAAAATATCACACATCAATAGCATTTCACACCACACTTACCCTTTATGCTTTCTCATTAGCATTCCGTCACAATTACTCCTATCAACTTGCCTCATAACAACATATGAACAACAATCCATGCTTAATATAGTCCAACATGCCTCCATACGACACTTTAAAGTCATTAAATGGCATCACAAGTTGATAATTACATCCAAAAAGGGTATAGGGGCCTTCGGGGGTCAAATAGATGTGAAAACACATAAAACCAAACCTGGGGATGACCGGCGAATCATAAAAACATATGAAAAACAATCCATACTTAATATAGTCCAACATGACTCCATACGACACTTTAAAGTCATTAAATGGCATCACAAGTTGATAATTACATCCAAAAAGGGTATAGGGGCCTTCGGGGGTCAAATAGATGTGAAAACACATAAAACCAAACCTGGGGCTGACCTGCGAAGCCAAATGCACCCGCAGGTGGATGAGGTGCTCCTGCAGGTGGCCTTTGGCAGATTCCAGAGGCACCTGCGTTGGCATCTGCGCCCGCAGGTGCCCTCGTCTGCGGGGGCGGATGCCCGTTTCGGTCCAAATTGGTCTCTTTTGGGTCTTTTTATGCCATAAATGGTCCATGATCATAAATAAACTTTATTTAACATATTTTTGACCATATTTAATGCCAACCATCAACCATGGTCTCACAACACACATAAACAACACCCAAAACTACACTTCTCGGTCAATACGTCACCAAATCCATAACCAATTTCACAATAACAATTCCAAACATTATACACAAGGAAAAAACAAGGTAAGACTATAGTCACATCTCACATGAAAATATTGAATCCATCAAGTTCACTTTCTTCAAAACCACAAGTCTATGTTCAAGTTTACAAGACAAAACCATTCTTCGATTTAGCAACATGTAATATTACACACATAGTGAACTTCTCAATACTCCACCAACATAACCAACATTATATACACCATCTCTCATGCATAAAATATATTAAACCATAATAATAAACACTTACCAAGTTCTTGTCCACAAAGATGAGAGCTTAGGGTTTGTGTGATATAAAAAATGTTGAGATAATTCTAGAAAAAGCATGAGAGTCCAAATGAATTAAAAATATGATTTTGTGCCCCTTTTATAGACCCTTTAAGTCTCTCTTATCCAATTCTTGGCATTAAATGCATTGGTTGATTAGTCAATGGAAGATTGGATCATTTTTACCCCATTGGGCCAAGTCTTTTGATGATTATTGGGCCTCATTTGGCCCAATAGCTTAAGCCCACAAATTTTAATGTATAATTCATCAAGTCTCTCATGTTTTACTAATTCCATAAATGTAAACATAGTCGTATAGGTTGGGAAACATACGGGGTGTTACAAGTTGGGTACTCAGCTTGATTTGAGCACGACTTTTCATCCTCAGATGGATGGTCTGTCTAAGAGTACTATTCAGGTGCTAGAGGACATGCTTCGAGCAAGTGTTATGGATTTTAGTGGTCATTGGGACCAGTTCTTGCCCTTAGCGGAGTTCACCTACAACAACAATTATCATTCTAGCATCCAGATGACGCCTTTTGAGGCTTTGTATGGGCATTGTAGGTCCCTCGTGGGATGGTTCGAATCATTTGAGGTAAGGCCTTGGGGTACAAATTTTTTGCGAGACTCGATAAATAGAGTGATACTGATGCAGTAGAGACTAGTGGCTGCCCAAAGTAGGTAGAAGAGTTATGCCTACCGTCGAGCCCTCGATGTTGCTCTCATTACTAGAGATCGAGTTCTGTTAAAGGTTTCATCCATGAAGGGTATGATGAGATTTGAGGGAAAAAAAGCTTAGTCTGAGGTTTATTGGCCCTTTTGAGATTCTTGAGAAGTATGGTGATGTGGTGTAAGACTAGCTTTCCCTCCACATCTGTCAGCTGCTCATCCTGTATTTTACATTTCCATTTTGAAGAGATACCATACAAATGATGCACATGTGATTTGGTGGGATTTTATCGTATTAGACCATAATTTATCCATCGAGGAGGAGCCCATTGCTATCCTAGACAGACAGACTAGGAAGTTGAGGTCTAAGAATATTAATTTAGTAAAGGTCCAGTAGAGACATCTCTCTATTGGGGAGGCTACTTGGGAGGTCGAGTCTGATATACAACTTAGATACCCCTAGCTTTTTACCGCTTTAGATATTTTATTTGCTTTTTAGTTCGAGGACGAACTTGTATTTTAGTGGTTGATAATATAACAACCGTAGTTGTGAATTTCTCCTTTTGATGTGTTTTGACAAGTTTTCCCTTTTCCGTTGTTGTTATATGCTATTTTTGAGTTGTGGGGTTGTTTGGTATGGTCCCCGATGCGTTCGGGTGTGATTTGGGTGAGGTTGAGACTTTTAGAGGATTTTAAAGTCATAAGTTGACTTAGGTCAAAATTCCATGTTTTGAGCATCGGATGATGATTTGGATAGTTACATTAGATCCAGAATATCAATTTTAAGTTAATAGTGTGGTTAGTTTGGGCTCAGAGCCTTTATTTTACATTTTGACCGTTTTGACGGAAATTAGCTAAAATAAGCCTAACGGGGACCTAGGGGTTAAATTATTGTAAACGACCTCTTTTCATAAATTTGATGATTCCATTAAGTCTATAACATCGAAAATAGTCTAGTAGCATATCTTTTTTGTTTCCGTGGGATCCCAAATGAATCTCAAGGGTCTAATCGGGATAATTCTCCAAAAACCTCAAACTGTTGGTGCAGCTTTTCTGGTGCATCAGGACCTTTATCACGATCGCATGGACATGTGTTGCGATAGCATTCATCGATGATCATCATCATTGCTATTGAATGTTGGTGGTACCGCGATCGCGACGGATAAATTAGTGGACCTGGTTGGGTTTGACCATCACGGTCCCAATGCCCTCCTCTCAGAATCGCGATAATCAACTCAAATGCTGGTCAACATTGACCCTCGTTATCGCGTGGTGGGTACCGCGATCGTGAGGCACTGTTCACCTGAATAGTATAAATAGCTCAATTTCTTGATTTCCACCATTTTTGGACTTGGAAGCTTTGAGAGAGGCAATTTAATTAGGTTTTCTTCATCAATCTCACGTGGGTAAACTCTAAACTACTATTTTCATTAATTCCTATTGATTTTATCACCTAAATATCTCTAAAAAGTTGATTTCAGAATGAATTTTGGGGGTTTTTGCCCGATAAACCTTAATTTGAATTTTCAACAATTTGAAGGTCTATTTCACCTCATTTCTACTTTGGTTTTCGAATATAGACTCCTTTTGATGTGAGGAACACATTTCTAAATAAAGTTCTAGATTTGCCCCTTTTGATTTCAAACCTATTTTCTTGAACTAGTTTTGGACCCGATTAAAATATAGCTAATATGGGAATCATTAGTTCTTCTTTAACGTATAGATTATATTTTTAATAGATTTAGTTCGTTTTAAGGCCGCTCGTAAAGGAAAGGCTCCATGTTGAAGGATCTAGGCTTAGATTTTTGGCTCTTCGAGGTGGGTTATGGCTTAACTTTCGTCAGGCTGGGCAGGACAGTCAACCATTCATGTAAAGCATGCTATAAGTTAGGGAATTAATCGTGGGTGTTATAATTTTTGAGAATATTATTATTATCGCGTGCCCGTGTGGCGGCTTATTTGTATATTGTTATTGTTTTGATAAATATTATTGTTGTTATGCCTGAGAGGGGGCTTTATTTGATATTTGTACGACTATTTGAGCATTATTTGCCTCTATCATTATAGTGATGCCCGAGTGACGGGTTTTGAAATGATATTATTGATGTCTTATATGTCTATTCATTCTAGTGGTGCCAAGCGAGGGCTGATATCATGAATTACTGACATATTGAGTTATTTATGGGCTCATTTATACCTGTATTGAATTGATTATCATCTTCATACTGAATTGTCGTGAGCGTTACATCCTCATTTCATACATACATATTCATGAGATACTGGTACCACCGAGAAACACTAATTTTGAAAGAAAATGAAACACTTTATAAAACCCTTGGTCGTGACCACTAGCCGGCAAGTTTGATTGAGATTGAGATTGAGATTTGAGAAAGTATACGGGTTGCGAATACCCACCCCCTCCCTATGGGTCATATCTTGGAAGCGCTGAGGCTCGAAAGGTGTATACAGAAAGTCATGCGATGGCTTTCAATCATTCATCATTATCCAACCATCATTGCATTGCATTGCATCATTTGTATTCCTCTATGTGTTTGCTGTCGTGTACTTAGATTCTCTCTCTCTCTCTCTCTCTCTCTCTCTCTATCTATCTATCTATCTATCTATCTATCTATATATATATATATATTTATGTGTATGTGTGTGTGTGTGTTTCATGTGTAGTTTCTTTTTTAAGACTTTTATTGTGGAACTGTTAGTGGAGACGGTGTGAGCTACCATTTGGAAACTTTTCTATTTGCAGATGAAACATGCTCATAGTATCTTTTACTTATTTAGTTTTCTACTTTGCTCAGTCGGCCCATGATATCTACTGAGTATAAGTGGACCATACTCACTCCTACTTCTGTGCCCTTTTGGTGCAGATTCCAGTATGAGTGCGACCCGCAGAGGTTGATCTTTTGTTGTTCGTGTTGATATTCGAGGTACTGGTGAGCTCCAGAGTTCGGGGCATATTCCGGACCTCTTCTTATCTTAGTTTGTCTTTATTTACTTTCAGAGGAAGATTCATGTATTCAAATTATTCGGAGTTGTACTAGATGATCTTTACAGTTATGACATCTATATCTTGGAGTTTTTTTTATATATTTCATTCTAATTCTTGTTATTTACATATTATGGCCTGACTTCGTTCTAGAAGTCTCGCATTTATGGATTTTCTTTCATATTTTCAATTTTCCTTTCTTGTGCGGGACTTGACTTTCCTACTCGGGCTGGGCCGAGGTAAGTGTAATCATGAACTCGATTTTTGGGTCGTGACAATTTTTTATTTAAGAAAACTAATGACATGATTTCTTTTTAAAATAAGTTCCCTAATCATTGGGTAAATTCTCTAAATGGTCACCCATGTTTGGGTAATTGCCTAGTAAAATCACTTTTATTTCTTTTAGGACTATAATATCATTCAACTATTCATATTTTCTTCAAAATATACTTACTCAACAAAAACCTACTTCTCTCTCCTATAGTTGGATGCCACATCAACAAAGTTGTTTCTTTTTTTCTTTTTCCAATCCAAAATGCTCTTCTTACTTAGAATATGTCATTAAACTCTCTTTTAATACATGTACACCCATTTAATCTAAACAAAAACAATACAAGGACCACAATTTGGTTGAGAGTTAGAATGATCCACAAATTTAAGGGTCTGTTTGGGGTTGCTGTTAAGAAAACTGCTTATTTGAGAAATAATTTACTAAATGACTTTTCAGAAAAGTGCTTTTGAGAAAGACGCAATTTGTGTTTGGCTAATTTATTTTTAATGTATTTTTAATTAACAGATTGTGCTTGACTAATCTTTTTTTAAAAGATGCTTTAGAGAGAAATTACGAAAAAGTAAATGTATCAATGAACTTTTACTATTAAGATTATTTTATAGAGAGAATATTTACAAGTGCCGCCAAAATACCATTTGGTCTTGCAACGTGATTCGGATGTCATTTATTGTCACTAATAATAAATTCATTTATCATCATCATCAATTATGTTTTCATTTTTTTAAAGAAAATGAGTGAGGAATAAAATAATAATAATATGTAAATCTTAAAATAAAAAAGTAACGAATTTATGATGTAAAAATGAAGAATGAAATTTAAAAATAAAACTCTAATCAAAATTATGATATATGCTAATTAACTGATAAAGAATATATTGGTATATATGTATAAGTGATAGAGATATTTTTTTCATGCAAAAAAAAATTTCTGCTCGTTTTTTAAAAAAAAGTAGAAATTTTCTGCTTCTTACCAATAGCAGAAAAACTGCTTCTGCTTTTTAATTAAAAGCAGTTTTATAAATTACCCAAACACCATATCTTATAAAAAAAGTATTTTCTTCTTAAAAACACACACTTTTGACTTCCCAACAACAATTCCAAGCAGGCTCTGAGTCTCATGCCAAGCTTCAGATGATCGCTCGTTTATAATAAAAATAAACATTTCTCTAACAACTTCATGTTATTTGACACCTCACTTTCATTTATTAACACAAAAATAAAGTTACTCTCGTATCAATTGATACGTGATTGAGCACAAAATTTGATAAATAAAATACTTCTAAAATTTATAATTCAAAATAAATTATAAACATTTATATAGTTATAAATTATTTTATTAAAAGAATTAAAAATAAATTATTTTCATATGAGAAATTATTATAGTATCTTTTTATGATTTATCAAAAAGATGATAGGAGTCAAGGAGATATACTAAAAAAAAATGATATAGGAACCAAGGAAACAATACATTAGAAAGTTTTCTGTCTAATGTTTTTCTGAATCGTTTTTCGCTCACACTACAGGAGGTTTTTATTTTTCTGTATCTTTTTTTCAGTAGACAGAAAAGTTGAAGTTAAAAAAAATATTAAAAAGTTTCCCTTATGTTTTGGACAAAAACTTCAAGAAATGAAAATTTGTGAGCAAAAATCATTATTATTTAATTTGAAATATTTTACAAATTAATATTATAACATTTCATTAGTATTAAAAATATTGAGATAATATTTATTTTTGTGTTAATAAATGTAAGTGAGGTGTCAAATAACATGAAATTGTTAGAAAAATATTTATTTTTAACTAGAAACGAGTGATCATCCAAAGCTTGGCATGTGACTCAAATTTGTTGAGCATTTCGACTCTTAAGCAAATTTTGGTTCTTGTATTATTTTTGTTTCGGTTAAATGGGTGTAAATGTATTTAAATTTTTTTAATGTTACATGAAATCCAACTAGGAGAGAGAAGGGTTTTTTTATTGTGTAAGTATTTTTTAAAAAAAAATTCAAATGGGCCAAATTGTCCATTTATTGAAATCAAGAAAACAAAATATGTTCACAACAAAAGAGTCCAGGCGCAAAAGTGACTCGCACCCGAAATAAAAGACAAAAGAACAAAAACTTATCAGACAAAGAAGAAAACATTTAGGAAAGTAGACCGCTTCTTCACTTGCAACTTCATCTTCATCAAAGAATCGATGGAGCTCCGGTGAGGCGGCGAGCAAAAAGTCGATGGTTGGCTACCCTCACCAACTACCTATTACATCTAGTCCAAGAGAAAGTAAGCTCGAGTAGAAGTCACCGAGGATGCTTAAAATTCTCACAAGCGCTATGACTCTAGGTCAATCAAGACTCCTTCAACATAGCTTCATTAAACCATAGTGTTTATGAATCGGTGAGGACAACTTTTTCATTTACTTTTAGTCAAATTAAAATTTCATAAGAATCTAATTAAATCCATTGCTTAACAGATTGAACTCCAAAGGATCTAATATCACTGCTCATGGACAAATTTTATCAGATCTATGACTTTCTACCTTCTCTAGAAACTGGTATTTGCTACTCCTCACTTAGTTAGCTTTTCCTTCTTTTTCCTTTGTTATCAGCCTTGTGTTATGTCTTCATCAATTACTTGTTGCCCTGCTTATAAAATCCTTGTTATGATATTTCTTTATGCTCATATTTGTAATTTGTAACTTTTTCATGTTTATTATTCTTCTTCTTGCGTTTGATACCTGTTGTATGTTAGAGTACTGAATATAACTTGTACCTGAAAAAGAAAAATAACGTTAGCAAAAAAATTTGCCACTTTGTTCCCTTCTCTTAGAATATGAGCAACCTCCACCAGATTAGGAACTTTCTTCCATATGTTGTTGATTTTCTTCACCTCTATCGAAATGTTCAAAGGAGCTTCCTAAGCCTTGTCTAGCACCTTTTTTAGAGTTAGTGAATCTGTTTCCAGTACTAGTGATAGTAATTCATGAGCAACACAATATTCCAGACCCTTTTACAAGGCTATGACTTCAGCTTCAAGTACTGAACCTTCCCCTGTTGTTCTTGTTTCAGCATATACAAAATCACCCATTCATTCCTTACACAAAAGGCACTAGACATAGGACCAGGATTGCCTTTACATGCTTCATCATAATTATATTTATAACCTCCCCTATTAGGTGCACTCCATTTAACTACTTTTGTAACCAGTAAGAGAGTATACTCCTCTAAGATTTGAACAATGAAAGTCCAACTCTTAGAAATATTCATTAGCCAAGGATAGTAACAGTGAACAAATAGATGCTCCTATTAATATCTGATAGCAAATAGTAAATAGACATCCTCCCTCCATGATATATTACATTCCTTCTCTTCCGTATGTGCTAAATCACCATAACAGGAATGATTTTAAAAATGGGATTCATTTTTGGAGCACATTCAGCCTACCACCACTTGATTATATTGTTCCTCAGTTGATTAAATGGCCCATGAAACCCAACTGCAGAAGCTAGAATATGCCACACCATCTTAGTACCATGACAATCACAAAATAAATGCTGAAAAGTCTCTACAGCTGTTGTATTGCAGCAACAACATGTCACATTCTCCACCACTCTCATCTGCATAAGCACCTCCCCTATAGGAATTCTCTTTTTACTCACTCTCCACATTGGAAAAGTAATTTTAAATGAAAAAACTTTTATCCAAATGTTTGAGAAAAACTCCTTCTTTCCTCTTTCTTCTCTCACCAAATCCCATGCACTAGAAACTGAGAATCTACCACTTCTAGTTAGTTTCCACCATGGTCTATCCCATTCATCAGCTTTTTGTTCCACCCTTACCTTGTTAAGGATATGAGAAACTATCTCCTCAGGCATTAATTGATTCAGAAGAGGAACATTTCACTTATCTTCCAAAATCAAATGCTTAACATTCTCCACTCCATCCTGCATCACATAAGTAATAGGTAATACATAACATTAAGCACCTAACTGAGTCCAATTATCATACCAAGTCTAGCACTACCACATCTTGGTTCCCACCATATTGCTTGATCAAAGTAGTCTCTTGCTTCTAGCATGTACTTCCATGTTTGTGAACCTCCCTTCCATTCAACTGTTTGAGGCATGTGCCTCTTATAATACTTAATCCATATGAAATTTGCCCATAAAGATTTTTTAGTCCTGAAATTCCACCACAACTTAGCAAATAGGGCTTTAGATATATCAAATAAAGATCTAAAGCCTAATCCACCTTTATTTTTTAGGCAACAAACATTAGACCAGGCTACCCAGTGTTTATTTCTCCTTTCCTCCTTGAAATTCCTTAAAAACCTTGCAAACACTATATGCAAACCATGAATAATACATTTAGGAAGAAAAATGGTAGATAAAAGATATATGGGGATGCTTTGTAACACATTGCTAATCAGAACATGCTTTCCACCAAATGACAAAAGTTTACCTTTCCATGCTTGAAGTTTATTCTACACCTTCTTCACTAATTCAATAAAGTTAGTTTTCCTTTTCCTGGCATATGCAATTGAACACCCTAGATACATTAAAAGGAAGCTTTCTTTACTACAACCAGTAATAGTCTTTATATCTTGAACAACTTGTCTTGTAGTCTTGTAAAAAATAAATAAAGAACTCTTTTCCTTGTTAATTTTTTGTCCAGAATGATTTTCATACTCGTTAAGAGTGTGCATCACCAGTTGTAAGGTTTTCTTCTCAGCAGTAGAGAAAATGATAGTGTCATCAGCATGTGCTAAGTGATTGATACTATCACTCTATTTAGGCATCCCAAAATCCTTAAAATCCTTGTTAAAAAACAAATCATTTACAGATTTAGAAAGTATCTTAGTTGCAGTAATGAACAGGGTAAGGGATAATGGATCTCCTTGCTTTATCCCTCTAGTAGAGTGAAAAAATCCAAGAGTCTGACCATTAATGAGCATAAAGTACTAATTATTTGCCACCAGGTATCTCCAAATCTTATCCACCAAAGGATTATTAAAACCCAATCTTTCACGAACTTCCATCAAAAACCTCCAATCCACCCTGTCATATGCCTTTGCCATGTCTAGCTTAATTACAACATTTGCAGGTTTCCCCCTTTTTCTGATGTCTCCAATAATCTCTTGGGCCAAAAGAACATTCTTAGTAATGTTTCTACCCTTCACAAAACCTAATTGATTCTGTGAGATAATTCTGGGAAGTAATATCTCCATCCTATCATGAATCACCCTAGAAATTACTTTGTTAAGAAAATTACTTAGACTAATTTGTCTTAAATCAAAAAAAGTCAGCACATTTTCTCTTTTAGACAATAAGACCAAATTAGTGTGAGTAATTGACTTTGAAAGTGTACACCCTGTAAAGAAAATTATTCACCACCTTAACAATATCCTCCCCAACAATGTTCTAGCTATCTTGATAGAAATGACCAGTGAAACCATCTAGACCACTGGCACTATCTCTATTCAGCTCAAACACCACCCTTTTAATTTCTTCCTCTGTTGGCATAAAGTTCAGCATTTGATTATCATCAACATTAATACAAAAAGTAATATTATTAAGCAGTGTCAGCTCAACATTATTAGTTTCAGAAGTGAACTGATTTTGATGAAACTGAACAGCTTCTGCAGCCACTTCATCCTGTCCAACTGCCCATTCACCATCCTCTTTTCCAATTTTATTAATATGCAACCTCTTCCTTCTCCCATTTACCAAGTTATGAAATAACTTAGTATTTCTGTTACCTTTAGAAAACCAATGAATTCGCGTTTTTTGCCTTCTTCATAGTGTAAATACCTCTTTAATTCAGAATGTGCATGTTGTAACACCATCCTGTTTTCTAAAGAAGGATTGTCCTAAAAAATGTCTTCTTTGATCCTCACTTTGTCCTCCTTTATTTTCAACTGATTGAATATATCCCCAAACTTCTCTTTGTTCCATTTTGATAGGGCAATTTCAGTATTTTTCATCTTGTGTTTCAAACTAATGAAGACATCATCAGTTTTAGAGGCCCTCCAATTCTCCCTTACAACATCTTTGAAATCAGTAGAATCTGTCCAGAATTTCAATAACTTGAAAGGTCTAGTAATCATTAAAGCTTTTCCCCCACAAGTTAACAGTGGAGCATGATCTGAACCAGTTCTGGTTAAGTGCTCAAACTCAACATTCACAAACACACCTAACCAATTTTGATTCATTAAGACCCTATCATGCCTCTTAAAAATACAATCCTTAGTTGCTCTCCCATTCCAACATGTAGAAGGGCTTCCCTTAAATATGATGTCAAATAGCTCATAGGAATTCACACAGAAAGTAAAGTCTTCATACTCTTAAGGATACACAGCTAAACCTCCAATTTTCTCCTCATGTAAAATAACATTAAAATCCCCTCCTATCTCCTAAGGCACAGTCATATCATGACTCAGTGAATAAATGTCATTCCACAAACTTAATCTTTTAACAACATCACACTTTGTAAAAACTGCAGTGGTAACAATTGTCCTCCCATCCAGAAAAACTAATTGTGAGGCAAATTGTTGATCAGCATTAGCAAGAATAGTAACTTAAAAATCATCAGGCACAAATATCCAAATTTTCCCATTATGATTAAAATTAACATACTTCACTCCTAATCTTCTCTTATACCTCCGTATTTGACTTGGCTTTTGAAAAGATTCCATCAGTGCAATAAAGAAAAACTTATGATGTTTATGTAACATTTGAACTATGTGAAAAACATGATGAGTTCTCACAGATCTTATATTCCAAAAAATAGCTTGATAACTCACTTGGAGAAAACTTTCACCCCTCTCATAGGCAACACCCTAGTAGATTTACTACAACTAGTCTTATCCCTAACTTTCCTTATTTTTATATGTGTTGTTGGTGACAAACGTGTATCTTTGTATACTTGTTTCATGTTTACATGATTTTCATATTCGTCATAATCTTTAATTAATTTAGGATCCTCATTTGCATCTGTATCATTATTGTTATTTGTTGGAGCTAACTCACTTATATTATGTGAAACTAGGTCATGCAGGACTTGTGATGGTGATGCCTGCTTAACTTAAAATCGCACATGCTTCTCAGAGTTTCCAACTCTCAATTCCCCCATGCTCTTCACAATAAGTTAACAAAGGCAATTTCGCTACATGCTCACTTAATACATCTGTTCTGGTGCTATCTACTTGTAGAGGCTGATGGAATTCTGATTTTGATAAGGCTTGCATAAATTGAGAATCTGTACGCTCTTTTCCTTCAGTATTTACAACTTTCATGCCATGACCCTCATTTTCTTTGCTTCCTTATGCATTATCTGTAAGATAAAGTGATTATCAGCTTGTCTAATTTTTCAGATCCCTCTTCAACACCCTGCACTACTCCCTCTTGAATAATTTGTTGTTTTCTGTAACTTATTGATTGTAATCTCCTCACCCTCCTTTGTTTTTCTACTTGGTTGATAAATTTGAATAATTTCCTTCTGATATTGCTTCATAAAGTCATTTTCCTCTTGCTCTTCTAGTTCTCTCTCTACTCTATCACCCCATTTTGGACTACTGTGGAAAGCTCTTTGTAACTAACTGATAGTGTTGCTGTTATGATGTTTTCCTCTGCTGGAATTACTATCCTTGTACTGTTGAGATTGAGATTTAACCTGCTCCTCGTCTACTTGTTTTGTCTTATCTTATAAAGATTCAAATTTATTGGATGTGACCATGCTTTTTTTTTTGTTGGGTTATTTCTCCCTTTGTTGACACCTTTTCTTTCTTCTGCATTTTCTTTTGTTGGATTGCTTGTCCCTTTGTTAACTCATTTTCTTTTCCTTGCAGGATTTCTACTTTCCACAATAGGCCAAGCATCTGGGTTGCCAACTACTTTACCACTGGTTAAGGTTCTTGGAGGGAAAGCATTTAAAGTAATACCTAGATCAGTGGCACCTTCCATCAGCGCCTTGTCCCTTTTTTCTTCAGTATCTTTGTAATATTTCCTTAACTAAGGATTTAGTTTCCTGCATCCCTCATCATTGTGTCCTTGTAATCGACATTCGATACAATATTTGGGCAATGCATCGTATTGAATCTTTACATTATTTGTACATTTTGCTCCAGTGGATTCGTATACTACGATCATAGGCACAAATTTAGGTAAATCTGCAGCAAGATCAGCCTGAACCTTTACCTTTACACAGTAGGTCCTAGTCTTGTTAATTGTAGCCATGTCTAGGTGGAGGGCCCGAACTGTAGATGCCAAGAAAAATAAAGCTTCCTTCACAAAGTAAGTGGGGAGTAGATTAGGGAAAGAAATCCAAGTCACTACTTGAATGGTCTCCGAATCAACTCAAAACTTTGATCATAGATGAGAGGTTTCAATGGAAAAACTACTCCATGTTTATTCTTCACGTAATACACATTCTTTGACAGAATGTTAATAAAATCCTCGACCAACGCTCACCTTATAAAAATATGTCTATACCTCAACAAACCACTCTTGAATTCTCCAACAATACCACACTGTGAAGGTAAATTTTTTCTTGAATCATCAAGATCAGGCCACCCTTTAATAAACTTTCCTACAATCTCATATTGTAGATATTCAAACTTATTCATTCGTGTGACTTCTGCTTCCGTCCATTCCACAGTAGGCACACCATCGTCATATTGGATTAATTTCATTGGAATTGGTTCAATATCCTTAGGAATTACAAAAGAAGATCCAACACCTTTGAACTAAAAATCATGGCATAATCCAGTGGCCTGGTTATTTGTTCGATAGAATTGGTAGGTATGGAAGAAGATGACTTCGTTAGGGGATGGAAGTGAGGAGAGACTGATTTCCTAGCCACCATTGATGGTCAGCCGAAGGCTTGCGCGACTGTCATGGTCAGAAGGACCCTAGGGTTCACCGCATAGAGAGAGGTTCCACAAACTTATAATTTTATTGTGTAAATATATTTTGAGGAAAATAGATATAGTTGGTGATATTGTAGTCTTAAAAGAAATAAAAATGATTTTACTTGGAAATTACCCAAATATAGATGACCATTTAGGGAATTTACTCTCTAATCATTATGTGAAGTTGATCGGTTATTCTTTTGGAAGACCAAGGTGTCTATCAAGAATTAAAGAGTCTTGATATATCTTTGGAGTATTATTCAAGAACAAATAATGAAGTCAAATGTCTTAAATCTGTCCTTAATTAAAAGCAATTAGAAACATCTGTCATCTTTAATATTCATAGATGATCATAGTCAAATCTAATCCTTAAGATGAAGACAAGTAGATGAAAGAAGCTACAACAAGGGACACAATTTTAATGTATCACAATATTAAATTAATTACGCCCTTGAAAAATGTGAGACAATTTTGTATTTTTGATAAAATTAGAATTTTTATATCTTGATAAGCTTCTAGACTCCACTTGCTGGAACACACCGGTGTGTATTATATGCTGGTGTTATCTTGATATGCTAAGCCCAAGCTTTCTTGCAAATATGCATATAAAATTAAGTTAAGGCTCCTTGTTAGCGTATGACTTTAAATTATCTATGTATGCCTGTTAGAAAAAGTAAATAATAAGTTTAGGCTATTTATCTAAAGATTCCTTCCTGTTTTCCTTTGTTTTTTTTTCTGAAACAGAGTTGCAAATATCTCCTTCCAGGTTTTATTCTTTAACAGTAAGCTCCCTGTGAATTGGAATATTGGATTCATCCCTTGTGATGAATTTTGTTGTCACAGAAATGAATTCGGTAATTCATTTATTTATATTATTTCCATTTAGCTCTTTTGTGATATAAATAATTCGATTTAACTGCACCAACAAGCTAATAGCCTGGTAATTTATTAAATAGTTAAGGGGCATATTATGGTCGTGGATTCTCATTTAATAGTTTCCACACACAATCACTTCAAAGAAAATAGGAAGATAATTAATTACATCCAAAAAGAATACGGCGAAGTCACTAGTGAGCTACACAACCTTCCTTGCTCTCCTCTTATGTTTCCTCCTCATTTCATCCAATGGTTTGTACTTTTTATTTGTATGTCATTTCATTTGTGATTGTTCAGAATCTACCGTTTGCATATATATATATTCTAAATAGTTTTTACAACAAAGTGATAGTTACGCCTTAATCCCAATCTAGTTGCAGCCGAGCTCCATAAGTATTACTCGATCACCATCCATTTTTCTCTATTTAGACCAAAAATTACAACCAAATATGAAATAGAATTGTAAGGATTCATCATAAATCAACTTATCATTCAGGATGGTTGTTAACCTGCCGCAACCCCTTCGTGATACAGGCCAATTATGCCTTTGCACACCTAGGCCTCCACTCTCTATGTAATATGTAATAATTTGTACATGCAACCATCAATTATTTTTTTGAGAAGAAACCAAATTCATGTACTTGAATTCTAATATATGATTTGAAAGAAGCTATCATAACGGTGATGTTCTATTTATAGAGATGCAAGCTGCTGAGGGCAAAACATGTCGATGGAGGAACACGGAACATCATACCAAATTTTGCTTGTTGAGAAAGATTTGTCTCAATAAGTGCAAAATAGAGGATTCGAGGGCAAACAAGGGTCAGTGCATTCGAAAAGGCTTTTACCGTTGTTGCTTCTACTACCGCAAGTGCTAATAAGCATCAAATGCTCTCTAGAAATCTCCTTTCTTATGTATGACTTATGATAAATAATGGTGGGTTATCTTTTGTTTTTGTGTGTGTGAAAGAATAAAATACTACCAATTCATTAGAATTGATGTAATTGTGACGAAACAGTCTTATATTATGTACTCTATTTTGTTTTATGTCAACTGATGTTATCTAAATAATTCAAAATGAAGTGTTCCTTATAATTTTGATTGAGTTTACTCGATGCTATTATTAATCGACCCTTATTAATCTGATCATAATGTTGAAGAATTTTTATTTCGTTTTGCACTTGAATAGATGATTGAATTTTAAGTCCATTTTTAATATGTTTAGAGTCAATTCTAAAGTCTTACATGTCTTAAGTAAATCTATCTACCTTTTATGCACAATGTTTTATGAGAGTTACCTAACGTTGACTTAGGAATTCTAGATGGAGCACATAGTATTAAAGGCACGTTTAGTTATTTCTTAACTATTCTACAGACTGATTTTCTCTCATGATGATTATCATCCATCAATCGTCTAGAAATGTCACTATGCCTATGACTAAAATAAAAATTTAACAGTTCAAATGACCCCCTTGATAAAAAAACAACAACAATACCGAAGAGTTGTACTAACAAAATTAACTGCTAACATGACATACTAAAAGCTAAAAAAAATAAGAGTATTGAATTTAAAGTATTATACAGGACAAAATAAAAATAAATGGAAGTTTCTCTTTCCCAAACCCACGCTTAAAATTAGGCATTGTTTCTAGTTCTTCAAATAAATAAACAAGTAAGGTGAAATAAAAAAACTCCCTGATTGAGGCTATGCAAAAGCCTCACATCACTTGGTGCAAAAGCACTATTCCATCACTATCTATCTTATCACCATCTGCAGCGACAGGAACCAAATCAAGAGGGGTAGGTATGTCATTATAAAATGGCTTAGCAAAGGATAGACCAATCTTCCAAGCCAGCTGGGAATGTAAGTTGAGCGGGTAGCGCTCATCTAGATTAGTCATCTCCTCATTGGTGGTAGGTCTTCAACATATTCTCAGTTGTGAGTCTACCATTCCATAAATTTGGACCTAGAGGTTATCATCTCGGGCATGACGCTCTAAACCGCTCATAGTAATGCCCTAAATCTCTATGATATTTTCCATTATGACATCATTTGGTGGATCAATTGTAGGTAAACGGATGTCTGCCTCCTCCTTAGCAAACCATAATAAAAACTCCTATCTGCGTTCTCTCTGGCATACTTCATTATTGATTTTCCAAGTACACACACAAGCGTATGTGGTCGCAAAGTAATATAATGATTGGGAGAACAATCGATCTTGTTGATCCCTCGTGGATTTAGTTACTGACAAGCTAATGACCTACTATGATGATTGTGAGAACAAGTGTTATCCTATTCAAGAGTTGATTGTTGTTTGAGCTATTTAATGTACTAATGGAATAAAGTTAAAAGTAGATATGAGTCAGATATTTAGGAGTTGTTCACAGAGTTATTAAGGTCTAGGATTATAGCATTTGCATAATCTCATAATAATATATATCTACAGAATTGTTGAATCCTTAGATTAATAATATTTTTGTGGTATCTCGATCCTCTAATTGTCTACCCAAATGAGCCTTCTAGCTATATCTTTGAGCAAGGATAGTCAAACTAATCCAAATAAAATAAGCTATCTTCCTGTATTTGACCCATGCAGGGTGATCTAGGCTCATCTCCATTCCAGATGCAAATCCGTTAGTAGATGCCTCCTACTCCTCTTAACCGATGTTCTATTTCTAATCTCGGCCTTTTGAGTTCCTCAAAAAATTAACAACTTATCATATTGATCGTGAAGCAATAGAATAGTAAGCATAAGATTAAGAAAAAAAATATAATGGTAGATTCCACAAAAATAATCTATATAAAAATTGTGATGTTAATACTATTGTCACAAACATAGATGGGGGGATTTTAGCCACTCATAATTCTATTACAAAGCAAGAATTAAAATATAAATAATAAATAATGCTAAGTGAACAATTTGAGAAGTAACCCTATAAGAGTTGAGACATTGAACAAGCTCTATGCTCCTAAAAACTTTATCTTCTCTAAAAAGGACCTAGGAGGGGTATTTATAATATTTAGAAACACCTATATGGGTGTCAGACTTGGTAAAGCAAAAATTTCCGCTTGATATAACTCACTCATGGCGTGAGGCAGATTTGCTCACTCAGGAGCTCGCACGAGCTCCATATGCTCATCCTGGAATTTTTCTTTTTAGGTTAATAAATTTAGAGGGGGTATATTATTTATCTTCCTTCACTTTGAAACTGGCTCCGCGATCCTCTGGCATTGCCTTAGATTTTTCATTATGAAATCAACTAATTATGCTCCATTTTAGATGTGTTTTAGCTTCTTTCACTTAAATAAAAAAAATACCCCAGGTAAGTGATAAAGCATGAAATCAAGCATAAATCCTTAATATTATGCTAAATTATAGTCAAAACAAAGTAAAAATATAGACAAAAAGTAGTGAAAAAGAGTGTATATTAGCCCCGCATCAGAATCTCATACTTAAATCTTTGTTCATTCTCGAACAACCACTAAACTTTTAGCTTAAGCTTCATTCTACTATGCAAGCTCATTAAGTTACTTACACCTATATTACCAAGAAATTTCACACAAACAACTCTCAAACAAGGTGCATTGAACAAATCGAAGTAAGATTATTCTATTAAGATGATGTAACCTCTAGAACCGACTCTTTACTCAATACATAGAACAAATCAAAATAGTATAGCCAAGTAAGGAAATCAATTAGATCACCAAGTTCATATCACCTATGTTTCTCACTTTAAGAGAGATGCCCTGTCACGATCCAAACTAATGAGTCGTGAGGGCACCTATTCTAATCCACCTAGAAAGGAGAACCCCTTACCATCCCCTTAAGAAAATCAAGAGGAAGTCTTTAATTAAATAATGAAATCAACTTTATCACAACAACCCTTTCAAAACAAAACAGAAATATAACTACCCTAGGATCTAGTCTAAACAGATTCAAGAGCTTCTAAAAGAAAGAAAAATCTGGACATAACTTTCAATATGAGTAAGAGAATTAGGAGTTGCTAAAGGATCACTAACCACAACAATCATGAATCTAACACAGATTCCTGTAAAAGACAATACCCCAAAAAGAGTATAGTAAGAGTAGCATCAGTACAAACCATACATACTGGTAAGCCTCATCAGTTGACCCGAATTAGATAACACAAATATAACATAAATATTTAAAGAGACATGCATTTTACTAGACTCATTAACCAATTCCCTAAATGATTCATCTACCTCTACTACTAACCTCTAGTTATGAACTATGAGACATCACTCCTTCCCTACGACTGACTACCTTGAACCACTAAGCCTGGGCTTACACTGAGGGTCAACATAACTTCTAAGAGACAACTACTACAAAGGAATGCCCTAAATCTGAGTCAAGAACTTAATAGGGCACCTAGCATATCTGGAGAACGCCCATCTGGAAAAATAACTTATCCACCAGGCCCCCGAACATTAGGCCGAATTTAACCCATGAACAACACCCATCCTTCTCCCTATTCCTCTAGTATAGAACTCTTTAATCAGTCTTAACCCCATTAGTCAATTCACCACCCCAACAGAATGACAAGTCAAACCAAAATAAGAATTAATGGTAAAGTTGCAAGAAGTCAACACTTAACTAAAATATAGTATAACCAGTTAATCCATGCTCAAAACTAATACACAGTTAGAACAAAAAGTATCAATTCAGAAACTAGGAATATAATCCACAAGTCAATACATTATCACCAAGTCACGTTCAGTCAAGCCAAGCCAAGACAAGTTAAGCAAGTATTACACATATAAGTATATTCCCCAGTTCACTCATGGAACCGTCAACTCACATGATCCTTGTACATACATGCTATGGGTGTCATGACCACCCTATAGACATGACCTGTAGGGGATAATTTTCATCCATATACCTAAACCCCAGACATAATTGTTTGCCAACCATATTCCGCCAATAAGTTATGAGAGTGCCCAAATACCGGACATTCCACAAATGACAGTAAAATATACAAATCATATACAACCAAGACATCATTCAACACTTGCAATATCCATGACTTTGCATATAATTAATTTGAAGGGTGACCATACTTGGATAACATGCATTAACAAACAACATGGGGAGATAATTACCACCCTCCTATAACACCAAAATATTAACCACAATACCATCACCTACCCTACCTTTTATGGCCTTAAACATGACACCTAACTCATTACCCTACTTTTTAGATGACGAAATGGTTTTCCATCCTAGATTTTTTGGAACTTACCAACACCTTGCGTAGTATATTCCCTTTCTTTTGAGGTTAACTAATATCCAGTAATTTGCCCTTTTCTGCTACCCAACTTGAGTCTATAATGGTAAATCACCAAATATATAGAATAACCACAACATAACATGATAAGGTATACAAAACAGTCCCTCCCCACATGTTACCTAGACTTTAACCAATTTTATCCATCCTAACTCCGTGCCCGAAGGCCTAGACATGAAATCTCCCGTCCATCTACGTTACATTCATGCTCTCTAACTCGGGTTTATGCTACTTAATTAACCTTAGCTTACCTGGAGGTCAACCAGTTGTAGGAAGAACAAACGAATGCAAATTCCAAACTAGCCAAGATCACAGACACGTTATTGCTTGAAAATTCCATTAGTTTGCACCCATACACACCCCTTTATCCTCTTTTCCATGGTTCTAAGACATGTGAGAAAACCCTTAGGGATTTTGGTACCATTCACATTGTTTATTTCAACTCAAGTAGAGAAAAGGAATAAAACCCATTTAAGTGGGTATTCTGATCTACGTCATATCACTAAAGCGGCATGCGCTTTACTATAGCGGAATAAATCCTGCTATAGCGGGCTGACATCAGCCCGACCCAACTTTTTTAAATTCTAAAATTTTATCCCACGTGGCCCCATGCAAGTCTACGAATGTAATCCCAATAATATCCATACTCCGGACCCATCCTGTGATGCTTACTAGTAATGACGGATTAGGTTGTTACAACAGACACCAATTTACCCATCGTTTATCCCTGAACGATCACAAAAGGCAGCCGGTCTGAGTCTAGGTTTGAACCTAACAACCTTCCCACGATACAATAGGTAACTAATTTTCGATACCCGGACTCTAGTTCAGAATTTGAACACCGGAGAATTTATAGAAATACAAAAACCTAACCCCAATCATTAGAGTTCTAGTATCGAAACCCCATTACCGGTCTAACTGGAAAATATTTTCGTGCTCTTATAGGCACGATGCGAAATGAGGAACTCATTCTCTAAATGTCTGAGATATCCAGAAACTCATCAAACTATGGACATCATAGAGGGTGTTTAAAATTTTTGAAAACCCAAAAATTTCATGAAACTCGGGGCGGGACCCTGCTATAGAGGCATATGGTCGCTATAATGATGTTGCTATAGCGACATGTGTGTCGCTATAGCAACCTAAAATAGTTTAAAAAGGGAAAAAAAATGTGTTCATTACTCATTCTCTTCCCAATTACAAAATTACTCTCCCCCTCGCCTTGATCACTTTGCTCTCAGCACTGTAACAAAGTAACATTCCTTACTCTTTATTACTTCATTACTCGCAAATTTGCATGCATTAGGCTTGAATTACGTTGACTAGATTGGGTTTTGGGTTGGAATTTTAAATTTTAATTTTTGGACTTGGTGGAGTCAAAATTTCATAGCATGGTTGCCTCTCTTACATTTACAATGCTTCTATTGCTTTCTGAGCCTAAGAAACTCAAAGCTTATGGGTTAAATGAGCCCGAAATGAAAGAGAATGTGAAAGGTTCTTTTTGGGTTTGAATTTATGATTTAGGCATGATTTAAGAGTTATCATACCCAAAATTTTGTGTACAATAGTTCTAGGACACTTTGGAACGCTGATCTGAGTTCAAAACTGAAAATGGGTGATTTTGAGTCAAGGGGCTCCATTGTTGTACCCCTTGACTGCTCAGGACGATGAAGGTCACTATAGCGACCTTGTTGCTATAGCGGAGAAAATCTCGCTATAGCAACGTCGCTATAGCAACATGCCTGTCGCTCTAGTGAGAAGCTATAGGCAGTAGCCTCCTAGCTAAAAGCTTAAATATTTAAAATTTTTAGCTCAGTTTTTTATTGATGATTTCTAACGAATTCTCTTATTGAAAAATTGCAGGTCAATCATCTTCAATGGATGGAAACCAAGAGAATGCCCCTTCCTACGAGAGATTTCCTGACGAAGCTAGTCGGGAATGACAATGTGAATACCGACGAATGGGGCTTTGCTATGAGCAGGACTTCGACATGAGGAGGGTGAAAGAGAAAGTTCCAGAATTCTACAACCGGATGCAAGAGTTCAGTTAGGGCCTACTTGTGGTATCTCCACTCGGGCTGGGTAAGGGAGTTCTATGCTATACTCCCTATCGTGATTTAGGATTTCCCCAACCCCACCATCCGCATACAGGGAGTGGAAGTCCTGATCGACTCTCGTACTATCAATGAAGTACTTAGGGTGCCCCATATCTCCAATGAAGAGTACATAGATAAGACCCGAGAGATGAACATTATATGGCTGGGGGATGCTCTAGTTTTGGAGGAGTTTAGGGACCAGGTCCACTGGCCTTCCACCGAGGGAATTACCAACACTTATTTTTTAGCTGATGCTAGAAGGTGGCTGAATATGGTGACTCGGAGGATTTATCTGTCAAACAACACTACCGACATGACCTACCTTGAGATCTGGTGGTAGCCTATGCTATTAGGGGCATTCAACTAAATGTTGGGGCTCAGATCATGATGGAGTGGAAGTATATCTACTGAGGCACTAAGAAGGGTCCCTTCCTTCCTAGGTAGGTTTTGGAATTATGCAGGAGAGCTGGGGTACTCGAGGAGCCTAATGAGCAAGGGGTAGAGATAGAAATTCCCTTTCACCCTTTCTTGGTAAAAGTGCTCTCATCCTAGAAGAGAAGGAAGAAGAAGGCAGGTAAGGCAGAGAGTAGCAGAGAAGAAAGAGCAATAGAGGAGGTCCTTGAGGAGGAAGAGGATGATGATGATTCCCCTCCCTCCTAGTCCCAGCCCCCAATCCCTAGTAGCTAGCTGGAGGGAGATTTGGTTGCGGTCAGGAGGTCTATGGAGAAGGCCCCTTCCTGTTTCACAGCTTCTTCCACTGCCCAAGACATTTCAGCATTCCACCAAATGCTCGACGAGGAGAGGAAGAAGAGGTGCTCCCAAAATCGCTTGCTTGCCCGAATGTGAACCATGAAGGTCATGTTCGGGTATGTTGTACCCAACTATGAGCTTCCCTAGTTGGAGCCGGAGGATTTAAGGGAATTTCCCTTCCTAAGTAATGCGGAAGGAGACGACCCTGCACCAGAAGCCAGCGATTGATAGGGCACCCAACTAGGTTCCTTTTTCCCCTTCCCCCCCTTTATTTATGATGGGGATATAGATTTCCCCCGTTTGGGGTATGTACTAGACATTGCACTTTCCTTTCTTTTATTTCCTGCACATGGATGCGAATTTCCTTTTTGCATTAATAATATAACCTACTTTTATGGTATTTGCGTGGTTTTTATATTCATGCAATGCTTCACACTTAAAACGTCAAATAAAACAAGTCAAAAGCGAGGGTCAAAAATAGGGGAAAATAAGGCACTGCCACTGCCACACCCATGTTGCTATAGAGGCCTGCATGTCGCTATAGCGACATGCATTTGCTATAGCGGAGAAAATTCTGCAATAGCATCATCATCACTATAACGAACCCCATGTCGCTATAGAGGCACAACCAGTGGCCGCCCAGATTCCTATTTTTCTCTGTGCTTCTTTCCCAAACTCTTTAATACCCATAATACAAACAGGGAAACACTCAAACCTTGTTAATTTTCCAGAAACGAGCCCAGCCGCTCTTAACGAACAACTAGCACCGCATTATAACGCATAATGTTTCAAGAATACATATTTTACAAGATAAAATTCCTTTAACTAGCCCCGCTATTAAGGATTCCATCCTTGTTTTCATGGGATGCAGTTTAACCTTGCTAATGAAAAATTACACAAATACTATATGTTTCATTAGGCTCAGAATGGATTCCTAATTTTTTAGCAACAACAACAGGTCAGACCTCATTTAATGCACCTTGTCACAATCATTCAAGTAGTTATGGCTTTTACATGAGTACTCAACTCCCCTAACCTTAAGTACCAAGTTAAACCCTTATATCACTATCAACCAATTAGCACAGTCATAGTCAAATTTCTACCTGACACCACATAGTACAGGGCACTCACATATTCATATAGCACAAATTCAAGCCAATCAATCAACTACAAACATAGCACACGAATTCAGAGCTTGCCAAAGTTAATTATCATTCGCTCATGCCTTATCAAGATAACTCCAAATTGTGCATGTGATGACCCTGAGTCGGTTATCAAGAATGTTATACATAACCCTTACGATCATATACCATTTGGAACCTTCCCGGTTCCAATTTACTAATTCCTCAAGCTACTAATTGGAATTGACTAGATCCCAATTAAGATTGTAGAGATACCAATTGGAATCGGGAGATACCAATTAAACCCAACCCATCCAAGAAACTACACAACCACATGAGAGGAAATAAAGAAGTGAAACCATTTCCTAAATGCCTCATATCTCCCCAAAGATTAGATGTGGACGTCAACATACTAATCCGCAGGACTCTACTCGACATTTGCTCATGTACTACAAGATCGGTAATCAGGCTCTGATAATAAATTTGTAACGATCCAAACTACCAAGTCATGAGGTAACCTATTCTAATCCACTTAGAAACGAGAACCCCTTACCATCCCCATAAGAAAATCAAGCAAAAGTCTTTAATTAAATAATGAAATCAAATTTATTACATAAACCCTTGCAAAACAAAATGGAAATATAACTATCCTAGGATCTAGTCTAAATAGGTACAAGAGCTTCTAAAAGAAAGGTAAATCTGGACACAACTTTCACCATGAGTAAGAGAAGAGGGAGCTGCTGAAGGATTACTAACCGCAACAATCATGAAACCAACATTGATTCCTGTAAAAGACTATACCCCAAAAAGTGTATAGCAAGAGTAGCATCAGTACAAACCATACTTACTAGTAAGCCTTATCGATTGACCCGAATTGAATTACACAAATATAACATAAATATTCAAAGAAACATGCATTTTATTACACTCCTTAACCAATCCCCTGAACGATTAATCTACCCCTACTACTAATATCTAGTTGTGAACTGTGAGATACCACTCCTTTACTAAGACTCCACTACCCCAAACCACTAAGCATGGGCTTACACTAAGGGTCAACATAACTTCTAAGAGACAACTACAATAAGGGAATACCCTATACCTGAGTAAAGAACTTAATAGGGCACCTACCATATCTAGAGAACGCCCATCCAGACAAATAACCTATCCAACAGGCCTACAAACATTAGGCAAGATTTAACCCATGACTAACACCCTTCCTTCTCCCAATCCCTCAGGTATAGAACTCTGTAATTAGTCTTAACCCCATTGGTCAATTCACCACTAGAACAAAATGACAACTCAAACCAAAATAAGAATTAATTGTAAAGTTGTAAGCAGTTAACACTTAACTAAAATACAGTACAACTAGTTAATCCATGCTCACAACCAGTGAATCCATGCTCAAAACTAACATACAGTTAGCACAACAAGTAACAATTAAGTAACTATGAACACAATCCATATGTTAATACATTATCACCGATTCAAGTTCACTCAAGCCAAGTCAAGACAAGTTAAGCAAGTATTACACACATAAGTATATTCCCCAGCTCATTTATGGAACTGCCAACTTACCTGATCCTTGTACATACATGCCATGGGTTTCTTAACCACCCTCTAGACATGACCTACAGGAGATAATTTCCATCCATGTACCTAACCTCCATACATATTTGCCTGCCAAACTTATTCCGCCAATAAGTTATGAGAGGGCCAAAATATTAGGCATTCCGCAGACGATAGTAAAATATACAAATCATATACAACCAAGACATCATTCAACACTTGCAATATCCATGACTTTACATATAATTCATTTAGAGGGTGACCATACTTGGATAACATGCATTAACAAATAATATGGGGAGATAATTAACACCCTCTCGTAACACCAAAGGATTAACCATAATACCATCACCTACCCTACCATCTAGGGCCTTAAACATGACACCTAACTCATTACCCTACTTCTAAGACAACGAAACATATTTCCAGCCTAGATTCTTCGGAACTCACCAAAACCCTGCATAGTATATTCACTTTCTTTTAAGGTTAACTAATAACTGGTAAATTGCCCTTTTCCCCTACCCAACTTTGAGTCTACAATGGTGAATCACCCAATATATAGAATAACCACAACATAACATGATAAGGTATACAAAACAGCCCCTATCCACATGTTTCCTTGACTTTAATCGATTTAACCATCCCAACTTCGTGCCCGAAGGCCTAGACATGAAATCTCCCACCCATCTACATTACATTTAAGCTCTCTAACCCGGGTCTATGCTACTCAATTAACCTTAGCTTACTTGGAGGTCAACCAGCTATAGGAAGAATGAACAAGTGCGAATTCCAACCTTGCCAATATCACAGACATTATTCCTTGAAAATTCAATGGGTTTGCACCTATCTGCCCCCCTTTCTCCTCTTCTTCATGGTTCCAAGACATAGAAGGAAACCCTAAATATTTTTGGAGCCTCCCACATCATTTATTTCATCTCAAGTGGAGAAAAAGAATAAAACTCATTTAAGTGGGTATTCTGCATCATGTCACTATAGCAGCATGCACGTCGCTATAGTGGAATAAATCCCGCTATCGCGAGCTGACATCAACCGAACCCAGCTTCTTTAAATTCTAAAATTTTAGAACACGTGACCCTATGCAAGTCTATGAAAGTAATCCTGATAGTATTCATACTCCACACCCATCTTGAGATGTTTACTCGTAACGACTGATTAGGTCGTTACATGCCCACATTCACAAGATATCATAATTTTTTGAGGTATATGAATAGAATAGTAATGCTCATTCTCGCTAATGAATTCACATGTATACCAGATTTACTATAGGCTTGTGCTTAGTGTAATGATCCATTAATAAAAGTGTAGAAACATAGGATCAAAATGTCTTTATTTGGTTGTACTTTTGACTGAGGGATGGGTAGGAAATATTTAGTTACAAATAATGAATACTCTCTCTATGCATTTTTAAGACAATACTTTGAGTAATTTTAAAGCTCTTTTCCTTGTGACTACCAATTTCAACTTTTCTTTGATTCTACCTTTTAATCTTCCCTTACTTCTAAATATTAGCCATACTATCATACATTGTTAGCAAGGAAAAATTTTCATCTTTTTATTTTCTTCTTTTACTTTTGCTCACCTTATTACAGTGACTAGTTTTTCTTTTTCATTGGCTCTGTTTTAACTTTTTTTCTTTTCTTTCTACACCAATTCCCTATTGATTCACCATCATCTTCTCCTTACTTCTAAGTCTTAACTTCAAAGTGCACTAGAGACATTTTGGATCAAATTAATGAAAGGTCAATCAACAAATAGAAAAGGCTAATTAAGCGGCTATCTAAGAAATAGGCTAAAAGAATTCAACGTGGCTGATTATGAATAATGAAAGGGTAGGAAAAAATATAGTCATAAACAGGCTTAAGAAACAAATGCCTAAATAATCTCCTATTAATCCTACTCTGTTTCACTTTTCACACACACCAGATAAGTTCTAGATATCTATGTAACACATGAAATATGCAAAACCTTACCACACAATGGGATATAAATGAGAAAAATGGCTCTCTATTAACTCACTACCTAATAATACAATAATTCAATGATAACACTTTAAGACCTTATTATTCTTCTGGATTCAATCTTAGAACCAATTTATCTTAGCTAGAATATCTACTTTTTATGCATAATATTTAAAGACAGCTACCTACACAATCCTAGCATATCTAGATTAAGCACCTAGCTTATTAAGTCACTTGAGTTACTCTTCTCTTTTAGTTCTTAGAAAAGAAAAAACTTTAAATTGTTCTATAAATTAAAAAATTACTATGACGTACAGTTCAAAGGACTCCCTCAAAAAAGAACCTAAAACAAAAATCAAAGATTGTATCAACAAAGATAACTACTAATATGACACACTAAATAAAATTAATTTTTTTATAGAGCATAAAAACATAAAAAGCATCCAAAAATATTTCCTTCCTAAAACATAAAACTTTATACTTTCCTTCGTGCGACAATGTATTATAAAGGTTTACGGAACTCATTGGAAGGCCAAAGGCCGAAGCAATACATTTGTGGTTTGGGACTACTCATACTTCATTCCAAAGGCTAGTTCTTTGTGTTGTACCCCATAGTTAGTTCCAATTATGTTGCTTCTTTGCATCATACCTTTGGTTTACTTTCATGCTCATATTCCTATAAAATAAAAACAACTACAAGAATAAAAATAATTAATTAACAAATAAAAATATTAAAATTAGGTTACCTCCCAACAAGCACTTGAGTTAACATCACGGCACGATGAATTTAGAGTTACCATCCAACTTCAATAGAGTAGGTAATCTGACTGTAATCCCTGCTTCACGTGCACTCCTTTCATGCATATTGACCTCCTTTAATTTCTCTCATTAGTTTATTTAATTTCAAGTTCTATAAGCTTTCGTGTTCTGCAATGTAATCCAACAATTCAGTTGCTACTTCTAATGTGATATCCTTTATATATTTTCCTACCACCAAGTTAGTTATGACTTCGTTCTATGGATCAAGGGCACTGTAGAATGTATCAGCTATAATATCCTCTTTAGTACCATGATCTGGGAATAATATCAAATTCTTAAATATTCCCTATGCTTCCAATAATAGTTCCTCTTCACTTTGTCTGAAGTAGAGGATATTATTCACTAGCTTAGTTTTGTCACCCATAGGGATTCACTTATATAAGAATGTGCAAACCAGAATGTATATGGTGCATTTTGGCAACATTTTTTTAGCTTTCCCAGTAAGCAAATGAATGAACATCATCAATATTAGATTTTTGTTAAGAATTTGGGAATGCATGTGACAAGCACACACTTTCATAAAGTTTCATAGATGCTGAACATGGTCGCTATCCCAATTATTTTGAAAAATTACTTATGAGTTCTCTTTTTATTCTTTCTTCCGCCACTAAAAGTGTTAACTCTAAGTCATCATTTTTGACATGAATGGCTGAGATCTCTGCATAGACTACTTGTTTTTTGTGTGGCGTATATGCATCGAATACTTTAACTTTATCTTGTGTCTGTATTGTAAGCTTACCATATACCACATCAAAAACTATATTTGTTGTAGCAAAAAATGAACGTCTCAAAATAAATGAAACTTCTGAATTAGTCTTAAAGTTAAATATTATGAAATCCACCAAGAAGATTAATGACCCAATCTGCACTAACACTTCTTCAATAATTTCCTCAGGTCTAGACAAGGACTTGTTAGCTAGATGTAATATAACCGATATGGGCAGTCGATTGCCCAATCCCATCACTCTAAATAGTGATAGGGGTATCAAATTTGTACTAGCTCCAAGATCACACAATGCCATAGCTTTTACCTGTTGCCCAACAAAAATTTTTATATTGAAGCTTTCTGGGTCCTTCCTCTTTGCTAGTAAACTATTTTAAATTTGAGACGAGCATTGTTAAGTGAGTGCTATATTGTCATTCTCCATTAACCTTTTTTGGAATATTATAGCTTTCATGTACTTTACATATTTGAAAGTATTCTGCAACATATCAACAAAAAGAATATTAGTGGTTACTTGCTCTAGTATATCATAGAACCTTGTAGAAGTTAAATCCTCCCTTGCTTTAGTGTGCTTTTCTGGAAATAAAAGGGGTAGGTTTCTAAATCTTGAGTGAGATATTCTTGCAACTCTTTCTCTCGACATCTCATTCTTTTGCCTTACAATTATTGTTTCAACTGCTATTTCTTGTATTGTTTCATCCAATTCTTTTTTGCTTCTTATAATGATTGCATTACCCTTCTTTGGTTTGGAATCTGTATCTCTAGGTAGACCTCCAATAGCCATTCTATACTTCGGCTAGTTGACCTATTTTTCTCTTAAAACTTCAGATTGCCAAGTCATAATTTTTATGAATAGCTTCCTATTTCTTTTGACCTTTTGGCAGTTTCTTTATCATTTATTTTATCTCATTAAACCAGCATTGTATTGTATTATTTTGGTTATTTTGATAGCTCTTTTGTAGACCTTGTAGCTTGTATTGTTTCTCATTTTGATTTTCATCACTTGAGAAATTAGGATGGTTTCTCCAATTCGGATTGTAAGTGTTCTCAAAGTTCTAATTTTTTGTACCTTTACCTACTTAGCCCATAAAATGTATGGATTCTAGATTAGCTCCACACATATCATCTATATGATCTCCTCCATAGAACACACATAATAATGTTGCTTGTTGTACTCTCTCAACTTCATATTGTGATTGCACTTGTCCCATAAGTAAGACATGTTTATGACATGTTTACTGTTATTGGAGATGTGATTGCTGTTATGTATTTGGGACTAACAAATACTCCTGCAACATTTATGAACTTGATGAACAAGGTGTTCAAGCAGTACTTGGACATGTTTGTCATTGTCTTTATTGATGACATCCTTGTTTATTCTAGAAGTAAGGATGAACATGCAGACCGTTTAAGGATTGTCTGGTAGACTCTCAAAGATCTCCAGTTATTCGCGAAGTTCAATAATTGTGAATTCTGGTTGAAATTAGTAGCATTCTTTGGTCATATCATTTCTGGTGAAGGCATTAGGGTTGATCCTTAAAAGACCGAAGCAATGAGGAATTGGCCTAGACCTATCTCTCCATCAAATATTAGGAGTTTCTTGGGTATATCTGGTTACTACAGATGGTTTGTGGAGAGATTTTCCTCTATTGCTAAATATCCAGATTGAATCAGAAGAAATTCAAGTTTCAGTGGTCCAATTCTTGTGAGAAGAGTTTTTAGGATTTGAAGACTCAACTCACCTCCGCTCCAGTTTTGACTCTGCCAGAGGGTTTAGATGGTTTCGGGGTTTATTATGATGCTTCCAGAATTGGTCTTGGTTGTGTGATGATGTAGCATAGCAAGGTTGTATCATATGTATCTAGACAGCTCAAGCCTCATGAGAAGAATCATGCGACTCATGATCTTGAGTTGGCAGCAGTTGTTTTTACCTTAAAGATTTGGAGGCATTATCTTTATGGGGTTCATGTTGATGTGCTCACTGATCACAAGAGCCTTCAGTATGTGTTCAGTTAGAAATATCTAAATCTTTGTCAGTGGAGATGGCTAGAGTTATTGAAGGACTATGATATGAATGTCTTATACCATTCGGGTAAAGCCAATATTGTGGCTGATGCTCTCAATAGACTATCTATAGGAAGCATTTCTCATATTGAGCATGAGAAGAAAGGGTTAGTTCGTGAGGTTTACAAGCTTGCTATATTGGGAGTTCGGTTGGTTGATTCAGCCAAAGCTAATACCTTGATTCAAAATGGTTCAGAATCTTTCTTAATAGCTGAGGTAAAAGAAAAGGAAGATAATGATCCCATTTTGCTTAAGCTAAAAGTAGTAGTCCAGAGTCAGAAAGTTGAGGTTTTCTCCCAAGGGGGAGATGGTGTTCTTCATTGTCAGGGCAGACTATGTGTTTCGGGTGTGGATGACTTCATTGTCTCGATATTCTATTCACCCAGGATCCACTAAGATGTATCATGACCTCCGAGAATTCTATTAGTGGAACGGCGTGAAGAAGGATATTGAGGAATTTGTGGCTAAGTGTCCAAATTGCCAGCAGGTTAAGGTTAAGCACCAAAGACCTGGTGGTAAACTTCAAGATATCAGTATTCATACTTATAAGTGGGAAGTGGTTAATATGGACTTAATTATAAGGTTGCCTCGTACCTGCCGCCAGCATGATTCTATTTGGGTTATTGTAGACCGAATGACTAAGTCAACCCATTTTCTGCCAGTTAACATCTCAGACTCAGTCGAGGATTATGCTAGACTCTATATTTGGGAATGAGTGAAGTTACATGGTGTCCCTCTGACCAGTATTTTAGATAGGGGTACTCATTTCACCTGTCAGTTCTGAAAGACATTTGAAAAGGGTCTTGGTACCCAAGTTCACCTAAGTACAACTTTTCACCTGCAGACAGATGGTTAGGCAGAACGGACCATTTAGACATTAGAGGATATGTTGAGGGCATGTATGATCGATTTCAAAGGTACTTAGGATGTTCATTTGCCTTTGATTGAGTTTGCTTATAATAACAGTTGTCATTCTAGTATTCAGATGGCCCCGTTCCAAGCACTTTATGGTAGGAGGTATAGGTCTCTTATTGGGTGGTTCAAAGTTGGTGAAGCTACCTTGATAGGGCCAGATTTAGTCAATGAAGCTATGAAGAAAGTTTAGTTGATTAGAGAAAGATTCAAAATAGCTCAGAGTAGTCAGAAGTCTTATGCAGATGTGAGGAGAAGGGAATTTGAGTTTGCTATTGCTGATTTGGTTTACTTGAAATTTTCACCCATGAAAGGGGTCAAGAGTTTTGGTAAGAAGGTTAAACTCAGTCCCCGCTATGTTGGTCCTTATAAGATTGGGGGTCGTTTTGGCAATGTAGCCTATGAGTTGGATTTGCCCACAGACTTAGCGTCAGTGCATCCAGTCTTTCATATGTCTCAATTAAAGAAGTGCATTGGTGATCCGGCATCAGTTGTTCCTTTAGATAGTTTGGGTGTGAAAGATAGTCTCTCTTGCGAAGAGGTCCGAGTTAAGATTCTTGACCGTCAAGTTCATAAGTTGAGAAATAAAGAGGTCGCTTCAGTAAATGTTCTTTGGAAAAATCAGCTAGTTAAAGGAGCTACTTGGGAAGTAGAGGCATATATGATGACCAAGTACCCTTATATTTTCTCTTCGAACTCTACTCCAGCTCAAGGTAATAGTTTCCCCTTAATTAATTCTTTCTATTCCATGTCACCTAGTTATTATCATGTCATATCATGCATTTACGAGTTCAAGTAAGTCCATATATCAGTTATCGACTCAGTATCATGTCAGTATTAAGATCTTAGAGTTTTAGTGTTGGGATTGCAGCTCCTTCCCTAACTTTCAACTTAGTAAGTTTTCATTTGGGGACGAATGACACCAAGGGAGAGATATTGTAACACCCAAAAATCCAAGCTAAGATTAGAACCACGCTTCAAGTAAATGTGAATTTAAACTTCATGTTTCATCTTTATTAGAAGTGATTTAGACATGTATTAAGGCCTCAAGTAATTCCTAGCTCATAGCCAAGTTGAAATCTTCCTTACTGGTGGTTTTCTTGTGAAGAATCTTGCCATAGGCAACTTCAAATGACCATAACTTCTAGGTTATGGGGTATTTTTGAGATAAAGACCTCCAAATTATATATATTTTAATTACCTTTCCAACACATCCAGATTCACCATAATCCGATGTCGGAGCTAAGAGTTATGGACATTTTAGTAAAACACTGTCCAACAGTAAGAACACACGATTGTAGGTACGATCATGGTTATATTGTACAATCATACAATGATCCTCTGATTGAAAAAGGCCCCAAAACCTAAAGGTTGACATGTATACCTTCCAACCACGAAAGGGAAGCATGACCGTGCTTTGAAACCATGATTAAAGGCACGATCGTGACTTTGAAATTTGATCCGGCATAAACCTTCAAGCTACAAACCAAGGCACAATCATGAGTGGGTTCCACGATCGTACCATGACTCATCTGATCATGTTCAGAGAACCCAAAGTTCCATCCCATATAACAATCACAACCCATGATCGTAGTTAGGACCCACAATCATGGGAAGGTCTCGTGGGTTTCATCCTACAGCTTTTCAGTTACGAATTTAAAAGGGCACAATAGTATTTTCCCACTCTTTTAACATCTAAACTACGTCATTTAAGTCCTCCCAAAGCTGATTATTAAGCCTAAAATTTTCCCTAATCCTTCGTTACTCAGAAAATAATCGACACTTACCATTCACAAGAGAAAAGAGACAATTTCTCTCTTCTTTAGGGAACTAGAGTTCATCTTCTTCAAGCTTCCAATTCCAAAGATTTGTCCAAGGTTTTCATCTCCAAGTATGTGGGATTTCATCAATGGGTTACTTTCACCCATTGAGTCCCAAAGATAACTCAAATTCCTCAAGTTTAACACACTTTTAAGCCTAGGGTTTCCATGGAAAGTGTGAATTCCTTTAGTTTTAAGTTTCTTGCTTTGACTGAACCATGAATATATGTTATCACTTGAATTTGAGCACCTTTACATACTCATGATTATGAACTCTCACTATATTGAAGAATTCTTGATTTTGGGCTTGAGTTATGGAATTCCATATTGTGGCCAGTTTATAGAATTGCCATTGTAGTTGCATTCTTCTGAGATGGAGGGTTATGAACACCCGATGACCTAGGATATCATGCATTTTTTGTTGACTACTCTATCATTCATTTTCATGATTTAGAATACTTTCAGATAAAGTACTTATTTTTTCAGTTTGAGAAAATCATTATTGTTGAGCATTTCATTATATTAGTTTACCTTCAGTTAGGAGTAGTACTTAGCACTGAGAGGACACAAGTTTTTACGATAACCCAAGTCCCAGAACTACGTTTCCATCGTAGGTTAATATTATAGTCCTTTTGTACATCACTTAGTGGATCTATATCAGTCAGTATTCGTACCCTTGGCAAGGTACTGAACACCCATCCAACTGGGGTTACTAGTTGGGCCATCTTTAGCTTAGATGGGGTATGTCGGTTAATAGTAGCTCCCGCAGTTTAGTCTCAGATCTCGCTTGACCATGTATTTAGTATTTCAGCTTATCTATCAGTACATGTTTATTTCTTGGTCTTGCATTAGTTTATTCATTCCACATGCTTTATGTTCAGCCTATTTTAGTTATTTTCCTATCCCATATACTCAGTACATTTAAAGTACAGATTGTATACTTTCCTTTGTGCTATATTGTCTTATAATATAGGTTCTGATGTTCAGCAACTAGATCGCACCTAGTACGATCTCCTATCATATTAGTTGCAGTACTTTGGTGAGTCCTCATCATTTGAGGAGTAATTATCAATATTTCATTTAATGCTATTTCAGTTTCAAATAGTTGGAGTTAGTTGGGGGCATGTCCCAACAACTCATATGATTTAGAAGCTTTTAGACAGATAGTTAGATTTTTAGTGTATTATTTATGTCAGACAGTTAGTTAGATTATGTTGTCAGCTTTATGAGTTTTATTCAGATATTGTCTCTTAGGCATATTGCCAAACTTATTATCTAGATTATTAACTTGCGCATAAGTGATTTCCAGATTATTTCAGTATTTATAGTGTCATGCCAGGCCATGGGTTAGCTTGGGGTCATTTGTGGCTCTAAGCACCGTGTTACGACTAGAGGATAGTCTCGGGTCATGACAATAGGTTCCAAAAAGGAATGGGATTCCTTGTAGGAAAAGCAAGCTGACTTAGAAGAAGCAAGTATAAACATCTATAAATACCCGAGAGCTTCTACAAAGTCATTTACGCACTGATAATAAGCAAAAGAAAAAATATAAGATAGAGAATTGATGTGCTGCATGAAGAACTCCTAGAAGGAACAAGTCCATACATAGCAGAGTCTAGTTAGAGTTTATCTTAATTGTATTAGGGTTGTTCTTCGAGTTGTAATCATTTTGATTTCATAGTTTCAGTGTGTTATAAACTGGAATAGGAGTTTGTCTTCAAGTTAGGATAACTTAGAGATTTAGGATCACAAGCCTTGGGAGGTTTGTGAGATGTTTAGGAATTAGAGTTTATAATTCCTTAGGTTACAGATTTTGTGATCGATTATTTGAGAGGCTCATTATTTTAGTGAATTTTGGGGTAAATCTTATAGAGGTGTAGGTCATAATTTTTTTACCTATTATGAGCCGAGTGTTTTCCACGTGAAAGCTTGTGTTCTTAAGTTTACTGCTTTTTATCAAAAATTGGTGGAACACGTTAGGCAATGCGATCCATTCCTAGAAAATAATTATCTGCAATTCACTAAAAGTATAGGCGTGTAGAATATCAATTGGTATCATAGCGGGCTATATTGTTAAAAGGCTAACACCTTATGACAAGATCAAGATGAACTTTGCACCTCCTACTGGGCACTGTGAAGGAAAATCCACTACTAGACCTCCATTATTTAATAGGACTCACTTCATATGGAGCACGCTCACATGGAAGACTTTATTCAAGCTAAAGATTATGAATTATGGGATAGAATAACTATTGGACCTACCATTCCCATGAATACTGTGGAAGGAGAGTAAGTAAGAAAAACAAGAACTGAATTCACTCCTGATGACCTTACTACCTTGAAGAAGAATGTCAAAGCCAAAAATATACTAGTGTGTGGCCTTTGTCCTGATGAGTGCAATAGAGTTTTAAATTATACCACTGCTAAACAATCTTGGGATACTTTGGTCAATGCACATGAAGGCACTAGTCAGGTGAGAAAATACAGAGTTGATATGTTGTTCACTGAGTATGAGACATTCAAGATGAAGGATAATAAAACTCTACAAGAGATGTTTACTAGTGTAACGACCTAATCTGTCTTTATTGGAAATTACCTCGGTGTTAGTGTAGGTCCAGAAATTATCAGAATGATATTGAAAAACATATGGGGGACCACAAATTTTTAAATGTGGGGACTTAAAAATTATTGGGGATCGGGCTGACGTCATTCTGCTATAGCGGTATTTATTTCGCTATAGCGATAGACCGACCGCTATAGTGGTATGACGTGACTAGTATAGGGTAAAAGATAGGTTTTATTTCCTTATCCTCATTAACTTACATAGAAGCTTGAGAGGCTTTCCAAAAACCCTAAATATTACCTCCCAAGCCTTAAATCTATAGAAGGAGGAAAGGGTTCGTATGGGTGCAAACCCATGGATTTTCGGGGGTCAACGCTTTCGTGGGATCAACTGTAGGCTAGGATTTCACTTGGTTTATCCTTTCTTTAGCTGGATGACATTTAGGTAAGCTAAGGTTTAAATTGAGTAGCTTGACTCGGGTTAGAGAGCATGATTATAACATAGATGGATGGGAGATTCCATGTTTAGGCCTTCGGGCATGACATCGGGATGGTTAAAATTGACTAAGGGTAGGGGAAATCATAGCTTGGGCAGGTTGTGCACCTTATTCTATTTTTATTACATATGTGTTATAGTTGAATGTTTTATGGTTGTATATTTATCCTTAGGGTGACTATTTACACCATTTAGCGTGATAGGAAGAATCCCCGGAGACTCTAAGATAGAAGCCTTGAGAGGGTATTAGGGGTAGCAGTTAGGTGTGCTTTGACTAAAGTATTGATTGGGAAAGTGGGGGATGGTTTATGGTTTAATCCCACTTGTAATTAAATGTGCATGTTACTACTTGAAGTGTGATCAGTTGATGCATGTTGTTTGGTGGTCAATGCAATTACTTTACTTGTTTATGGTTTACCTATCTTTATTATTGACATGTGAAGTGTTCTGATATCGGGAATGTTTCCATGGGATATTGGTGAAATGAGGTTGGCAGACATTTATGTCTGGGGTTTTAGTATATGAACGGTAATTATCCCCTACAGGTCATGTCTAGAGGGTAGATGCATCATCCATAGCGTGTATGTACTAGGGTTAGGTGAGTTTAATGGTCCCCTGAATGGACTGAGGCATACATTTATATGTGGTTATGTTTGGGATCCTTGCATGGTCCCATATAGGTCATATATTGGGAATGTGCATCATAAAGTTTTGGCATGTTGACATCTATCTTGGAATTAAATATGATCCTTCAACTGGTATTTACAAAATGGATTTCTATGTTGTATTGGAATGCCCTAGAAAGTCGTGTTGACTTGGTTATGATTGATTTACCCAACTATTTATTGTGATAGTCCCTGTAGCTTTTCTTGACTTAGTGGTATATGTTGACTTGTTGGTGTTTCCTCTTAGATGCCATTTGCACTTATGTGATGAATGTATAATATGTAAGCATAGTCAACTTATCATGTTATATCTTAAGTAGCAGGTATTCGGTGCGTGGTATATTTCCACCATGGTAAGTATCTTAACTTGTTAGTGCATTGGGTAGCGGAATGACCAAGTAGGTGGGGGTTGGGGTAAGGAGTCTTACGCTAGTAGGATAGGGAGAAGGTTGGGTATGGGTTAAAGAAGGAATCTTAACCTAGCCTTTTAGGTCGAAGGACAGGTTACATGTCCGGGCAAGTCTTCTCAGGGTCTGCTATACGATTTACCATCTTATTAAAGGGTCGGGCTTAGGCTTTCCTGTCATAGTTGTCTTTCCATCCACGGTAATCTCCCGTGTGGAGACAGACTTAGTATTTGGTAGTGGTAGGGTCATAAGGGTGTGATATCATAATTGGGGTTTTAGAATTAGAGCCTAACTAAAAAGGGTGCATGGGGAGGGTATCCCTAAGTGTTAAGTAAAGGAATGCTTCTTTTGAATATTTGTGTTATATTTGTTTAATCTAATTTGGGTCAACTATTGAGGCTTACTAGTACGTGTGGTTTGTACTGATGCTACTCTTGCTAAACCCTTTTTGTGGTATAGTCTTTTGTAGGATTCAGTGTTGGTTTCTTGAATGTTGTGGTAGCAATCATCCAGCAGCTCCCGCTTACTCATTCATGGCGGAAGCTGGGTTATGGTTATTTCTTCCTTTTGTAGTGGCTCTTGTACCTGTTTAAACTAGAACCTAGGGTAGTTTATTTCCACATTGTTGATTGAATCATGTAGTAAGTTGGCTAATGTATAATCAAAGACTTTCGCATATTGGATTTAAGGGGTTCTTCTTTCTACGTGGATTAGAGTAGGTGCCCTCACGATCCGTCCATTTGGGTCATGATAATTTTGTATCAGAGCCTAGGATACTGTCTCCTAGTACAAGAGCAAATGTCGAATAGAGTCCTGCAGATTGGTGTGCTGATGTAACAACTAATCTTCGGGAAGCTACAAGGCATTATAGGAAACTATTTCACTTCTTTCTTTCCTCTCATGCACTCGTTCAGATTGTTGTATAGGTTAAATCTAATTGGTATCTCTCGATCCCAATTGGTATCTCTCGATCCCAATTGGTATCTCTTGATCCCAGTTGGTATCTCTCGATCCCAATTGGTATCTCATCTAGGCAAGTAAATGTCACTTGAATCTGTTGGAAAGGATGTAAGCGACGCAAATTGGAACAGGGAAGTTCCAATTGGTATCTGGTCCTCCGAGTCATGTAAGCATATATTAGACAACCCACTTGGGATTGTCACCTGCATAGTTAGGTGTGGTGTTACTAAGGCATGGAAATGTAACATTGACTTTGACTTCCTCTTTTTTCATGTTTGGTAATCATGGTTGTCTGATTGATTTGAACCTATGTTATGTGGTTGCTTGAATTGGTTTGAATTTATGCCATATATACATGTTGTAAATGGTCGTGTGCTGTGTTGTGTTGTGGTAGATTAACTTTGCACTACATCTATACTATTGTGCAAGGGTATATAAGGGTCTAAGTTGATGCTTAGGGACAGGAACCCAACTTGTGGTTGATGTTGAACACCAGAAAAACTTATCCTAAGACTAGTTAAAACGCAGGGAAATTGCATGTTTGTGGTTTACGATATCATAAATGGATTATATGTTGTGATATAAGGTTGTAGTTGACTGTAAATGGTTAAAAGACTCATTCCGGGTAACTTAGCAAGGTTTCGATGTTTTTCCAGGTGTGTATTAAGGGTATTAAGTATTTGGGGAAGGGACCATAAAAAGATTTAAAGTTTCTGGGCAGCCTCTAGTTCGGGACACCATAGCGGTGTGAGTGCTGCTATAGCTGTACACTACTCTAGCAGTAATTTCTCTGCTATAATGGTATCGCTATAGCGGAAGGCTCACCGCTATAGTGGTGAGAGAGGGGCAGTAAGCTTGCCCTGTTTTCCCCTATATTTGGCTTTCGTGTGTGCTTAATTATTTTCGACCTTTAAGACTGTAGGGCATTGCATTAATGAAAAATAGAAGCAATTCCATATAAGCAGGCTTATCATTTATTAACGCGGGAATAAAAATAGCATCCATGTGCAAAAAATAAAAGTTAGAAAGTTAAATAGTGTCTAGTACATACCCCAAATGGAAAGAAGGAGACCAAAATGGATGCCCTGTCAGCAGCGGGCTGCTGGGGTCGGGTCATATCCTTTCGTATCACTCAAGAAGGGAAACTCCCTCAAATCCTATGGGTCTAGCTCGGGGAGCTCCTGGTTGGGTTCTACTTACCCAAACATGACCTTCAAGGTCTTCCACATTCGGGCAAGCAGGCGATCCCGAGAGCGTCTCTTCTGCCTCTTCTCGTCAAGCTCTTGATGGAGTGTTGTGACATCCTGGGCAGTGGCAGGGGATACATAACTGGAGGGAGCTTCTCCATGTACCTTCTAACAGCATCTAGGTCCACCTCAAACTGGCTACCAGGGATCGAGGGCTAGGACTGGGAGGGAGCGATATCACCATCATCGTCTTCGTCGGCACCAGGGGCCTCCTCCACGGCCCTGCTACTCTCCACCTCGCCAACTTTTCTCTTCTTCTTCTTATGGGATGAGGGCACTCTTGCAGATAGAGGGTGAAAGGGGACATCTATATCCGCCACTATGTTATTAGGCTCCTCCGGTACCCCTGCCCGTCTGTACAACTCCTATACTGGCCCGGGGAGGAAGGGAATCTTCCTAGGACCCCAGTGGAAGTCCTTCCACTCCATCACTATCTTCTCCCCCACGTTCAGCTAAATCCCTCTGATAGCGCAGGCCACCACCAAGGTCCGAGGGTAAGTCACGTCTGTGGTATTGTTGGATAGAAGGATCCTCTGGGTCACCAGGTTTAGCCACCTCTAGCATAGGCCAAAAAATAGGTATCGGTGACACCCTCAGTAATAGGCCAGTATACCCTGTCCCAAAATTTCTCCATGATCAGCGTGTCCCTCAGCCATCCTATGTCCATCTCCTAGGCCTTGGCCAAGTAGTCAGGATTGGAAAAATGGGAGACGCCAAGCACCTCATTGATCGTGAGAGAATCTATGAGGACTTCCACTCCTCGAATGCAGATGGTAGGACTGGGCGAATCCCAATGCATGGTAGAGAGGATGGCAAAGAACTCCCGCTTCCAGGTCGCAACCCCTTCGGGGGAGCCTCCACCAATGGGCCCCACCCAAACTCCTACAATCAATGGTAGAACTCTGGAGCTTTCTGCTCCATATCTGTCATATCGAAGCCTCGTTCGAAATAAAGCCCTAACTGCCAGTACTCCCAGAACCGTACCCGACTCGCATCATCAGAAAATCTTTCGTAGGCTGGGGCATTGGCTTGATTTCTGCATTTCACCAAGGAAAATCATTAGAAAATTATTACACGTCTGTGTGGGTTCAAAAATTTCAAAAGCAAGAATTTTCCAACTGAGCTAGGAGGCCACTGCCTGCGGTCTACCGCTATAGCGGTAGGCTTACAGTTATAGCAGTAATTTCACCGCTATGGTGGTGAAGATTCCTATAGCGGTTTTCATCTTCCTCAATGAACCAGGGGTGCAACAATGGCACCCTTGGCCCAATTCCTCCGATTTTTTTTTTTTTTTTAACTCAAATCAGTAGTCCAGTAATGTTCAAAAACTAACCTTTATGAAAATTCATGCCTAAATCATCAATTTGAAGTGAAGAAGACGTTTCAAATTCTCTACTATTTTAGGCCCATTAAGGCTATAAACTTCGAGTTCCTGATGCCCAGAACGGAAAAGGATCATTGTGACTGTAAGGGAAGCATCCATGCTTCAGAAATTCAACATTACCAAGCCAAATTTTCAAAATTTCAAAAATCTCTATAACCTCCTATTTTCAAAGTAAATTCTAGCCTATGACATGTAATTTCATGTATAGTAACGTATTAAAAAGCGAGAAAGGTGAGTGTTACTTGTTTCTGGCGATGGTAACAAAGTGATCGAGGAGGGGCGAGTAATTTTTTTTAAGTGAGAGGGGGAAAATGACGATTGAACATCTCCTCCCTCTGTATTTTATTTGGGACCGCTATAGTGGAGTGAAAACTGCTATAGAGGTACCGCTATAGCAGTGTGGTGACCGCTATAGTGGGGACCCATTGAATTCCACAAAATTTAAAGTTCCAATCCTTTAATACTCCATCCAAGACGCGTAGTTTAATGATTCCATGGTCTCCTTGACCTTTAGGGAGAAAATTTTGTAGTTGCGTTGTATCCATTCGGGTGTGAAAATCCTTTTCAGGGCAGTCGATGTCCGGGTTCGTGACTCGTGCAATTAGTAGAACCAAAGTCTAAGCAATTGTGTTCCGGTAAGTTCACGGGTTAGTTCAAAATTTAAACTAGAATCCAGAAGGTAGTGTAGCATTTCACGACTTGGCAAGGGTATGTCCTAATTTCAATAATCCATACTCGACTCATCCATTGTTTGATCATTTGGGGATGACGATGGGTAAATTGGTATCTGTTGTAACGACCTAATCCGTCATTAATAAAAATCACCTCGGGGTTAGTGCGAGTCCAGAAATTATCGAAATGATATTAAAAGATGTACGCAGGGCCATGACATTTTAAATGTGGGGACTTAAAATTGTGGGGGGCGGGCTAACGTCATTTTGATATAGCGGTATTTATTCTGCTATAGTGGTAGACCGACTGCTATAGCGGTGTGACGCGAACAATGTAGGGTAAAGGAAGGGTTTTATTTCCTTCTCCTCATTAACTGAAATAGAAGCTTAGGAGGCTTTCCAAAAACCCTAAACATTACCTCTCAAGCCTCAAAGCCATAGAAGGAATAGGAAAGGGTTCGTATGGGTGCAAACCCATGGATTTTAGGGGGTCAACGCATTCGTGGGATCGACTACAGGCTAGGATTTCACTTGGTTTGTCCTTCCTTCAACTGGATGACATCCAGGTAAGCTAAGGTTTAAATTGAGTAGCTTGACTCAGGTTAGAGAGCATGATTATAACATAGATTAATAGGGGATTCCATGTTTAGGCCTTCGGGCACGACGTTAGGATTGTTAAAATAGGCTAATGGTCGGGGAAAACATTGCTTGGGCTAGTTGTACACCTTATCATGTTTATAATACGTATGTGTTATAGTTGAATGGTTTATGGTTGTATATTTATCCTTAGGGTGACTATTTACACCATTTAGCGTGATAGGAAGAATCCCCGGAGACTCTAAGATAGAAGCCTTGCAAGATATTTATGTCTGGGGTTTTAGTAAATGGACGATAATTATCCCCTGCAGGTTATGTCTAGAGGGTTGATGCGTCACCCATAGCATGTATGTATGAGCTTCAGGAGAGTTTGACGGGCTCTTAAGTGGATCGGGGCATACATTTATATATGGTTATGTTTGGGATCCTTGTAAGGTCTGGTATAGGTCATACATTGGGAATGTGTGTCATAGAGCCTTGTCATGTTAACATCGATCTTACAATTAAATATGATCCTTCAACTAGTATTTATGAAATGGATTTCTATGTTGTATTGGAATTCCCTAGAATGTCGTGTTGACTTGATTATAGTTGATTTAGCCAACTATCTGTTGTGATGGCCCTTGTACCTTGTCTTAACTTAGTGGTATGTGTTGACTTATTGGTGTTGCTTCTTTGATGCCATTTGCACTTATGTGCTAAATGTGTAATATGTCAGCATGGTCAACTTGTCGTGCTGTATATTACGTGGCGGGTATTCAGTGTGTAGTATATTTCCCACTGTGGTAAGTATCTGAACTTGTTAGTACATTGGGTAGCTGAATGACCAAGTAGGTGAGGGTTGGGGTAAGGAGTCTTACTCAAGCAAGATAGGGAGAAGGTCGGGTATGGGATAGAGAAGGAAGTTCAACCTAGCCTTTTGGGTCGAAGGACAGGGTACATGTGCAGGCAAGTCTTCTCAGGGTCTGCTATGCGATTTACCATCTTATTTGAGATTCAGGATTAGGCTTTCCCGTCATAGTTGTCTTTCCAGCCAAGAAAATCTCCGGTGTAGATATAGACTTAGTATTTTATGGTGATAGGGTCAAAAGGGTGCGATGTCATAATTGGGGTTACGAAATTAGAGCCTGACTAAAAAAAGGGCAAGGGGGGTAGCCCTAAGTGTTAAGTGATGTCATGCTTCTTTTGAATATTTGTGTTATATTCATGTAATCCAATTCGGGTCAACCGATGAGGCTTACCAGTACGTGTGGTTTGTACTGATGCTACTCTTGCTATACCCTTTTTGAGGTATAGTCTTTTGCAGGATTCAGTGTTGGTTTTTTGACCGTTGTTGTAGCGATCATCCAGCAGCTCCCACTTACTCATTCATGGTGGAAGATGGGTCATGGTTATTTGTTCCTTTGTAGTGGCTCTTGTACCTTTTTAGACTAGATCCTAGGGTAGTTTATTTCCTCATTGTTGATCGAATCATGTAGTAAGTTGGTTAATGTAAAATCAAAGACTTTTGCATATTGGATTTAAGGGGTTCTCCTATCTAGGTGGATTAAAGTAGGTGCCCTCAAGATCCGGCTATTTGGGTCATGACAACTAGACTCACCAAGGTAGTGAATGAACTTTCATCCAAGACCTTGAATACTAAAAAGCAAGTAGACAAGGTTTTAGAATCCTCCCAAAGGCTAACCGGGATGTCAAAGTAACTGATATTAGAAAAGCAAAGGATCTGACTACCATGATTCTTGATGAATGAGTATGTATCTGAAGACCTATGAGATGAATATGACCACCCCCAAAAAGGTGGAAACCAAGGATAAGTCACTAGCCTTAAAAGCTTCTGAGAGAGATGACTCAGATTTGAATGAAGAACAAGTGGCCTTCATCACCAAGAATTTCAGAAAGTTCTTTAGAAGAGATAACAGGAATGACAGGAATGGAATAGGTAGTAGGAGAGGGTCCAATGATAGATCACATAGTGGATGCTTTAAGTGTGAGAAAATAGATCACATGATCAAAGACTGTCCTTTTTGGGAAATAGAATTGAAGAAGGAAAGAATGGAGAAGGAACAAAACAACAAAAACAAAGGTGAACTCAAGAAATCTCATGCCATGGTAGCTGCTTGGGGTTCTGAAAAATCTGATAGTGATATAGATAATGGTGCATTCCTGCCCATGGGTGACTCTGATCTGGAAGAAGATAAAAAGGAAGAAGCAAGAAAATTTGATGTAAGAATCCTTGAACTAAAAGATAAACTTCATCTCTTCTCTAAGAAAAAGTTAAAGAAAAACTTCATCTCTTCTCTAAGAAAAAGTTAAACACCTTAATGGTTCATCTAATTGATGAAGTGCATGACTTAACAACTAATAGAGATCAGTTACTCAAAACTCTTGCAAGCCTTAAGTATAAACTCATAGATACTGAAAAAGGTAAGAGTACTATTGAAAAAGAAAATTGTACTCTGAAGGAACAGGTAAACCAACATAGTGCAACCATCCTAGCTCTTAAGTCAAAAATACTTAAACTCTCCATTACTGATAAAGGGAAAAAGACTACTAGTGATGATTTTCTAAAGATTGAGTCTTCTCTTAAATAAAAGAATGAAGATTTACTCTTTGAAAAGGAAAAAATAAGAAAACTTAGTCAAGAGAACTCTAGATTAAGGCTGGATCTTGAAAAAGGTAATAGGTGGACTCAATCCTCAAGAATTATAAATCATTTAAGCAGAAGAACTCACAGTGAAAAGGCTAGACTAGGATTTCACAAAGAAACTGTCCTTACAGAGGATCTATGTTATTCTTGTGGAAAACTAGGATATCTTACTACTGAGTGCCCTAAGATCAATGAGGTAATGAAGAAAAACAAAGGATTCAATAAAATAAAAGGTTCGTTAACTATCAAAGGAAACAAGTTCTTAACTGAAAAATGGACTTAGTTCACTTCAAGAAAAAACAATGAGGATATCTCTGTCAAAAGAAATAGGTATACCAACTTATTGCCAGCATGGGCTAGAAGAAACTTGATTCATCTGTTTGCTCGTAAGAAAGGACCCAAGCTCATCTGGGTGCCTAAAACTAATCTCTAAACTATTTTGCAAGTAAGAGAGAGAGGGGGCAAGAAACATCGGTACATGGATAGTGCTTGATAAAGACATATGACTGGAGACAAAAAAAATTTTCTCTCACTCACCTTACTAAAAGAAGGAGATGTATCATTTGGAGATGGAAATAAGGGGATCATTACTGGAGTAGGGAAGATTGGCAGGACCTATGGTAAACCCTTGGAAGAAGTCTATTATGTTAAAGGACTGAAGCATAATCTTTTGAGCATCTCTCAATTGTGTGACAAAGGGAATAAGGTGATCTTCACCTCTGCAGGGTGCAAAGTCAAGAAGATAGATACAAAATCAATGCTCACTGCAAAAAGACACAAAAATGTATATAAAGCTGACATCTTGGGTGCATCAAACTCCAATATCTCATTTCTTAGCTATATGAACCATGACTCTCTATTGTGGTACAAAAGACTTGGTCATGCTAGTATGCAATAGATAAACAAACTTGCTTCAAAAGGCTTAGTCATAGGGCTTCCTAAAGCTAAGTTGAAAGATGACAAAACATGAAATGCTTGTGTAAGGGGGAAGCAAGTGAGAACATCCTTCAAGACAGAGAATTTGGTAAGAACAATCAAGTGTCTTGAGCTAATTCACATGGATCTTTATGGAGCCATGAGAGTAAAAATCATAGGAGCAAAGAGGTATGTGTATGTGATAGTGGATGATTATTTAATATTCACCTGGACTCTCTTCTCGGCCTCCAAAGAAGATGCATTTGATGTGTTCTACATATTTGAAAAAAAGATGGAAAAACTCTTTGGTCTCTAGCAGATCTGACCATGGAACTGAGTTTGAGAATACCAAATTTCTGGAATACTGTGCAGGTAATGGGGTAGATCACAACTTTTCTGCTCCTAAAACCCCACAAAAAATAGATTACTTGAAAGGAAGAACAAAACTTTAGAAGATATGTCTAGAACCATGATGATTGTTGGAAACCTTGCTCAAAATCTGTGGGCTGAGGCTTTGAGTATTGCTTGATACATCATCAATAGATGCATAACTAGACCTATCTTGGATAAGACTCCATATGAATTGATGAAAGGAAGAAAGCCTAACATATACCATCTCAGGGCTTTTGGTTGCAAATGTTTCATTCACAATAATGGAAAGGACAATCTAGGAAACTTTGATGCCAGAAACGATGAAAAGATTTTTCTGGGATACTCTCTGCATAGTAAAGTATACAGGGTGTTGAACAAATGAACAAATTGTGTTGAAGAAAGTGTTCACGCAGTATTTGATGAATTGAACACTATTCCTGAGGCTGCTTCTCAGGATGATGATGAAACAAGAGACCATGCACAGGAAAAAGTTACTATACCTAGTCCATCGAATGAGCAAATCAAGGGGATATTGACAGGGGACACAACAGAACAAGAGAGTGAAATAATTGAGAATCCAGCTCCATCCACTGAAAAAATACAGAAAGCTCACAAGAACTAACAGTCAAAAATTACAAATATAAGAGTTCTCATCCAATAAACAATGTTCTCACAGATCTTACCTCTGGTATCACTACAAGATCTGGCTTCAAAAACCTATATGCATTCAGTGTTTTTCTATCATTGATTGAACCCAAAAAGGTGAAGGAAGGCCTTCTTCATGAAAATTAGATACTGGCTATGCAAAAAGAGCTAAATTGGTTTGAAAAAAACAAGGTGAGACACCTTGTTCCTCCTCCCAAAGATAGAACTATTATTAGAACAAGGTGAATGTACAGGAATAAACTAGATGAGGATGGTATAGTTATAGGGAACAAGACAAGGTTGGTGGTCCAAGGGTACAATCAAGAAAAAGGAATTGACTATGATGAAACATTTGCTCCTGTGGCAAGGCTAGAAGCAATTAGATTGCTCATTGCATTTGCTTCTTTTATAGAATTCACATTGTATCAAATAGATGTGAAGAGTGCATTTTTAAATGGGAATTTGAAGGAAGAAGTCTATGTGAAACAGCCTCCTGGATTTCAAAGCAATGAATTTCCTGATCATGTCTATAAGTTATACAAAGCCTTGTATGGACTAAATCAAGCTCTAAGAGCTTGGTATGAAAGGCTATCAAAGTTTCTGCTGGAATATGGGCACAAAAGAGGTAAGATTGACAATACCTTGTTCGTAAAGACTAATGAGAAGGATCTTCTGATTATCTAGGTATATGTAGATGATATCATCTTTGGTTCCATAAATGCAAAGATGACTCAAGAATTTGCCCAACTCATGAATAGAGAATTTGAGATAAGTATGATGGGAGAACATAATTTCTTCCTAGTTGTTTAAATTAAGCATACTCTAACTGGTACTATGATCCATCAATAAAAGTATGTGAAGGATTTAATTAAGAGATTCAATATGGATGAAGCTAAAAAGTGATCAACACCCCTATTGCCACTGCAACAAAGTTAGACCTTGATGAAATAGTTTTATTTATAGAGAAGAAGTTGTATAGAGGCATTATTGGCTCACTCTTGTGTAACACCCCGTACGTTGCTACGTCTAGCTAACAACCATAACATTGATGGACATATGACGACATGAGAGAATTGATGAATTTTGTCTTAAATTGTGGGCATTTAAAGGCTTGCACAATTGGGCCCTAAATGAGGCCCAATTTTATTGAGAAAGACATGGCCCAAAATGGGTTATTTTGACCCATTCTTGCAAAACTTGGTCCCATTGACTAATCCACATAGCAATAAATGCTAATAAAAAGGATAAGGGAGACATGAGTCCCTATATATAGAAAAAAATCAGATTTTTATTCCCTTAAACTCTCATAACATTCTAGGATTTTCCACAAAATTCCCTTTGCTCTCAAGAAACCCCAAGTCACTCTTTTGGCCAAGATTAGCAATTGGTAAGTCTTGGTAAGTGATTATTATAATGAATTATTATATTTTATGCATGATACATGGTTTATGTGATGTTGGTTATGTTGGTGGAATATTGAGAAGTTCACAAAAGTGAAAGGTTACATGTTTGCTTAAATCGGAGGGTGGTTTGTTTTGTAAACTTGGTGATGGACTTATGGTTTTAAAGGAGGTAAACTTGGTGGATTAGATATTGACATATGAAATGTGATTTTAGTCTTACTTGTTTTAATCCTTGTGTTTAACGTTGGGAGGTGTTATTGTGAATTTGGTTATGGTTTCGGTGCCGTATTGGCCGTGAAATATGGTTTTGGGTGTCGTTATGTGTGTTGTGAGACCATGGATGGTTGTTGGCATGTTATATGATCAAAAATATGTTCAAAAATGTTTGATGGTGATCATGGACCATTCATGGCATTAAAAGACCCCAAAAAGACCATTTAAGCAAAAAACGGGCATCCGCCCTCGACAGGGGAGCACCTGCGGGCGCAGGTGGCTCCACAACCCAAGGCAGATTGTCGAATTTTGTGTTTTTGCGTCCCGTTGGCCCCCCAAAACCCCTATACCCTTCATGGATGTAATTATCAACTTGTGATGTTGTTTTAATGACCTTAAAGTGTCGTATGAAGGCATATTGGACTGTATTAAATGTGTATGGTTGTTCATATGTTGTTATGAGGCAAATTGATAAGCGTAAATGTGATGGAATGGAAATGAGAAGGCATAAAGGTTAAGTGTGATGTGAAATGCTATCGATGTGTGATCTTTTGGTCAATGTGTGTAATGTTATGGTGTTGTTGATATGGAAATGTAGTGGATTATATTGTAAGGGGGTGCCATGACGTTATATGGTGATCACATAGTTCATTGTCGTCTTGTACGTCCGTATAGTGACTAGTTGCTAATGTAAGTTCCGGTATGCACTTGTATTGTAGACTAAGACGTAACGAAGGAGCGGCATACCTAGTCGTGTGTATTCACTTGGAAGTGCAGGTATGTAAGGTTACTTTGTCCGTATCTTTCTTCGGCAAATAGTGTCCATATTGACATGTCACTAGTCCTATCCCGAAATGTACTAAGGTATCCGATATCCGTTTATCACTAGTCACTGTCATATATTTTCTACTCATGGATCATTTGTGAATCTCATGTCTCATATTCATGGTTAATGTTCCAAAAGCTCTAATAAGGTTATGTTCCAATGTTTCGATAGTGATTATACGTATGTCTCTTGTTCATTGATTATTGTCCAATGGTTCCAATGGTATCATGGTGCTAGTAATGTTATATTTCTCATGATGTTTCTTCACATGTCTCTTACTCGTTGGTTAATGATTCAAAGCTTCCAACAATATTATGTTCTAAAGTTCCAAAGTTCCAAAGTGATGTTATGACTATCAAAGTATCAATCTCAAAGTAATGAAAAACGTAATGCAAATGTGGTCAATGATCAAGTACGGGTGGCAAGTCTAGGGGCGTAAGCCTAGCTCGACTCGATCCCGAGGTATGGATTTATGGGTGGCAGGTCTAGGGGCATAAGCCTAGCTCGACCCGATCCCGATGCATTGATGTATGGGTGGCAAGTCTAGGGGCATAAGCCTAGCTCGACTCGATCCCAACACGATGATATGATATGTAAAGACCCACTGATCAGTCGGGGCCCGGGTACATTGTGATATGTGTAATGACAAGTGAGCATTGAATGTAAAGAAAGTAATGAAAGTAATGAAAGCAATCCACATGGTTCCCAAAATGCGGAATGGTTACTTATTCACATTGATTATTCCTTTGTATTTGAGTTCATTGAGCTCTTCATGTGTTGTACAGTTTCATCTGAGCCTTGCATACTCAGTACTTATTTTGTGCTGACCCCTCTCGGGGAATTTACCTTACTTGCTGCAGGCGCAGGTCCTAGTAGGCCTCCACAGTAGGTTGCCAGTCGTTGCAGATCATTGGTGAGCTCCAGCTAACCCGGGGCTTCTCCGAGTCAGAATATATATATGTTTTGGTATTGTACATGTTGTATAAAGCGGGGACTTGTCCCGACTTATGGTTCATTTTGGTCAATGCTCTTGTTAGAGGCTTTTGTAGACAGATGTGGGTGTATCAGTGTAAAAGACATATGTTGTTTTGACTGGATGGCCTCAACGTCCAAGTTTCACATGTATGTATAAATATGTCCCATGTTTTCCTTTATTCGTCTTTTATGTTCTTATGCACTGGTGGTTATGATTATGATATGCATATGATTGAACATAGGCAAAGGGTGGTTCTCTCGGGCCTTATCAGCTACGGGTGCCAATCATGTCTCGGTGGGATTCGGGGCGTGACAAAAGTGGTATCAGAGCGGGTTGTTCTAAGGGTGTCTACAAAGCCGTGTCTGAGTAGAGTCTTACTTATCGATGTGTTGTGCACCACATTTATAAGTAGGAGGCTACGGGACATTTAGGATGTCATTTCTTTTCTTCATTCTAGATCGTGCAGTAGAGCCAATGTTGTCAGTTGCATTGTATCTGATCTTGGTAATTATTTTTCTTTGGTATAGTCAAAATGCCGAACACTAGAAGAGGGAGAGGAAAAGGTAAAAGTAAGCTGATAGATAGAATTGCTGGTGAGGGAACAAGTAGACCACCACCTGAACAAGTTGATCAAGGTGGGGCTGAAACTGAGTTTGCAACGCGAGCTTCTTCTACTTCTTTAGCTCCAGAAGAGCCGAGAAGAAGGGACGTGCCCGTGGAACCACCGACGAATGCCACAGATCAGGATCTTAGGAATACTGTACAGATGTTGACACAGTTAGTGGCAGCACAAAGCCAGGGATGAGCTGGTCCAATGACACATGATGATGATGCGACTAGAGTAGCAAGTCGCAGAACACAGGATTTCCTCAAATTGGACCCTCCTATCTTCACAGGGGCAGATCCAAAAGCAGATCCACAGGACTTCGTGGATCAAATTTAGAGGGCTTTGAAAGTTATGCATGTGACAGGGGTAGAGACAGTTGAACTTGCTGCATACAGGTTGAAACGAGAGGCAATATTGTGGTACGAGGATTGGAAGAAATCCCGTCATATGGATGCAACTCCACCTACTTGGGAAGAGTTTAAAGTGGCTTTTCTTGATCATTACTTTCCTTATGAGATCCGTGAGGCACGTACGGATCAATTCCTAAATCTTCGTTAAGGAAATTTGAGTGTCAGAGAATATAGCTTGTAATTTAATTCCTTGGCTCGATATGCGCCAAATGTTGTGGCTACGATGACAGATAGGGTCCATAGATACGTGGACAGACTAGAGCCATACTTGGTGAGAGATTGCACTATTGCGGCCTTGAATAGGGACATGGACATTGCTCGAATACAAGCCTTCGCCCAGAAAATGGAAGATCAAAGACAGAGACGAAGGGTACATGAATTTGATAGGGGACAGTCCAATAGGGCTAGACCTATGGGACCACCTATGATGTCCCAAGGAGGATCTAGGCCCCGCATGTTTCCTAGACCACCTAGACCATCGTTCTCTTATTCCACAAGAAGTGCTTATTCTCAGTCTCGAGGGTTTAGAGGTGGTTCGGCTGGGCAGAATAGTGGGGTTCATGGATCACAGGCAACAGGTTTCCCTCGTCAGCAGTGTCAGCACTGCGGGCGTATTCATTTAGGTACATGTCGGACAGGGACGAATGTATGCTTTTGGTGTGGTATGCCGGGACATATAGCGAGATATTGTCCACAGCGGAGCATGGGTGGTATAGCACGACCGGCTGGGTCGGCTGCTGCATCATTAGCATAGGTTCCTTCACAGGGCCGAGGGGTGCAGCCTGTTGGCCGTGGTAGAGGTGCCAGAGGAGCAGCCAGTACTAGCGGGGTCCAGAATCGCACTTATGCTTTGGTGGACCGCCAGAATTCAGAGGTTTCCCCAGATGTCGTCACAGGTACATTATCCATATTCTCACATAATGTATATGCACTAATTGATCCAGGTTCTACATTTTTCTATGTTATCCCATTGGTTGCTGCGAGATTTGCAAAGGCCCCAGAATTATTAATTAAATCAATTGAAGTGTCTACACCAGTGGGTGAATATATTATTGCAAAGAAATTATATCGTAACTGTGTGGTAACAGTGTGTGAACATGATACGTTGGCCGATCTCATTGAATTGGACATGGTAGATTTTGATGTGATAATGGGAATGGATTGGTTGGCTTCGTGTTATGCTACGGTAGATTACCGGGCCAAGAAGGTACAATTTTGTTTTCCGCAAGAAAATCTTCTTGAATGGCAGGGTAATGTAGGGGCACCCCGAGGATGCTTTATTTCCTATTTGAAAGCCAGAAAAATGATTGCTAAAGGTTATATATGTCATCTAGTACGGGTGAAAGATACCGAAGCGGAATCACTAACCCCGCAGTCGGTCCCAGTGGTCAATGAATTTCTTGATGTATTTCCAGAGGACCTTCCAGGTTTACCCCCAGAACGAGAAGTGGAATTCGGCATTGATATGATTCCAGGCACTCGGCCTATTTCTATCCCTCCATATAGAATGGCTCCAGCGGAACTGCGTGAATTGAAGGAGCAGTTGAAAGATTTGCTGGACAAGGGCTTCATTAGGCCTAGTATGTCCCCGTGGGGTGCACCGGTATTATTCGTACTCAAGAAAGATGGCACATTGAGGATGTGCATTGACTACCGATAGTTGAATAAGGTAACGATAAAGAACAAATATACCCTTCCTCGCATTGATGATTTGTTTGATCAGTTACAGGGTGCCAGGTATTTTTAAAAAATTGACTTGAGGTCGGGTTACCATCAAGTCAGAGTTAGAGAGGAGGATGTACGCAAGACAGCTTTTCGAACACGGTATGGCCATTATGAATTTTTAGTTATGTCATTTGGACTAACAAATGCACCGGCTGTGTTTATGGATTTGATGAATAGGGTGTTTAAGCCATTCTTAGACGTGTTTGTGATAGTATTTATAGATGATATCCTTGTTTATTCAAGATCACCAGAAGACCACGCTACTCACTTACGGCAAGTGTTGCAAATCCTCCGTGAGCGTAAGTTGTATGCAAAATTCTCCAAATGTGAATTTTGGTTAAAATTAGTTGCATTCTTGGGTCACATTGTGTCAGATAAAGGGATCCAGGTCGATACACAGAAGATCGAAGCAGTGAAAAACTGGCCAATACCTACGACACCCACAGAGATTCGCAGTTTTCTGGGTTTGGCAGGTTATTACTGGAGATTTGTAGAAGGGTTTGCTTCTATTGCAGCACCATTAACAAATTTAACTCACAAGGCAATTAAATTTCAATGAAATGATGCATGTGAACAGGGGTTCCAAAAACTGAAAGATAAGCTGACTTCCACACCAGTGTTAGTACTTCCTGAAGGCACAGAGGGCTATGCAGTGTATTGTGATGCTTCCGGGATTGGTCTCGGATGTGTGTTGATGCAGCATGGTAGGGTGATAGTATATGCCTCACGACAGTTGCGACCACATGAGAAAAACTACCCCACACATGATCTTGAATTGACAGCGGTAGTTTTTGCTTTAAAGATATGGCGTCATTATTTATATGGGGTTCATGTTGACATCTATACGGATCATAAAAGCTTGCAATATCTTTTTAAGCAGAAGGAACTCAATTTGAGGCAACGTAGGTGGTTAGAGCTTTTAAAAGACTATGACATTGATATTCTTTATCACCCAGGCAAAGAAAATGTAGTAGCTGATGCATTGAGCCGTAAGGCAGTAGACAGCACTAGTGGTCAGTTGAATGAAAAGCATGAGATAATCAAAGATTTGAATCAATTAGCTAGCTTGGGAGTTCGCCTTATTGAATCCTCCGATGATAGAGTTATGGTGCAGAATGCAGCAGAATCCTCCTTGATAGCTGAAGTGAAAGAGAAGCAATTTGCGGATTCTATTTTATTGCAGCTAAAGGAGAATGTGCAGCAGAATTTGACCAAGGCATTTGATATTACATCGGAAGGGGTACTTCAATGTCAAGGGAGGTTATGTGTACCGTACATAGATGAACTGAGGACACGAATAATGACAAAGGCGCATCATTCGCGTTATTCCATTCACCCGGGTGCTACTAAAATGTACCATGAATTAAAAGAAGTGTATTGGTGGGGCAACATGAAAAAGAACATTGCAGAATTTGTCGCGCAATGCCCGAATTGTCAACAAGTGAAAGTGGAACATCAGAAACCGGGAGGTTACATGTAATGTATCAATCTTCCAATCTGGAAGTGGGATATGATTAATATGGATTTCATTACGGGTTTGCCTCGTACATTGCGGAAGTTTGATTCTATATGGGTCACAGTGGACCGACTTACCAAGTCAGCGCATTTTCTACCTGTCAAGATGACCTATACAGCTGAGGATTATGCGAAGTTGTATGTGAAGGAGATAGTACGATTGCATGGTATTCCACTTTCTATTATATCAGACAGAGGAGCACAGTTCACAGCACACTTTTGGAAATCTTTTCAGCGGAGTTTGGGTACTCCGGTGAATTTAAGTACGGCTTTCCATCCTCAGACTGATGGACAAGCCGAACGTACTATTCAGACACTTGAAGATATGCTACGAGAATGTACGTTGGATTTTCAAGGCAGTTGGGATGACCATTTGCCTCTTATTGAATTTGCGTATAACAATAGCTATCATTCAAGTATTAAAATGGCACCTTATGAAGCCTTATATGGGAGAAAATGTCGATCACCAATTGGATGGTTTGAAGCAGGTGAAACTGCTTTACTTGGGCCAGATATTGTCCACCAAGCCATGGAGAAAGTTAAAGTGATCCAACAGCGGTGACAAATGGCTCAAAGTCGTCACAAGTCATATGCCGATGTTAGAAAAAGAGGGTTTGAATTCGCCATACGTGATTGGGTGTTTTTAAAGGTGTCACCGATGAAAGGGGTAATGCGGTTCGAAAAGAAAGGGAAATTGAGTACACGTTACATAGGCCCCTATGAAGTTATTAGAAGATTTGGGAAAGTGGCGTATGAATTGGCACTACCCCAGGAACTCTCCACAGTTCATCCGGTATTTCATGTGTCAATGCTTCGGAAGTGCATAGGGGATCCATCTAGCTTTACTCCTGTCGATGACGTACAGGTTACAAAGGATCTCACCTACGAGGAAATACCTATTGCCATTCTGGATAGACAGGTGAAGAGGTTGAGGAACAAAGACATTGCTTCGGTGAAGGTACTGTGGAGAAATCAACAAAGAGAAGAGGTCACATGGGAAGCTAAGGAAAGGATGCAATCCAAATACCCTCACTTGTTTCAAAGAGAAGAATGACAAGTAAGTATTTATAAGCTTTGAATGCATATCTATAAGATGACATGAGGAATACTTCTCAACGTGTAATTTGCTACTTTGAAATGGTAACACTAACATTCGAGGACGAATGTGTCTAAGGGAGGAAGAATGTAACACCCCGTACGTTGCTACGTCTAGATAACAACCATAACATTGATGGACATATGATGACATGAGAGAATTGATGAATTTTGTCTTAAATTGTGGGCATTTAAAGGCTTGCACAATTGGGCCCTAAATGAGGCCCAATTTTATTGAGAAAGACATGGCCCAAAATGGGTTATTTTGACCCATTCTTGCAAAACTTGGTCCCATTGACTAATCCACATAGCAATAAATGCTAATAAAAAGGATAAGGGAGATATGAGTCCCTATATATAGAAAAAAATCAGATTTTTATTCCCTTAAACTCTCATAACATTCTAGGATTTTCCACAAAATTCCCTTTGCTCTCAAGAAACCCCAAGTCACTCTTTTGGCCAAGATTAGCAATTGGTAAGTCTTGGTAAGTGATTATTATAATGAATTATTATATTTTATGCATGATACATGGTGTATGTGATGTTGGTTATGTTGGTGGAATATTGAGAAGTTCACAAAAGTGAAAGGTTACATGTTTGCTTAAATCGGAGGGTGGTTTGTTTTGTAAACTTGGTGATGGACTTGTGGTTTTAAAGGAGGTGAACTTGGTGGATTAGATATTGACATATGAAATGTGATTTTAGTCTTACTTGTTTTAATCCTTGTGTTTAACGTTGGGAGGTGTTATTGTGAATTTGGTTATGGTTTCGGTGCCGTATTGGCCGTGAAATGTGGTTTTGGGTGTCGTTATGTGTGTTGCGAGACCATGGATGGTTGTTGTCATGTTATATGATCAAAAATATGTTCAAAAATGTTTGATGGTGATCATGGACCATTCATGGCATTAAAAGACCCCAAAAAGACCATTTCGGCAAAAAACGGGCATCCGCCCTCGACAGGGGAGCACCTGCGGGCGCAGGTGGCTCCACAGCCCAAGGCAGATTGTCGAATTTTGTGTTTTTGCGTCCCGTTGGCCCCCCGAAACCCCTATACCCTTCATGGATGTAATTATCAACTTGTGATGTCGTTTTAATGACCTTAAAGTGTCGTATGAAGGCATATTGGACTGTATTAAATGTGTATGGTTGTTCATATGTTGTTATGAGGCAAATTGATAAGCGTAAATGTGACGGAATGGAAATGAGAAGGCATAAAGGTTAAGTGTGATGTGAAATGCTATCGATGTGTGATCTTTTGGTCAATATGTGTAATGTTATGGTGTTGTTGATATGGAAATGCAGTGGATTATATTGTAAGGGGGTGCCATGACGCTATATGGTGATCACATAGTTCATTGTCGTCTTGTACGTCCGTATAGTGACTAGTTGCTAATGTAAGTTCCGGTATGCACTTGTATTGTAGACTAAGACGTAACGAAGGAGCGGGACCATTGTATTCATACCTAGTCATGTGTATTCACTTGGAAGTGCAGGTATGTAAGGTTACTTTGTCCGTATCTTTCTTCGGCAAATAGTGTCCATATTGACATGTCACTAGTCCTATCCCGAAATGTGCTAAGGTATCCGATATCCGTTTATCACTAGTCACTGTCATATATTTTCTACTCATGGATCATTTGTGAATCTCATGTCTCATATTCATGGTTAATGTTCCAAAAGCTCTAATAAGGTTATGTTCCAATGTTCCGATAGTGATTATACGTATGTCTATTGTTCATTGATTATTGTCCAATGGTTCCAATGGTATCATGGTGCTAGTAATGTTATATTTCTCATGATGTTTCTTCACATGTCTCTCACTCGTTGGTTAATGATTCAAAGCTTCCAACAATATTATGTTCCAAAGTTCCAAAGTTCCAAAGTGATGTTATGACTATCAAAGTATCAATCTCAAAGTAATGAAAAACGTAATGCAAATGTGGTCAATGATCAAGTACGGGTGGCAAGTCTAGGGGCGTAAGCCTAGCTCGACTCGATCCCGAGGTATGGATTTATGGGTGGCAGGTCTAGGGGCATAAGCCTAGCTCGACCCGATCCCGATGCATTGATGTATGGGTGGCAAGTCTAGGGGCATAAGCCTAGCTCAACTTGATCCCAACACGATGATATGATATGTAAAGACCCACTGATCAGTCGGGGCCTGGGTACATTGTGATATGTGTAATGACAAGTGAGCATTGAATGTAAAGAAAGTAATGAAAGCAATCCACATGGTTCCCAAAATGCGGAATGGTTACTTATTCACATTAATTATTCCTTTGTATTTGAGTTCATTGAGCTCTTCATGTGTTGTACAGTTTCATCTGAGCCTTGCATACTCAGTACTTATTTCGTGCTGACCCCTCTCGGGGAATTTACCTTACTTGCTGAAGGCGCAGGTCCTAGTAGGCCTCCACAGTAGGTTGCCAGTCGTTGCAGATCATTGGTGAGCTCCAGCTAACCCAGGGCTTCTCCGAGTCAGAATATATATATGTTTTGGTATTGTACATGTTGTATAAAGCGGGGACTTATCCCGACTTATGGTTCATTTTGGTCAATGCTCTTGTTAGAGGCTTTTGTAGACAGATGTGGGTGTATCAGTGTAAAAGACATATGTTGTTTTGACTGGATGGCCTCAACGACCAAGTTTCACATGTATGTATAAATATGTCCCATGTTTTCCTTTATTCGTCTTTTATGTTCTTATGCACTGGTGGTTATGATTATGATATGCATATGATTGAACATAGGCAAAGGTTGGTTCTCTCGGGCCTTATCGGCTACGGGTGCCAATCATGTCTCGGTGGGATTCGGGGCATGACATCTTGTATCTTACAACAAGTAGACCTGATATAGTCTTCAGTGTTGGGCTTTGTACAAGATTTCAAACCAAACCTAAAGAGTCTCATCTTCTGGCTGTGATAAGAATATTGAGATATCTAAAGGGGACTACTGATCTTGGTTTATGGTATCCTAAAGGGAGCAACTTTGATATTGTTAGGTACTCAGATGCTGATTATGCTGGTTTTCTAGTGGATAGAAAGAGCACCTCGGGTATGGAACACTTTCTTGGATCATGTCAGATCTCATGGTCCACCAAGAAGAAAAACTATATTGCCTTGTCAACTATTGAAGCTGATTATATAGATGCTAGATCTTACTATGCCTAACTACTATAGATTAAACAACAACTACTGGATTTTGGTGTTGATGTAGGGTATGTTCCCATATTTTGTGACTACACAAGTGCTATCAATATTGCCAAGAATCCAGCCCAACATAAGCGTACCAAACATATTGATCTAAGACATCATTTTCTCAGAGACGATATGGAAAAGGGTCATGTATCTATTATGTGTTGCTCCATTGAAGAACAAATTACTGACATTTTTACTAAGGAATTGAGTAGGGAACAATTTGAAAAGAGTAGGTTAGACTTGGTCATGATTAAAAATGTATGAATTCACCCTCAATGATTGGCAAAAACTGGGTATGCATTAATTTGTTTTTGAATAAAAGTTGCTTGGTTAGTTTGTTCAATCTTACACATTTAGTTGTGTGTCCCAAGTCTAGTTGTTTGATATAATTAACTTAGATTTTTATTAAATTGAGTTACAAAATAGGGGGGAACTTAGCATGGGTGACTTCACATCTTGGTTCATCAGGTATAAATCTACACTATACTATAATTACTGTCTAAGATGAAACACTTGAGCTTACCTGTTCTATATCACAGATCTCTAAACAATCACCTCTAAATCTTCACAAAACCCTTTCTTATTCAAAGAACCTATGAAAAGTCTCTTTGTCATTAGGATACAATTACCTCTCTCCAAACTTCATTATATTTCCCATCTAATTAGAAAAAGATTTTTGTGCTAGGCTGCATTTGAAGGAAATCCAAAAACAATATCTTATGGAAAGCCTAGTTGGAGATATTACCAAAAGTTGTTTTTCAAGCTTTGAGAGAGAAGAGGCCTAAATCACAAATCTAAAGACAAGTTTGAAACCACAAATCCCATACGTTCCATCATTCTCTTCAGTCTGAAAACCCAAACATTTCTTGTGTCACACTACAGTATTAAAATATCTGAAGTTGTCTTTTTCTTCAAGAATTGTTTGTATCTTGTAGTGCAAGTTTGGTCTACATCAAAGAAGTACATGTCCTTTTCCTACCTACCTTCCTTCCAGTATTTGCTCTTTTTATACTTTATTTGGGTTACTGAACTTACAATTGATTGTCTTGGTGATAGCCCTAATAGCCATGAATAATCTAACTTTGGTTTTTTTTCTTATTCATATGCTTAACTATTCTATGAAGCCAAAAGAGGAAATATATAGGATTGTGCAGTATTTATAACCCTTGACTAATCTGGTCCATCAAAGCGTTTCTTGCTATAAGTACTTAGAGAATTGTCTCAGGATTAAAGGAAGGAATGCACAATGGCAATTGTTTGACCTCATCAAAAAGGGGGAATTTTTTGGAATGAAATAGTTTTAAATATGAAAAAAGTGTTGGTTACAAAATCATTACAGCAAAGATCAGTCTTGAAGATCAAGCAGTGAAGTGGAACAGTTGCAAGAAATAGGTTGACTCATATGGTCCATCTACACTAGCGACCTGTAGTTGAAGAAGTTGATGTTCATTTGAATTTGGTGACATAAGCCATACAAGTTGAAGAGATTATGATACTGATTCAAGACATGGATTCCTTAATACAAAAGGATACCTAAAATAGGTGAATCCATGTAAGGCAAGGAATTGAAAAGGAAGGCGGCAAAGGTGTCCAATTCGGAAGGGAATGCCTCAAAATAGGTTCTAAAAAGGAAAGGGTTTCCTTGAAGGAAAAGAAAGAGACTTAGAAGAAACAAGTATCAACATCTATAAATCCCCAAGAGCTTCTACAAAGTCATTTGCACACTCATAACAAGCAAAGGCAAAAATTAGAGATTGAGAATTGAGGTGTTACGTGAAGAACTCCTAGAAGGAACAGGTCCATACATAGCAGAGCCTAGCTAGAGTTTAGATTGATTGTATTACGGTTGTTCTTCTAGTTGTAGTATTTTGATCTCATAGTTCCAGTGTGTTATAAACTGGAATAGGAGTTTGTCTTCAAGTTGGGAGAACTTGGAGATTTGGGATCATAAGCCTTGGGAGGTTTGTGAGTTATTTAGGAATTAGAGTTTATAATTCCTTAGGTTATAGGTTTGTAATTGATTTTCTTAGAGGCTCATTATTTTAGTGAATTTTGGGGTAAATCATACAGAGATGTAGGTCTTGGTTTTTTCACCTATTGTGAGCTGGGTGTTTTCCACGTGAAAGTTTATGTTCTTAAGTTTACTACTTTTTATCACATTGGTGGAACACGTTAGGCAACACGGTCCATTCATAGAAAATAATTATCTACAATTCACTAAAAGTGTAGGGCTTGTAAAATATCAAGAGTCTATACCTATCTTCATCCAGTTTCTATGTCCTTATTTCTTTTCAGAGACAGATGACTAGATATCCATATTGATGTTTGTTTAGAGTGCTCTTTACTCATGACACTAGTTCTTTGGGATTGGAGTTGTATTTATTTTAACTATTGAGTTGTTTTATCATATTGACCTGACTTTATCCTAAAGTCTCGTATTGATTATTATTTATCGTCTTTCTTCTTTTATTTCTCTTGTGGAATTAGGCTTACCTACCAAGGTTGGTTTTGGGTAGGTGCCATCATGACCTCAATTTCTGTGTCGTGACATCTATGGATTCTCACTCGTGATCTTAAGAACTTATGAGTATTATGTAACTTATGAACCTCACGTATGTTATGAAATTGATAAACTTATGATATTTCTTGAATCTTATGAATCTCAAATTGTGAACTTGTTATACAAGTGTAATTCCCATGGATTTTGACATAAACTCTCTAGATTAAGCTTTTAACACAATGATGGAAATCTTCTTGAAAATGTTTTTGACATGATAACATAAACTCCTTTGTCCATGAACTATGCTAAACGAAAGGAATTCTCCATAACCTCCATAATCCCAACATATTAGGAGAATTTATTTCTTACGATATATGGTATAAAGGTACTATCTTTCAAGAAACTCAAAATAAGCTAATAGATGGTTAAAATATATGAACATGAACCTAACGTGGTTAAGATATGATTATGAGCCTAAAATGGCTAAACCAAATATGAGCCTAAAGTGGCTAACTCACTCATACGCGCCCAAAATGGCTAACTTATGTATATAGTCCAGAAAGACTAAAATAGTAATTGATGAGCTTAAGGTAGTTAGATGGATGACTAAGAAGACATAAGTCTGAGTGGAAAATGCCCAAAATTATGTTTGTCAATGTAAGTTATGGATCATTTCGTAAATTTGGACGACCCCTTTATGTGTTATGAAATGGGGTTATTATGGATCCTTTCTAGCAACCCTTTATGTAGATATGTCCTACGCCTGCAAGGTATAAGATGGCTTAATTAATTGAGTTGAGATCAGACTCCATACGCTCACATGGTGGCTTATGTCGGTAACTGGTTACTCCCGTAGTAAACTTAAAATAATTGACAAATATACTTAACTTCGACAAGTACGTTTCGAGCTGATGTTTCCATAATGTCCTATTTTACCTTATTAGTTATACCTATTTTATATATGTGAATTTTATGCTTCTTTCTTCCATTTTACAAACCGTACATTTAATGTACTAACGTCACACGATGCTGCACTATTCAACGATACAAATTCAGATACACCGGCTCATGATTAGGTGTATCCTTGAGTCTCTCAGTCCCAGTTGGTGAGCCCTCCCTACTTCCTAGAAGCTTAGTCTAGATTTTTTATCATTGTTCTTAGTTATTAAGGTAATATTGGGGCCTTGTCCCGATAGACATTGTTTTATTCTATTCTCAGTTATTAAGGTAATGCCGGGGACTTCTTCCGATAAACATTGCTTTCTTCTATTTAGAGGCTTCATAAATAGTTAGTTATAAGTCATATATTATCTTCAATATTGAGTATCACATAAATCTCGTTTTACGGGAGTTATATTTTCTTGTTATTAACTAATGAAGCCTATTTCTTTTAAAAGATGTTTTCATGCTCTACTTACGTCTTCTGCTCTATATTAGTTAAATGCTCATGTCCTATGTCAGTGGTTGAAGTTCAGGCCTTAGCTTTAAAAATAAACAATGAATCAACATTCACAAAGACGAAGACTACCTTAGGTATAAAAGGACGCTTAGGAGATTTATTCCAAGCTTTGAGGAATGGAATGTAACTGGGAGATGAGATCGAATGCAGGCACCACAATAAATTGATCTAAGAATCCTCAATCTAGGTAATCATCGGTATTTGGAGAATATTCTAGAATCCCTGGCCAAAAAAACGAACTAGTGTCTCTCCTGATCACCTTTGACTTATAAAGATAAATAGGGTTCTCAAGACCAAAAACATAACCTGGCGATATTGCACAAGTAGCGAAGGCAAGTGAATGCCCTCCAAATAACTAGCTTCACCTGCGTCAAGGACACCTTATATCAAAGACAAAAATGAAGGATGAATGTATCAATAAGGGGCTTCAACTCCTGAGTGAATAGGTATGTATATACAAACAAGGAGCCCGACTTGCGACTGGAAATCCGCTCATGTGGATCTAGGGCCTCAACTCGAATTTCCTTGCCTTTTCGATTATAATCTCCCAAAACTATTAGCAAGGACCTGTGGCAAATAAAGAATGGGTACTCCTCCACAGGCTTGTTATGGTACGAGAATAGAGACCATGGAGCTGTGTAGATGAAGGTCATAAAGAAGAAGGAAGATTGACAATGATGACACAGAGGAAACATGGCTATAAGAAGGGGAAATAGGTCGCCATTGACTTCAATTCCCCAGAACTAGAGTAGCCCTCTCGATGCACACAATAAAAATAATGAAAGCGAGGGGATGCCGACCGAATCATGCAAAGTGGCGACCCATTTCCCCTTCTTATGTGACACTACTAAAGTATTATATTCAGAATAGCCTTTTTCATAGGATATAGACTAGCCTTTTATATTATTATCCAAAGAATTTTGTCCTATAAATAAACCCTTGCATTGGAGAAGAAGAAACCTCATTTCTTTCACTTCCAATACACAAGCTTTGATCAAAAGATGAATATACAATCTTTCTTCCTTTTTATTCATGTTTTTGCATTTTAATATTTAGCTTTCTTACTCTTTGATACCAAAAATATCTTACTTGCTTTATTTATTCCATTACTCTGATGCATGCCAATAAAAGAAACTTGATCGAGCTTATTCACTTATTCCCTATTTTTATAAATTTAATTTTATTCCCACCCACACGATTTTTCCGGCAAACTAGTGTAGTAGAACGTTGACTTTGTCAAATCTCTGTACTTTGGGATGCATTATCTTCTATTTTCTTTGAAGTACTTTGTGTGTAGTGTCACGAACCAAAATTCTCCCAAATTGTGATAACACTCAAATCTCAATTTGGTAGGCTAATCAATTGCATTTAACTCATTTTTACTAATTAGAAATATTGAGTCGTTAAAGTAAGTTTGGTAATCATGATGTATGGAAATAGTAGGTACAACTCAAAACCTAGTGTCACAAATATTAGAGAGACTAGAATACTGAATACAAATATGATAGTAGTCTAACATAACAACTGTTTGGGAAACATGAGAAAGACAGAATAAAAATAGTGTTAGATGGAATCTGATGTTACAAATCAGCCAAACAACTCATCCCAAAATCTTCAAAATAACAGTTGTATCAGACACGTCCCCGTGCTCCACTAGTACATGAATCTAGTGGCTTAATTAAAGCTCTGATAAATTGTTAATCCAACTTTAATTAGCCATGTATAGAGGGGGAGAATGGGCACATTCAATGATCCCAATCCAGATGTAGTATCCCCTAGATAAGAACAGGTTTGTTTGTCATGTATACTACGACTATCTATATATTGCTTCGCAGAGTTACTCGTTTACCTGAATGATAATCTCGAGAATTTTGTGATACTCCAATACTAAGCATAATTTTTTTTTCTATACTTGTTTTATTTTACTCTTCTTAGACTGTGATTTTTCTCTTATTTGACCAGGATTTTTATGTTAATTTTAGGGACAGTTAATGATTACTTCATTCTTATTATAGTTTTACTTAAAAAGGGGTCATCTGGCATATTTAAAAAGAAAAGGATAGTAATTTATGGATGAAACTAATGCCCTTGTTGTTCTTTATGGTGAAGAGTGACGTTAACTTTAAGCGTCAAATATATGATAAATTTTATAAATTCCTGCAATAATAAGTTAATTAAAATACAATAACAATTGAATTCATGATTAAATATTAACAGATATTTAGTTATTTTTAATACATATTTAATGTTTTGATAAAAGCTACTGAATTAACGTGCTCTCATTAGTTACGTGGTTGAACCATCCCTAGTTACTCGTAAATAGGGGATCATTTGTATCAAAGATAACATAATAGGTAAATACTTTACTGCATAGTTGTTTACACCAAATTAATTCAATTCATAATGGTTAAGCAATTCGATGAACTGAAAATTCATAATTATTACTCTCTCTAGTTCATATTAAGTGAATTGTTGAGATTTTTTCATAGTTCAAAATAAGTGAATTTTTCAAAGTTCAAGAGAATTGTTACAATTTTATTTTTTTTTCATATTTACCCTTTCATTGAATGAGGCTCTTAAGTACTTCACATCATCTAGGAGAATAGTTTAATCTACATCTATCTATCTATCTATCTATCTATCTACACATTATAAAAGCACGAATAATTTTCGCTCAATATTGAACGACCAAAATATCCCTATAATATTGAACTACTTTTACATCCTTCAAAATTTATGTTAACTAAGGATATAATTGTCAATATAACGGGAAAAGAGTATTATCCTATAATAATTTGGCTAAAAAACCGAAAGAGTATCCCAATAGTAAATGGCAAACATTGCAAAAGAGTTTTATTCTACTCTAATTTGGCTAAACTACTCACGCCAATTTTGTACGCGTTTAAAAGTTTTAAAAAAGTGATTTAATAAAGGAGTAAATTGTAATTAAAATTTTTACGTCAGCTATTATCTATAATCTATAATAATATATTAAAAGTGTGAAGACCCTTAGAAAAGTGATTTGAATTTTTTGCCCTTCATTAAAACATTCTGCAATAGACAAAATCGTCTTTTTACTATTTTTTAAATATTAAGGACATTAATAATCAACTACAAAATTTCCTTATTAATTAAAGTCCTAATATTGGGTTAGAGGAAAAAATAGTAATACGAATTTTATTTTTTTTTGGTTTCGTATTTAAGTAGGGTGACCTAATTAATATTAAACACATCATTGTCAAACCCAATTAGTTCTACCCCGTAGTATCTATATAGTGAATCCTTATTTTGGTTCGATTTGATATGACAAATTTGTGTTGAACACTAATTATATTTTTTGTTTTCAACTTGATTTAATATACACCAACCTAATTTGTATAATGGTTCTACGGCCTCTCTTCTTTGGATCCTTGAAAACCAAGCAAGAGAAATTCTGAGGCCGGAATAACACTATTATAGAAAAAACAAATTTAAGTTTGCAATAACTATATATTCCACTTTTACATATCATCCACAAAAAATAAAATTGTGTCTTTGTTTAGGTTTTCTAATGTCGGCTTTATTTTATTTTTCTTTTCAGGCCTATATCCTTACGTTTAAAATTTCCAGTGCTTACAGTTATTGTAGGTATGCCCTGAAGTAAGAATTCATATGCATCAAGGTGACTTAATTGTTTGTCTTTGAAACAAATCAGCAGCATAATTGTACATCGATAATTATTTGCAAATACTTCCTTTTCTCTTTAATTATTTACCACAAACAAGTGAAATCTGTTAGTTGATTGATCTAATGAGATAGTACGTGAAATAGGGGATTTTATTTTTCATAAGCTTTCACGTACCTCAACTAATTTCACGTGATATCTGTCACACATCAGACACCAATAACATGTATCAAGTAACTCTTTGCACCAAAGGTAAGACAGAATGGGAGGAAAAGTGTATGTTGTTGTTCTTGTTCATATGTGGGATTGTTTTAGGCTGGGGGTCTATCTAAAACAGCCCTTCTAGCCCACAAAGGTAGGGGCTAGAGAACTTGTCCGTATGTTGTTGTCTGGTTTGTTGTTGTCGTTGTTATTGTCCATATGTGAAATTGTTTTAAGTTGAGGGCCTATCGGAACCACCTCTCTTCCCTACAAAGGTCAGGGTAAGTTCTGCGTACATCTTACCATCCCCATACCCTATTTGAATACCCCACTTATGGTATTACACCATATGTTTTTGTTGTTCATATGTGAAGTTGAATTTGTGGCATATTCTGATGTTTTAGAATGAGTTTGGAGAAGTTCGAAATTGTTAGGAGTATTGGGGAGGAATGCATACAAGAGGATGAGCTGATGAATCTTTTGGCAAATAAGCCGCATCTTGTTTGCTATGATGGTTTTGTATTCATTTTTTTTTATTTCAACAAATATCGTATTTAGTGTAACGTTTAAACTCATTAAAATGAGGTACACGCGCAAGGCGCGTACACCTAAATTAGTTTTAATTAAAAATAGGAGAAAGTTGAGTTGAATCACAATTCTTTTTGCTCCTTTTTCGTGCGTGACAAACTACCGTACCAATTGATGATTTATTTTAGGAAAGAAAAATTGAAGTCATTTGAGTCAGTTAGTTAATAACAAAGTAGGGTCTAAATTATGGTAATACAAAATTATATGTTTTGAAGGATAACATCTGAAACAACTTCAAATTAAAAGTCTACAAATAATTTTTAAAAATTTCTTTTTTTTTTTTTAAGAAATGGATTTACAATTAAATACATCTAAATTTTGGTAACAATCGTATTCGCACTCATGAAGAAATAAATAAAATTCTATTAGGATTAGAAGAGCTTACCTATTTATAGAAGAACATAAACAACGGAAAGAAAAAGAAAACTTCTCAAGACAATACTCGATGACTTTCTTTTTTCATGTTTTATAAAAATGGTTCATGAGAATTTTTTGTGTCACTATATCTTGCATACATGTAAGATGATTCGCATATCTTTTAACGTTCTAACTACATCTAATTATCTTAAACTTAGATATTAGGTAACCACATGCAAGTATAATTTACTACTTCCTTCGTTTAAAAAATAAAACTTATTTTTACTTGGCACGGAGTTTAGGAAAATAAAGAAAACTTTCAAATTTTGTGGTCATAAATTAAAGTTATGTTCATTGTACCAAAATGTCCTTTAATCTTGTGGTCTTAAACATGTCATGTGGAAAGTTAAAATTAAAGTGTTGCCAAAAAAAGAAAAGAGATCATTCGTTTTTAAACAGAGTAAAAAAGAAAAGTAGGTTATTCTTTTTCAAAAGGAGGGAGTATTTCTTAACATAAATGCTATAATAATTGACAAGGGATATTCGTGCAATACACGTACGTAGAATCTAGTAATAATTGACAAGGGATATTCGTGCAATACACGTACGTAGAATCTAGAAATAATTAAAGGGGCAGTAGTGGAAAGTAGCCTATAATTATTTATGTCCTTAAATATTTTTTTAAAGAATGTGTCATACCCCAACCATTCACCTAATATGGTCTAGAGGGAGTAACGATTACTACTCCCCCTGTTCCTAAATACCTGTCGTCCTTACTAAAAATAGTTATTACATAATACTTGTCATTTTAGAAAATCAAGACATAATTAGTTGTTTGTTTTCATCTTTACCCTTAATCATATATAGAGAGAGATATTAATATAGTGCAAAAAAAAAGTATTAAATAAAGATTAGTAATAAATAAGGGTAATTTAGCCAAAGTAATAAATAAGGGTAATTTAGTCAAATTACCTTCTAGTTAATGTTTTACTTAAGGGGTATGCAACTTAAAAAGGTGACAAGTAAATATATAGGAATGAAGGGAGTATTATGTGATAGTTATGTATGTTCAAACACATGGCGTGCATTCATTGGTTAGACGTATACAGAATGGTAATTGGCAACCACAGTCTATACCTGAATCTAATGAATTGAAACCAATTATCTGATGAATTGAGACGTTGATTGGCAGATTCTACCTTCAAGTAAATGTATTTAATCATATGTAGTATTTACTAATTCAATGGTCTATTTAAGTGCCAAACGAAATAAAATTCTTCTACATCATCATCAGATTAACAATAACATCGATGCAGTCAACTGATCAATCAAACTTAACACAAACAACTTATTTAAATTATTTAGATTACTTCACTTGACAGTTGACATAAAACATTTCAGCACTGACTCCAGTACAATATCATATGTAAACATAATTTAGAACTATTTCGCACCATCACTACAATTCTAATGAATTGGTAGTGTGTTTATTCTTTCACACGCACACACAATAACACACCATTATTAATTTATCATAAGTCATACATCAGAAAGGAGATTTCCAAGAGAGCATTTGATGCTTATTAGCACTTGCGGTAGCAAAAGCAATAACGGTAAAAGCCTTTTCGAATGCACTGACCCTTGGTTGTCCTTGAATCCTCTATTTTGCACTTATTGAGACAAATCTCGCTCAACAAGCAAAATTTGGTACGATATTCCTTGCTCCTCCATCGACATGTTTTGCCCTCAGCAGCTTGCATCTCTGCATAGAAATCATTTGTTAGAATTTATTTATTTATGATGAATCCTCACAATTCTATTTAATATTTGATTGCATACTTTAGTCTAAATAGAGCAGAATGGATGGTGGCCTGGGTAATAGTTATAGAGCTCGGCTGCAACTAAATTGAAATTAAGGCGTAACTATCATTATTGTCGTAAAAACTATTTGTTGGAAATTTATACACATATGTGTGTGTGTGTGTGAACGTAGTATTCTGAAAATCACAAATGAAATGACAAACAAATTAAGAGGTACAAACCATTGGATGAAATGAGGAGGAAGCATAAGAGGAGAGCAAGGAAGGTTGTGTAGCTAACTAGTGACTTTGCCATATCTAGTACTTTGATTTGATATGGAAACTATTAAGTGATTTTTGTGCGTGGAAACTATTAAATGAAGACAGGTATTTATAGCAAGGCCTTGCCATTTAGTTAATGGCTTAGTCAATTGTTCCAGTAAAAATATAAGCAACTGGTTGGCAATTCAAATAAAAGAAGAAGAGGAGTTGATGCAATGAACCAAATGATATTTTAATGTTATATACAAGTCAAATATTTGATACCTTAGTTGGGTCATTTGAGAGATGAAGCAAAAGAACGTAGAGCTTTAGATGGAAGGAGAAGGGGTATAATAAAAGAACTGAGTTTGAGGAGAATCGTAGTAGTTCAGTTGATTGGCTATCTGAACTTTTACCTTGCTGATAAGGATTTGGTTCCTCATCTTGTAATTCACCACCCTAGTTCCCCTTCCCCTTCCCCACCCCATTTTTTTTTTTAAAAAAAATAATAAAATAATAAAACAGAGATTGCACTCTCCAATATCTACAAGAACGGTTGAATTAGGATTAGCTTGTTAGGGCGATATGGAAAATTACAAAAGAATAAATAAATAAAGTACCAATTGAATTTTGTTACAAAATGATCAAAATAAAGGGTGAACATTATTACTTAAATAGCTTGTTAGATTCATTATTTATTTTTTCTATCATGTATATATACATTATACACTGCTTATATATGATTATACACATATACATGTTATGTTTGTTGTCTTTGAAAATAAAATACAGTAAAACCTTAAATAAAGTAGAGCCAGAAATGGAGATGAAACAAAATTATATCTGAGTCAACTAAATTTACAGCGTATCCTTAAGACAGCTAAAGTCAAAGAACCCAAGGTATAGGATTATTTTCTTCAAAGATAAAACCTAGTATTTCAACTTCCAGTGTACGTCAAATACAAAGAGAAGCTAAATCACACTTAGAACTTACTTTTCAAGTACAACTAATATTGCAGACAAGTAGAGTACTTCAGAATTTTCGCATGTAAAAAATTGAGGAAGCAGATCGGGACATGTATTTATGGTCAACAAAAGATAGTGTTAACAAGTGTTATTTTACCTGTTGACTTTTAGCAGAGGAATTAGGAAATAACACAAAAAAAAATATATATGTATATTGTGGGAAAAATACTACAATAATGTCCAAGAAAATTATTTTATTAAAATTCAGATACATACATTTATAGCTTTACTTTCTAACCAAAAAAATAGAAAATAAATGGTACTAACTTATTTACAAATCTAAATAACAAAGAAAGAGGAACTAACTTCTAATTAATTTAAGTCACAGAGGACTCTAATAAAAATTATTTAAAATCTTGATAGTTAAATACTGATAAAGTAAATTTTTGCAAAAGAAATCTTTAAGGGATAATGCAGCTAATTTTTTATTTATGCAATATCCTGAAACATATTTTCAACATTCTCCTTGGATTAGGAATTATAAATTGTAGTCTTGACTAGAATTGACCTCATGAATAAATCTGTAAATTCATCTTTGGTATTGCAAGGCTTGTGTTCTTCTTCTGTTGGATTAAATGAGAAGTTCATTTTTTGTTTGGATTAAATGAAAAGTTTTTACCTCTCATTTCAACTTGTAAAATCTCTTGCTTAGTAGCATCAAAGATTCGACAATACTTGTCTTCATTTAACAATTTAAATCCTTTTTTTTATTATTAGTTGCCCAACATTCAACAATTTTTTATCAATTTTAAAAACGTAAAGAATATCTAAAATTATTGTTATACCTGAAGTTGTTTTGATTGCAACACCTCCTTTTTTATTTTGCAGGAATATAATCACCATTTTCAATTTTAACTTTCTTATATTTCATAAATACAATCGTTTTTATAAAAAAATATGTCATATGTCATGTGGTTTGTATAACCACTATCAATCATCCAAAAATTAAATTTTTTAGTTAAACAATATATTCCCACAAATTAGTGGTCTTTTTCATTGGCGACTTAAGCATCCGCTTCATATTTTTGAGCTTTGCTATATATTGCAAATCACAGTTTCATGACTAAGCTAGTTGCAAATCTTATAATGTGTATCTGACTTCTTTCAATATCTAAATGGAGAATGATCTTTTTTCCTTATAATGCTGACAAGGCCTACACCTTGTTAATTAACAATTCTGTCAAGATAATCTTGGACATATCTTTTGTGTTTTTCAAGATAGCTATGGACACTTCATATTTATCAGATATTGGAGAATTTTTTTAAATAATTCTTAAATCTTTAAATTAGTGTAAAAACACTACAGGAAGTCAGTCTGATTATTCTTTGATGGTCTCAAATTACTTTATTTTTTTCCTTATTAATTATGTATCTCTGTGCTATGTATTCTTTCATTTCATGTGTATTCTTTACTCAGATAATCTCAAATATTTTTTGTTGATTTATAAATCATAGCTCACATGAAAATTATTTTAAACATCCTAGTGAACAGAGTTATTTTTGCTTTGATTTTCTATTCTTTTTTTTCTTTAGGCTTTTGATCCGAGCCATGGCAAACTTATGGAAAGCGAAAAATATCACAGTCCTCTTTCACGATCTCTCAGAGATCTTAAACCTCAAAATAAATCTCCATTCTTACTGTCGAGAGTTGGCAATTCTCTCCATAAAAAACAAAAGAAGTTATTTGGAAAGAATTATTTTCAAAATATATATCTCACTCACAAGTCCCTCAAAAAAATTTGTCTAGATACCAATTATCGATTTTTAACAAAGGAATGAGAAAAATAACAGAAACAATACAACAATTAAATGAAATTATTTTATTAATAATGGAAAGACATACATTAATAGCTTTAGTTTCTAACTTAAAAAAACTATGATGTTTATGTGTTTGTAAATTTAAATAACGAAGAAAGAGAAAACTAACGCCAAAATTCAAGCTATAGATGACTCTAGTAAAAATAATTTAAAATCCTAAAAGTTAGTTGCCAATAAACTGAAATTTTGTAAAATAAATCTTTTAGAGATAATGTAGCTAGCTTTTTTATTTCTGTAATATCCTGAGACATATTTTTGGCATGCCTTATGAAAAAAGTCGCTATCCACTCAATGTGAAAATCTGTTATTCTAATTACATTTTTTCTCCTGATATCTTTTTGGGAAAGCATCTATTTATTTTTCATTTTTAGTTAAATAGTTCATTTACGAGGGTATTTGGATTGATGTTTTTAAAAATAGCTTATAAATTAAACGCTAAAAGTTATAAGTTGAGACTACCTAATTTTGATAAGAGGGAGTTGTTTGAATGGTAACCATCCCTCACTTCCAACCCCAAGGTTGTGAATTCGAGTCATTAAGGAAGCAGAAGGAGTGACAGCTCGTAGGAAGGGGTAAAAAACAGAAGAGAATATTCAACTTTTGACTTTTTGCTTATTTTTGTATTTTTATTTTTTTTTGATTAAAAATAAGTGCTTAAAAGCACATTTTATCATTTCCAAATACCCACCACCCTAAAAAAAAAAAAAAAAATTAAAAGTCATAAGTACTTAAAATAAGTTAATCCAAACACCATCTAATTATTTAAAGCGTCCCTTGTTGCAGCTTCTTACATCTCCTTGTCTCCATCTTAAAGTATAGATTTGACTATGATCATCTATGAATATTAAAGCTGACAGATGTTTCAAATTGCTTTAATTAAGGAGAGATTTGAGGCATTTGACTTCATCATTTGTTCTTGAATAATACTTCAGAAGTTTATCTAGACTAGAGACGTATATATTCCAAAAGAAATCGATCAACTTCACAAAATGATTAGAGAATTTGTTCTGAAAGATACCACGTCCTATGTTTTCATAAATTAAAAATTCACTTTTTAATTTTCTAAATGTGGAGATTGACTAAGTCATTTGTTTTGATTGTTACATTATCGTAGTTTTCATTCAACTTCTTGAACTGCCTCTTCATTCAAAGAACAAGCAATTAACTATGTTATTTTCACATGTTGTGTGTAACGTGTTTCATATTGTATTAGTTAGAGCCAAGAAATAAAGCCAATTTCATTTTTATGGTGTTGACATGATAGTCGTTCTTTTGTTTGGTCTTCCATACACCAAAAATGAAGATTAATGTCACGATACAAATTTTAATTAAGCTGAAAAGGTATGTAATCTTATTCGTGAGACGAATAAACCAATTTAAAAGTAATTATAATAGCAAGACAACTATGGTGATAATAAAGTACACATAAGATACTTTTCAAGTCATTACCATGTGAAACTATATTCTATAATTTCTAAGGATGGATGTTACCTGTCACGAGCTACTAAAAACAGAAAGTACTTTATCCCTTTTATACTACTTAACTCAGGTTGACTTGACATAATTCTTAAAAATGTTTTTAAATTAGAGGTGCATTTTACTAAACTAATTTTATTAATGATGCTTGAAATTTTAAATTTGACTATTACTATTTTAAATAGTTATTTAATACTAAGAATAGTATGAAAAAAATTAATAAAACTATCTTAATTTGTTAAGATGAGCAAGTAAAATAAAACATCTATTTTTAATTTAGTATACTTGTCAAGTAAAATGAAACTAAGGACAGGAGTGCAATTTTAAATACAAATCTGTTGAATAGTTATTCAGAAAGAAACCACGTCATATTGCATTATCTTAGTTTCCATTCTACTTCTTGATTGCCTCTTAATTCAACGAGGGAGCATTAGTTTAATAGGTTGCTTGTGTTAATTATGTCTAAGTGATAAAGTTAAGTTTGTTTTATGGCGTTGACGTAATAGTTCTTGTGTTAGGTCTGCTATACACCAATAATGAATAGTTTAATTAAAGAATATTTTACTAAATTAATTTTATTAATGATGTTTTGAAACTCTAAATTTGATTACTATTACTTTATATAGTTACTTAATCATAGAGGTAGTATGGAAAAAAAGTAATAAAACTTTGTTAGAAATCTATTTTTGATATAGGGTGCAAGTAAAATGAAACAGAGGAAATATTAAATTGAAAGATAAACAAAAGTTTATTACTCTCTCTGTTTCATTTTACTTGATCCCAATACTAAATATAGATATTTCAATTACTTATCCATTTTCACAAATCAATTACTTTTGTCTCATATCCTTAGCATTAAATAACGACATAAATTAAAATAGTATTGATTGTAAAATTTAGAATTTCAAAGAATTATTAATAAAGTTAAATTAATAAAATACACCTTTAATTAAAAAAATTTAGGAGTGTGTCAGGTTGAGCACATCAGTATATAACATATATGCAAAAAGAAGCAACGTTCTATTCTCATTCAACTCCTCCTCCTTCTTTTTCCTCTCTAGTCTTGGTAAAAACACCACAACAAAAAGACACGGATAAAAAGAAAAAAGAAACTACTTTTAAGATCATTATTGCATTTGAATACACACGCAATTGCATTCGATCGTATAAATAATATAGGATTTTGACTTCAGATCTCGTACCCGTAGAGACTTATGAATTAACTATTTATTAAATTAAATTAATGTTAATTATTTATTCAAGCGATAAAATCCAATGTTATATTTATGATTTAACTAAACTAAAAATTAAAAGAAAATAATTAATGAACAATTAACCAAACAAAGAGTAGACTTTCGCGTAATCAATGAATGAAATGGATCTAGGGCTATGGATTGGCTAGCAATCATGTTGAGTAATCATTTGAACTGACTATGATTTTTTATTGAGTTATTAGTTCTAGGTTGATATAACTTATTGAGCATCTTTTCGACAATTCTAAAACTACTCGATTATTTCTAACGCCTATATTTCTATAGTCTTTGATTGATAGTAAAGTGTATGTAGATTTCGCCTATATCAACTAAGCAGGACTAAAGGGTATATGTCTATCCGAGTAGCGAATCTTTCCCATTTTCCTATAAGGTTCACAGACAAGCCCAACTTCTTATTATTACACTCGTAATTTCCTTTTTCAAGTCCAATTAACGAGCCACAAATAGTGTCTAATAGTTGGCAAAACAATCAAAAAATTAAGATCAAGAAAAAGTAAATAACCAAACGAGCCATAAAACGATGATAATAATCTAAACAACCCAATTCTTGTTCATACAATAACAATTATGAAGCTGCATAACCCTAAATGAGAAGCTTAACTCCACATAATATGGAGAAATTACAACAAACCATCTGAAAGAAAACATAAAAATAAATAAATATGGAGAATGGAAAATACTCATTTTCTCTGATCTTCACAGTGTCTCTAAGCTCTCCCTAGGTCAAAAATTAAGTTAAAATCATGCTTAGGGTGTATTTATAGAGTTTGGAAAGTTCTACCTTTTAAAAACCAAATTAAAATTGGACTAGGACAAAATCCTCGTACTCATGCTACCCTTGCATTACAAAGAAGTGGCACGAGCAGCACTTTCAGATTCAGAGAGTCCAATTTCTTGTGCTAATGTTGCACCACTCCTTCATCAACAGATGGTAGCGGTTCCTTTCTAATTTGTTTTGCTTTTGAATTTTCTTACTGTTGCATTCAAAAGCACATACAAGTGCACGCAGTCATGTAAGTAAAATAAGATATAATTTCAGATATCGTACCAACAGAGACTTATCGGATTGATCATCTAATTTGAATTATTAATTCAACTATTATGATAAGTTTAACTAAGAATAACAATAAATTTAAGCAAGCCATAGATTCTTTTTGGGTGTGTTTGGTATGAAGGAAAATGTTTTCCTAGAAAATGTTTTCATGGAAAACAGGTTAATTTCTTACTTATTTTCTCCTGTTTGATTTGTGAGTGGAAAACATTTTTCGAAAAATATTTTCTAGTGTTTGGTAGGTGAATGATTAACATTTTCTAGAAAATATTTTTTAGTGTTTACTAGAGAGTAGAAATTACTTTTTAGGAAAATAGTTTCTAACTCGAGAACCAACTTCGATGACCGACCTGGGATCCGACCCCGACACCCGAATAGGGACCTAACCCTGACCCCAACTCTCGATCCAAAAATCGATCCCAACTCCCGACCCCGACACCTAACTCCGACTATCGACCCAAGACCCAACCCCAACACCCTACTCCCGACTCGAGCACCCGAGAATGACCCAAAATCCCGATCAGTGACCCGACCACGACACCTAACCCCGACTCAGGACTCGACCCCAACTACCGACGAACACCCTAAATCGGGACCTGAACACTACACCCGATCTGGGAACTGACCCCGACACTCAACTCGGGACCCGACCCCGACCCCGACTCCCTACCCAAGACCGCTACTCCCAAACTGAGACCCTACTCTCGACACGATACCCGATACCCTACCCAAAAGTGGAATCAGACCTCGAATCTCGACCGGAGACCCAACCCCGACACCCGACCCGAGACTCGACCTCAACTCCCAACCCAAGATTGGACCTCGACTCCTGACCCAGGACCCGACCCAACACCAGACCCGAGACCAGACCCCAACTCCCGACCAAAGATTCAACCCCGACACCTGACTCAAGACCCGACACAAGACCCAAGAACTACCCCGAATCCCGATCTGTGACCCGATCAGACTCCCAACTTGGGACCCGACCCCAACAGAGGACCCGAGACACGACCCCAACTCCCAACCCGAGACTTAACCCCGACACCCAATCCTAGCTCTCGACTCCAAGAATCGACCCCGAGACCCGATCTTGACTCCCAGCCCCGACACTCAACCCGAGACCCACCTTTGATTCTCGACATGAGACCCAACCCCGACTCCTGATCTGGGACCCGACCCCAACTCCCAATTCGAGGCTTAACCCCGACTTCTGACCCGAGACCCGACCCCGAATCCCAACTCCGGGCCCATCTCGAGACCCGTGACAGACCCCGAAGCCAAATCCAAGACTCGACCCCATGACCCGACGTGACTCCCGACTCGGGACTTGACTCTGACACCGGACCCAAGATTCGACCCTGACTCCCGATTTGAGACCCAACCTTGACACCCGACCCGAGACACGACCCCAACTCTCGACCTGAGACCCGACCCTGACACCCAACCTTGACTCCCGACCCCGAGACCCGACTCCGACTCTCGGCCCCGACACTCGACCCGAGACCCACCCGCAATTCCTGATCTGAGACCCGACCTCGACTCCCGACCTGAGACCCTACCCCAACTCCCGATCCGGCAACCCAACCGCGACTCCCATCTTGAGACATAACCCCAACTCTCGAGTCGAGAATCGAGAGTTGAATTTTGTGTTAGTGTTGGAAATCGGTAATTGAGACTTAAGTTAGGGTGGAAAGATGAGGTGTGAGGTTGAAAGAGAGTTTTGGAAAATGTTTTCCTTACTTTTTGAAGGGAAGTCATTTTCCTTCAATTTGAGGAAAAAAAGTTGATTTGGAAAACATTTTCCAAAACATTTAAGCCAACCAAACATGAGAAAATTGAAAAACATTTTCCAGAAAATGTTTTCCTTCATACCAAACACACTCTTTATGTAATTCAGATAAGAGAAGGATCCAGGGCCCTGGCAAGTTACAATTCAGTTGAGTAATCTAAAAATACGCTAAATTATTTTCCTGAGTTACTAGTTGGAGGTTGATATTACTTATTGAGTATCATGCCGATAACTATAAAACTACTTGACTATTCGTGATGCCTATATTTCTATGGTCATCGGTCAATAATGAAGTGCATGTGAAATTTCATCTGTATTAACTAAGCAAGGCTAATGAGTATATTTCTATATCCACGTTAGCAAAGCATTTGCCTTTCGCTACAAGGTTCACAATCAAGCCCTACTTTTTCTTAGTATGCATGCAAATTTCCTCTTTCGAGTTCAATTTATGTTTCACAGATATTATCTAAAAGGTGATCAAGCAATCAAATAACTAAGCTCAAGACAAAGTAAATTAACTCAATAATGAAAAAACTTTATAAGCATACGATTGTCAAATTATCACCTTCATGTAAATGCCATAACACTAGAATAAAGAAGTTTAGCCACTCGTGATTCGATTATGAAGAAAAAAATTTATGAATATCATGTGTTCAATGATTAAGGAAAGAAATAATAAAGAAAACCCTATGTAAATATTGTTCTTCTCCCTTTCACAATGTTCTAGGCTTGATAATCCCTTCAAAATTGTGTTTATGATGTATATATAGAGTTCCTAAAAAGATTGAGACAAAAATACCCTTCAGTAGATGAAATGTGAAATTTAGCCACTTTTTCTATTGTCGCCTTGCTGGGTGCCTTGCAACAAGCCATTTGGCCAGTAGCTTTTTTCTTGTTTCCCTCCACACTTCGCCAATGCTACCATGATGTGGCCTGCCTTGCTGGGTATGTCACGACAAGTCATTTGATGCCTTTCCTTGATTTTTCTCCATTTTATGTCTGTTACCCTTGCACTTAACCACCTCTTTGTTGGATCTTGTAGCTTCTACTCAAACTTCAAAAATCTAATATATTTGTTTTGGCTAAAATTCCTTTATTTTTGACCTACATATCAAAAACAAAAAATATTAATGTAATTTACAAAATTAAAGCTCATGGTGACACTAAAAAGCACCAAATATGAGGTAATTAATAACAAAATATAGAAACAGGAGGAAGTTAAGAGATATCTCATAAAGAAATCCTTTTAGTATCTATAAAAATAATAGTCCATAAGGGTGAGCATATTATTCAAGTGTATAGTGGTGCCACAACCTTGTAGAATAATTGATTATAACTTAATTTGAGAAGAAGTCTGTAGACTTAGGACGTCAACTTTTGAGCTAAGGGGAGAGATGTTAGGATGAAGGACGAAGACGTGTCTTGAGATTTAGATAGTAATGAGTTCCAGAAAAAGAGCTATGATGATATAATGTTCTATTTTTATTCTAGCATAGTCCTTGTCCTCCCATCAAGATAGCACTCTACTCAGGTCATGTGTATTCGCATCATGCCCATGACTAAGGTTCATTCATTTCATGTAGATTCACGTCCATGTTCAGTTCCTAGAATGTGAAATAATTGCTTTAAATAGTGATCCTAATCTTACTCTATGATTCTATTGATTCAAGCCCTATGTTATAAAGCTCATGATGTATGAACCCATATCTCATAGTAAGCTAAGTCCTATGACTAATGATATGTCCATATCGTCTAATGAAATTATGCTACATCATGTATATACTTAGATTAGTTGTCTTGAAATGACTCATGCCTATGATTTCCTTGCTCTAAGTCCTGTGTACATCCACTTATGATAGTGATGGATGTTTATGTCATGTCTATGCATAGAACAACTTGTTATTCATGCTTTATGCGCTTGGTGTATGAAACACTTATGCCTATTGTACTCTATTTTACAAGCCCCACTTTTAGTGACAATGTTATGATAAGTATAAGTCATGACTGAACATCATCACATTCATTCCTAATGCTCAAGCTCTAAATTATAATGTTACATTCATGTCGTAGGTATATATGGTCAAGAGTTACGTGTATCAATCTTTATATTGAATTTTAGATTTTTATGTATTTTGACCATTTTACCCCTTTTAATAGTTGTAGTATGATGTTTGTGGTATAAAGGAGTGGGTGACATGGTTCCTGAAGCATTTGGTTGTGTTTTAGGTGCGTTTTTATTTTAGAAGGTTTTAAAGTTGGAAGCGTTGATTTCAGTCAACATTTGCTAATTTTAATGTCTTATGAGAACCCCATCAGTTTTATTAGCTCCATAACATCATTTTTGGGGTAGTAGAACCCTTGGTTTGAGTACCTAGGTATTTGGATGTATTTTGAGTCATTAGTGGGAAATTTAGAAGTTTATGGCCTAGAGTTGACTTCAGTCAATATTCGTTGATAACGACATCCGTTTGGAATTTTGATGGTTCCATTGAGTCTGAAATACCGATTTTGGTTTAGTATCATAGTTGGTTTGTGTTCATGATGCTTTGAATGAATTCCAAGGTTCCGTTCAAGGAGTTTCTTGGTTTATTAGTTGCTCGTGCAGTTAAATTTTTATTCATTGCATTCGCGATGGGCCTGTCACGATTACGAAAGGCACTTGGATCGTGCATCGCGACTGCGGTGGGCTATATCATGATCTCAAAGGTTTAGCATGTGGGTCCATGTTGGGTGGAACTTTCTCATTGTATTTGTGAGGGTAGGCATTGTATTCACGACTGTTGGGTTTAGGTCAGCATTACGATCACAATGATCTAGCCGCGATCACAATGAATGGAATCATTGGTAGCTCTTAAAAATCTCATTTTCCATTTAAAACCCCATAACTCAATTTTTGAAGCTTGAAAACTAGATTTTGTGGTTTTTGAGATTTCTTCGTTGGGATATTTCCAAACCAATATCTTAACGTTCCCCTATCATTATTTCATGATTTTATCTTCAAATCTTGGTTTTTCAACATGGAAATTTTAAGATTTTTGGAAAAAGTTAAAGTATGATAAATTAATAATTTCAAGGTTGATTTTAACTCTGTTAAAAATGAAATTTCAGATTTGAATTCATTAAGTTATGAGAAAATTTATTTTCTAATAAAATTCAAGTTTTGCCTTAGGGGACTTGAGGTTGGCTTTCTGTGCTCGAAATAGAAGTATGGAAATACGGGTATCATTGTACTCGTTTTTATGTGTAGATCTTTTTATTGATATATTGGGAGCATTCAAACTCAGTAGAGTCTTGTGACGAGCAAGTGTCTAGTAGAGTCTTGTGGAACATTACGATGAAGCACGTATCTATCTTTGGGAGGCTATGGAACATTATTAGGAAAATTTTATTCTTTGATTCCTTATCTTACAAATTTGTTGACTCCTTGAATTCTAAACTTTGCATTTTATTCTCAATATATGATAAGGACAAAATAAACTCCTACTGAGGATGGTGTGCCTGTACCCATTGCTAGGGCCCCAGTTAGGAAATTAGGCAGGGGTCACGGCCATGGCAGAAGTAGAGCACAAGGTGAAGCACTTGTTAGGGGTTATGCGAGGGTGGAATCTCTTAAGCCAGAGGTTGAGTTTGAGGATGTGCCCTATCAGCCCAAAAGAGAGGGGCCATCCTAGATCCCATAGGGTTTTGTAGCCACCAAGTGTTATAGGATACTATGGTTCAAATCTTGAGCTTTTTGGAGGGTATGGCATAGACAAGAGCTCGATCTATCACTCTTGATAGCTCTCATATTAGAGATGGGTTTCAGTCTATAAAGTGGTACCAATTTATGGTTTTAGACTCCTAGGACACAACCAGCTGTTATTGTGGCTCCACACAATGATGTTTTTCCTGTTTGACTTGGTACTCCACCGGTTGTGGCTAGGTCAATGATGATAGTAGAGGAGTAAAAGATGTTCGAAAAATTTGTTAGGTTAGGTCCTCTTAAGCTTACTAGTGCACATGAGCATGATGCAAATAAGTTATTGTTCAGTTGTATAGAGAGGTTGCACAATCTCGATTTAGTTGAGTTTCATGGTATGGACTATACAACATTTTATATGGTAGGAGCAGCGAAGCAGTGTTGGAGATCTTTTATCTTGATTATAGACCAACGAGCTCACCTTCTATGACATAGGTACAGTTCTTCGATGCCTTCCTTAGGAAGTATGTGCCTCTGAGACAGAGGGAGAATTTTAGAGAAGAGTCTGATAATCTAGAGCAGGGTATCATAACAGTCATCACGTATGAGATGATATTCCATTCCTTGACTAGGCATTCTTTCTTGATTTCTTTCGTAGTAACAATACATATATTTATTGTGTTAGTTTTATATCAGAAGCTTGCATATTAATTGGTTCTTTGTTCTTTTAGTCCCATTTTTTTTGTATATATTACTTGTTTGTGCATTTTTCTAATCCTAATTTTTTTTTTGGTCAGACGTTTATGTAATTACCATATTTTTTTACTGTATTCTCATACTTACCTTTTGATTTCTAGATCAGGTGTTTGTCATTCAGCTTATTTTAGCCTTAGCGTCCCTGGTAGGAGATGGTCGACTAGGGTTTTATCCTTGGTTGGGGTCAAGGGTTGTGATGGGGTTAATGGGGCTGCCAGGTTGAGAGTAGGGTTTTGGAACATAGGGGCTTTGTGTGGAAAGTCTATTGAGTTAGTGAAGATCCATAAGAAGAGAAAGATTAACATAGAATGTATTCAGGAGATAAGATGGGTAGGTGTTAAGGCTCGGGATGTGTACGGGTTCAAAATTTGGTACTCAGGTAGTTCGAGAAACAAAAATGGTATAGGTATTTTAGTAGATGGAGACCTAAGGGAGCCAGTGGTAAATGTTTGAATGGTTAATGATAGGATGATGGTTATCAAGCTAGTCGTTGGAGGGCTAACTTTGAATATGTCTAGTATATATGATATGTATTCAAGCTTAGACATTGAGGTTAAGAAGCAGTTTTGGCAGGAATTAATTGTGGTTTTGGGAGGTATCCCAAACACCAAGAAGGTTTTCATTGGCGGAGATTTCAATGGTCATATTGGGGAAACTTCTTGTGATTTTGATGATGTCCATAGCAACATTGGTTTTTGGGTTAGAAATAGTAGTGGAGCTTTGCTCTTGGATTTTTTAGATCTTTAATTTGGAGTTGGTGATAGCTAACTCGTGCTTTCGGAAGAATAATAATCAATTTATTACCTTCTGTAATGCAGTGGCTAAAACTCAGATAGAATACTTGCTTTTGAGGAAGGGTGATAGAGGTATTTGTAAGGATTGTAAGGTTATTCCGAGTGAGAATCCTACTACTCAGTATTAGTTTTTGGTGATGGAATTGGAGATTAATCTAGGGAGAAGGAAAAAGAATTTGTATGTTCGACCAAGGATTACATAGGGTGGTTTGACACCTGCCCTGCCCCATTAAATTGGGGAGAAATTAATGGTAATGGGGGTTTGGAGAAGTTGTGGGGATGTGGAAAGCATGCGGGATAAGACACCTAGTTGTATTAGGGAAGTAGCTAGAGAGGTGCTAAGGGTGTCGAAGGGTGTTGAGGGGATTGGTAGTGGAATCGAGAAGTTCAAGGAAAAGTGGAAGCAAAGACTGTTGTGTATATAAAGTAGGTGTACTGAACATACGAGGACGAGAAGCAGGCGAATAGGGAAATATATAAGGCATCAAGGATGAAGGCTAAGTTAGCAGTTACATCAGCTAAGACTACAACTTTCAAAAGTCTGTATACTAAAAAAGGGAACAAGGCCAAAGATAAGAAGGTGTATAGGATTGTGAAAGTGAAAGAGAGGAAGGTCATATACTTGGATCAAGTGAAGTGCATCAAAGATGAAAAAGGCAAGATGTTTTCAGAGGAGACCCTTATTAAGCAAAAATGACAAGCATATTTCTACAAACTATTAAATAAAGAAGGGGCCAAAGACATTGTGTTGGGTGATTTGGAGCACTCTGAGAGACTTTGGGATTTTGGGTGTTGTAGGCATATTAAGGTAGAGGAGGTGAAGCATTCTATTAGTAGGATGAGATCCTGGGTGGAGTTTTGGAAAAGCACAGATAGTGCAAGTTTGGAGTGATTGACTAGCTTATTCAATGTCATTTATAAGATGGCCAAGATGACTGAGGAATGAAGGTGGAGTAAAATAGTTCCATTGTACAAAAACAAGGGTGATATCCAAAAATTGCAACAACTATAGGGTATTAAGTTGTTAAGTCATACTATGAAAGTTTAGGAGAGAGTGGTGGAGATGAGAATGAGGAGGGGTGTGTCTATTTTTGAGAATCAATTTGGATTCATGCTAGGGTGATCAACCACAGAAGCCATCCATCTTGTGAGGAGACTGATGGAAAAATATCAAAAAAAAAAGAGGGACTTATATATGGTGTTCATTGACTTTGAGAAGGCCTATGATAAAGTCTTGAGAAAAGTCGTGTGGTGATGCCTGGAAGCAAGAGGTGTTGGACTACATTAGGGAGATAAAGGAAATGTACAAAAGAGCTAAATTGCGGGTTAGAATAGTGGGTGGAGACTCAAAGCACTTTCCTATGGAGATGGGGTTACACCAAGGATAAGCTCTTAGTCTATTTCTATTTACCTTGGTGATGGATGAATTGATGTAAGACATTTAAGATGAGGTACCTTGGTTTATGTTAACTACAGATGACATAGTACTGATTGATGAGACACGCAGTGTAGTTAATGCTAAGTTAGAGGTATGGAGACAAACTTTGGAAACTAAAAGGTTTTTAGTTTGATCAGGACCCAGATAGAGTATTTGGAGGGTGAATTATGTGATGAAATGCATGAGGTAGGCATAGATGTGAGGCTCGACACATAAACTCTCCCCAGGAGAGAAAGATTCAAGTATCTTGGGTATATAATCCAGTGAAATATCATACATCATATTAGTGCAGTATGGATGAAGTGTAGGCTTGCCTTTTTAGTCATGTGTGATGAAAAGGTACCACCAAAACTTAAAGGTAAGTTATTTAGAGTGGTGGTTAGATCGACATTATTGTATAGGGCAAAGTTTTAGCTAGTCAAATACTCCCATGTCCAAATGATTCATGTTGTGGAGATAAGGATGTTGAGGTAGATATGTAGTCACACTAGGAGAGATAAGATTAGAAACAGGGATATTTGGGATAAGGTGGGAGTGGCCTCCTTGTGGACAAGATAAGAGAAGCGAGACTGAGATGGTTTGGACAAGTGAAAAGGAGATACATAGATGCACCAATGAGGAGGTGTAAGAGGTTAGATACAAAGAGTAAAAGAAGAGGCTGAGGTAGGACGAAGAGGTATTGGGGAGAGTTGATAAGACATAATATTGCATAACTTTAGGTTACCTAGGACATAACCTTAGATATGAAGGTGTGGAGGACTCGTATTAAGGTAGAAGGTTAGTAGGTAGTGGAGTGTTGTCTTACTCATATTGGTTGGTGTTTTTCATGGAACTAGTTGTAGCATAACAGTTCTTGCTTTTGATACTTATCATTTTTTATTATTATTTTTGATAATCTATCGTAGTATGTTGCTTCTTGTATTTTGATTATTGTACTATTTTATTGTTGCTTTTACTCCCTTCTTATAGTCCTACTTTATTTTCTTCACTATTTTCTTCTTTTTTGTACCAAGAACTACTGTACTTGAGTCGAGGGTCATCAAAAATAGCCAATCTACCTCAACGAGGTAGTGGTAAGGTTTGCATACACTCTATTCTCCCCAGTCTCACTTATGGGATTTCACTAGGTATGTTGTTGTTGTGAAGGGATTAACTACTCCTCTTCACTTGGCTATAGCATAGTTAGTGACTACTGGGTACCTTTTAGTATATAGTAGATCATGCTAGGAGTATTGAGGGCATACATCATGATACCTATAGAGGTAATGGCAAGAGTATCCGTAGACACGATTGTTTTAGTAGTTTATCATATCGAGGCAGAGGCTTCTCATGTTGATTCTATTATAATCAATCTCATAGGTAGTTCAGGCAGCATTACAGACTACGGATGGTGGTATTCGGGGTACAGTAGTTAGGGTAGTCAAATTTTAGGTAGGTGGCTAGAAGTTACCATTCTAGGTATTCAAGTTCGACCATGTAGCCATAAAGTTCAATCCAAGGAAGAAGATATTTTGATTGTGGTGAGTTAGGTCATATTATAAGGGATTGCCCCAGGCATGAGCAGGGCCGTCCACAACAAAATTCTCAAATGCATACTTATCTTGCACTAGTACCACCGGCTAAAGGAAAAACACAGAGTGGTAGAGGTAGTTCTCAGGGTACTAGGGGTAGAGCATAAAAACTTGTGGTGGTCATCGTGGAGATTCTCAATATGGGGTAAGATGGGGGAAGTGTTATATATTTCTTAGTATACCAAGGCATAGGCCTCCAATCCAGTTATCACAAGTATCTTCTCAACTTGTCATTGGCTTACTTCAGTATTATTTGATCTTGGTTCTACTTATTCCTATGTGTATTCTTATTATGCTTTTCCACTCCCATTTGAGACCCCAAAAAAGGGGCATTTTGTATCGGGTATTAATATGGTGTGTCATTCCCTTGTTGTACCTATATGTGTTGCTACCTAGGTAGGTGATTCTTTAGTGGTGGATCGGGTTTACTGATTCTATATTGTGACTCTTTTGGAGTGGTATACTTGGGAGGATTTGATTTTCCTAGATATGGTAAATTTTGCTGTTATTTTTGATATGGATTGGCTCTTTTTGCATTATGCTATCTTGGATTGTCATGCCAAGATAGTTACCTTATTTATGCTGAGTGTATTAAGGTTAGAGTGGAAAGGTACCTAAGGTTGTTATCCTAAGAGGCTTATTTCCTTTCTTCAGGCTCAGGAAATGGTTGAGAAGGGATGTCTTTCTTATTTGACATATATGTATGATACTAGTGCTGGCATGCCTCCCTTGGAGTTAGTGAGGGTTGTTAGGGAGTTTATAGATGTTTTCCTACTGATTTATTTGTGTTACTCCAGAGAGATATCAATTTTCCTATTGACTTGGAACCGAGCACTAACCTCATTTCTATTCCTCCTTAGAGGATGACTCTAACTGAGTTGAAAGACCAATTCCATGATTTTTTGAGTAACGTATTTATTAGACCCACTGTTTTACCTTGGGGGTGCTCTGTTTTTGTTTTGAAGAAGAAGGATGGGTTTATGTGTATGTGTATCGACTATCGATAGTTGAACAAGGTTATTATCAAGATTAAGTATTCTCTTATGTGTATTGATGATTTATTTGATCAACTTCACAGTGTTTTGGTATTTTCAAAGATTGACATAAGATCAAGGTACCTCAATTGAGGATTATAGTGTTGGATATCATGAAGATGGCTTTCAAGACTCTTTAAGGTCATTATGAGTTCTTAGTGATGTCCCTTGGATTGATCAATTCTCTGGCAGCATATATGGAGTTGATGAATGGAGTGTTTCATCCTTATCCTAATTTCTTAGTAATTGTGTTCATTAATGATATCTTGGTATATTCTAAGAGTGAGGTAGATCATTTGAAATATTTGAGGATTATGTTCTAGAGCTTGCAGAATGAGAAGTTGTACGTTAAGTTCTCAAAGTGTGAGTTTTCGTTGAGTTCTGTGTCATTCTTGGGGCATGTCGTGTCTAAGAGTGGCATTATGATTGATATAGGCAAGGTTGAAGTTCATTGAAATTAGTCTAAGCCTACTTCACTTATCATGATTTAGAGTTTTGTTGGTATGGGTGGCTACTACAGACGATTCGTATAGGGCTTCTCTACTATTGGGGCTCCTTTGACTAAACTGACTCAGAAGAATGTTTCTTTTCAATGGTCTAATGAGTGTAATGAGGATTTCATAAAGCTCAAGACCTTGTTGAATTCAGCACCTATCTTAACCTTACTTGTGGAAGGTGAAGGTTTTACTATGTTTTGTGATGCTTTGACAGTTGGCCTTGGTAGTGTTCTGATGCACAAAGAAAAGGTGATAGCCTATGATTCCAAGCAACTGAAAACCCATGAGAAGAACTACCCCACTCATGACTTAGAGTTGGAAGTGGTAGTATTTATTTTTAAGTTGTGGTGGCATTACTTGTATGGGTTTCATTGTGAGGTGTTCACCAATCATCGCAACCTATAGTACATTTTCAACTAGAAGGATCTGAATTTGAGACAACTCATATGGTTGGATTTACTGAAGAACTATGACATGACTATTCTCTATCATCTAGGAAAGTCCAATGTGGTGGCGGATTCCTTGAGAAGGAAGGCGGTGAGAATGGGTAGTCTTGCTTTGTTGGTGGCTGATGTCACCCAAATTACATTTCCAAGAAAGTATAAAGCAGTCGTTGAATCAAATATAAAACCCAACAAGGTTGGGGTCAATCCCACGAAGAATAGGTCGAAATCCAATCAACTTTGTTTGTTTGAGTTACTTGGTAAATAAGTAAATAAGTAAAAAAAAGGAGTTTTATAAAGTAAACTAGTAATCATTTGATGAGGTTGAAATCAAGATGAGAAAAGCACTAGGATTATGTTCCTCAATAACTTCATAACTCCATAGGTTCTCCGTACTTGGTGTTCTTTTCAGGTTTCCAGCAAGCAGGATCGATAGGCTAAGTATCTTCTAACCGACTATGTTACGCATCTAGTAGACGACTATGCTCAAGCACAAAGGTTAATGCGTCATGAGGGTTGCTATGTTGCCCCTATCAATGATCCCAATACAGCCTTTCCCGTATCATGGCTCAAGGCTGATTAAAAAATGATAACTCCGAGTCTTGTTGTTGAATCGCTAGTCCTATCCTACTAACCTTTCTATAGTCCAAGGTAGAGATAGGATGAGTCCCAACATGTGCACACGTCAGAAAGCAATCAATTCAGAAGAAACAACAATACTTTCCCTAATACCCTTCGAGAAACACCTTGTACTTCAAACTCTATTTCATTAACCTGCTATGGTTCCCACAACCCTAGCTATGGGGTTTAGTTACTCATAATTGTGTGAACAAAATACGCATTCATAATTGAAAAAATCAGTTGCAGCATACCCAAATAATTAAACTCCAAAATCTCAACTTTCATTAAAATTGTAAAAACGAATATTCATAAAATCCCAAGAAAGTGCTTTGGAATCCCACAAAATAATGTTATAGAATAATAATAATGTCTAATATGTAAAAATAGCCCTAAAAATTATTTATAGACTTAACAAATCCTATCCTAAACAAAATAGAAAACTGATGTCAGCCTCCTCGAATGAGAAGAACATACGATCATGGGTTGAACCCACGATCATGCTTGGCCTGTCGTCTGATCATTCTTCTAAAACTCCTGCATTTCTTCAAATCTGATCTTCCTCCCATGATCACAAGGTGCGATCGTACAACCAACATATGATCGTGGGATCCATCATCTATCATGCCACACTTGCCTCCTGCAGGTTGAAATTCTCTCACATGTCATGATCTCAAGGTACGATCGTGACATTATACCATGATCGCATAATCCAATCGTCTGATAGGCTCCTGAGTATGGCATCTCTGAATCAACTTACGATAGCCTACCCACGATCATGGTTTGAACCCACAATCATAGCATGGCTTGTCTGATGCATCTTTTTGTTCAGTTTTCACATTATTCTTCTCTGAGTCCTTGAGGCCTCTAACACTCATCAAACATATTAAATCCACAAAATGTACCCTTAAACTTGCAAATATCCCATGTTTTAAGCGTCTCAAGTGCCATAAATCTCCGGCACATCAGCACCCTCAACTTTGAATGTTTGCATATCCTCGGGCAAACAAAATCCTAAACCATCTAAGACGCTTAACCTAGAGTACAATAGAGTTCACTATAGCAGTCAACTTTTTTTCAAGACATGCATGCAAACCACTATGTGTATTTAACACCCTCTATTCTTATAAAAAATAACCAATGCAGTGTATATGCTATACAATTACTAAACACAACTGGATCAGGATACAGAAGTACATTGTAACTATGCAACCCAACACATTGACCAATACACTACCTAATCAAGAAACAACTAGACTACAACCCTTATGCCCTCACACAAAGAAATCCCGAATCTATCAGAATATGCAATAAAATCTAACACCGAGACTGAATCAAAGCTCTCACTCTCACAATGAAGTCCAGTTGTGTATGTTTGATACCATAGGCTTGCCCTTATTTTCTACTCTTCGGCTTTTGGATTGTCGGGTTAAGATCACTATAGGTATTTCTAGGCTTGTAATGTAGGCTCAGGGACATGTGTGATACATTTAGGTACAATGACTTATTCCTCATAGGACTATACTATTTTTGGCTCCACTTTTCCTATCCTTCTTTATTTTCCTCCCTTTTCTCCATTTATTTCACTTGTAGGACCTCGGGTGCGGCTTTATTTTTAAACAATTTACTATTTTTTTTATTTTTTTCTTACCGTACCCATGTCCTTTTTCTTTCTTTTCACTAATTAAATTTCATACCCAATTTTTTTTATGCACCCCTACACAATAGCCACCCTCAACTTAGGCGATTTCCCTGAGTTGAGGTACACATTGTCCAAGAAGGGACGAGGGCCAAAGAACTTTCATTGTAAAATAGGAAGGTGCCATGGGTAGTTTTAAGAAATAGGCTAAGTCTCAACGTTCAGGTTCAAGGGATATAACATTTTTTGGTAGGTCATTTAGGCTAAAGTGGGATAAATCAAACACGACTTATGATCCTTTGCTAACCTTTAATCCTAAAGCTTTTAGAGAGACTAGCCAGGAAAGTTCTAGATCGTACACACACACCGACTAGGTAATACATCACACTCATGGCTCAGGGCTTTTGTCTAAATTGTTACCTATTCAGTTTATGCAAGGTCGGTCAGGTCGTCCCATTTACAATCCTAATGCCATATCTAGATCTTAACATCGGTTTCAGTACAGTCTATGCACATACTATATCACCAAGACATATTTTTAGAGGGGTATCATTTAAATCTGATTCAAAATAGGTAAGCATGCTTGATTAAGCCAGACTGCACCAAGTTCACTTTTATTACTCTAAGTTACACTACAATGACTAAACATAATACAATAACACATAAAAATATAAAAACACCTAAACATGCCGGTTTAAACTATGATAGCGCAGTCGAGGGAAAAAAAATGACAAAAAAATATACCCCCCCCCCAACTTTGAAATTATGCAATGTCCTCATTGCACAAAATCATATAAAACAATAATAAGAACTAGGGTAAAGGGCACACCTAGGGTGCTCTAGGCACCGGTGGAACTTGGGTCACGTAGGGATACCCTACAGTAACATCAGTAGTAGCGGCCTTGGCTGTGGCCGCGACACTTACAGTCTCGTAGGCCCTAATAGTGGTAGGGGAACTCAAAGGAACAGATATGGGGGTCATCTCCGAACCCCCTACCGTAGTCTCACCCTCTGAAATAACTCCCGCAGAGGTATCCTCAGTAGCTCTATCCTTCCTTCTTGTTTTCTTATCTCTCTCTTTTCGTACCTTGGCAAGACACATCCTTTCTCGGCCTCTTCCTAGGCTTAAGACCTTCGTCCTTCTTCTCATCGTCATCGAGCTCAATCTGTGAAACAGGAAGAGTGTAGAATGGGGTGAAAAGTGAGGTAGTATCCACCTAAATAGATACTGTGGAAGGCATAAGTTGTGGTAGAGGTGGAGGTTCCAAATCAACTCTATCAGCTAAGGCTTGGACCACTTCCCTCAACTCTGTTTGGATAGAAACCATGTCCGGTGGCTGGACTGCATTAGTTTCGATCATGAGTGGACCCTTCATACTGTCCATCCATGTCTATACCAATCGTACAGCCGCCCGAATCTCATCATCAACATGGGGCTTTACGCCTACTTCTAAGTTTCAGATTTGAGCATCATGTAAGACTTAGTTCCTGAGAATCTCCTCTAACTGAGAAACTGAAATCAATGTATAGCCTGCTAGAACCAATATCCTAGGATGAGAACTTACTGATGTGGAAGAATGTGAAGCACCCGCATTAGAAGCTGATGGTATATCACCACTTGGGGCATCTTGACTACCTCCGAGATCCCAAAACCTCAAATCGGGGCTGCTGGGTTATGCATGTCCTTTATCATGGCCAGGTCCACAATCTTAGTGGGCTGAAGAAATTTATGCACTAGCAAAATTTATGGCACCTCCGTATTTTACATCAGCTGTGTAACCAAACATGAGAACAAAAGGGTGGAGCCGCTCTCTAAGGCTCGTTCTCTAATCTCTTGTGCGATAATGCGTGAAATGTTCACCTCTTACCCTACTACAAATGTGGCTACTAGGCAGGCATTAGTAGTACCTAATTTATAATCATTTGATGTGGGTGCTATCTGGTGCCTCACAATGGACCACCATGCCTTGGCGGCAAACTTGATACTCTTCTTTGTAATATATGATCCGTTTACCCAAGAGGCATTTATGCCAGCCTCGGCAATATGTCCTGCTAGCCAAGTAAAGTGCATCATCTTGTCTTGCGAAAAACTATTTAACCTTCTTCAATTCCAACATTCGATAATAATACTCCAGAGTGTCTGTAGGTGGTGTAAAATGCTCTTCGAATAAAACCCTAGAAATAGCCTGAATAGAAATATCAACTTCTTTTTCCCACACCATTATCATGTCTGACCGGGAATGCTTCTTCATATCATTGTCCTTGCCAGAGGGATTCATATTCTTGAGGGTCGCGGCATAGTTCGCATAGAACTCCCTCACTAGCTCTCTACTCTAAAGGCGGAGTGGCATTTCATCCACCCTAACTGGTACCGCTGAAAAACCTACACCACCTCCGATATCTTCTATAAAGACTCATTCAATATCCGTTGTTCCTCTAGGATGGTCCTTTATTGGTTCCCATTATCCTTGAGAGAGACCTAGTCCACATAGTATTGGCGAGAGTTTGGAATAAGCCAATGTCGCGAGCCCCCTCTGACTCGCTTCTACCGGAGGATCATTGTTTGAAAGTGATGAGTCTGTCTCTATAAATTGAGACTCATCATCATCACCCTCACTCCCGCCTTGTTGGGTGTCTTCCATTCCCTCTTCATACTGCGAAACGTTGACAAGAGCAGCTGCTACAATAATAGCCATGGAGGTTGTAGCCTCCTCGACCTTTTTTTGGTTCCTAGTCTCCCTGGTGGTGACTTGGTCATCGGAGGATTAAATGTCATATTCCTCCTCCGACTCGCTTGCACTTTACCCACTCTCCGAGGTACTTGATGGGGCCCTCTTTTTTGAAATTTGTTCTCGGCGATCCTTGTCAAAAGTAGCCTTGGACTTGGGTGCCATGATACTTGTATTTACAAACTATGTTAGATCACAGTTCAGTACATGTACAGGCACAATTTTATAAATAGACGACCCAACCTACGATCATCCATTGAAAGTTGGTCCAGTAAAATTTTACCTGCAGTATATCTATCAGATGATCAGAACCCATGATCGTGCAATGATGGTATAATCATACCATCAAATCATAGGTTGGATCCCTGAAACTAGTAAATTCATGCCACTTCTGAAGATCACATACCATGATCGTATGATGATATTATGACTATGGGATGTGTTTGTTTGATGAACTCCTGAGGATTATCAACCAATATCCTACAACAATCCAACCTACGATTGTAGGTAGAACTCACAATCGTGGGTTGTGTCGTAGGACTTCAAACACTACCAGATTTGACCACTTAACATTTGGACCCATCATTTAACCCTTTTTGACCCCACTTTTAACTAGAATTTTAAAATACGTAAACACTACGGGGTACTCAGACTTCCCCTGTGTTTTGAAATAATACACACCCATTTCCATTCTTCCCCAGTTTAATCTACGCGATTCATCAACAAAATTGAAGTAAACCCCCCCCAAATTTTAGGTTAACAAGCGATGTAAACTTACTCTGTGAAGTGGAAGTGATGGAAAATGGATGAAATAATGAAATTCGACTTGAAATCAAAGCTTACCATCCTTTTTAACCTTTGAAATATGTAGGGTTTGATATTTTTGCGTAAGAAAATGCTTTGAAAATGTGAGAAGAGGCATGGGGACGATTTCAAGATGTATTTATAGCTTTAGGTTTTAAGTTTGGGTCAGGTCAGATCGCAATTTTAAACACTACTGGGCCTTTCAGATAAAGGGATTGTACAATCATGTTTGGATTCCATGATCGTAAATTTCTTTTGTACGTTAATGAAAATAGAAAAATTACCTGAGAACATATGACTTTGAAGTATGATCGTGGCTTGTACTTACGATCGTGACTAAAGGTCATATGCTTAATGACCAATTTTTACTGTTTACAGGAGTAACATCAGACGATTAAGACCACCATCATACATTCATGTTATGATCATGATACCCAATCATGGGATGACTCCTTAATTTGTCATCTTGCAGAACTCCTATCAGACAACTGAACCCATAATCGTACATTCAAGTTATGATCATACAATCCCTTTTGTGGGTTCGATCTGGAGTTGTAGTTCAGCACCAATTTTCTTCTATGGTTTCCTACACCAAAACACAAGTTACCCTATAAAATTTATAAGTACAAAACATGGATTGCCTCCCATGAAGCGCTTGATTTAATGTCGCGGCATGATGTGGTTATGTCGGTTACTCAAAATTCACCAACAAGCCCATGGGTTGCCTCCCATGAAGCGCCTAATTTAATGTCGCAGCACAACTCAGGCCGGCTTGATTACTAAAGCCTCATTTAAGTCCACATCACAAATCATTCAAGCCTTATTTCCTTCGCCTATATAGTGTTTCACCTTTTGGCCATTGACTTTAAATTTCTTTCCATCCTTATTCTCCAATTCGATTGTGCCATAAGGGAACACTATGACCACTCTATATGGTCCATTCCATTTCAATCTTAATTTTCCAGGAAAAAGCTTTAGCCTTGAATAAAGCAATAGTACCATATAGCCTGCCGCAAATTCTCTTCTCTCAATCTTACGATTATGATACAATTTTGTCTTTTCCTTGTACAAGGCAGAGCTTTCATATACGAGACAAAACTCATCCATCCCATTCATCTGCTCCAGTCTCAACCTCACTGCATCTTGCCATTCTAGATTCAACCGCTTTAATGCCCATATGCCTTATGTTTAAGTTCGACAGGCAGATGACAAGCTTTTCCATAAAAAAGCTAATATGGAGATGCACTAATTAGTATCTTGAATGCGGTCCGATATGCCCATAGTGTATCATCCATCTCTTTGCCTAATCAGTCCTATTAGCGTTTACAGTATTCACCAAAATGGACTTGATCTCACAATTCGAGACCTCAACTTGCCCATTTGTCTGAGGATGGTAAGGTGTTGCCACCTTGTGTTTTACACCATATTTCTCTAGCAGGACTTTGAACAATCCATCGTAAAAATGGGATCCTCCATCACTAATGATAATTCGAGGTGTTCCAAAATGTGAGAAAATGTTCTTTTTTAAGAAAGTCGTGATGCTCTTACCTTCATTATTGGAAAGCGCAATTGCCTCCACCCACTTTGATACATAGTCAACAGCTACTAAGATATACTTCATACCATGAAAACTCATGAATGGACCCATAAAATCAATACCCCATACATCAAATAATTTGAGCTCAAGGATCGCAGTCATTGGGAGTTCACACCATCTTGAGATATTTCCTTGCCTTTGGCATTGGTCACATGACCTAGCTTAATCATGAGCATCCTTATGAATGGTAGACCAATAGTAAGCATATTGCAAGATCTTGTGCATAGTCCGCGCACCTCCATGATGACCCCTAACTGGAGACAAATGACATGCTTTCAATATACTTATCATCTTGACCTCAGGAATACACCTTTGAATCACACTATCTGCACACACCCTAAACAAATAAGGCTCATCCCAGAAGAATTTTCTTATCTCATGCATAAACTTCTTTCACAACTGATACGTCATATTTTTTAGAACTAGATCACTTGCGAAAAAATTGGCAAGATCTTCAAACCACAGGATTAAGTCATGTGATAGTGTCAACACTTGCTCATCTGGAAAAGTATCATTAATTTCAAGATCATCCCTCAGTTTTAACATGGCCTCCTCTTCAAGACGTGATAAATGGTAGGCAACCTGATTCTCCGTCCCTTTTCAGTCCTTCACTTTGAAATCAAACTCTTGCAATAGAAGCACCCATCTAATCAACCTTGGCTTGGCATCCTTCTTTTTCATACAATATCTCATAGCTTCATGATTAGTATGCACAATCACATTCGTGCCAATCAAGTAAGACCAAAATTTCTCAAATGCAAAGTTCACCGCAAGCAACTCTTGCTCAGTCACAGTATAGTTTTTCTGGGCTGGATTAAGTGCTTTGTTAGAATAGTAAATTGAATGCAAAATCTTCTCTCGCCTTTGGTCAAGGACTGCACCCAAGGCCACCCTATTAGAATCACACATAACCTCAAATGGTAAGGTCTAATCCAGAGATACAATAATGGGAGCTAAAATCAACTTCTGTTTTAAACACTCGAATGCCTTTAGGCATGACTCATCAAACACAAACTTCACCTCTTTATCTAAGAGATTGCATAATGGATTTGCAATCTTAGAAAAATACTTGATGAACCTTCTAAAGAATCCTGCATGGCCCAAAAAACTACGAATACCTTTTACAGAAATAGGTGGTGGTAACTTTGCAATTACCTCAATCTTCGCCTTATCAACTTCAATTCCCTTTTTCAAAATCTGGTGTCCCAGCATTATGCCCTTATTTATCATAAAATGGCATTTCTCCCAATTCAATACTAAATTGCATTCTTCACATATTTTAGAACATCAGTGATGTGTGCCAAGCAGTCCTCAAATGAGTCACCTACCATAGAGAAATAATCCATAAATACCTCTACAGTGTCTTCCATCATGTTGGAAAATATAGACATCATGCAACGCTGAAACGTGGCAGGTGCATTGCATAGACCAAATGACATCCTTTTGAATGCGAACGTCCCATTTGGACAAGTGAAAGTGGTCTTCTTTTGGTCTTCGAGAGAGATGAAAATCTGATTGTACCCCGAATAACCATCAAGAAAAAAATAACATCCTCTACCAATAAGACGGTCTAACATCTGGTCCATAAAGGGCATAGGAAAATGATCCTTCTCGGTCCAAGAATTTAACTTTCGATAATCCATGCTAACTCTCCATTCGGTCACCGGTCTCATTAGGATTAACTCATTCTTCTCGTTTAAAACCACAGTGATTCCACCCTTCTTCGGTACATACTGAACAGGACTCACTCACTTGTTATTCGTAATAGGGTAAACTACACCTGCATCAAACCACTTGATGATTTCTTTCTTCACAACCTCTTGTATTGGTGGGTTGAGACGACGATGATGCTCAATGCTAGGTATACAATCTGGCTTGAGCTTAATTTTATGCGTGCAAATTTTGGGTGAAATCCCGATGATATCAGCAATGGACCAACCAATGGCACGCTTAAACCTCTATAACATAGAAACTAAGTCCTCAACTTGCCAATCTAGAAAGTCTGTTGCAATGATAACTGGCAAAGTGTTATTAACCCCCAAGAATGCATAACGGAGATTGGAAGGAAAATCCCTAAGCTATAAAATAGGCGGCTCCTTAATAGAAGGATGAGCCGGTGGGGTCATTTTGTTCTTCAAATAAAGATCGAGCTTTTTTGGCGTATAAGTGTAGGAACCCCTACCACTAAGTGCTTTTACCATATCGTCATATTCATCAATACCATTACTCTTAAAATTCATGATAACTGATGTAAGTGTCTCAACTCCCATTCGCTCTTCAAATGGAACCACAAGTGCCTCCTCATCCATAGTATCAATGACCGACACAACACACATCTCCTTTGACTGCTTCATGAATTTACAGACATTGAAAGTAACATGCTCATCATTCAATTGAAACTTTATCTGCCCAGATTCTACATCAACTAAAGCATGGCCAATCATAAGGAATGGTCTTCCTAAGATGATGGGAACCTCAAAATCCACCTCACAGTCTAGAATTACAAAATCAGCCAAAAAAAATAAAAGATGCCACCTTTGCCAACACATCATACAAAATTCCCACTGACTTCTTCATAGTTTGATCCACCATAAGAAGTCTCATAGAATTTGGCTTAGGCGACCCCAATCCCAAATGCTTGAAAACTGCTAACGACATCAAGTTAATGCTAGTAACTAAGCCACACAAAGCCTTTGCAAAATTGTATGACCCGATAGTATAAGGAATTATGAATGCTCCCGGATCTTTCTTTTTCTCAACAAGGGAATGGGAAGCGATTGCATTACAATGATGCAAGTTATCAGCAGGCTCAAAACTTATAGTCTTTTTCTTCTTCACCAAATCTTTCATAAATTTTACATAACCTGGCATTTGGTCCAAAGCCTCAACAAGAGGGATATTCACCGATAATTCCTTCAATATTGAAATAACGTTTTGATATTTTCCCTCTTCGACTTTCTTCTTCAACCTTTGTGAAAAGGTAGGAGGAGGTCGTGGAAGAGGCTTTACTACTTGGGAGGCCTCTTTCACCTTTCCTTCATCAGACTTAACCTCCTTTTCAGCAACTTGAGTCTCTTAAGATGCCTTGTCCTCAAGTTTTCAGTTTCATTCTCATTCTCATCATCAAGTATTACGGTCTTATCATCAAGTACTACAGTCATAGGTGGATCAACAGTAGTCTAACCACTTCGAGTAGTTATATCTAAGTAATGACCATTGTTATTGGGATTTTGGATGGTGTTACTTAGAAGAATGTCTGGTTGACGTTGATTTAATGTGGTAAACATCTTCCTAAATTTTTGCTCTAGTATTTTGATGGTGGTCGCTTGAGACTCCACCTTTTGTCTTATCCCTGAAATGTCTGCCCTAATCTCCTTAAGTAAATTTTCTTGACTTTCTGACCCCTTAATAAGTTTTGCAAGCATTGCTTCTGTTCTTGAATTTCCAAATTCAACATCACGGTTCCCTGGTGGAACATACAAACCACTCTTGTCCTTATAATCATCCTTTAGCCTCCAATCACCATCACGATCTCTGTCTCTGTCTCTATACCCAGACTTGTTATAGTTGTCTCCGTAGTAGTTTCGACCTTGATTCCCTTGTCTCAAGTTCTAATTGTCTGGATTATACCATTGGCCCTTGGATTGGAAACCCGCCATTTCTCTATCCAAGTATTTGCCCTTCCATTCAAAATCAGATTCTTCATACCTAGGTGTTTTTCCATGCGCACTCATGGCGTTGACTTTTTTGTACCTCCAGCTGTAATCTATTTGGTTAGCATGCCAATTTCTGTTCTCAGTTATGCTACCTCTTGAACCACAGATTCATCCAAATCCCTTTGTTATGCTAAAGTTCCAATAGCATATGTACCCGCAGGTCTGTCTGTTTCCCAAGTATGCCAACCTCGTTTGTTTTAGTAACCCTATCTAGAATCTTTGATGCGTGCTCCTAGTACAAACTTATAAATGCACCTTCAGTGATGGTGTCAGCTATAGCCTTAGTATTTGTATTCAAAGTTCTGTAGAAGATCTCAAGTAGATTCCTACCACTCATCTTATGGTTTGGAATATTCTGCAACTTCTTCTTAAACCCTAGCCATGTTTCGTAAAGTGCCTCTGAATTTATATATCTAAAGTTATATATCTCATAATTGCAGCGTCCTAGAAGATGGAAAGAATCATTCTAGAAATTGATTTATCAACTTTTGCCAACTGGTAATAGAACCTTGTGGTAATTCAGCGAACCACGAAGTCGCTTCCTTGTAAGAGAGAGCAGAAATAGCTTTTAAGTTCAAGAGGAGAATCATAGCACTCATAATATCAAACTTAGTTCCTTCAAGCAGTTCGGGTAGGATAATGGCACCAGTCTCCACTGGCTCCAAATTGGCTAAATTTTCTTCTAGCTCCTTATAAATCAGGGGATACTAAAGTGGTGGTTGTTACACTCTAGGTATTCTATGTCTCTCCTCAAGTGCAACAAGACGCAACGCTTCCTCTTGGATTTCTCAATGGTCTCTGTTTGCCTGTCTAGCAACTGCCTGTCTCGCATTCTCATCAGCCATCAACCTAGCAGCTACTTTTTTTGCAGTCTCCTGACCAGCCAGATTAAGTGGTGGCTGATTATGAATGTCACCCACAGCTGTGGGATATTGAACTCCATTGTTATTCATTATTCTTCGATTATTCCTTAGAGTTCTTTCAATTTCTTAGTCAAGTGGAATTAGGGGATTAACTTGACTCCGAGTGTTGGGCATACACCAGTACGTGCCTTCAGAAAATTAGAAAAGTAACTGAACTAACAAAAACCAATCAACTCTAACAAGCAAAATTAATCAACTCTGTAACCGTAATCCCCGATAACGGCGCCAAAATTTTATTTCTCCCAAAATACACCTCCAAGAAAGTATAAAGCGGTCGTCGAATCAAATATAGATCCCAATAAGGTTGGGGTTGATCCCAAGAGGAATAGGTTGAAATCCAATCAACTTTGTTTGTTTGAGTTACTTGGTAAATAAGTAAATCAGTAAAAAGGGAGTTTTTAAAAAGTAAACTAGTAATCGTTTGCCGAGGTTGAAATCAAGATGAGAAAAGCACTAGGATTGTGTTCCCCAATAACTTTATAACTCCATATGTTCTCCGTACTTGGTGTTCTTTTCAGGTATCCAGTAAGCAGAATCGATAGGCTAAGTATCATCTAACCGACTATGTTACTCCCCTAGTAGATGACTATCCTCAAGCACAAAGTTTAATGCATCACGAGTGTTGCTATGTTGTCCCCTATCAATGATCCCAATATAGCCTTTTCCGTATCACGGCTTAAGTCTAATTAAACGAAGATAACTCCGAGTCTTGTTATTGAATCACTAGTCCTATCCTACTACCCTTGCTACAGCCCATGGTAGAGACAGGATGAGTCCCAACGCGTGCACTCATATAAAAGCAATCAACTTGCCCTAATACCATTCGAGAAACACCTTGTACTTTGAACTCTTTTTTGTTAATTCGCTAAGGTTCCCACAACCCTAGCTATGGGGTTTAGTTACATACAATTGTGTGAACAAAATACACATTCATGAATGAAAACATCAGTTGAATCATACCAAAATAAATAAACTCTAAAATCTAAACTTTTATTAAAACCATAAAACCAATACTCATAAAATCCCAAGAAAGTGCCTTGAAATCCCATAAAATAATGTTATAGAATAATAATAAGGTCTAATATGTAAAAATAGCCCTAAAAGAGTATTTATAGACTTAACAAATCCTATCCTAAACAAAATAGAAACTAATGTCGGCCTCCTTGGACGAGAAGAATATACGATCGTGGGTTGAACCCATGATCATGCTTGGATTGTTGTTTGATGCTTCTTCTAAAACTCCTGCACTTCTTCAAATCTGATCTTCCTCCCACGATCACAAGGTACTAACGTACAACCAACATACGATCATGCGATCTATCGACTGATCATGCCACACTTGACTCTTATAGGTTGAACTTCTCTCATATGTCACGATCTTAACGTACGATCGTGACATCAAACCACACTCTTATAATCAAATCGTCTGATAGGCTCCTGAGTATGGCATCTCTGAATCAACATATGATAGCCTACTTACAATCATGGTTCGAACCCACAATCGTAGCATGGCTAGTCTGATGCCTCTTTTTGTCCAGTTTTCATAGTAGTCTTCTCTGAGTCCTTGAGGCCTACAAATTCTCAACGAACACATTAAATCCACAAAATATACCCTTAAACTTGCAAATATATCTTGTTTTAAACGTCTCAAGTGTCGTAAATCTTTGGTACATCAGTGGTTGAGGAGCGACCTTTGGCTATGGATGTTCAACGTTTGGGTAATAGCTTTGTGAGACTTGATATTTTTAAGTTGGGTAGAGTTCTAGCTTGTGTTGAGGCATGATTCTTGTTAATAGATCAAATTAATGATAAATAGTTGGGGACCAAAAATTATGTATCATTGGATATAAGATATAGCGTGGTGAAGCAAAGAAAGAGATTCTTGATCCGAAGGGTGGTTTGAGGATCAAGGGTTGGGTTTATAATCTTAGAGTTGGTGACTTTCTTTGTTGATTTTGGAGAAGGCTCACAATTTGAGGTATTCTATTCATTCGGGTAAGGTAAAGATGTAATATAACCTGAAGCAACATTATTAGTGGTATTGGATGAAAAGGGACATCATGGAGTTCATGGTTAGTGTTTAAATTCTTAGCAAGTGAAATATGAGCACTATAGGGTAGAAGGTATGATTCAGAAGATGCTTATACCTGAGTAAAAGTGGGAGCATATAACTATGGACTTTATGGATAGTTTGCCTCAGACAATGAGTAGGTTTGACCCTATTTGGATGATTGTGGACAAATTGACCAAATCAACTTGTTTTGTTCCAGTAAAGGTGAACTATAATATGGAGAAGTTGGATAAGATCTATTTTTGGGAGATAGATTGGTTGCATGGCTTGCCCATTTCCATAATTCAAACAGAGGTACCCAGTTTGCTTTGCACTTTTAGATTTCTATGCACTGAGAGTTGGGCATTCAGTTAGAGATGAGTATAATTTTTCAACCACACAGAGACGGTCATTCAGAATTGACTATTCATGTTTTAGAGGATATGCTTTGAGCTTGTGTGATTGATTTTGATAGTCATTGGGACCAGTTCTTTCCCTTGGTGGAGTTTGCCTAAAACAACAGTTGTTAGTCCAACATTCAGATGGCACCGTTTGAGCCTCTGTGTGGGAGAAAGTATAGATATCTGACTAGGTGTTTAGAATCCTTTGAGGTTAGGCCTTGGGGCACGAATTTGTTATGGGATTTAATGGACAAGGTGAAATTGATATAGGATCAACTTTTGGCTTCCCAGACTAGATAGAATAGTTAGGCAGATTGGAGAGTCCAAGACTATCAAAACCCAATTCATGGATCGTGTAGTCACCTACTGTAACGACCCAAAACATCGTTACGTCTGGAAATAACTTGGAAAAAAATTACAATGAATAAAATACTCCTAATGACCTGGGAGAATTTATTTTAAAGAGAAAATAGGGCCCAACTTAATTGGGCCAAGAATTAAAAAGGGGTTGGGCTGGCCTGCTACTCACTGTAACCCGGCGATAGCTACACCAAATGCTTTTAAAAACCCTCTCTTGTTTCAACTCTTCTAGGTCATTTTTTCCCCCATAAATAGCCTGAATACACCCTACTTCCATAATAATGAGATTTCAAAGGCCATGCTTTATGAGGGAGTTTTCAAGGCACACCCGGCAGGAACCCAACATGGGAAGACGCTTAGCACGTGTGGGACAACTATCTCCTCTCAATAGCAGCATGTTTCATCTATGAGGTAGGTTATGGTTAAATTGTAGTAGACTTAGGCTAGATACATGCAATATATAATAGTAATGTTGGGAGATTCCATGTCTTAGGCCTTCGGGCATGGTGTTTGGATGGACGAAACTAATAATAATAATCCAGTCAGGCTTGAATGCTATAGGAAATTATTTTTGTAACCAGTTGGGGTGATATTCCTGTGGATATTTAGCCGAATCTTGTAGGTATTAGTATCCATTGAACAAATATAAGTGTGTATGAGTGAAGTGGGGGCTGAATATGATAAAAAGGGGAGAAAAGGTAAAAAACAAAGGTTGAAATTGGTTATTTTTGGTAATCCTAATAAACCATTATTGCATTAAGAATGTTAATGAGGCATAAGCATAATGTAGAAGCTATGTCAGTAAGGTGACTCAAGTGATAGTGTTTGGTTTGTAAATATTATCAAAGAGGGTGAGGAAGACTTAAAAGTGCGAATAGGCATCATGATTTGAGGGGTGATCATTGTCATTCAAGTAATTACATGTGAACTAGAGGGGGTTACATGAATATAAGTATAAAAGGTATACACATACATATTATAAATTTATCCTTAGTCAATCGAGAAAAAGGGTAAAAAAGGTAAAAGCAATGTGATACCATGGGGATCAGTACAAGTGATAAGGTGAGGTAGTCCCTCTGGGTTTATACATATATTTATGATCGAATTCACATAATTACTTTTGGGAACTGTTTGTGATTGTGACTACATTGCATATTTATCATATGATATTATTGATGATGATGATATTGAGCTCCTAATGTTGATGATATTGATGTTGATATTGACGATGATGAGATGATGATGATGATGATGATAATACTGAGCTCATGATGTTCATGATGCTGATGATTTGATGATGAAGAGTTGATCTTGTTGAGTATGATGTTATATCATAATGTTCATGATGTTGATATTGTTGATGATGTTGGTGATGAGTTGAGAAACGAAAG